>JBCNJP010000010.1:25546525-25952502 GCA_039602395.1 Deinandra increscens subsp. villosa | reverse complement strand
TTTCCGTTAGACTACTTAGACACGGTCTATATATATATTTATATACTAGTGGAGTACCCGCGCGTTGTGGCGGGCGACAGATTATAGTGCGTTATTTGTCTTTTGTTCGCGCGTTGGGTGGTGACGATAATTTAAATGCGATATTTGTTTCTGTTAGAGTGATGCTACACGATGACAATTGGTAATGCGGGACATGCGCGTTCTGGAACGACGGCAATTTACAAGACTCATGACATAAGGGGAAACCCGCGCGATGCGGTGGTGGTGACAATCAACCAACACGATACTTGTTTTCTGCTACATTATCATTCCTCTCGTGATATACTGTATTATTGTACGTCTGCTAGTTTTTTAGCGACAAAACTTTATAAATAACGATTCTATAAATATAAAGATTCACTATTTAATAGTATCTTTAATTTTTATGAATGTCTAAGATCATGAGGAAACAGAAAACATAAACAAAAACCAAAATCTATTAACATTTTGTTCTTAAAATAAACACAAAAAGTATAATGAGCATTGTTTTTGTTTGTTACAACTGGTTACTTTTTTATTAAATAGCAACTATCTCTATATAAGTGGTACTATTAGCGCGTTGCAGCTAGCAACGCGATTGTTGCTACGGTGCGAGCCACTACTTATTACCCGGCCAGTGAGATCGAACACGTAAGAAAGTTGAATGTTGAACGCAAGAGGCTCAATGAGAAACAACCAAGAAGCCAAACCAAATTGTAAAATGCTAAACACAAATAATCATATGCCATATAATCATTCACAAAAGCATGTAATCAGGTTTCATTGCAACATCTCTTTACTCATTCTTAATAATCGAAATACTATTCGGTTGGTCAGCTTCTGCTGCTTTTTTTTGTAGTTTTTTAAATAAATGTGATGTTTGTTATGGAGACAAATGAAATAAACGATGCGAGGTGACCGTGGCTAAAATTTGCACGTAATTGAAAATTCAAATAACAACAAACACAAATTTGGAAAATCCAACTATTCCTGGATGGCATTTATTTATTACGAATAAGACAACTATTTTATTTATGTGCAGACATTAACCGTAATCACAAAGCTGACATTTAAAAAAATATCTAGAACAAAAGTTCAAAACAAATCAACTTCGGTTGTTTATTACTTAAGACCTCATAATGTGGCCACACCTATGATAGGAGCAAGTAATGGATCAAAAAAAATAGTTGTATGAAAAATTTATAGAACAAGTAATGGATCAAAAAATTAGTTGTAGACACTCCTATAGTTTAAATGAATATGAAAAAAAGAATATGATGCAGCCTTTTGTCTTATGTTTGCGTGTTCGTCAACGATGACAATTTACAATGCGATATTTGTTTATGTTAACGCGATGCAGCATAACGACAATTTATGATGTGTTGTCTGCACATTCGGCGGCAGCAATAACTTACAAGAATCATGGCATAGGGTTGAGACGAAGTACATCATGTATGATGAGATCATCTCGATCCTGATTTACAGTTGGTGTGCTTTGTAGATGGTAAAATATATAATAACGATTTAATTTGGTAGGCAACACAATTTTCTCCAAAACAATTCAAAATAAATTGTTTTCTAGAAACCATAATATTATTTTTATTATTACGCACATTAGTGGTTATCAAATATTTATTATCATGATTCAATTTTATTATGCACCATCCTACTTTTAAAGCTGAATTAACATCAAAAGGTGATTTAAAATTTAAGTCAAATGATAGATATAAGGAGTTTTTACATATATCCCCTTACTAAGAGGCATTATCATATATACCCAACCCTAAACATAAATTACATATTTCCTCTTTTGCTAAGGAAATTACACAACTACCCTTCTCAAAATTTGAGGAAAAAAGGAAATTACACATAATCGCCCTCATCCTTACGTGAATCAGACGACGCTTCAAGACTCCTCTCCTCCGATTTGCATGGACTAAATATTAGACCTGAATTTGAGTTGAAGAACAGTGCATTATGATATAACTGAGTTTTATTATGCTGCATTTGATTTTGATATGGAATCTCAAACTAATATCCAGATAACTCATCTTAAATCCACATAATTCATCAATGTTTGAAGTAATTCTTGATTTATAGCAATGACGTTAAGTTTTAGTTTTCACTTGAGCTGGTGATGAAAAGGTAACTAATAACAAAACAAACCATGCTTGAAACAAGTTCTACCAGAAATATTATAAAACCCACTTTCAAAATATTATTACGAGTGTCCAAGTTTTAGTCCGGTCTGAGAGAACCGGAAGAACCGACCCATGAAAATAGGCACGGACATGAGAACCTAAAACTCATTATAAGTTCATTTTAGTGAGATTTGTAAATATGTAATGTAGAAGGTGAAATATGTAATTTATGTTTTTTGGGAAAAATATGTAATTAATGAAATTAGAATGTGAAAATGTAAACATATAATATATATAAGGTGAAAAGGGGGCATTTTTTTTATATAAATATGTAATTGATCATATTAGAAGGGGAAATATGTAAATACTCATTAAGGGTATTATAGTCATTTAATAATTTTTTTTAAATAAATTGGGTAAAAATGTAATATATATTGTTTAGGAAGGGGATATATGTAATTAAGGTTTAGGCTTGGGCATATATGTAATAAACTGATTTAGGAAGGGGATATATGTAAAAGCCCCTAGATATAAAAGTGTTAAAGTCGCTCGTCCAAGTGGTTGGGTAATATGTCAAAATGAGTTTCGGTCAAAACATGTATGTTTTGTTACGATCTAGGTCAACCCAAAACAAAAATTATATCACATAGAGGCATAGAGCAAGCTGAAAAATAATATTCAGCAAAAATAAGTTCAAAATACTATTTACTTTAATCGAATTACACTTCCAAAAGTATAAACATGTAAGCATCATTTACTAAAGTTAATCATCAGCCCTATCTAAAAAGACAGCTCCATGAGAGTCCAAATGATTGCAAACACATCAGAGTATCAGACAATCAAACCTAAACCTAGAAAAAATCATCCATACCACAATCAAATCCCAATCCGCGGCTTTTGGATCACAGTTCCAATTCAATATGATAAAGAAAAGATCCGACCCAGTTACGTGTTATAAAGATAGGGAGTAACCGAGCCAAAAACAGCCATGTACCCAGCTTGGGTTTGGAACCGAGTTTCAGTTCAAGCCTGGAACAAATATAGGAAAGAGTTGGTATCTTTGATCTTAAAGAGGTTCTCAAAGTTTCGTCATGAAATTCCAACTCATCATCTTGTTGCTTGCTCCTCTTGTTGATCACTTCATATTTTGCTATTAAATTTGCTGCTGCTATAACAAAAATGAGGACCAATAAAAACTTAGTTGAACAGGTTGAACGGGCTAGAAATTGCCCTAAGTTCATACTAAATTATGGTAAATCCTTTCATTCAAATATTTAAAATTTCATCATAAAAATATTGTTTTTGTAATAATAAGTATATTTCAATAATTTTCTATATAAAAAAAATGTGTCTACGGGTCAACACAGCCTTGACCCAGTTGGTTTACCTACGTCTATCCTGAATTATTCCATTTTCTTGATGACATCGACTTTCCTGGATACATCAATTGATTCAACCACTTCCAAGCTTTTGTTTTATGAGTTCAACATGCTTGCTACACCCTTATGCATACAACACAATAAAGCAATCATAAACAAGATGCAAAGTGTTAAATATATAGAAAAAAACTTCAACATGAAGTACTCACTTTGATCAGCTACATATTTGGAGCAAGTTGATATTCAAATGTAACTTTCTAACCAGATCCGTCTACACCCCTACCAGCCAGTTGAGACTTACATGCTATAACTCGATTGAAAGTTGTCACAACTAAGGGTATTACAAACCTGAAAGCAAAAACAGAACCGCTTGAAACTTCGATCTCCATTCATCATTTTACATATATATTGAATTCAATATATATGAATTTAGTTAAACTTCCTCTTCAAATTTTTTTCCTTATGAGTGAATATAAGAAGTGACATGTGCATCTGTTTGTGACCAGTCACAAAAATATAACCCCACCTTATATATTGATCTTCAAAACCAGATTGATACATGTCTATTAATTTTTTTTTAAAAAGTAATATTTCATGTGAGAAGGGAATTTATTTCCTAAAAGAAACTGCAAGAGGAAATTAAAAAGGCCTGGAGCATGACCTTTCCAGTAGTTATAAATTTTGTGTTAATGTCACTGATAGAATTCTCACAATAAATATTTGATTTTAACAAAAAGTAAATACATTCGATGCTATTTTTTATAGAATACATATAGTGTACCGCAATACATCCGATCCAACTTAGTGACTTACTTTACTTCATGATTTCCTGCAATACATCTGATGCGACTTTGTTGCTATGGCTGTCCAAGCCTGTGAAAGGGATTTAAGCGTTCTCATTTTTAATCTATATCAGACCAAAGCTGTACTTAAGCAACAGCAATGAAGACATTGTTTTTAAATCTGCATCAGACCAGTTCACCAGAACTATACTTATGCAGCGCTAACTGAGGCAGATAGGTAATAATCAAAGAAAGAAAACGTGGTAATACCTTGTGGACAACTTTTTATCTTCAACCACGACTTTCTCTCGGACGCCTGTTTGGACATCAGCTGCTGGTGTTTTCTCATAAACTAATGCACAAATAGCATGAATCCTATAGTAGTATATTAGCAATAAAAAAAGGCCAGAAACGAACAGAAAGAATTAGAAGAATTCAAGAGAAAGAAACATGACACCGCTAAATGATGCAATAGAAAGATAATCTGGATCTTTTTAGGCCTTCTCTAAATAATGCACTGAAATATCGTGCTTGCGGATTTTATAAAATAAACTCAAGAAAATATATTATAATTTAGCTAACCTTTGTATCCTTTGTACACAACTACATGTTGGATGAGTTTCCCATATGCCAATGCAAGATCAACCGGAACTGTACCAATCATATAGGACATAGAAGTAACAAATCTTCATGAAAATGATTAAATCAGTTACAATGGCATATTATTACCTTGAAGGGTCATAAAAACAGGTACCAAAAAGCAGTGCATTTGACCAAGCAAGAGAAGCAATAAGGAGAAAAAAGTAACGGTTAGTGGAACATATCAAATGAGTTTAAAATGGGGCACTTCGTAAAACTGGTCAAGTCTGATTAACCCACATCACTTTTTGCCCAAAGAAAATATTTTTTTTCATAAATAAATGTGTATCATCTGGCTCAACTTTATTATTTCTATAACAATCTTATTCTTTAAATAAAATACTTTAGAAGACATATGCACGACCCATTTGACCCATTTCCTTTTAAGCTATTGCTTTTTATATGCATATGACCCATTGAAAATAGAATATACATCTTGATGTTAATATATAAATAGGTCCAAATTGACACGTTTCAGAGTACCTTCCATATAGCTCCCAAGATGTAACACAAACTGAATAAGAAGAACCCAAGAGCTGCAACCATGATCAACAGAAATTAAGCAAGTCTTAAACGGGTCATGTGGCATAGGAAGCGAGAGACCTATAACCCTTTTCAAATCACAAAAATATAGCAGCAAACAAATTTGAAAAATTGTATACCTTTGGTCAATAAAACAGAAAATTTTGACACAGAATTCCCCAACAGATTAACCGGAAAGTTATTGACTTACTTGGTTCTTGCCCATCTTGTACATCCAGTTCCATTGTTATCAGTGATAAACACCAGCAATCTTTCCAGCAGTTCATCATACAATCACCAAAGCTTATGCTTGAATTGTCATCAGATGAACTCCCAGTCAAGTCAGGAGCAAAATCTCCATTCCTTTGAAAAACTGATCATCTTCTCTCCGACACAGAGGCACATTAGAACCCGCAACACACCCGTTACCCAATTCATACCCATAAAAGAACTCAGGACTCCATAATAACCTGCTTTCCCCATCTAAAATCATATCATCTGGGTGCAGAACTAAGATTGTACGAAATTTAAATATATATTCACTGACATTTAAAACACACGAACAGTAGTTTATAACACAAGAACATTAGTTTATAATCTGTGATATATGTAAACTCTATTAAAACTAAGTTGTTCTTGAGCAATACAAGTCTGTAATAACATTTTTTGAAACTTCAGAAACCCTGAATGGAGGATGACCTACCTCCACCGTTTTCTTGAGCCACACCCTCTCGACACTTAGGAGTTCAATATTTTCTTGCATTTGTTTGATGTAGTTCAACACCTGACGATATAAAAAAAAGATATATTTTGAGCTAGGTTCATATTGGTATAGTTAGTTAATTATCAATTAGTTGGTAATTCCTTCGGTAAATAAACCTAATCAACTTGAAGCAAATGAAATAGTCACCTTAAAGAATTCGAGAGCAAGTAAATCCCTGAGTGAAGCATAAAGCTAAGACATATCTTGCCTTCATTGTGTTGGAGATGAGCACTTTCTTTTGTACAATTCATATTAGTATTTTGTTCTTCACAAATACTTGAATAAGATTCAAAAGCACCCAAAGTTTTCGTGAGAACCATATCAACACATCAAGTTTGATGTATACAATACAGAAGTTAAACACGTAACAAATTCATCATATGCAAACATAAAACACCACGATAAAAATGATAATAACTACATATTAGACATAACAAAAAATGAGATAAATACACAAACATTTGTACCTAATCTGGTAAAAGGCAGGAAAACATCAATTATCAAAACCGAGAAATATGAACAGCAAATGATGATACTTGTAAACCAAAATTTATAAATTTAGAAACATGGGATAAAAGAAGAGATGCTTTTAAAAATTCAACTGTAAGATCTTTCTTTCCGCAATTTACATTTCTTCATTTCCCCAAATCTCAACCAATTGAGGTTTTTAATAAAAAGCGTAACTAAAAATTCCTGAAGCAAGCAAGCATGACTCGGAACGGTTAGGGTTTGGCGACCATCGATCTGGAAGCGCAAGTTCAGCAAGGGCCAGAGATAGGAATCGATAGCCGTAGATAGGAAGCGATGGACGAACATGGATAGGAAGAAGAACAAAGAGAGAGATAAAAATGTATCGGACTTCTCCTTTTGCTTAGGTTAATGAAACAGAAGCTTCGATATCGAGGTGGAGATTGCGTATTAATCGATTGAAGTGGGATATCGAGGTGGAGACGCTGGAGATGCCCAATCAAGGGGGGGAGACGGTTGAAGACGGTAGGTTTAAGGGCTGGTGATGCAGCAACCGAGAGAGAAGATGGTCGGCAATAGGTGGAGGTGGGCGGCAACACTTTTAAGGATTGAAATACCCAGGCCTTTCCCCCTGTACATGGTCCGATGGGTTTTAACGGGTTTGAATGGGATGCTTTAAAGATTGTACATGGTGCTAATATTCTTGTATGCGTCTTAAGGATTAAGCATTTTTCATGACCAAAATACCCCTACAAACCAATATGCATTATATATAGTAATAGATATATATATATATATACATATGAAGTATTTACTTACACAGCAGAGCGAGTATCCCAGGTTGGCACGTAAAAATTTTGCTTTGGGAATTTGTTTGTTCGTTTGTAACTAAGGTTTTCAAGTTGCAGTTTCCAAATCGTTTGTCAAAAATGATTCCAGTTCTCTGCAACTTATGGCTCTGATACCAATCTTTCACACCCCCAAATTAGCCACTAACGGAGTTTATACCGTTAAGGGGTGCGAGCAAACCAGGACCACAACCATTAGTTACAAATACTAAACGAATCAGAGTAAAGTCCAAACATTCGTCATAAAACAGTTTAGAAGTTTGCAGTGGAAAGAAAACATGAGTATCTTAGCACTAACCACGTGCTTTAATTACAAAACATAATTTGTTGTTTGATTCCCAATTTAAGTTCAAAATAAAATAAGTATCTTCGGTTGCCATGCCAACCTCCAGTGGATACTCCTCAGCGATCTGCAAAAGTGAAAACCCTACAAGTGTCAACCTAACGGTTGGTGAGTTCACTGTGGACATGTCATGCAGTGGCCCGGTCTCATAAGCGTATGTATCAACATATAAATAAGTAATAGTTTTGCAAAACAATTTGCCAAGTGTTGAATTATCGAATATGCACTAGTTAAGTAAAGATTAAAGCGGTCAACCGATATCGCGGGTAGCTAATCCGGTTTCCATGCACTAAGGAAGTTCGTACCAAAGCTGACGTAACAGAGTTCGGCATTTGCCGATGGTTTGTGCCTCCAGTTGTGTTCCTCATGGGACCCACAACTAAAATAGGCTGATATTGTACTCCATTCGGCCTCCAACCGGTTGGCTACACATTTGTGTACCGCGGAGCAGGGTTTGTCAAACCCTCAGTAGATCTACCCAACATCCCCCCGCTTCACAAATTAATGGTACTAAATTGTTGAGGACTTAGAAATCATGTGATATCATTTGGTTTACTACACTAGTCATATTAAAACCGTTTGTTCTGGATTTCATTTTAAATCCTAAAAGGGTTTAAGTGTCAAAATGGTTGTTCCGGATTTCATTTGAAATCCCAAATGAGTGTAAGTATTAAGTGGTTGGTTGCGGATTTCATTTGAAACCCCAAGGATGGACAGTTGCAAGTGTTCCCATAAAACACTCCAACTTCCATAACAGATATCCCATTTGGCAATACCTCAAAATGTCAGTGTTGTTTTCCGTTAAGTATATTCGTTGTGACCCAAACGGGCTCACAATTAAAGGGTTAGTGAAACTCACCTTAGGTTGCTCAGCTTACACTTCAAATAATCCAAAGTATGTTTGCTAACGAAGACCTAATTATCACATTGAGGTCTTAGGTGTTAGGATGTGTCTAAGCTTTAACTACGTCACTATGGCCCATAACATAGCACGTTGAAACTACGACTCGACATACCGACACACGACACCGATGGTTGATCACAAACGAGGGTTCACATAACACAGAAATCAAAACATGTTTCATTATTGCATAATCATGTAAGTCATGGCATAACATTCAAATAAGTTGCACAAGTTTGGGTTTTGGGTCTTGGCACAGTTTCGCTACACAGTTTCGCTGTGTGCACGGGCAACACTTTCGCTGGGTAATACCCGATGACACAGTTTCGCTAGCTAGTTTCACTCGAAACTGATGACACAGTTTCGCTAGCCTAGCTTCGCTCGAAACTTGTTTGAACTTTCGTTCAGGGACAAGGTCTATGGTTGTTTCGCTCGGTAGTTTCGTTCAAGCAATACACAGGCGACACTATAGTTTCGCTACATAGTGTCGTTGGATGAATATTCAAAGGGTCTGCGAAACTACAGTTTCGCCTAAAGAATTGCCCAGTTTCGCTGGTCGCGAAAAACTCGTTTTTAAGACCAAAAATCAATCTAACAGTTTCCATACTTCATGTAATTCATTATCTAGCATGCATAAACATTTACCAACCTTAAACAGTAAGTTTTAACACCTTAAGCATGGATTTTCATCATCAAATCACCAAGAACACATTTTAAGCATAAAATGACCTAACTAGCATAAATCTTCATTATGGCATGATTTTACACGTAAAGTTGCAGGCTTTATGATAGATCTAGCATTCCTAAGCATCATATCAGAAGATCAGACCATTCCATGGAGGTTTAAGCATGCTTTTTAAGAAAACACATAGAAAATGCATGAAAATGGTTTTGGAGACTCACGGTTCGATCTAGGATCCGAATGGATGATGTCTCGAGGCTGAGATCACGTCGGCTCGTGGTGTTTCTCGGCTGACCAGATTTCACAGGAGAAGAGATGGAGGGTGTGTGTGTGTTTTGTGTGGTTTATGCAAATGGGGAGTAATTAGGGTTTTATGGTCTTTATATCAGGAGCTAGTTTTGCTGGCATTTTCGCTGGCCAAGCGAAACTGGCTCTGAACACATGTAAATCAAACAGCTTAGCCGGCTACCGAGCGAATCTACAGTTTCGCCCGGTAATTTCGCTGGCAACCAAAAGGGGCCAATTTACATTCTATTGTCAATACTAAATCATGCGTTTAAATCACATTGCACATAATGACAATAAATAAATAAACACATAACACATATGGACGGGTTCGGTGATCAACCAAAGGTCCTGGACGTATTCGGCCTAGTTAAGCATTAGTTACTAAGTTAACACTTATAACGTAACTAACGGAGATTGTCTAACGGAAGTTAACCTTGGAATTCTCGGATGTCACATCATCCCCTTGTAAATGGAATTTTCGTCCCGAAAATTATTCTTGCGTTTTAGCGTTCGCAGCCTCGGCTGTCGTTGTTGCTGTTGTTGCTGGGGAAAGAAAGCAAAAGTTTTAGGGTCGCCACAAACAAGGAATTGTGACGTAAAACATGATGTTTTTCACGTGATTTTTCAGAGATGAACTTGAAAACGAACTTTGAAACACACAATTGCACCAAATCAAACCAAACGATACCAAAAAGCTCTGATACCACTTGAAAACGTTGAAGCGTGGGATCGGTCTAGTTCGATAACAATTGTGTGAATGAGAATGTAAACAAACGGTGTAAATAACTCGATCTCTCATTAATAACTTGATTACAAGAGACTCAGAGTACAAACACACACACTCTCACAGAAGTTCGCTCACACTCAAAAAACTAGTTACAAAGACACACACAAACCTATATATAGATCTTCGGTCGGCCGAACTCCATAGCTTGTCCGAACTTGAGGTTCGGCCAAGGCTCGGCGAAGGTTCGGCCGGAGTTCGGCCACCAGAACCTTTAGTTGAAATCTTCGTGTCTTTGTTGCTTTGTCTGATCCAGCTCGTTGCCACATCGTGTATCAACAACCAGTGGTGTAACCATAGGCAAATCCTGAGCCTATTGCTCCAGTTGACAACCCTGTGTTACCGGTAGTGGTTCAACCCCCAACTGCCAATCCTTCATCTTCTAAACAAGTCCCACCTAAAAAGAGGAAGAGACAATCAAAATTTGTCAATATGTCATCCATTTCATCCCCTCCCAATGATCCAGAAAATCCTAAAAAAGAGGGTGCAAGTTCTACTCCACCTGTGCAACCCATAGCGACCCAAACTTTAAGCCCTACCAAGGATAAAGTCCTTAGGCAGAAAAGAGCCAAAATGGATAGCCACGCAACATGTGACTCTCCTAAAGGAGTGGAACCTATAGGGTTGAATGTACTTCCCTAATTGACTAGCAAAACTCTAACAAGACCAAGCCAGTTTAAACCTCAAAGTGAAGGTGATGACATTTTGCTATACTTCTTAAGATACACTATCTCCAAAACAAAGAAAAGTCACCCCAACCACACTTTAGTAAGGAGTTAAGCCATAGGAGTATAGACATGGCTGATGTGGAAAGAGTTGCCACTACACTTGAATCCCCACTGGATCCAGTGGACGGTGGTAATATAGATAAGACCCAATTCATTGCAACTAGACCATCTTCTGACCCAAAGGCACCTTTAGTGGCACCCGAGCTAAATGAGGATGTGACTTGGAATCCAAGGAGCCAAGACAACCAGGGTGAGGGACATGATCAAGCAAGGCTTGATGGTCCTTCTTTGCTTAAGGATATTGGTTTCAAACCAATGGAGAGAAAGATTTCACTAAATGAATTAACGGTTTTGTACGAAACTTACAAACACAGTTCACTTTGCTTTCACACACTGTGAAATTGCAGGATGAATAATTGAAGCAAGTTAAGCATCAACAGGTTCCTTATGCAAAAGAAGATGTCACCAGAACCTCAAGCTCAAAATCTAAAGCCACCACTCCACCATAAGAACTTGGTACTAATGAAGATGATGCTACCAAAATGGAGGGGTATAGGGCCTACATAGAAGAAGATTTTACTGAATTTGACTGCTATACAAGAGTACTCAAGGAGGTTAGATTGAAGTTGTTTCAATCTCTGGGAAGAGAACCATTTATAAATGAAGAAGCATGGAGAAAGGTCTCAATAGCTAACATCCTTGTTGTGGCCCCATACAAAGACAATCTAAAGGAACTGTTTCTCTTCACTATGATAGCTGCAGGAGCTCTTCCTGCTTCTATCAGAGAAATTCAGCAAATTATAGAAAGAGACTTTATTACCCTTGAAATGAGGGCAATTGCTGAAGAAGAAGGAGTTGATCTTGACAGAAGTAATGGATGAAGATGATAATGACAATAATGGTGATAATGGTGATGGAAAGAAAGATGATGAAGAAGTTCAAAGTGTGTTGAAAGAAGACACTACTAACAAAGATTAGAATATTCAAGTTATCAACAAAGACGTGTACAAAATTGATATGGATATTGCTAATGAACAAATTGAAGAAGTTTTTAAGGATTATAGAGATATGATTGATCCCGAGGTAAATGATGTACCTCAGAAGTTGAAGAAGTTATCTCGAGAGAACATATTACTCCGGGTGAACAATTTACCTCGGAAGAGAATGTTATCTCGGGAGATCAGATTATCTCAGAACTGGCTATTCTTACTGCTGCTGATCAGTTACCTCGGAGCAAACAGTTACTCTAGAGGATGAAACTAACACTCTTATGTTCTTTGCAGCAGAGACAGAGCAGCCAATCAGGTTTAAGTTTACTCAAGTAAACATTTGGGAAGAAGCAGAAACACTGGCAATGCTACATGCAAAAAGGATTTATCAAGGAATCAGCTTTTCTTGGTTAACTTCTGCTCCTTCTCCTCCTGTTGAACCTGAACAAATTCTGATGATTGAAGCTCCTCCAGTAGATTTGGGAGGTGTTAGAGATGAAAGAAGATATCTCATGGAATTTGGATCTTACTTCCCACCAACAAAAGACTATTCAGAAATTGTTCCTGTGGCTCCTTCAACTCTTGTGGAGGATATAGTAAGAGATACTTTGGCCAACTACTAGGCCAAATATAAGCCAGGAACAGGTGAGGTAAATATCAATTCACTTCTACCATTTGTCAAGAGAGTTTCCATCAGTGAGAAAGTCATAACCTACCCTACTGACAATCCAAATCTTGGGAAGGGTAAGTAGAAAATGATTGATGATGAACTCCTATAGTCAGAATATGAGAAGAAGTTTAAACCTACCTACAAGAATGTGTCATCTCCTGAAAACAAAATAGAATGTTCAAGAATATTATTTATTCATATTCTTGACAGGCATGGTGAAGATCGTGATGGGAGAAGGGAATGTGACAAGTCATTATCCAGAGAATTCAATGAAAGAACGATGAGTCACATGGCTCAACTGAAGAAATTTAGTGAATTAAATCGTGAGGGGAGAAGGGAATGGGACAAGGCATTATCCAGAGAATTCAATGAAAGAATGACGAGTCTCATGGCTCAACTAAAGAAATTTAGTGAATTAAAAAGAAGAAGCAGAGAAGGTGTAAAAATTCATGCAAAACTATTTGAAGCAGAGAAAGCAAAAGGCCACAGAACCTACAAGGCTTCTGGATGGGCAAGAGACCACCATACCTGACAGTGATGTAAGTATGATAAACTCTGTACTTGCAGCTGATTTAATTGAAAGAATGGAACAGGAAAGACTAGGTAAAGAGATGGTAGAGGCTTTTGTGCTTCAAGACATCTTGAACATTTATCCAGAAAATAAAGAAGTCATTGATATTATAAAAGAAGCCAAAAGAAGGTCTATAGAAGAGAAGGAAGAAGAAGCTAGACCAAGCCAAAGAAAAGAGGCATCAATCATTTGTTGAAGAAGCCAGCATTGATGTAAACAAAGAAAAGGAACAGATCTGGCTAGCTAAATGATGCCAACTGGGAGTTACTGAAAAAATGGAGAGACATTATCTTAGCTAGAGGATGGGTCACCCCTGAAGCCATTAGCTTGACCTCTGCTAATGATTTATGTGATTTAATGTCAATGGTAGTAGAAGAAGAAGAAAATCTCAGGCGTAGCCAAAGACTTGAAGCTGATAATATCACTCACGAGCAATTGAAGACTGAGGAAACACATAAAATTATCAAAGCTCCTCTTACAAAAGCAGAGGAGACAAGAGCACTCAAAAGGCACTTCACTGAGATTTTAGGAGAAGAAAAGAACACAGTCAATCCTTGTTCTTTAAACACCTTAAGACGAAGATATGGTGAGATAAGAAAGGAGTAATCAAGGGTATCAGAAAGAACAAGAATTCGTAGACCTCCAGGAGCTTTCTCAGGTACACCTTCTCTTCCTCCTAAACCTATGAGTCTCATAGACTCACTTCTTGGAAATACACCCTCTACTCCACCAACTACCACACAAATCTCTACCATTCCTATCAAAAGAAACCCACATAGGGCCAGCAGACCTCAATTCACAAAGCCATCTACCAAAAATTCCAAACCTAGAAACCCATTCCACCAAAATTCAGAGCTGATAACTTCACCCCCATTGAAACTCTCATCAAACCCAAACCAAAACCCACAACAGAATCATCCCATATTCTTTCAATTCAAAAATCAACTCACCATTTCACACAACCACCTTCTGCACAACCAACCTCAGCACCCAATGAAGCAACCAACCCTGTGAACCCACTAGAACCCAATACAGGTACATCAGCAAGAAAGAAATCAATGGCAAAAACGAAAATATCTCAAGTCATTTCCTCTAGTTTGACTCATATTCAGACAAGAAAGAACCTAAAGATATGCATACTGATAGAAGAAGAATGCTTTCCTGGGAATTTGATGAAGACTCAAGTCTCTACCTGTTCACTACAACCACCAACGAAGTTCGAAGACTCAGCAGCAATGAAGTTCTCACTACTTTTTCTGACTTAGAACTTGGTGATGTAAGAAGTGTTGCTGGTGATGGCAAAAGACTAAGTGCTCAAGAGTAGTCCCTCATAATGAAGATAAGGATGCACTTTGACACAACAATAAGGGAAATATTATCTGTTGAACCTATCAGAACTGTTTGTCCTGTTACTCATGTGGAATTGGATCTAGCTACTGACAAGTACATTGTATATAGAGTTGATGGATCACTCACACGACACAGAGAGAAAACCCAGGTGAATGGAACTATAGTGATCGAAAAACTATACTGGATTGCATGCTCACCAACCGACTGTTCAGATTTGACATGACAAAGGACCAGTAGAAGGAATCAGCTTTAGTGAAGAAGTTAGTTGTTTTTGGTACAAGATAGTTTAAACCATATTGTTTTTCATTTAGTATGATATTCGAAAGATTTTGGAAGCATCGTTTTAGGGGGAGATTGTAAGGAATTATTTCTCCTGAAGAAATGATGCTCATCGGCTAAACATGTTATCTAGGAAGAATAGAAGGCCCGAGATAAGTTACATCGGAAGAACAGACTGCCCGAGATAACCTACAGTTACCTCGAAAGGTAATTTTACCTCGAAAGCCTATTTTACCTCGGGAATACAGTTTTATCTTGGACAGTGCAAACACCCGAGATAACTCAAGTTACCTCGGTAAAGCGAGTTATCTTAGACATTAACTTGACCTGCTCCACTTGTCTCTGACATATCTGATCCATTTTCCCGCCATTCTCCTGACATGAAGCTGACAAGATTATCTTCTAGACTAGTTAAATATTATTCTAGTTCATGTATCTTTACTCGATGGTCTAGATGATCGTTAGAGGAATCAAGGGTTCTCCTGATTCCTTAGGGCATTATATATAGACACTTGTAACCATGCTTTAAGCAAGTGTAAATCACTCTGTAATGTACTTCCAATCTGCAAGTTATAATACAGTGCTTAGTTTTAATCATATTATTGTTATACTTGTCTTGTATTCAATTTCATATTACTTTACTTCAAATAGAGCATAAGAATTAACTTGTTTCCGCCTAGTTAATTCTAATTAAAACCTTGTGATTGGTTCAACTCTGTAACCAGAATTCGATCCTTCGGAGAGCTTCAAAGCTTCTTAATCGAAATCACTGCTGACATATTTGGCATCAAGGATGATAAGGCAGATGGTTATTTGGTTGACAAAGTTTTAGATAAACCGGCAAAAAAGGCACCAGTAAATGGACTATCCAATAATCTGTTGACCTGTCAATTGCCGCACCCACTATTGCAGAATCTTTAGATTCACGTTTTCTTAGTGGTTTAAATGACGAACACGTAGAAGTAGCAAAGAAATTCAAAGCAGGTGGGCTTGATGACATCTTAGCAGCAGATGAGAGAGTGGAAAAAGAAAAGTTAATCAACAATGTAACGCAGGCTCTGTACGCAGCAAAAATATGTAGCTATGCACAAGGGATGAACTTGATCCGGGCCAAGAGCAATGAAAAGGGGTGGAACCTGAAGCTGGGTGAGTTGGCTAGAATCTGGAAATGTGGGTGCATCATATGAGCCATATTCCTGGGCCGCATCAAGCAGGCTTATGACCAGAACCCAGAGCTGGAAAACCTTTTGGTGGACCCTG
Organism: Deinandra increscens subsp. villosa; assembly: GCA_039602395.1. Taxonomy (NCBI): domain Eukaryota; kingdom Viridiplantae; phylum Streptophyta; class Magnoliopsida; order Asterales; family Asteraceae; genus Deinandra; species Deinandra increscens. Next base: position 25,936,097 of record JBCNJP010000010.1, on the reverse strand, counting down.
AGTTTGCTAAAGAAATGGTGGAGCTTTCAATATGCGTGGAGATGAGTTGTGTGTTTCGCTAATAATTCAGGTATTAGTACTCCAGGTATGTCTTCTGGCCTTGCTTATTTTGACAGTTATAGGAGAGAGAGGTTGCCTGCAAATATGGTTCAAGCTCAAAGAGATTACTTTGGTGCACATACTTATGAAAGGACCGATGTCCCTGGTTCCTTCCACACCGAGTTGTTCAAACTTGCCAAACAGACAAAAGCTACTCTATTTTCGTCCTTTACAGATTAAAACTATGACTAAACAAATATTATTTTGTTTAGTATGCTTGATGAGTTTTTTTGGTAATTTGTTGTCTCGTTTTATGTCGAATTATAATAATTTCTATCACCTCGTTCATGAAATTCGCTTTTATTTTCTTTTTACAATTTACTTGGCATGTCGAATTATAATAAGTTTCACCATGACGGCACTAAGTTGTTGCTCCGACTTGGCTGAACTCCCATCGACTCACTTCCAATGCTCGGTTTGTCTTCGGTAAGAAACAGAGAGTCCATCCATTGTGATCACCACCTATGCACAACACATGCATAGTCTAAAACCCTCTCTTGCCACCTCTGTTTAGTCCTTCCATATCCATGATTCATCCACCCCCCCCCCCCCTCTTCGATTTGTTATTTAGATTTCACTGATATAGGAACGGAATTTGGTCGAATGTACTCACTCATACATGACCACACCATGATCGTCAGCTCTTGCTCTTCTATAAATAGTTTAGTTATGAAAAGTATATAGAAAAATGTAATGATGAAAGAAGAAATAATAGAACTGAACAAAAGATGGATGTGTTATTTAGAAAAGTTATTGGGTAATGTTGATTATCTTTTTTTCATTTTAATCATTTTGGCCACATCAGCATCCTTTTCCATTCTTCTCCCATCTTTCAACCAATGATAGAGTGGTAAACTATGTGTTATACTTATATTTTACCATTATCATCTCTCTTCTTAGCATCACATCGTAAACAGTTTTCCAAAATTTTCAGTCTTTTTTTATATATTTTTTATTTGTTAATATGCATCTAGGAAACACCCATTCATGAAAAACCACTGATCAAACTGTTATCAAGAAACATCCTTTAATCTCCCTAACATCTTCAGGACGAATATTCAGATTGTTGTATGGCTAGTTAAACGAATTAATTACAAGTGTGATGTATGCATAAAATTTAAGAAATCCAGTTCAAACATCTTAGAGATGTGTGATTGAACAAACTTAGCAGGCAGGATGGGTTGATGTCTCCAGCCATCACTACGGAATCTTGGCCTCAGTTTCTGGCAACAATTCCCCATGAAATGAAGTTCTTGCGACTTCAGGTCATCCCTGATGCTAGCTGATTAGTACAAAACCAAAATACGATGGTGGTGGCAACCGTGGTGTTGTGGGTATATATGTGTCATTTTGGATTTTGTTTGTTTAATTAGAGCAATAAAAATGCATCTATAGTGAGATATATCATATAGATACAATTTTGTTGCCTAGAATGTGTGTTTATGTATCATTTTCACCAAAGTCTTAGTTGAATGCTTACCTAATCATCTTATTTGTTTCACTACTTTGTGGATCTTATGGAGATTTTGAATTATGTAAATTTTTTAGCGAAGATGCTTAAGAACGGAGAGCTTTTTTATTCCATTGTTCATTGTTCTTTTTTATGTTTAAATATAAATCGTTAGGTTAATATTTGGTAGAATGAGTGGCTTAAAAACCTTCTTCTTCTTATGTAATATTTTTTTAATTAGGTATCTTTCCGGATTTTTAATAAAGCTGTTCCAAAATAAGAAAAAAAGAAAATACTTACCTAATCATCTTTCTAAAGATATAATCCTTTCGTCATTACAAAGATAATTACTATTTCATGAGAGCTTTAAAAAATCTATGCGACGACATGACGGGGTTTTGTGATGGCAAAGAGTAATGCAGCTTTTGCTATGATGGATATGATGAATAAGACTGAAATGATCATGGGAGTAAGTAGAAGAACCAAGAAACACAAAAGATGGTGGCAATAAAGACTTATGTTGTTCATGAAATGTTTTCAAACCGTAAGTGGTGGTAAATTATGGGTGCCTCCGAAACAACTGCTCAATTTCAAACCATCACGCATCGACCAAGTAACAAATAGAGTATATGTTTATATAATTTGATATTTATATAGTGTTATAAGTAAAACAAACATCATGAGAACAACACATACATGTGGTATCAAAAGAAAAAAAAATAAAAAAGGAACAAGAAATTGGAAAGGAAAGGACAAGAAATTCCGTTTGATGGTGGTTAATTAACTTGATTCATGGGTTTCAATTGTTCATTCCAGTTGCGTTCTTCACTCTCTCAGTTGCATCTTGCGCCTTTTCCTTCATTTGTTGTCCAGCCTAGACAAAAATTCATATAACGAGAAAGTACAAATAAACCCAAATTTTAATCCTTTACAATAAATAATTTGTACATAAACTAGAAGAATATTAAAAAAAAAAAATAGACCTGTTGCATTGAGTCTTGTGCGGATTGTGCAGCATTGCTAGCTTTGTCTTGTGCAGATTGCGCAGCATTGTTAGCTTTGTCCATGAGTTGGCTGCCCTTTTCCTAATAGCAAACAATGCTTAACAACACCGGTGGATCCAAATATATAATAATTCAACCAGAGATGCATAAGACATTTATCTTAATATAAAATACAATATTTTCAAAAATACAACTCAATGGAATAGAAACAAATTATTATATAATGCAACGTGTGTATACACACAAATAACTGAGAGTTAAATGTGTATGTTTTATGTTATTCTTGCAATTCTTTACTTAGAGTTATTTATGTATTTAAAGACCTTCTATCTAGTGTGGGTGTGTGAGAGAGAGAGGGGGAGAGGGAGAAAGATTAAAAGTAACCTCAGCTTGGGCCTTAGCCTGACCTGCTTTGTACTCTACACTCTGAGAGTTGTCCATTATGTACTTCTCAGATAGATTGATGATTGTTGTTTATGAAAAGTAAGATAAAAGTTTAAAGAGACAAAAGATTGTGTTGATTATAAACTACAAATAGGTTTGGTTATATATAGCTTACCAAATCAAACTAACTACTAACATTTTTGCTTTCTACTTTTAGGAAATAGTTGCACATATTAGTCGGTTTAGAAACTGTTTTCGAAGACCGAATCTGGATAACACAAGACCACAAGTTTGTTAGATCAGAGAGAGACAATAGGAAGAAGTTGAAATGGATGCTTTCTATTCTTAGAAGCTAGAATTTCTTTCAAAACTCCTTAACAAAAATTACTAAAAATTAAAGCGTATGATTAAAAATTCTATCTTTAAAAAGTCATAGTTTCATATTTTACCACTAAAACGAAACATGGAGTCGAGTCTAGGAGCAACCTCTATATCCTCTATGATAGAGGTTAGGTCTAAACTAATCACATTCTCCCCGAACCTTACTAATAACTCAGTTATGGGTGTGATAATATTGGGTATATTTGTCTTTTGTTCATTGATTTGATTCCAATAAAGATCCACAAAGCATAATATAGAAAACCCAGATTCTTCAACATTCTCCATAGCTTAAGTCGTGCAAAACCCATCAATCAAGGCCTTGTAAGTAAATTAATTAGGTCTCAATCGAGCATTCAACATTTACATACAAAGCAAATTTCATAACCAAATCTCGCAATAAGCACTAATCAGTGTGTTACTATTAGGATAGATATATTACTGTAAACAATTGTATAGTATAGGGGTGTATATCGTAACTAATGTAATTATTTATATTCATGATAATAAAAGTGTTGGGTTTCGGACAGTGGTATACGGGTGCCCGGTGACGTTAAAAAAAACTTTTAGGTTAATTAAAACATTACCGAGCGGGTTTAGTAAATTAAGAGTTAAAACGGATTAAACCGGTAATCAGTTACGCAGCGGAATAAATAAATTTACTAATTTCAGACGCGTAAACCGTTGGTGTCGAAATCGTAACAACGGGTTCACAATCACCATAATGATCACGCAAACACCATTTCGCGTTATACTGGTTAACGCGAAAATAATAACGATTACATTAATCGAGATTAAAATCTAAACTAAAACCGGAGTTCAGATATATCTTCACGGTGTTCTAACAAACGTTAGAGACACCGAAGGTCAATAAGATGATGCTAGTGTTTCACAGAAAAAAACAATCCAAACCGGCGGATTAAATCATTTGAAAATCGCGAATACCGTCTCAAACGGATTCATTGAGAATAGCAACGATACGGTTTGTGGTGGCGACAAGCAAGCACCAATCGAATTGAGACGGTGATGGCGGCTAGGGTTTAGGTGGGCAATTACCACGATTATTACGACGAGGGCTCGCACTCATAAAATCGTGACGATGATGACTTACCGGTGAGTGGTGATTAAAACGCGTCGTGGTGAAACGGATCTATGCAAGGTCGCGATGGCGACTTAGGGTTTGACGGAGGCGACGACCCTATGAAATGGGTTGGCGTCGCCTACGGTGAATCATGGGACGATGGTGATTATCTTACCACGCGAAAGGGATCGTCCGGTCGCTTCTCGTCTAACATCGTCTTCTAGGGTTCCACCAAGGAAGCGCGACGGCAAAAGATGAAGAGGTTGGTTACATGGAGGAGGGGAACGAGACAGAGAGAGAGAGAGAGAAAGAGAGAGAGTGTGTGTGTGTGTGTGTGGTGGCACTAGGAAGTGGCGCAGAGAGGGAGAGGGTGTGAATGAGCAACTAAAACCCTAATCCCTAGCCCTCATTATATAGGCAACATAGTTGCATCTAGCCCCTCCTCTTTTTTCTTAATTTGCAAGCAATCACCAAAGTTTACGATTTATTAATAAAACATCTTTTATTAATAAACACAAATGTCGTAAACTACGAGAAACACAAATAACTATTTATTTGTTTCACCGTTAAACATTAATTGATAAATCAAATGTTTTTCTCCGTTTTATTATCGCAAGGATAAATATTCGTATTTAATAAATGTTTATTAATCATGAATAAACATTTATTTATATATTAATTATATATATTTCCGTAAATTACCGGTTAGCTGAGTAAGCGGATTTTTATCTCGTTACCCCAAGTGTAACTCTTTACGGGTCTAACCGGGTCGGGTTCTTGGTGTTGTCGGGTCTGGACATCAATTATCCAACAATCTCCCACTTGGACAGAGTCCGACAACATTTGAAGAAACAGTCAGAGGTGCTCTAGCTACACATGGCTGCCCCAACCAGTTATGACGCTTCATGTCAGTAACCAAGGTATATCTACAAACTCGCATTGTAGTTTAGACTTATGGTAATTCAAAGTCGTTAGTTCCTTTCCGTATAAGAAATCAATTAAACAAGAGACATGGATTTAATTCATTCTCTTTAATGTTCAATCATTTTATTTCTCGTGTATTAGTTTGAAGTGATCCAAGCAAACACACAGTAAGTTTGGGTAAGGCCTTACACTTAACACTTGGAACTCACGAGAGGGCCCACAATGTCTAGCTGTTTCATTATTAGTGCAAGAGTACAGAATCCATTCTTGACTACATACAGCTCCCACTAAGCTTCAGATCCATTCCCAAAAGTAGTCTTTACTGGCAGTTACGCGACAGCGTATACTACAATCAAAGAAGAGTCTTCGGTAAATGAGAGGTAGCATATGTATTCAGGTCAAAGGACACTATTGAGTATACAATTTAATCAAATTCGTCTTATGATTAAATCCATGAAGACAATTTGATACGAGTTACTTCACAACGTCATTTTCTAATGAGGTCTGTGAATCTGGAGAGCCAACCCTTTAAGTCCAGAATTAGAATAGTCATAGATCAGTTTTGTTTCCACAAATTAGATCGACTACGGACGGTTTTTGAATATTTCACTAAATATTCACGGATGTTTACAACGTATAAAATTCAAACACGTTTTGCAGAATTCGAAATCTGCAACTAACCCTTTAGATCAGATTGAATGATTTGGTGCAAACGTTATAGTTCAACATCCCAACACTAAAGTAGAACATCAATATAGCGTACAATTCAGGTAATACGTAACAGTATTAGCTTATTTGATCAAACTTGATCAATGGAACTGTGAATTCTTGTGCTAAGTTCTTAGTCTGTGTTTTGGTTTTGCTTGTTTAGTTGTTTCATTAGTTTTGGTCTTTCTCATGAACAACAAAAGCACTTAAGTGAATTTGAAAGCCTGATAAAACTTGTGCTCTTGGTATGCACATGGACTACTGTGTTATCACAATGGCATGTTAAATGATTATTTACATAATTAAATTAACCTTCTTTGAATGTACCCTTACATTCATGGTTCAAAACTTCACTTAAGGTGGCTAGTTGTTCAGTGAGTATACTCGAGTACTCATCAGGTTCATTTTACATCATCAAGGTGATTTGTGATGATATGGTTTTCCAGCTTGTGTCATTTGTGTAACTCTTTACAATGACACTGATGCAACATCACTATGTTGGATAGATCTCATTTCACAACTAGTATGACACGACTTGTTTCAAGAAATTGAATATATATCTAAGGATGCCATTCCTGAGATATTTTTAATTATGGATGACTCTTGAAACTTGGAGATAAGTTTGAGGCTTCATTGCAAGTTTAAAACAGTAAACTTGAATGAACATCGGATCAACACTATAATCGTTATCCCGATAAGGATTGGTGGTGATGCTCCCACTTGCTTTACGTAGATGATGCATTCTTATAATCACCCATCTTTTAAACCGTTAGGATATTTGTTTTGCAAGAGAACTCTCAGCAAAAATTCTTTGTTTTCTAGAACAAAGTCATATAGTTTCATAAACACAGTATGAATCTAAATTGATTAGTATCCAGATGTCATGTCACATACATGAGATAGCAAGATGAAATCAAACTGCCAGAGTTTGATGGTATGCTAGATAGAATCATCTTTGCATTTGAAAAGGTGTTGCGTGCTAGACGCCCTGATGATTATTCAATCAGAGTATCGAGTCTGATTTAGGATTGTGACTTCAATCCAATGACCAATCAATACTGGAAGATTTTAGACAAGTAAAATCGACATCTAGTTCCATTGGGAATTATTAGTCATTTAAAATGCTCACATGTTTTTATTTTAGCAAAAACCACTTGTTGTGAAAAGATGTTTATCTAATGAGTCTTGAATAATTACAAGAGTAATAGTGCACAGTCCGGTAATTCCTATAGAAACCAAGTTTCTTTAATAAGGAATTCAGATGTCCATGCATCAGGAAAAATGGATGTGCACAACTCAAACTTGGTCTCCCGCAGGACTCTTCTTGAACCAATTTGAGTCGCAAGTGATTGGTGAGGAGGTGATTCGTGGGTATAAGGTGCGAATGGCAGCCATTGGCATGTCATTAGTCATGTGTTTATTGACTTTCAAACTTGAAACCAATATCCCCGGAATGTAAACGACAGGTGCTTAGCAAGATTTTAACACATATGAGTACACGCTAGTTGTAGTCTTCGACTTTCAGGGTGTTGTACGTATATATCTATTCATGACCATCATGGTCATATGCACAGAACTTAGTGCATTTATATAACATAATCAATCAGGTGATTGTGTTACATAAATTGCGTTGGTGACTTGAACTTTTACAAACAAGCGTTTGATCTCATCAAAGGTCCTATTGTTTGAATCAATGATATCAAGCTAGTGATTTCATATAAGTTCAATTTGATTTAATGAACTCTCAAGCTACGCAATTCAAAACCACAAGGTTTAATGAATCAAGGTAGGTTGATATTCCTGTTGTAACAAGTACAATGAGAACAAGAAACATCATGGCCTTAATGGATTTAGATAGAACAATTGTTCTTCTTTTGCATTTAGGCTAATGTCATGATCATTAAATCAGGAGCACCAGGCTTAGCGTCATGTTATATATGCTTGAATCTAATCTACAAACCAAGAGAAACATTTTCAAGTGTAGAAAAAATGCATATCAATAAAGTTTAAACCGGAAACTTTAGTGTATGTTCGAGATTCAAACAAAAGCAAAATTGTATCACCCTGGACCCCGCCGGGGAAAACAAACAAGTTGTTTAAAGATACTACCAAGAATTAAAAATGACAAGATCTTTATTCAAAGTTTGCACTCATGCAAAGATGTCAAGTCTTCTTGGTTGTCTTGCTTTCTATGACTTCACGTTCCTACAAAATGTAAAGTATGTCAAACATATATTTTGAAGGATCAAGTGAAGTGGTTTATAACATGAGGTAACTGATATATACCTCCCGAAGCGCCTGCATCGGCCTTCTTCACCTTGGCCAGATATTCAGGGCAGTTTCTCTTCTAGTGCCCCATATTGTTGCATTCGAAGCACTGGCACTCAGCTTATGGCGGTGCCTTCGAAGCCTTTGACTTGCCCTTTGCGGTGCTACTATAACCTCTAGCAGTAGCGCCCTTGCCTTTCTTCCTTTGCCCAGGCTTCCTCTTAACCTCAGGTTTCTTGACACCTCCGGATCGGATGGCGTGCACATCATTTGACCTGCCTTTTTTGTTGTTACCATTGAGAAAATTAATCTCAGTGGTCTTCAACATACCGTGAAGCTCGGTCACTATCTTAACCAGGCTGTTCATATTTAAATTGATCCGGAAAGGAGTGAACGCGTTGGAAAGAGAGTGGAGGATCAAATCTGTCGCCATTTCCCGAGGAATAACGTAATCAAGCATCGCAATTCGGTCGATGTAACCCTTCATCTTAAGGACATGGGCGATGACAGGACCGCCTTCAGCCATTCGACAGGTGACGAGCCTCACAACGGTTTCATAGCGTTCCTTCCGGGCCTAGGTTTCAAACATGCCCTTAAGTCCCCCGATCATCTGAAACGCCGTCATGTCAACCATGCTCTTCTGAATATCAGTAGACATGGTTGCCAACATGAGGCACAAAACTGAGTTGGCACCCTTTCTCAGTGCCTCATGTGCAGCGTGAGCACCCGCAGTATTATTTGCGGGTGCTTCGGGCACCTCGGTCTCCAACATATGTTGTTTGTTGGCCATTTGCAGGACAATTTTCAGATTTTGATGCCTGTCCAGGAAGTTGGTGTCATCAAGTTTCTCCTTCTCAAGGAGAGACTTGAGCTGGAAAACCTTGTTGTTTGCAGGAGGATTAGCCATCTGAAACAACAGGTAATTCATTTAGTGTTTCAATGTGATATTCGTATTAAAAAACGACAAGCAAATCATGAATAGGAATATGGGAACCCAATTAGTAGTCGACCCACAAAAGCAGTTTTAAGTGCAATCACCGGTCACTAAGTAATCGGATGGACAACGATTGTCTCTTGTGAAAACCAATCACAACTCCCGTTTATGAGGCTTTCGCGAACTAATTCGTGAAATACGTTTAGCGTCATCCATGCCAATTTTGTCTATGAATGACCAGATGTACGGTGTTGAAATACTCCAATACACAAGGTACTCGTAAAGAAAATGATAGATGTCCTCAGTGGTCAATGTGCATGCACAGTGTTGAAATACTCCAATGCACACACCTTGGAAGATACCCTGAACACCAAGTTCGATGTTGAAATACTCCAACACTGATGCATCGGTAAATATGTTCCAAGTTAGACTTGACTAGGATGGCATAATCTAGCGGTTAACCAGATAGGATTATTTAGTCAATGTTTTAAAATGTTTGACTAAGCTTCTCAAGAACTCTATCTCACTCGGGACAGTCAATTTAATAACCTCCTTATTAAAGACTACGCGTCACGAGGCAATAACCAATTTATTTAAAAGTTCGACATTCAAGATCGAAAAATTCGAGTTCATAGTGGAATAAAATTGGTTATGAATTTTTGAGTCTTAGTAAATTTTAGGACTCGAACCAATTGATTGTAACACAGTTTTAACCGATTAAAACGTAGTTTGGAATTTTAGTTGGCGCATTAAACGATTTAAGACAAGCAACCAAAACGCACATGCAAACAAAACACTTATTCGGCTTAAGAGGTTTCGACATTGTCAGAGCCTAATGACAATGTCGAAGAAGGTCTGGGACAAAAGGTAAAATCAACCACAAGGATGAGTATGGAATGGTCATCCGGTCGACTATAGCGCTCCCACTGGCTTCATAAGCTCTTCTTGATAGATTGGAATTCGTCGGTCTTCCGGTCGTGGATTCTAGCCATACTAGGAAGTGTCCATAGATAAGAACACTTGCCACGATGGGGTAGTCGCATCAATGCTCGTCACGTTCGTCTAGGGCGAAGGTGAGCATTTACGAAAAAAATAGAATATAACCTAATTTATTTTAGATACAACTTTTGAACCCTAAATAAGTGGGCTAATCCAAAACCAAAATACTAGTGGGCCAAAAATGGGCCAAACCAAGACACGATAAGCAATCATAACCAAAATATGGGTCTAGCTGAATACGTGCGCTAAACAATCAATTAACGAATTGGAAATGTTTGGTGGAATTAAATCGACCAAACATGTCTAAAAGCAATTCATCATACTTTTGCGACTTTCGGGTTTTAACCCCAGTTCGCGAAATACACCGGTTTAAAACCGACTGGTTAGGGTTTGCGTGTGGTGATCTAGGCATGGATACCACTGTTGGGTTTTGGACAGTGGTATACGGGTGCCCGGTGACGTTAAAAAAAAACTTTTAGGTTAATTAAAACATTATCGATCGGGTTTAGTAAATTAAGAGTTAAAACGGATTAAACCGGTAATCCGTTTATGCAGCGGAATAAATAAATTTACCAATTTCAAACGCGTAAACCGTTGGTGTTGAAATCGTGTCAACAGGATCACGATCACCATAACGATCACGCAAACACCATTTCGTGTTAAATCGGGTAACGCGAAAATAATAACGATTACATTAATCAAGATTAAACATCTAAACTAAAACCGGAGTTCAGATATACCTTTGGGGTGATCTAACAAACGTTAGAGACACCGAGGGTCAACAAGATGACGCTAGGGTTTCACGGAAAAACAAACAATCTGAACTGGCGGATTAAATCGTTTGCAAATCGCGAATACCGTCTTAAACAGATTCATTGAGAATAGCAACGATACGGTTTGTGGTGGCGACAAGCGAGCACCAATCGATTTGAGACGGTGATGGTGGCTAGGGTTTAGGGGGCGATTACCACGGTTATTACGACGGGGGCTCGGACTCATAAAATATTGACGACGATGATTTACCGGTGAGTGGTGATTAAAACGCGTTGTGGTGAAACGGAGCTACGCTAGGTCGCGACGGCGACCTAGGGTTTGACGGAGGCGAAGACCCTATGAAAAGGGTTGGCGTCGCCTATGGTGAATAATGGGATGGTGGTGATTATCTTACCTTGATCAATCACTCGAAAGGGATCGTCGGGTCACTTCTCGTCTAACATTGTCTTCTAGGGTCCACCAAGGAAGTGCGACGGCAAAAGATGAAGAGGTTGGTTGCGAGGAGGAGGGGGACGAGAGAGAGAGAGAGAGAGAGGCAGCACTAGGAAGTGGCACAGAGAGGGAGAGGGTGTGAATGAGCTACTAAAACCTTAATCCCTAGCCCTCCTTAATAGACATCATAGTTCCATCTAGCCCCCTCCTCGTTTTTCTTTAATTGCAAGCAACCACCAAAGTTTACGATTTATTAATAAAACATCTTTTATTAATAAACACACATGTCGTAAACTACGAGAAACAGAAATAACTATTTATTTGTTTCACCGTAAAACATAAATCGATAAATCGAAATGTTTTTCTCCATTTTATTATCACAAGCATAATTATTCGTAATTAATAAATGTTTATTAATCATAAATAAACATTTAGTTAATTATATACATTTCCGTAAATTACCGGTTAGCCGAGTAAGCGGATTTTTATCTAGTTGCCCCCAGTGTAACTCTTTACGGGTCTAACCGGGTCGGGTTCTTGGTGTTGTCGGGTCTAGACATCCATTATCCAACAAAAAGGAGATCACAAGTTTGAATTCTATCACGGTATCATTGAATTCATGATTGCTATTCTCTCCCAAAATACTTCTCCTTCTTTCACACATAGTACTTCTCCCTCTCTCACACTACCGTAGGCCCTAAACCTCCATCTTCGCAAACCGTTTCCTTGATCCAAACACCATCACTCTTCATCTTCGTTCTTCCTTTCTACCATGGACAAGACTTACACCCCGCATTGACAGTCCCTAACAATAAAAATGTCATCCCAATCACTCTGGATCTTGATACGGCTGAATACAATGCATGGTCATAGTTATTTAAGATTCATTGCAAGCATAAGAAGTTATCGACCATATTTTTCTGGCTGAAGTATCTACACCCTCCACTGCCACAGACGTAGCCCCAAAGCAACCGACCATATCACCCGAATTTTGGAGGCGCTTGGACTCCGATGTATGGTACTGTAACACCCTAACCGACAGCGGAATTTACGTCGGGGCGCTAAGATTGTCCAGATGCTCACAACACTATTAAAGATGTTATATTTAATCATGCCAATTTTCATAAAACAACCAACAAAGTCAAACACAAACATGCCACAAAATATAGAGTCCATACATCTCATAAAAGTTCTAACTTTATTTAAAAGGTCTACTAAGTCCCATGCAAAATCCTAAGGCGTCGATATCAAGATCAAACAACACCACCTGCAACATGTAGAAAATACGATCAACTACAAGAGTTGGTGAGTAATCATAGGTTTAAATACGTACATGATAAATAGTACAACATGCGATTATATGTTAAACCATGGACACAAGCATAGTAAACCAGAAATCAAACATAGCACATGGGGGTCGACGTAACCCAAGCCCTCGGCATTTAGGCTTTCAATCACAAGGCGCCACACGCGAGGCAGGCCAAGTGGGTTGCCAGACCAACGGATCCATTATTGTAACCCCGGCTCAAATGAGTTAATGGGAATACGTCTATGAACATGAACATGAACATGAGCAACACATAAGTACAACACACACAACACAATCCATAGCAATGATCAATCAAGTTCACGCATACTAGGCACATAGATCTAACAAATTACTCGCATGCGGTATTGAGAAATAAAGTTCAAGAACATGATTTGAATACGGTACATGTTGCACCCCAAAACTTAAAAGAAAAGGGGCTATGATACTCACCTGATGGTGAAACGACGAGAGAGAGACTGGAATAGCGGCGCGAAATCAAACCCGGAGATCACCTTAATGATCGAACATGGTAGTGGAACACCGACAAATCAAAAATAAATAAGTAAGTATTTAGATAAGACGAGCAACACGGAACGACATGATAGACGTGATCGGATACGTGACTTGTTGGTGAATTAATCAAATAATAATATAAGAATATGAATATTCAAGTGGTCAACCTAAATCTAGATTAAATGTTTGGTAAAATAATTATTTATTAAAATAGAAACTTTACGACGTCACAAACTTGATTATTTTCCATAAAATCAACCGAACCATATTTGGCTTTCAAAATTTAATTTTGGGTCAGCCTATACCTATGAAAACACCCATAAAAATTTCAAGTCCTAATTCTAACATTATCCCAACGATTTGGTCAAAATTGATTATTTTTATATTCCAATAAAAATACTAGTTAATTTAATTAAGTAAACAACCAAGATTTCATTTTAGTCAAGCATTGTAGGATCGTTATTAGTTATGAATAAACTAAAACTAAGACCTTTACTTGCAAATATAACCCTGCGGAATTAAAGTTATATTTCACTTTACTTAAACGATATTAAGCTCTTGTATAATGTAAATACTTGATTTGCAGAATAGTAACAACAACGATATATCGAATATTCGGCACTATTTGCATTAACTCAAAGCTACACTATTACAAGTGATGAACGTCTGTGTAAACTAAGAGATTACATGCTATATATAGTGCTGATGAGATCAATGACAGCCATTGATCTCATACGATCTAATCTAGACCGTAAACATAAAAGTCAAATATAAACTACCAAAAGAATAAACATCGACAATTGGAATGACTTGCGTGTTGGCAGCAACAATCTACTTTAGGAGAGCGGCTTGAATCAGATTTAGAAGCATACGAGAAGCTTTTGCAGGATTGGACTTCTGAAAAGACTTCTCAGGAAAAGTCAGGTTGAACTCTTTATCTGGTGGATAAACGAGTTCACCCGGAATATTCGCTAAGAAACAAAACTGCTTCTTTCCGCTTGAACTGCCTGTTCCGCTTGAAGTATGAATTCCGCTTCAACTTCAACTTCAGCCGGAACTAGTAAAATTGGCATTTCAGCCGGAAATCTTCCAAGCTCTATTTTTCCTTACAATCTCCCCCTAAGGTGATGCTGTCAAATTATTCATTGTCTTCAATGTTTATCTTCAAAACTGACTTGTACCCAAAAATTTTCTTCTCCACAACCTACTTGTTAGAAGATCCGATGCTGGCATCAAGATTTTGAGAAAGCTCTTTGATGTTTGTTTTGGTCACCTTTACATGTTTGATTGAATCCCAGTCCGTTTCGTTCCATTCTTCTTGAACAGAAATGGACTCATGGATTGTAAAGGTGCCATCAGCTCTATGAACATAGAAGAGCTTCTCTTCTTCTTCCCAGATGATAAATTTGATCTCACTGGTAGGCTCTTCTTCTTCTTCTCCTGCTGAATCATCATCTAAATTTCTTCGATAGAGCATTCCACATTCCAGCACAGTTGGTTCAACGATAAGCCTTAACATGTGCTCTGCCCTTGAAGGATTCATAACTTCTCTGAGTTTTAGGATGATGTCAGTCATTTGCATTGCACTGAGAAATGTAGTGGCCTTGTGAGCATTTATCACCTGAGTTGTACCATTTTCCAATTTGAAGGAAAAGTCAAAATTATCTTCATTTACCGTCCACCCAACGATCTTATTCTTTCTGGGTGGTCCTTTCCTTCTTTTGTTTTGATCTCCTTTGTTTTTGTCATGCATCATCTTCCTATTTCTCATCTTCCTCTCTTCATCAGAATCATTGGCAGATTCTTGCACAATAGGTCTTTTGCCTTTGGCAGATGATGAAGAGGGACCAAGCTGAGTTTCAGTAGGTTTGGTGATGGTGGTGGAAGAAGGTTCTCTTATGGTGAGTGGAGGTAGGGTGGTTTTTGGAGGTGGTTCATTTGTTTCAGGAGTTGGGCTTGAGGGTGGAGTAGGTGGAAAGATGTCAGAGAAGTCCATGGTTGGTGGAGGCTTCTTTTTGAAGGGAGTGATGGGTGTGAAGTTGTCTGATCTAAACTTAGGATTGGCAAGTTTAGCAGCAAGCTTCTTGGGGATATGTGGAGGTTTGTAAGGTATGATGGGAAGTGACTGTAGAATGGATGAAGTTGTTGTAGTCATTGGGTTTGGATCATAAATAAATGAAGGCGGATGTGGTATATCTGTAATATCATCAATTTCAGGTTTAACATTAGCAGTTATAGTACCTGAGACCAGCTCTGATGGTGAAGGCATCACCAGGTTAGGATTGACAGCAGCAGTTTCTCCTTTTAGCTCATAAAAAATTTTGTCAATCAAGCTACAAAGTCCTTTAACCTGCATCTGAGCTAACTCTTCCTCTTTCTTCAAATTTCTAATCACAAGAGCCCTCTGAATCTTTTTCAACAGATGGTAATTTTCATCATTCTTTACCAGCTTGGTAGGCAAGTGAGAGGCAATAGCAATTAACCTCTGCCTATTAGCTTCAGACATTGTATCCAAATCATAATCCTTTAACCTCCAGTTGAAAGACCTGGTCTTTGCTTCTTCAAGAAGGTTTTCAAACACATTGTTTTTCATGTATAGATCGAATTCTTCTTGGAGCTCTCTGGCTATTCTCTCATCCTCAGCAACCCTTCTGGCATCTTTAACCATTTTCACTATAGCCTCAGCTTCAGGAGTTTGAGTTACCTGTTGAATGGTTTTAGCTATATCAGCTTGAACAGGTTCCTCAGTTTGAACTGTTTCTGAACTCCTTAATGCTATCAGTGATCTAGCCACATCCTCAGCTTCTTCATTTCTTTGCTCTTCCGGTTGAACCACGGGTGTTTCAACAGTCCCAAAAATTGAGGAGCTAGGACCTTGAACATCCACCTGGGTTGGTATTTGATGTTCCGGTTGAACATTCAGATCTCCTTCTCCTGGAACTACCGGTTGAACTTCCGGTTGAAGTTCCGCTTGAACTAATAATTGACCATCAGTCACCACCTGGGATTGGGTGACTTCAGGTTCTTTGTCAATAATTTCCAGTACCTCGGTTCCTTCATCTTCACCAATCAAACTTTCTCCTTCTCCTTCAGTCAAAGTACCAACTGCTGCAGTTGCAGTACTTTCTTCCATATCAACTGCTGCCTTGCTGGTGGAGTCAATGTTGCCTACAACATGATCACTGGCTCTTTCAGCCGGAAAAATAACATCTGTCAGAAGTGTTGTGATCATGTTGATATGCTCAGGGAGAGCACCAGCAATCAGCATTGATGACTGAACAAGCTCGGTGAGGTTGGGGTCCTCAAAAGGAGAAATAGCAATCAGTTGACTGCACTTCATGTTTACCCAGCTCTCTTCAACAGAAAAAGGGTTAATGCCAATCTTTTGGCAAGCTGTGGCTTTTACTTCAGCCGGTATCCTTTCTACTTCTTCAATTTCAGTAATAGCAGGTTTTGACAGTAACTTCTCCCCCAATTTGACAGTATCAGCTTCATCAGTTACAAGAACTTCTTCAGCATTCCTGGTAGGGTTTGAAGGACCTACTTCAGTTGGAGTAGGATCAGCTTGAACCAGTTTGGCAACAGTTGAGTTTAGAGCTTCAACCTGTGCTTTCAGAGAAAGGTACAGTTTCGTCAATTCAGGTAGTGTAAGACTATCCTCAACTGGCTTTTTGCCAGTATCCTTGGAAATAACCAAGCTATCAATCCTAGATTGATCAGCATTGGTACCCATGGCTTCTTGGCACATGGGATTCTCTTCTGCTGTTTCAACAACCCTTGGTTCCAATGAAGGACTTCCGGGTGCCGATTCAGAGAAGATTGCCGCAGATTGGGTCTTATTTATGTTATTGCTGATACCAAGCTCCAGTTGGGATACTTGGGCAGCAGCAGCCCTTTCTGCATGAATCTCTTCAGAACCACTGAGATTCACCTCCGGTGAGGAGTGGGGTTGCAGTGCTACAGTGTCCTGGCTTATCAGGATGTTCTCATATAGTATGTTTAGTGAGTTAATAACACCTTCATTTAAGCCGGGATTGAGAGCACTGTCACTCCTGGGTGACAGGGGTTGCAGGGGTGAAAAATGTTCAGATGGGGAAGCTACATCTGCTTCTAATGACTCCCCCTCAACAGAAGGTTCATCCCTAAGAGATAATCCCAAATTTACCAGTTTCTGTTTAGGCTTTTTGCCTTGAACGGGGTTTGAAGCTTCAGGTTGGTTGGTGGTGCTAGGTGGAGGAGACCTAGTGACCACTTTTCTCTGTCTTTTGAAAGTGACAGGAGGTGAGTTTGATGAGGAGGTGGCAGTGGTAGTGATTGTGGTAGCTTTCCTCTTTTTGGATTGAAAAACTATTAGTGAAGAGGAAGCTGGGACAGATGTGGGATCAGAAACTGTTAGGTCTACAGCTCTGTCATCTTGAGCAGGGAGCTCAGTCACTCCTACAATTTCCGGTTGAACCTCTACAGTAGCAGGTTCATCAGGAAATTGCCTTGGAATTGGTAAGGGGTGGTCAGTATCCCTTCCAAGAAATGGAGATTTATTTAAAGCAAGATTTGAAAATGTTTTCTCATTCAGAAGTTTTTGGTGCAAAATTGTACCAAGCCATACGATATGGGGGTACTCTTCTTTGAGAATATATGTCAAAAATCTGGGATACAAGTATACATATTCAGAATGAACATTGGATTTTAGGGCTTGAAAAATTTGTTTGGAAAAGTTGAAGTTCTCACCCTTGACCACAGCATAGAAGGCAGAGGCTTGCTCACCGGAGAGCTCATCAAAACCTCCCTTCTTTGGAGATAAACACACCAGAAGTGTGTGTGCAAGAAATCTCCACTTGTGTGGTAACTGCCCCTTCTTGATAGTTTTGCTGTGCAGGGAGCCACCATAACCAATGTTTCTGAATAGGCGGAGATATCTCTTCTGATCTATTTCTCCGTATCCACCTTCATCCCTCAGTTTCAACAGTCTTCGAACCTTTGCTTCATCAATTTCAACTTCCTTCCCTTGGACAGTTGACACAATTTGGCCACTTCCGCTAGCCTCGTCGGTAACCCTAGCGTGAACCCAAAAGTCTTCCATCACCTCTTCAAAGATTTCGGCTTCTACAGTAAGCGCATGATGAAGGTGAGAGCTTTTGATGAACTCGATCATTTCATTGTAGATTTCAGTCTTGGATGGTGGTTCCAGGTATGCCATCAAGTTGTGTTCTACCGGAAATTTTGAGTCACCAACTGGCTTTTTGCCACTGGCCTTTCCTTTCAGAGCCATTGTTGACGGAATTTGAGAATGTCGACGGTTTTGTGGGAGTTTATCGGAGATGGTTTGGGAGGGTTTTGGGAGTAATTTCTGAGATGTGTTGCGAGAAATGGGAAAATGACGGTAATTTAGGGCTTTTTACCTTTTCGGATATGACGTGGAGGAGAGAGGTTGTAAATCGACGGTTCATTGACAGATGGGACAGGTGCTTTAGGGGTTATACAGTACAATTGGTTAAAGCATGCCCTTATCCAAAAATTAATTTACTGAAACCTCGGAATTGAACAGTTAAAAAATTCAATGGATAAAATAAATGAATATCCGCTTAATAAATTGTGCATTCCGGGTAATTAAATAACTCATTGACTTTGTTGACCCGGAAGTTCAAGCGGAACTCATTTTCTCCTTTATTTTAAAAACTAAATTTCTTCCGTTTGAACTTCAAGCGGACGAGTTTTCCGCTTGGAAGAATTGTTTTCAAAAATAAGTTTTCACGTCAAATTTAAAGCATTTTTCCGGTTGAAGTTCACCCGGTGAATTTCAAAAGTTATTCTTTCAGGTTGAACCTGAACTTGAACCGGAAAATCCAATACACATAAATTTTGAAAATTTGTGTCAATTTTTCAGATTCTTAACAGCAGTCTTTGACAATGAATATTAACACAAGAGATTTCCTTTTTCTTTTTCTTTTTGTATCAAGAGACGGACTCTTTGAGTACATCTCTTTCATTTATTAAAGTTGTAAAAAAAAAATTCTATTCAAAGTTAATCATCCCAATGGCTGTAATGAGGTAGAAAAATCTTGCCTCATCGAAAGCTTTTGTAAACAAATCTGCCAATTGATGATCAGTGTGAACTTTAAATAATTTGATTAAATTCTTTTCAGCACAATCTCTAATAAAGTGATACCTTATGTCGATGTGTTTGGTCTTGGAGTGCTTCACTGGATTGTTAACGATGGAAATGGCACTGTTGTTGTCTGCAAGAATAGGAGTCTCCATGAATGTGATTCCATAATCAAGCATCTGATTTTGGATCCAAAGGACTTGGCTGCAACAACTTGAGGCAGCAATGTACTCAGCCTCTGCAGTTGAAGTAGAAACACATGTTTGCTTCTTGCATTGCCAAGAGACAAGCCTCTCTCCTAGAAATTGACATCCTCCTAATGTTGATTTCTTATCTATATCACATCCTCCATAATCACTGTCTGTGTATGCTTTGAAAGAGAAGTCAGAGTTCTTGGGATACCACAAACCCAGTTTAGGTTGCCCTTTTAGGTACTTGAAAATTCTCTTAACAGCGAGCATGTGTGACTCTTTTGGAGAAGATTGATATCTAGCACATAAGCAAACACTGAACATGATGTCAGGTCTACTAGCTGTGAGATACATTAGAGAGCCTATCATTGCTCTATACATGTGCACGTCCACTGGCTTTCCACTTAAGTCATTTGTTAACTTGTGGGAAGTGGAGATTGGAGTCTTGGCACTTGAGCATGATAACATGTCGAATCTCTTCAGCATGTCTAGGATGTACTTTGATTGATTCAGAAAGATTCCGTCTGCAGTTTGCTTTACTTGAAGCCCTAGGAAGAAGGTTAGTTCTCCCATGGAGCTCATTTCAAATTTTGACTGCATCAAAGTTTCAAACTCCTTGCACAACAAAGTGTTAGATGAACCGAAAATAATATCATCAACATAAATTTGTACCATTAACATGTCATTACCAACAGTTTTAACAAAAAGAGTTTTGTCAATTGCTCCTCTCTTGTAGCCATTCACTAGAAGGTAGTTAGAAAGAGTTTCATACCAGGTTCTAGGTTCTAGGGGCTTGTTTGAGGCCATACAAAGCTTTAATTAGCTTGCATACCTTGTTCGGATGGTGAGGGTCTTCAAAACCAGGAGGTTGATTGACATAAACTTCTTGTTCCAGGAGGCCATACAGGAAAGCACTTTTCACATCCATTTGATATACTTGGAAGTCTTTAAATGCAGCATAGGCTAGGAAGATTCTGATTGCTTCCAACCTGGCTACTGGTGCAAAGACTTCATCATAATCAATGCCTTCCTCCTGTACATAGCCCTGCACAACCAATCTTGCTTTATTCTTGATAACAATTCCCCTGTCATCTTTCTTGTTTCTGAACACCCATTTTGTTCCAATTGGTTCTGCTCCATCAGGCAGATCCACCAATTCCCAAACCTTTTGCTTGTTTATCTGAAATAGTTCTTCTTGCATTGCCTCTACCCAGCTGTTGTCTTCTAAGGCATCTGCTACCTTCTTGGGTACTTCTTGAGACAAAAATGCAGCATGCAAACAGATATTTGCATTTGCAGATCTACTTCTTGTCAGCACTGGAGCTGAAGCTTCTCCAATAATATTTCCCGCTGGATGATCTCTGTTGATTCTTCTATCAATGAACATAGGAAATTCATGGCTTCTTCCATTTGAGGGTATGTTGAGCTGAGGAAGTCTGTGATCAAGCTCAACATTTTCAAGTTGTGATATAGAATCTGAAACTCCAACTGATTCAAGAGAATTGGTATCTGAATTGTAGATAAGATGTTCTAAATTGAACTCATTTGATGTGTTATCATGTGAGTTTCCAGCTTCATGAGACTCTGATTCAGTATTCTCTTCAGTTTCTGAAATTTGATTTTCCGGTTGAACTTGAACCGGAGAAATATGTTCAGCTTGAACTTCAAGCGGAACAATTTCTTCTTCAATTTGAATTATTTCAGTCAGTTTCTTGTCATTTCTTGGGAAAACAGGTTCAGAACTCATTGAAGAGAAAAAGATTGACTTCTCATTAACAGTTTGGTTTTTCTTCCAATGTTCATCAGCAGACCTGTTAAAGTTTTGTTCCTGCACTAGAGAGCTCACAGGCTTATCAACAGTTATGTTGAAAGCAGTGGTTAGTGCATCAATATCAAATAACCAGCTTGGCTGAGACTTAAAATTGTTTGCAGATTTCTCATTGAAAGATACGTTTATGGTTTCCTCAACAATTTTAGTTCTCTTGTTGTATACTCTAAATGCCTTTGAGACACCAGAGTAGCCAACAAAATAACCTTCATCTGCCTTTTCAGCAAACTTAGGCAAAGACTCATTGGTTATTAAAATAGTGACGGAACAACCAAATGGCTTAAAGAAATAAATGTTTGGCTTCCTTTTTCTCCAAAGCTCATAAGGTGTTTTATTCTTTCCCTTGACAATTAAGATCCTATTTTGGACATAGCAGGCAGTGTTAACTGCTTCAGCCCAAAATATCACAGGGAGCTTAGAGTCTGCCAACATTGACCTGGCAGCTTCAATCAATGTCCTATTTCTCCTTTCAGCAACACCATTTTGCTGTGGAGTTCTAGGAGCACTAAATTGCCTCAAAATTCCCTTTTCCTCACAGAAAGAATTCAGAACATGATTTTTGAATTCTGTGCCATTGTCACATCTGATTGTTTTGACTTTAAGATTAGATTGATTTTCTAAATTAATGACAAGAGTTTTCAACAATTCAGCAGTTTCATCTTTTGTTTTGAGAAAGAAAACCCAAGTATATCTAGAAAAATCATCAACTATAACAAAGCAGTATGACCTTTTTCCTAGACTCATTACTCTAGTTGGACCAAATAAGTCCATGTGCAAAAGCTCTAGAGGTTTTGAGATTGAAGATTCAACTTTTGGCTTGAAAGAGGTTCTGTGTTGCTTGCCCTTGAGACATGGCACACAGTTTTCAGAACAGATAAAGTGCTTGTTAGGAAGACCCTTAACCAAGCCTAGATTTACAATTCTGTTCATGTTCTTGTAGTTCACATGACCTAACCTCCTATGCCAAAGATCAGATTCGTCAACTGAGGCCTTGGATACAAAGCAAGCAGTGCCACATGAAGGTGTAGCCACTGACATATCCAGAATGTATAGTCCATCTCTCCTAGGTGCCTTAAGCATTATCGATTCATCAGGAATTTTAACACCAGGTTTGAGAACTATTGCCTCTTTCTCATTAAACATTAAATTTAAATTCCTGTCACACATTTGTGAGACACTAAGCAAGTTAAAATTCAATGTATCAACAAAATTGACTTTGTCAAATTTTACCAGTCCATTTGTCACATCACCTTGTGCTGTGATATGGCCTTTTGTGCTTCCAAAGGCAACTGGTCCTCCATTGATTCTTTTTTTATTTTCCCGAATGTGCTTATTCCCTGTCATGTGGCAAGTGCAACCACTGTCAACTACCCATAGGCTATTCTGGCCTTTATTTTGCACCTGCACATATCAGAAATGGTTAATTTCTATGGGGGACCCAAGCCTGAGTGGTCTTGGGTCTCCCATAAGCATCATTATACCTGTACTCTTTGAGTACTAGAGTATTAACAACTAGAGCTTCATTTAACAGATCATCATTGTCCAAACTGAAGTTCTCATACTGAGCACTTGTTTGACTAGACCTTTCATCTTTGGTGTTTCTTTTTGCAGCAATTTTTCTGTCCCTATATTCTTTAAACTTTCTTTGCTTGTTAGTTAGTTTCTTAAGTTTTTCACTTTCTTGATTAACTAACTTAGTTCTTTCAGGTGATTTTGAAAATCTTTGGGGAAAATTCTTGGCTTTGATTTAAACTCCCTCCCTGAAGTGGAACATAATGATTTCCACTTGAACCATTAGCAAATACAGTTTCAAATTGATTGGGTTTGCTGTTTCTTGAAAATTTTTCTCTAGAGGTGACTTTTCCTCTGGAGGGGTTTCTTCTTCCTTGAGCTTCAAAATGCTCAAACCCATCAGCAAAGTGAACTTGAGGTCTCTGCTTTGGAGCAATAGCTGATCTGGGTTGAAATTTCTTTTCCGGTTGAACATGAGTTCGAGCGGAAGAATGTTCCGCTTGAACTTCAGCCGGAAAACGATTTTGCTTTAAAACGGTAAAACTACCATTTCTATCATTACCAACTAAAACTCTGTTGGATTCAGATCCAAAATGCTTCAAAGTGTGGTTTTTCACAGGTGAGATTCTTCCTGTGAGCTTCTTTTGAAAATCGGCTTTTGGTTTCAAAACAGGTTTTGGCTTTTGAAATGGTCTGACTTTACTCATTGGGTTAAACTGACAGACAGCAGCTAGGTGACCTTGTTCACCACAGCACATGCACTCAACAATTTTGGTTTCAAATTTCTTGGGAGACTCAATTTTGGTTACTTGATTAAGGTTTACTTGACCAAACCTTTGAGTTTGACTTCCCTTTGGTTGCTCAGGTTGCTTTCCTCCAACTTTTGAATCCTTGGGTTCATAAACAGTTGGTGGAGGAACAGCAATTGATGGTTTCAAAATGTTTAATTGGTCAACTGAAGCAGATGTGCTGACAGTAGTGACATCAATTTTATTAGACTCAACAGTGTTTTCAGAATTGGATTGTGATGAAATGTCATCAACTGTGAGACTAACTTTGCATTCTGATTTTAAGGCTTCAATTGGTTTGATTACAGGTGAGTATTCAATTGGTGGCTCAACAGAGTTATAGCCAACACCTGCTTTACCATACATCCCTCCCATCCACAGTTTTTCAGCCTTTTTGTTTGCTGTTTGAAATTTATCACAAGTAAACAAAGCATCTTTCAGCTTGATCTCAAGAACATCAACCTCAGCCTTAGCATCTTTGGTTTCATTTCTTGATTTTTCAAGTTTTGTCAGCAAGTCATCAAGCTGTGTTTCAAGCACTGAGTTGGTTTGTTTTAACTGTTCATACTCTTTGGTTAAGTTTTCAATTTTTGAAATGTATGATGATTCAGTTTTCTTAAAACATTCCTTTAACTCATTTAAGTTTGAAACTTCATCAATCAAATCAGTGTTGTGATTTCGATATTTTGCCACTTGTTCTATGCAGGCAGGACTACATAGATTCTCTAAGACCTTTTCAGGGATAGAATTTACCTGATCTGTGATGGAGTCCTGTTTGGCCATTAAAGCATAGTTGATGGGTTCAAACTCAGCAGCGAAATCTTCCCATTCAACACATGATGTTTGATTTGCTACAGCAGCTACCACGTTCTGATGGTTTTGACTTCCGGTTGGCTTTGGTGGGGTGGGGTGTGAACCTGAGTTGTTTCCAGAATTGTTGTTGTTTGAGTTGCTTCCTCCATGATTTTTTCCTTGAGTATGGTTCTGGTTCTGTCCTTCTCTTCTTGGTTGAGAGCATTCTCTTGCAAAGTGACCAAGTTGGTTACAGTTGTAGCATTTGACTTTGCTTTTGTCAAGGCCTATGTGAGCACATTTTGCTCCCTTGTAGGTTCTACCTGTCCTTTTGTAAAACCTTTGAGCTCTTACAGAAACCATTGCAAGTTGGGTCATTATATCCATTTCTTCTAAGTCATCAGCACCTATGCATTCAAGATCTTCAGGTATGAAGCCTTGATAAGAGTCAGCTGCTACATGAGCATTGTGAGAACTTTCAAAAGAGTTTGAAAAGTTCTCTTGACACCTTGGTGTCTCAGGGAAACTGACTATAGGTGAGGAGTATGATGATGAGTTAGATGATCTTTGACTGTTAAAATCGGTGGTTACTAGTGCAGATGAGAACAGTTGAGTTGATTCAGAAGATGAGCTTTGTTTAAGATCCAGTTCCATTTCATAAGCACTGAGTATGCCATGAAGTTCACTGAGTCTCATCTTTTTCAAACTCTTGCATTCCCTGATGCTTACTGTGTAAACTGTCCACACAGAAGGCAGGGAACGTAGGAATTTTCTATTCACATCTACTTGTTCTAGTTTAACATCCACTTTTTGGAGTTCATCAAGCAGTGAGACAAATCTCAAGTACTGGTTTGTCATTGTTTCACCAGATTTAAAAGTAAAGTTTTCATATTTTTGTTTTAAAACATCTTTCTTGTTTTCTTTTACTTCACTGGTTCCTTCATACATTTCACTTAAGGCATTCCACAGGTCAAATGCAGTTTTATATCCTTTAAACCCACTTAAAATGGAATTAGGAAGTGCGGCCTGTAGAGTCCAGTATGCCTTATGGTCAAATTCAAGAGCAGTGTAGTCAGCTTCAACATATTTATCTAATGGCTTAGGTATTTTGACTTCTGCATCATCAGCAGATGAAACCATTGGTGAGTAGGGTACTTCAGTGAAAGATTTCCAAATACGACGGTCCAAAATCCTAACAAAACCTTCCATCCCGAGTTTCCAGGTACCAAAGTCATCAGGAGTGAACATTGGTGGTTTGTTGGAGGAGCCATTTGGGCAACTTAAACTGAAATCACTCATTTTGAAAAACTTTTTAGAAAGATAAAACAACGAAGCTTGTAAAGTAAGCAAGTAAAGTATCGACTTTGAAGCACAGAAAGTCTTCAAAGTAAGAGCCAAAGCTCTGATACCACTTGTAGGATCGTTATTAGTTATGAATAAACTAAAACTAAGCCCTTTACTTGCAAATATAACCCTGCGGAATTAAAGTTATATTTCACTTTACTTAAGCGATATTAAGCTCTTGTATAATGTAAATACTTGATTTGCAGAATAGTAACAACAACGATATATCGAATATTCGGCACTATTTGCATTAACTCAAAGCTACACTATTACAAGTGATGAACGTCTGTGTAAACTAAGAGATTACATGCTATATATAGTGCTGATGAGATCAATGACAGCCATTGATCTCATGCGATCTAATCTAGACCGTAAACATAAAAGTCAAATATAAACTACCAAAAGAATAAACATCGACAATTGGAATGACTTGCGTGTTGGCAGCAACAATCTACTTTAGGAGAGCGGCTTGAATCAGATTTAGAAGCATACGAGAAGCTTTTGCAGGATTGGACTTCTGAAAAGACTTCTCAGGAAAAGTCAGGTTGAACTCTTTATCTGGTGGATAAACGAGTTCACCCGGAATATTCACTAAGAAACAAAACTGCTTCTTTCCGCTTGAACTGCCTGTTCCGCTTGAAGTATGAATTCCGCTTCAACTTCAACTTCAGCCGGAACTAGTAAAATTGGCATTTCAGCCGGAAATCTTCCAAGCTCTATTTTTCCTTACAATCATAACCCTAGATCTAAGTCCAAGGTCATATTTCCATGGCAAAAACCCTAGATCTAACATTTCAACTTAATGGTACATCATCTAATCAAGGTTTTATTAAGATCTAGACATGATAAGATAAGAAAACACATAAAAATTGCCCTTTTTCATCATGAAACCCTAGATCTATATACATGGTGATGATTTCCTCATGCCAAACTCTAGATCTATCTTTGAGATATCATCCATATCAAGATTCAACAAGGTTAATGTGAAAGAAAACTAGATCTATGAAGATCCAAAGAAAATAATGAGAAAAAGATGGACTTTTACCATAAAAATCAAGTTTTTATACTCCAAAACACAAGATCTATTAGTTATGGTGTTTATCCATGGCAAAACAGGTATAAAAATGTAATCTTTTCCAACCCAAACTTAGATCTATTAAGATCTATTAAAGGTCTAGCAAGTTTCCAACAAAAGTGTTATAAAAATCCATAAAAATCAATAAAAATCCATCCTTTTTGTTAAAAATCACTAGATCTAGCTTTGAAATGCAAGATCTAGGTTTAGAAAGGTATAAAAATTGAATCTTGATGATGGAGGATGAAAGGTTCAGGAAGGCGGAGGTTTGGTTTGATGATTCTAACCTTTTATACGAGAAACCGACACGAATCGAAGCTCGAAATCACCAAACTTGGCTTGAAAATCTTCAAGAAACTTGATATGGGATGAGACCAGCCGTTTTAGGGTTTTATGGTGGCTAAGGATGAGAGAAATGGTGGCTAGAATGGGTTTAGGTGCTTAAATAGGCGGATTTTTAGGTCAAATTCGCGATCAGCCGACTTTGGTCGGTGGGCGTACCTGGCCTTGGGCCGTCGCGTACCGCGGCGTGTTTCTTGGCTGGGTCACGCGATGTTTTCGCTCCAATTTTCGCGTTATAACTCCGTTTTGACCCTGTTTTCGCCCAAATTCCTCATTTTAAGTTTACCATCATGCCAACCACATTTAATCCACTCAATTTGATATATTATATGACCCATAAAGATTATCATTTAATAAATTAACACACGAAATGCATTTTTGGTCGTTTTTGTCGTTTTTATCGATTTTAAGCAATTCACCAACGTTTTGCGATCCGATCAAGTGTGTGATGACTCATGACTTAGTAATTGATCATATGACTCATAAAAATGCTAAAATTGATATACGAACTCAAAAAATGTGATCTCTCGGTTAAAATCGAAATCGCACGGGATTTACCGAACTTTCACCGTTTTCGTTCTAGACCTTGAATTCACACCAACCTTCACTTGTATTCACTTGTGTTCTTAACTGGTATCACACCCAAGTGTCATACATGTTTAGATTAATCAAATTCC
Organism: Deinandra increscens subsp. villosa; assembly: GCA_039602395.1. Classification (NCBI taxonomy): domain Eukaryota; kingdom Viridiplantae; phylum Streptophyta; class Magnoliopsida; order Asterales; family Asteraceae; genus Deinandra; species Deinandra increscens. The sequence continues at coordinate 25,908,188 of JBCNJP010000010.1, read as the reverse complement.
CGGTTAGAACGTAATTAGCGATATGTCCGCGTAAAATCCAAAATAAGGGCAAAACAACTCAATAAACATAATAATGAACCAAATCACATCAAATGAGGTATAAAACATCATAGAGAACATAACACTTCATTGGATTATCGATCACGGGGTTTTATTACAGGAACTCGGGTCGAATCTGACAAATCGGAAAACCCAAAATGTTACAGGTACTATCACTCGTCATCTCCTAAAAACCGTCCTCAAGGCCGATACTACTGTAGAGAAGGCATGGAAAACCCAAAAGGGAATTTTCCTTAATAACAAGAATGCCAGGGCCCTTTATCTTCAAAACAAATTCACGAATACCAAACTCGATGCATATCCGAATGTCTCTTCTTACTGTTAGGCACGGTGGACCAACTCTCGAATGTCGGTGCTTCGGTTGATGATAACCGCCTTATTCTTTAATAAATTGCATGTTTAAATGATAGGTTTAACAGGGTGGTGATGCTCTTACAACAAACCACACCGTACGAGGATTTCTTCATTGCCCGATCCAAATTAATACTTGAAGAAACTCGGAAAGAAAACGAAGTTACACCTGCTACTGCCCTTCATGTCGGCGCTAGGCCTTCTGGTCATTCTACCACCATTGGACATCCTTCACAACTGGCTAACGGTGGCCACAACATCACTAATCAGCACCAGTTATCTCGGTACAATGATGCAGGTAGAGGTTTGTGGAAAACTCATATCGTGGACGGAATATGGGGGTCACGAAAAGAGTGGTGATAACCATGGACGTCCTCTTGGCCTTGGAAAATTTTCAAATGGTTCTTTTTATCAACCCCAATGGTCACCGGCCCCATTTACTCTATGGACTATGGCACCATTATTCCATAACCCCCAATGTCATTCGTCCTAACTCGTCTATAGGTATACTTGGACCCGCCCCTGCTCAGGCTTATGCTACAACTGAGGCATCCTACACGCCTATAAATATCAGGAAGGCAATGCACATGTTCACCTTAAATCCTGATTAGCAACAGTGGTACCTCGACACAGGAGCCACCAATCACATCTCCAACATGGCAGTTAACCTCTCAACTTATGTCAATAGTAGTTGCTCGAACCATGTTGATGTTGGTAACGGTTTCCACATACCAATCCATGGCACCAGTACAACCATTCTAAAACCACTTTTCCCATCCTTAAAAGTTAATAATATACTTGTTGCACCTCATTTGATTAAAAACCTATTATGCATTCGACAACTAACCACCGAAAACAAAATTTCTACTGAATTTGATGAGTTTGGCTTTCTTTTGAAGGTTGCCCAACACGGATTGCTAACCTCAGATGTAACAGCACGAGCGATCTTTATCCCTTGTCTCTGCCGTTAAGTCGTCTCACAAGTCCCTCCACTTTTGCAGCCATGTCATGTGACCTTTAGCATACTCGTTTAGGCCACCCCGGCAATACTATCTTACGTGTTTAAAATAAGAATAACTTCATTTATGTTGGAACTTTGTCGTATTCTGATTTGTGTGACTCTTGTGTGTTTTTCAAGCATATTAAATTACCCTTCTCTGAGTCTTTATATACTACTATATGCCATTTGATATCATTCACAATGACTTATGGACCTCCCCAATTATAACTCGGGGGGCCACCAATACTATATACTCTTTCTTGACAATTACACAAATTACTTGCGGATCTTTCCCCTCCTATCCAAATCTCATGTGTTCTCCGTTTTCCAAAATGTTCACACACTATCAAAACTTAATTCAATCGCAACATTAAATAACTTCACTGTGACAATGACATGGAGTACAATAATAACCATTTCCATGACTTTTGTACCAACAATGGTGAGGTCACAAATGTATAGCATATGGGTGTATATCGTAACTATTGTAGTTATATATATATTCGTAATAATAGAAGGCGATCACCAGTTTGAATTCTATCAATTACAAGTAATGTTATCGGGTACAACGTTTTCGCATCGTTTATCCTACCAACTTTACATAATTTTCTATAAAATTGTGTGATAAGTAACAATGCCCAAGAAACAACTCTTTAGCTTCCATTTCCTCACATAAACACTATTTCATCATAACTTTTCACTGTACAATACATGTTGATCAAAGTAGTGTAAGTTACATGATTTGGAGCAAACACCTTGGATTTCCGGTAAAAGTCCTTAAAACCTCCTTCATTCAACCTTGTTTACCACACCCATGGATCAGTGACTTATAGGTTACATTGGCCTTTCATTCTATTTTGAATACACAAAGCCTCATAATGCATATATGCCTTGCAACACAACAATATCAATGTCTTATAAGTACAAAAATCAAGAATAGTGTAGGTTTCCTATTGAAAAAATAAATAAGTAAAAAAGATATGGGATGTTAGAGAATTAAAGCTAATATGTTTCTAGAAGGATAAGGCAACCACTTGTATGCCTACAAGTGGGTAACTAGGTAGGAATTCCTTTATTCAAGGTAGTTGAAACAGTAGTTAAGTTATTGCTATGAATATCTTGTATATGCACTTCAAAGAATCAAGTAATATGAATCAGTTTACTCTCTTGTTGTTGCTTATTTACTAGTTACATGGTATCAGAGCTATTTCAGTCTAGTTCCTGAAATCAAATCAGTTCCAAATCTGCCAAGATTAGTCAGTTCCTCGACCACAACCCTCAATTCCTTTTTTTTCAGCCATCACTAGGTCTCGTCACCACCACCATTAGTTTCACACCTCCCCAATTGTAAGATCCATAATCTCATGCACTGAAACGTGAGCTTCTTTAAAACTGATGGATTTTTGTCAAAATCAGTTTCTTTTCCTATCGTCCCAATCCTATATTAGGGGTGTCGATCGGGTTTCATATTTGGGTTTCAGGTTAAATGGATCGGGTTTTTCGAGTTTTTTATAGATGGAATCCAACCCATAACACGACCCTAATTGGCCCGGGTTGCTCGGGTTTTGGATTTCGGGGTTTCGGATTAGTTCGGGTTGGGTTAATCGGGTTTCGGGTTAAAGATAAAAAATCATTAAAAACAACATCATTATAGCAACATAACTCCTTAACAATGATATTTAAACATACTTTATTGTAAACATAGCATCATTCCACTTTACTTTAATGTTTAGATATTCTTTAAAACAAAATAAAAGAAATTCAAGATAACATAGATGTACATTCATTGAAATAAAATCAAACTCACATAAAAGAATAAATTCACACATGAAGCATTTTATATATATAATATATTAAAATTTATGAAACATAACTTAGTCATTTAATCAAATATCAAGTTTTTTTTTTCTTTCAAAACAGGTAGAATTATGAAAACATTGAATGCATATCCAATATTTAAAATATACACATGGAATTGGAATGGATTATGGAAGGTTGTATTTACGAGGGAATAAACACAATAGTATCGAAATGCAATATATGTCACCTAATCATCATATTAAAACATGTACGAGTTATGGACGGAAAAAACATGTATGCTTGTAGTCGGGTTAATCGGGTTGACCGGAATAACTTACAACCAACCCTAATACCAACCCTTACAATTATCTCGGGTTCGGGTTTATAGCTAAAACGGGTTCGGGTCAATCGGGTTACACGAATTTGGGTTCAAATGGGTTCGGGTCGAGTTCGGGAATCGGGTTTCGGGTAAAAACGACACCCCTATCCTATACTGTGTCCATCTGTGCAACCAATTTCATTTTTAAATCAATTTTGAATCATCCCTAAAAGCTCCAGACCCGTCACTAGTATTTTTGTCAATTTGTATTATCACTTAACAAAATTATGTGTTCAGATAATTATTTGAAATGTAAAAAAAAAATTATGTGTAACATAACAGAAATCTAACACATAATTCTTTGTAATTGAGCTATATTCTGAAATTTTTGTTACTTCCAGTTATCTAGTCACTTCACCCTTCTTATCTAGTAATTTGTTCCTCCTGTCTATTTAAATCTTCTTTCTATGTTTTGTAACTGCAATTCAAAATAACAGAAAATGAAAGTGATTCGGTGAATGACTTTAAAATGTTAACCACTACTAATACCTTTAGTGTCCTCTCCATAGCACCTCGAGTCACTGACAATAAACTTGATGGCTACAGTTGTTCCTACAGATCAATGGGCACAAAATGATGCCAAGTTGTTCCTCCAGATCAGAAACTCCATTGATACTTATGTTTAAACACTTATCAATCACTGTTAGTATGTTAAGGACATGATAAGAATTTGATAAATCACTAACCTCCTATGTTATGGAATTCTCCAAGACATATGAAGAGTTAAACTCTCTCATTCCTCTTAGTGAGGATGTCAAGGTTATGCAGAACCAACCAAAACAAATAGATGCAATGAGCTTCTTAAAAATGTTTACGACATAAGTTTGACTTAATCAAATCTCAACTTCTAAACGAATATACAATTCCCACACTTCAGGATACCTTTGCTTGTATCCTTCGCCATGAAAGCATTCTAGTTCATACATCCACAGCTCCTAACAATGCACTAGTTATTCGTAGAGAGTTAGAGGTGGCTTTCGAGGTGGTCATCGAGGAGGATACCAAAAAAACCTTTAGTAATCGTGCATGTTTTCAAAGTGAATGGGTCTCTGCAACCGAACACAGTAACATAGAATGTTACTACTGTGATGAGATCGGGCACACCAAATATAATTGCAAGAAACCGGGAGCATAATATTCTAACAAATATCTTGCTCATGTTGCTACTATACTAGATAACAATGCTACTAACACAACATAAGAACATGCTCATCGGATTACTACATTAGTTGAGACAGATAAATCTGCTAATTATCTTCTGTCATCTGCCTCCAAATGGGTGATCGATTTCGGTGCCCCCGAACACATGATGCTAATCCTCATCTTTTAACTACTTTACATCACCAATCATCTTTATCAAATGTCACTATTGCTAATGGATCCACTGTCAAATTACTTGGCTCTGGCAGTGCTTGTGTTACCCCTTCAATTCTACTATCCCTTGTTTTAATTTGCCAAGATTTTTGTTTAATTTACTATCTGATAGTAGATGAACCTGCGAACTAAATCGTAGTGCCTTGTTTCCACCCAATATTTGTGTCCTTAAGGATCTATTGAGTAAGAAGTTTATTGGTAAAGGAAGGGAATTTGATGGCCTATACATACTAGAATCTCAGACACCAAGTTCTCTCCAATCCTTCAAGATGTTATGTTATGAATTTTCTTAGTTATTGGTGTTACATTGTAAGCCATGTCAGTTTCCAAAACATCTATGTGTTTACTTAAGTCCTAGAATCAATTAGCGGGCTACGCTCCCTTTTAAACTAGTCCATTATGATGTTTGGTGTCCATGTCATATTCCATCTAAATCTGGTTTCAAGTACTTTGTTTCGTTTGTTGATGATTTTTCACATGTAACATGGCTCTACCTTATAAATAATCATACTGAAGTTTTCTCACACTTTTACGCCCTCCATAATGAAATAAAAAAAACAGTTTAACACTTCTATTAAAATATTGTGGTGACAATGCTAAAGTATATCTACATGAACCTTCAAACCCTATTTTTTGCAACATGGTATTCTCAATGAGTCATCCTGTGTCGATACACCGGCTCAGAATGGGGTTGCCAAACGTAAAAATAGGCACCTTGTAGACCTAGCACGAGCCTTGCTATTCTAAACAAAAATTTAAGAATCATTTTGGTTTGAGGCAGTGGCCCCCGTTTGTTTTCTCATAAACCGGATGTCAATGGTGAGGTTCCATTAAGTTCTGTTTCCTCAAATTTTATTAATCACCATTCCACCTAGGATGTTTGGCAGCACTTGTATTCTTAGGGATACTCGTCAAAATCTTACAAAGTTAGGTAAAACATCCATTAGGTTTATATTCCTTGGTTACTATCGGCTCCAAAAGGGTTATCAATGTTATTCCCTAGTCTTCAAAAGCATATTCTCTCCCATTATATTACGTTTCATGAGACCTATGTAGTTAATACGGTCCAAAATCAAATAGCGGTCGACGACCACTATATGAGATATCAATTATCGCGGTGATATAGCAGTAATTTTAATATATATAGATAAGTATATCTTTGTATATATATATATATATATATATATATATATATATATATATATATATAACATAAAATATCAAAATATTAATATAAAAGAAAGATAAAACACCAAAATATTAATAGTAATGTAATATTAAACATAAAACATTCAAAAAGAGTGGATATTTGAATCAAATATAAGGGTAAGTCATGAAATCTTCCTCCGAACCCACATCAACTAAGTCATCCAATTGTTCATCACGATCTTCCACTTCATCTTCCACTTAAACTATATCATCATCATGATCTCTATCTTTTTTTACTGACTTTATAAAATGGACTAAAAAAACCCAAAATCGCTATAGCTGAATTTTTTACCGGATTTCAATCCAAATATCACCGCTATATTGGCCGATATGCCCGATATATCCCTGGCTGATATTCTGACCGATATTGATGACCGATATTTTACAGAGAGGCCGATAACTGCTATATTACCGATATATGACCGAATTTAAATGCATAGCATGAGAACGTCCCTTTCAATGTCGCGTCACCTCATCATGCATCATAAAAATTTGAGCAATTCCTTTTCTATAACTCGAACACAGATAAAAATCCGAACCTACCCAACACTCTGCACCTGAATAGTCAAATGAATTTCCACAAAATTTCTTTACTGAAACCTCCTCCCTCAGACTTTTCAAATCCAGGTAACCCGCCCGGAGCGTGATGTAAGATCGTATTGTATCTTATGACAAAATCACAGTGAAAATCTTAATTGGAAGCTTACAATTTACAAACAAAAGATATATGATTAAGAAAAACTGAGTCTTAAGTTCTTCACTACCCCGGGTGGATTTAATAGAGTAAGTTCTTAGTACAACGAAAAATACAATATCTTTCTTATGCATCTCTAAGGATCACATAAACACCAAAAATCTTCTTTCTTCTACCCCAACTCGCACCAACACTTTATTCTTCACTTCCCTAAAATACACACTTAAAATATCAGTATAAAGCTGGTGAGACCAACAATATCTTAGACGATTATTAGAAAATATGTATGCCAATAATCCAGCCGAGACAATCATATAAAAAAAATCGTTCTAGTGCATATATTGGGCCCTTAACATGTAAACCATTTTAATGTCACAATAAAAGCATGCATTCATTAATATCAAATGGATTGGTATACCAACCTAATCATAACAATATTATTATCTAGCATATGTTTCTAATAATACAAAAGTCTTTATCTTAAAATCTTTGTTAGCGTTCTTAGCTAAAAATGCGTGAGCATCGGATCGTCTACTCTATCTAGCTATTCGGACATAGAAACGTAATTAACCGATTGTTTTATTGATCAACGGAGAACAATTACAATCAGTAAACACTTAGAAATAGACTCAAAGAAACACACTCAGAAACACACACTTAACAGAAATCTCGCACACTCAGAACTAACTATTACAAAGACCAAACAACTATTTATACTCGACTGGCCGATCAATGTCCGAACCTCAGGTTCGGCCAGTCCGAACTCCTGGTTCGGACCACGTTCGGCCAGTGAGACTTTGACTTGATCTTGTACTTTGCTTGATACTTCACACGACGCACATATCAGGTATCAATAAACATCCCCTCGTTGTGTTCAGTATCCTTTCAATATCATCAACTCTGTATCTTTAATCAAGCTCCCCCTTAAGTGTAGAATCCATTCGTCTAATGAAATTTCGAACAAACTCCTCCTCAACTCGATCGTAGCTTGATCTTGAATTCTTGATGTCATCTGATGTATCTCTGGTATTTTATCAACAACCTTCAGAAGACTTGAAATTATGATCTCTTGCACTTTAGCATCTTGCATCAATATTTAAATAATCTTGGCGCAAAACGTCTCTTCGATACTCCAAGATATGGTTTTGAAATTTGAATTTGTATCACGTGTTGATCAGATCGAAAATAAAGTAGAAACAAAATCTTGTTGACTTTTAAAAAGTTTATATCAAAACAAACCTAAAATCTTTTTGGTTTTTCAAAGTTTATGCTAAAACATACCAAAAATCTTTTTGTACTTTTCTGAAATGAAATGTAATCACAATACAAAATCAGACACTATTTTCGGTATGAGAAAGATCACTATATGAGATCATATTGAGCATAACGCACTGAACTACACTTCAATTTCAACTAAATGAAATACATAAGTCATGTTGGTTGCTAATATAATTTGTCCATCATAAACTCAGGCAGAATCATACTCATAGCATTTGGATTTGTTAAGGTATTGATTAGATTTGCTTTGACCAGTGTATCCCACACTATCAGACATAATCAGACATTTTCTATTTTTCTTTCTTTTCCTTTTGTGTGATTGCACTTGCGATTTTTCACAAAGCAAAATACTTCCCATGATATAGTCAACTGTTTTCCAAGTAAAGAACGTTAAATCGTCTACCTTAAGGTCGATCTTTTGATACGCAGATAAAGCCTCGGATTTAACAAAATAAGAAAAATAAAACAATTTGAAATTGTATAACTCAACAACAATCAGGTCGGTACTCCCATACACGCAGAGAAAGTCCGATGAGTTATACGAAACACCAAAGAAAATAAAGCAGAATGTCAAACGAACAACGATCAGGTCGATCTTTCGATACGCAGAGAAAGTCCGAGCGTTTGACAAAATAAATAAAAAATCAAACAAGTTTAAATCTTTGCAAAATAAACACATGTATACACAGTGACTTCTCATTACTATTTTCACACTTATTTTTCTTTTTGTGTCATGAAATAAGCATCAAGATGTTGTCCACTTGGTCAAGCATTGGTATTTAGTGTATATCACATCTGAATACTTTCTGATTTTCCGAGTCTACCAAACATATCAAACAATGATCTTATATCCCTTTCATCTACTCTATCCATGAGTCAGATACGTAAACCAATGTACCATCATTTCCCAATGATCAATTTTCACAATTTTATATTTGGCATGTATTCACCTTCCTTCCTTATATATTTGGCATGTATTCACCTTCTCCCCATAACATTCTTTTTCTCAATACTCCCCCTTACTTACAATTCTCCCCCTTAAAATGAAAACTCTATTTTTGGATTTTCATTTTACACAAAACACGACTCTATTTTTGATTTTTGAGAAAAACTTGTAAGCAAAGAAAAAAAGATCAATCAACATGGATATTTTGCAGTTATAGACTTCAGAAAATATGCAGAGTTTAGAAAATTTGATCATGAAATTTAAATTATGCAGAATACTCCTCCATCAACAATTTTGCAATCGGTGATAGGTCTTCTAGAAGTACCTGCACACTGGTCAAACTGATTAGTTCATAAATGACCCGAAGCGAATCGCTTCTGGTCGACCAGTGTCCTGAATTTGCTTCGAAACCACCTTAGGTTTCCAAATTTGTGATTTTGGTAATTCAGTTTTTGATGAACTTATCACAGGTGACTTTGATGATGAACCTACATTTTGAACCTGTTGAAACATTAGAACAAACCGTGTTTGTTTTTGAAAGAATGTAGGTTCATACTCATCAAAAACTCTGCCACTTTCATCAAAGCATTTCTGTTGGGCAGATTTACCAAAAACTGCTTTCTTATGAAACCGTTGTGGGGAAACAGCAGGTAGTGGACAATCCTTTGCCATATGCCCTGTTCGGCGGCAAATATAACAAATTCGCTTCATCTTGTCCCACTTGTGATGTACCTGCAAAGAACTACACATAGGAATATCTCGAACATGATCAGAATGAGAATCATATACCTGATGCCTATAATCATGAACCCATTTGAATGTTGGGCTTTGAGATAAAGAACCATCAGAAGAGATATGAGCTTCTTGATTCATCACAGCTTTGACAAAAAACTCAGAAATCTTTCTGGCATCCACACAGTGAAGAGGAAGTTCTTTATCAGAGAAAAGCTGATCAGAACCCTTGAGCTTGTAAAATCTCTCAGATTGAACTTTTCATCCTTGAAATTTTCTTTCCGCACTTGTTTCATCATAAGCTTCTTCAAATTTTGTGATGAAGATGCGGGAACCTTCTCAGCTTTACCTTTCATTCCTTGAAAACCCAATCCAACTTTCTTTCCAGCAACCTTCTCCTCAGATGTAGAATGCCCATTCTTTGCTAACCGAGAAAATTCAGCTTTCACTTCAGTCACATTCTTTTGATCATAGAAAATCTTCTTATTAAAGTCAGGTGATGACTGAATTTTGTCTCTTGAAGTAGTCAATTTCTCATTATCAGTAGAAGATGAACCCGTTACAAACTTTGGAGGTGGAAGAACCTCAGATTTTTTTTTCTTCTGCTTCTGAGTCTTCTTGTTCTTCTTGTTCTTCTTTTTCTTCACAACTTTTTCTTCCTCAACAGTAGATGATGAGACCTTTGAATAATCAAATTCAGGAACTTGTTCCATCATTTCTTTGAAAGCTTCTTTGATTTGAGCAGGGGGTGATGCAGTTTTATCAAACATTTTCTCAAAATTTGCATCATTAGCTAAAAAGCTCGTGAACACTTGAGAATTCGAAACATTGTTGAGCAGTCTGTTAGCATCAAGAACCTGAATTTTGAGATCAGAAATTTACTGTTGAGCCTCAGCAAATCCTTCTCTTTAGCTATTAATCGCTTTGCAACTTTGTGAGTTTCAAACTTTTGCATGCGAAGATTATCTAAACCTTTAAACAACTCTTTCTTTAGTTTATCTTCATTTCTCTTTTGAATCTCCAAATTTGCAGTTTGAACCTTATTAACACTAACCAACTCACGTTTCTCATCTAATAATTTTTCCATTTCAACTTGATATGCTTCAATTTTAGCAGTTGATTCTTCAACATTCTTTGTAAGCAAAACAAGCTTAATCTTGGACTTTTCAAACAAGTTTTGAAAATCAGTAGCAGTATCTTCTGCTTCAGCCTTCCATTTCAAAACTTCTTTTACCAACTCATCCTTTTCTTCACATAACCGTGCTTTTGCAGATTCGACATCCATTTTGTCTCGTTTAGAAATCTCTAAAACTTCATTCAACATTTTGATCTCATTAATCAAACACTCGTTCTTCATAACCAACTCCTTTTCATGATCTTTAGAAATTTGCAACTCTGAAATAACCAAAATGAAGTCCTCAGAAAGCTTTTGAATTTTATGCAATAATGGAGCATTTTCTTTCAACAAACTTTCCAAATTTTCAGCAGATGCATAAGAACTTGGTGTTGAATCAGTATCAGAACTAGTATCTGAATAAGAATCATCTGATTGAACATGAGTAACAATCAAAGCTAATGAATCATATCCAAACCGTTGACCCCAATAAAAAACACCATCATGTTGAGTTGTTAAAGCTATTGGCATGTCTGAGTTACTAGAAGATGGCTGAGTAAAACCAGGTTTGCTTGATAGAGGAAAACCAGACTTCTGTTGACATTCTTTGGCAAAATGACCAAGCTTTGAACATTTGTAACACTTCAACTTTGACTTATCAAAACCTAATTTTTCACTAAAATCAGCAGTAGATTTGCCTTGCTTCTTGAAAAATCTCTTTGATCTATGACTCAGCATAGAATACTGCCAAGATAGATCTAATTCAGTCAGTTGATCATCATCAAGAGCATCAAGATCATCTCTGACTAATTGTGCATCAGCAACATTTTTGATAACCATACCAAAAGACGATGAGATTAAAGCAGCAATCGTTTTGGCACAATCATCCATTGATTTAGCAGAAAAGGCATTTCCTGAATTTCCAGCCATAAAGGCAATATTCGGTGCAGAACTCAAAGTTGGTTTACATTTAGCATTCATACTTGCCGTATTCTCACCATGATATAACTCTGGATTCTGTAAAATAGCAGTTGACTTCTTTGAATTTAACATTTCCATTTCTCGAGCATGAAGTTTTCCAGTAAGCTCATTAAATGTCAATGTAGAGTAATCCTTATCATGTGTGAGTAACAAAACATAATTTTCCAACTTTTCAGGCAAGGCTTCCATAATCTTTTCTTTCAGATCAGCATCAGTTTTCTCAATACCAACAACCTTCAACTCACTGATTAAATGTGAAAACCGGGAAACCAAAGCAGAAATGTTCTCATTGTCATAAAATTGAAAATTATCAAATTCCTTATTCAACACTTTCTTCTGACTCCTTTTGTAATCATCATTACCTTCACATCTTGCTGATAGAGCATCCCACAATTGTTTTGACTTCTTGCATGTGCTAAATTGATGTAACAATTCAGTGGGTAATGCCATTGTAAGATAACCGAAAGCCTTTTATTCAAGCTCGTATGATTTTCTTTCAGCATTATCAAAGGTATGAACTTCTTTAAAATCTCCCGCATCAGTTGGATGTTGATAAAGTTTCTTGATTGGAATCCACAAATCGATATCATTCGTACTTATATAAGCAGAAAATCGTTGCTTCCAATTATGATAATCTTCCAACTTCAACAATTTTGGAACTTTCTGACTTGTTCTGATTTCATTATCAAAATTTAGCATAGTTTGTATTGCACTCTGCATCGCGGAAAATGCATGAAATTCCGGCATCATTTTGAAAAATGTTGAAATCTGGTTAACCGAACTTACACCGAACGTCGTCCGAACTTAGATCAGCAGGCCGAACTTCCTCCGAACTTAAGTAGCCCCGATCTCTCACCGAACGAACACCGAACCTTGACCGAACTAGACCAAACTCCGAACTTTGACCGAAAGTTGACCAAACTCTCACCGAGCTCCGTCCGAACTTGAAGTTCGGGTCGGTTACACCGAACCTGAACAGTAAACTCCGAACCTCGACTTCATTTTTCAAAAACACGCGAAATTTGACTATTTTTTATGAAGCTTGAAACTGAGAATCGAGAAAAATGATAAGGAATGATTAAGAAGCAGTTTTGACACCAAATACTCGATAGAATTGATGAAAAACACAAAACAAACTCGAGAAACACCAAAAACGTTTCAAAGATCCAGAAATAGCAACCACAGATCAGTAGAGTGAACCAGAAAGCTCTGATACCACTTAAAAATGCGTGAGCATCGGATCGTCTACTCTATCTAGCTATTCGGACATAGAAACGTAATTAAACGATTGTTTTATTGATCAACGAAGAACAATTACAATCAGTAAACACTTAGAAACAGACTCAGAGAAACACACTCAGAAACACACACGTAACAGAAATCTCGCACACTCAGAACTAACTATTACAAAGACAAAACAAGTATTTATACTCGACTGGCCGATCCCTGTCCGAGCCACAGGGTCGGCCAGTCCGAACTCCTGGTTCGGACCACGCTCGGCCAAGGAGACTTTGACTTGATCTTGTACTTTGCTTGATACTTCACACAACGCACATATCAGGTATCAACATTAGCTAACAAGCATGTAAAGAAACTAATATTATAATGAAAGTCATAATTGGTACTCACCTGCTATAATCAACTGGTCTCCACGAAGGGTCATAAAATACAATGATACTCGTGCGTGGGTGTGGGTCCTATCAACAAAAAAAATTTCCGACTTAACAAAAAATCTTAGCCAACGAGTCTTAATCTTAACACCTTGTCATCTTAACACTTCCAGGTTTTCACAGAATTCTTAAACACAGGTTACAAAACTATTTAACCCACACGTTGGTTCAAAGTCTTAAAAGCAAGCATTCTTTCCAAAACTACAATATGGTCGTATGCCATATCTTGGATATGAGCATATTGGAACTACGACCGTAAACAATCTTATACAGCCCAGCGTATTTAAACATTTTAGTTTACTAATTTTTTTTTACCGCATACTAACGTATTCCCATCTTGTGGTACGACTTTATGACCAATATGGATTTATACTCTGAAATCAGTAAAACAATTTTGGTCAACTGAGTCAATGATTTCTTTTGCTCCGCGGCTGTATTCACACATCTTAATACGACCGTATAAATCTTAAAATAGTTAAATCAAAACTATCAACCCGCGATACGGCCGTATGCTCCAAAAGCAATATGGTCATATCCATCATTCCATAGATTCTTAAACTTTCTAAAAAAAATTGCATTTCAAGCTCGTTTCTTGTCGGGTTTTCTTATCTAATATTTACAACAAACAATGTGGGTTAGCCAGAGACCTACAAACACCAGAAAACACATCTTAAACCTGAATAATACCCAAATTACCAAAAATGGGTCTAAGCTTTGAAATATTTTACTTATGCAAGGAAAGTTGTACTAACCGTTCTTAGGTTCCAGAATCTGTCACTAAACTAAGTTGATCTTCTCTCAGCCAAATTTCTTCAAAATCTCCTACATGTTGTCATCTAAGTGTTAGAAATTCATTCAAACACCAAAAATATGCTTTAATATTAATCTTGAGTTTTTTTTTTACCAAAATCAAATGTAATCTTACCTCAAATGTGGTATCTGGGTCTTTGGAACAATCTTTTAGAGACCCCAAATCCCTCAAAAATCCTCCTCTTCTTCTTTGGTATGCAACAATCTAAGGTCAAGAAGCCCATTTCAAGAAAAAAGTAGAAACTTTTGACAAATTGTCTAGGCATGTGCAATCAATACTAATATGTGGCGTGAAAATCGTTCTTAGAGCAATCTTAGAACTCTAAGACTCCTGACTGCAACTAAGACAACCCAATGCACATTATTAGCTTCAATATTCAAGCGTGTGACATAAAATAGGAACCATAAATGGTTAGATGTCGTATAAAACACTTGATGGCTTCCCAAGGTGCTTCTCAGTGGTTCCAAGTGGTCAACTGGTCAACCAGAGTAAGGAGCTCAAGAGAAAAAGTTTGGACGTGCACAAATGAAGCAAATTTTGGCCTTTGATGTCTTTATAGTCAATACGGTCATATTGCCTTTAGGCGATAAGGTCATATCGCCTATAGAAAAACACACGGATCTCTCCACCGGGTAAAGCATCCAACTCGTTGATCGATACATCCATAATACATATACACGATATGGCTGTATCATGCCTTTATTAGAGTTCTGATTATTTTCTTAACGGTCCATCTTAACCATTCGGGCGAGGTGTCACATCCTCCCCACCTTATTAGGTATTTTGTCCAACGGTTTTTTCTTCTTAACGATTGGGATGCATTTTCTTCTTAATTTCTTATGTGTCTTCAATGTTCTCCAACGGTTTTTTCAACAAAATTCAGCCTCTCATCAACTTGCACCTCATCTAAAGGTACCATTGGTGATTCATTAGAGAAACATTTCTTCAGATTCAGGACGTGAATACATCATGAAATTCACTAAGGCTGGCAATTTCAGTCGTAAACCACGAATTCAACCCGTGCAATGATCTCAAATGGTCCAATATAATGAGGATTCCACTTTCCATGTTTTCCTACCGAACCACACCTTTCAAGATGAAACCTTTAACATTAATTTATCTCTCTTATAAGCGTAACTCTTTTGCCTATCTTGGGAAACCTTTAATATGTTTTAAATCTCTTTAATCTTTTCAGTGGTTTCCTTAACTACTTCCGGTTCAGATATTTGCACCTCGCTCACTTTTGACCAACAAATTGCGGTTTTGCACTTGCTACTATATAAGGCTTCAAACGGAGCAGCCTTAGTACCCGTATGGCAACTATTATTATACGAAAATTCCATCAATACAAAGTGGTATCCTAACTACCACCAAATTCATTGACACATGCCCGTAACATATCTTCAAGTTTCTGAATCATTCTTTCACTTTGACTGTCGGTTTGAGGATGTTAAGTCGTGTTTAGGTTCAATCTAGTTCCCATGGCCACCTGGAAACTTTGCCAAAATCTTGAAGTAAACCGACTATCCCGATCAGAGACAATAGACAATGGAACACTATGTCTAGAAACAATCTCGTTAACATAGATATGAGTAATCATTTGTAAGGAAGTATGGTTTTGAATACTTCTAATTGAAATAAGCAAGTACAGAAGTTCCGGATGAACTAGGTTTGAGCGGAAACCAGAAGACTGAAGTTGAAGCGGAACAACATATTCCGGGTGAACTCCATTATCCAGAGATAAAGAGTTCAAGCGGAATATCACCTGACATACCAAATCAGTTGTCAACTCGCAGAAAGTGATTGATTTCCTCTCTTTTGTATCTATGGAGATCTACCCCCTTTTGGAAAGTTGAGATGCATAAGTTATCTACCTCGCGAATTGGAGATTAATACTTTTTGTAGTATTTGACTTTATTCATGTAAATGATCACGATGATCGTATGGAAATTAATGGCTCTCATTGCTTTCCCTTAGAAGTATATATAGCATAGTTTGGACTCAACGAAACACACCTTGTCTATCAGCTTGTAATTATGTAATATTATTGAGTTAATGCAAATAGTGCCCGACTATATTCTATTTGTGATCTTACTGTATTCATGTATATAACTATTTACATCAAGCCTTACGACATGCAAACTTATTGAGTGTAGAGCGAAGTTTAACTTGATCCGTAAGGTTAAGCTTGCGGGTAAATCTTGTTTAATATAAACTAAGTTTTTATATCGATCCTAAAAGTGCTATCAGAGCTTCGACTCTTACTTTGAAGACTCTTAGTGCTTCCAAGTTGATATTTACTTGCTTACTCTACTACTTAAAAGAACTTCTTTTTCTGATAACTTTAAAAATGAGTGATCCAAGTGTGACATGTTCAAGTGGTAGAACAAACAAACCACCCATGTTCATTACTGACGACTTTGACACTTGGAAACTCCGAATGGGAGGACTTTGTTCGAAGCTCAAACTACCATATTTGGAAATCACTTACTGAAGGTCCTAACACCCCAACCGTTGCATCTGCTGATGATCCAAATGTCAAACTTCCAAAACCTCTTGATAAGTACTCTGAACTTAACCACAAGTCGGTTGAACTTGACTTCAAAGCCTAGGGGACCTTACAAGCAGCACTTCCTCCATTCTTGCTAGGTTTAAAGGTAACAAACTACATTTAGTTTGTGGATATGCCCTAAATGAAATGTACGAGGGGACCAATAAGGTAAGAGATAATGAAAATGCGTGAGCATCGGATCATCTACTCGATCTAGTTATTTCGGATACAAGAAGTAATTAAAAGTTGTTTTATTGATCAACAAAGAACACTTACAACTCTGGAAATCACTGAGAACAGATACAGAAAAAACACCTTCAGAAACACACACTTAGCCTAGACCAGATCTACACTCTTACTGAATTACAAAGCAAGTAGTCTATATATACTACGGCTGTCCGAACTCACACAAACCGGTGGTTCGTGTGACCCGAAATCACCCGAACTATGAGTTCGGCTAACACTAGTTTGTGTGAGTTCAGACCAGTTCATGTAACATCAAACATGAAGCTTCGTCTTGACTAGGTACTTCACACGACGACCAGATCATGCATCAACAAACTCCCCCTCGACGTGGGCAGTATCTGTTCATCCAATTAGAACATATTCTTCAAACAAACTCCCCTCAACTTGATGGTAGCTTGATCTTGAATACTTTGACGAAGTAAAATGTGTTCTCATCTTTATCATTAGCTTCAGAAGACTTAAAGTTGGGACATCCTCTTTCACTAAATACCTATTCAATTATAAATAATCCCGGTGCAAAACGTCTATTTGAGACTCCAAGATATAGATTTTGAAAATCTGATATGTATCACTTGTCGATCAGATCAAAAATAAAACAGAAACAAAATCTTTTTGGATTATAGAAAGTTTATATCAAAACAAACCTAAAATCTTTTTGATTTTTCGACTTTATGCTAAATCACACCGAAAATCTTTTTGAATATTCTGAAATGAAATAAAAAGTATAGAATCAAACTCTATTTTTGGTATGAGAAAGATCACTATCCGGGATCATATTGGTCTTAACATACTGAACTACACTTCAATGTCAACTAATTGAAGCACACAAGTCAAGTTGATTGCTGGTATAACTTATCCATCTTAAACTCAGACAGAATCATACTCATAATATTTGGATATGTTAAGCTATTGATTAGATTTGTTTTGACCAGTGTATCCCACACTATCAGACATATTTCTTTTTCTCGTGTGATTACACTTGTGATTATCACATAGTGATTGTATTCATGATACCGACATTTGTGTTCCATGCAAAATGAAATAAGAACGTTAAATCGTCTACCTTAAGGTCGATCTTTCGATACGCATATAAGGCCTCGGATTTAACAAAATAAGAAAATATAATAAGTTGAAATTGTATAATTCAACAACAATCAGGTCGGTCTTGTGGACACGCAGAGAAAGTCCGATGAATTATACGAAACACCAAAGAAAATAAAACAGAATCTCAAACGAACAACAATCAGGTTGGCCTTCTGAGCACGCAGAGAAAGTCCGATCGTTTAAGAAAATAAAGAAAATCAAAGAGGTTTAACTCTTTGCAAAATGAACACATGTATACATAGTGACTTCTCATTTTGTTTTTCACACATTTATTCTCTTTTTGTCATGAAATACGCTTCAAGATGTTATCCACATAGTCAAGCATTAGTATTTAATGTATATCACATCTGAATACTTTCTAATTTATCGAGCCTACCAAGCACATCAAACAATGATCTTATGGCTTTTTCATCTATCTATCCATGGGTTAGATACGTAAACCAATGTACCATCATTTCCCAATGATTACTTTCTCAAAATATTTACATATTTTGCATGTATTCACCTTATCCATATGTTGTATTTTTCCCATAACATGCTATTTCTCCCCCCTTCAAAGGAAAAACTCTATTTTTGGATTTTTTTAATTTTATAAAAACAAGACACGATGTTTAGCTTTTTCAAATTTCTCCCCCCTAAACTACAAACGAAATGTAAAGATAGAAAATTGATCAATCGACACGGATACCTGTTTGTTTTAAAATTTCAGAAACTCTCATATTGGAAGATTGAATCATGAAATTTAAGTTAAGAAGAATACTCATCCATTAGAAACTTTTCAATTACCGATAGGTCTTCTAGAAGTACCTACGCGCTGGTCAAACTCATCAGTTTTTAAATGACCCGAAGCGAATCGCTTCTAGCCGACGAGTGTCCTTGTTTTGCTTCAAAACCACCTTAGGTTTCCATTGTTTTTGTTGTTTCGGTAATTCAGTTTTTGATAAATCAATCACATGTGACTGTGAAGAACAACCAATATTTTGAACTTTTGAAAGTTTTAAAATAAACCTTTCTTGCCTTTTGAATAATTTAGGTTGAAGTTCATCAAAAACTCTGCCATGTTCATCAATGAACTTAGGTTTGGCAGATTTACCAAAGTCTGGAGCCTTTTGTTTGTTTTGAGTAAAAACAGTAGGAAAAGGACAATCATGTGCCATATGTCCTTTTTGACGACAATTGTAACACAGGCGACTGGCTTTGTCCCATCGTTTTGGTACCTGCATAGCTTCACAAACACATTACCTCCAAAATGATCATAAAACGTATAATATACCCGATGCCAATGATCATGAACCCATTTGGATGTTGTGATTTTTTGGAGTAGAAGCAACAGAAGAAAATTTTGCATTTTGATTCTTCTTGTTCCTTGAAGCAGCATTTTGCACAAAAACTTCAGCAATTTTCTGAGCATCCACGCAAGGAAGTGGATGATATATGCACATTCTTTGCCAAATGAGAAAACTTAGCTTTGACTTGATTGACATTCTTCTTTGCATAGAAAAACGTCTCATCAATATCAGGTTGAGTACGAATCTTTTCTGTAGAAGTAGCTGATTTTTCATTCTCTGTTGACGACGAACAAGACACAAACTTTGAAAATGTAGGAACTTCACATTTCTTCTCATTCTTTTTACCAGCCTTCTTGTTTTTCTTCTTCACAACTTTCTCTTCTTCTGAATTTGATGATAAAAACTTTGAATAATCACATTCTTCAACTTTTTCTTTCACAACATTACTGCTTCTTTGATGATAGTCGGGGGTGTAACTATCCTATCAAATACGTTTTCAAAATTTTCATCTTTTGCTAAGAAACTTGTGAAAGATTGAGAATTGGTGACATTGTTTAAAAAACGATTTGCATCAATGACTTAAATCTTTAAATCAGAAATCTTTTGTTGTGCTTCAGCTAATTCCTTTTCTGTAGCTATCAACCTCTTAGCAACCTTGTCAATTTCATATTTTTGCAACCGCAAATTATCAAGCTCAGCAAACAACTCTTTTTTCCATTTTTCTTCATTTCTTTTCTGAATTTCAAGATTCACATTGAGCAATTTATTCACCCTCGCTAACTCCCTTTTTTCATCCAACAGCTTTTCCATGTCAATCTGATATGCCTCAGTTTTAGCAACATGTTCATCAGAAGTCTTGGTAAGCATATCAAGCTTAATCTTTTTGATTTTTCAAACAGATCATTGAAATCTATTTCAACATCTTTCACTTCAGCTTTCCATTTTTCAACTTCTTGAACTAACTCAGCATTCTTTTCAGACAATTTGACAAATTTATATTCAGCTTCCATATAATCTTGCTTAGATACCTCCAAATCTGATTTCAATATCTTGAGTACTTCAGTAAGAAAACTTATTTCTCTTAATAATCATGCATTCTCCTTTAACAAGCTTTCAATTTTAGACTCAAAATTTTCATTCTCAGCAGATTCATAAGAACGTGATTCTGAATAATAATCATCTTGTTCATGTGTGACAACCAATGACGATGTATCAAAATGTTTACCTCAATCATAAAGTTTCTCATTTTGAGCAGTGTAAGTTGTCTTATTTGAATTACTTGAAGATGGTTGAGAACCATTAGTAGCTTTTGAATCAGACTTATGAACATGAGATTGCTGACACTCTCTTGTAAAATGTTTAAGATTGGAACATTTGTAACACTTTATATTGGATTAATCAAATCCCAGCCTTCCATTTAATATAACATGTTGTCTTTAGTATTCTTGTAAAATCGTTTTGTCTTCTGAGTCAACATAACTAATTGCCAGGCTATATCCATATCATTTAACTGTTAATCATCAAGTTCATCAAGATCGTCTTTAGTCAGCTGAGCATTGCTAACATCTTTGACAATGATTCGAAAAGAAGATGAAATGAGAGCCGAGATCAATTCCCCCTATTACACATTTACCAACTATTGGATTTATCATCACGTGCTTCCCTATTCTCTTTCCCCTCACGTGCCCACCTTTTCATTCTCCTTCCCAAGTAACCGCCAATCGTTTCTCCTTTCCTTACACATCTACATTCACGAATTCCTCCACCATCCTTACTTTGCTCTTCCTTCCATCCAGGATTACGTGATTCCCTGCAACTTTCAACATCGATTTCGAATTCATCCATCATCATTCAGGCGATTGCGCCTTCCGCCATCAGGGTTTTA
This sequence comes from Deinandra increscens subsp. villosa, assembly GCA_039602395.1. Classification (NCBI taxonomy): domain Eukaryota; kingdom Viridiplantae; phylum Streptophyta; class Magnoliopsida; order Asterales; family Asteraceae; genus Deinandra; species Deinandra increscens. The sequence continues at coordinate 25,886,714 of JBCNJP010000010.1, read as the reverse complement.
CGCGATTCACTGCAACACGCGAATTCCCAAACAACGATTTCCATGTACTCCTACATTCTTCACTAACAGGTTCCCCCCTTCTATTATGATGTTTTATCTGATTTCGATTTTTACAGTTTGATTAGTTTAGATTTCGTTTTGTTTCGTATCTATAAATGAATAATCTCATATTCAAATCCCGGTGAAATTAGGGCTCTAAAAATTTAACACTCCCGTTCTTAACCTTTGCTTTTGCCCTAATTCGTATTCGTTTAATCAATTAATCATTCATCCATCGACTGACTAATACGGTGAATTGCCTGCAAGATAAATTTCAATCGTACTTTTGTAGGGTATTTAGATATTTACATACAAATTTTTAAACTGTACATTTTAATGGATTTTTATTGATCATTATTCCTCACCAATTTCATTCTATACACATAGGAATATCCATGCTTCTGACGGTTTCTTCATATGGAAATTGCCATGTTCTTTGGTTTCTATTATACAGTAGGCTAAGGTATATGATAATGTATTAATTTACATAACATTTGGATTCTTATATATAAATTAGAACTAATGAGTTTCAATCTTATGATGATGTATTATTTTGGGTTATATTTTGAATTTTACCGTATCAACCCCAGATGGTGCTATTAGGGTTTCAGTCCTACATAAATGTAGATCCCTCAGTACATCTCTAATGCACATAAGCATAAGCATTCATGACAATTGGTTGAAAATTAAATTTTTTGATGACCATTACAACTTGATTTCTAGACAATGAGTGCGATATGCTAAACTCAATTTTGTTATATGCCCATTACGTTACATCAGTATAACAAAAGCCTTTAACAGTGATCACTTAGACAATGGTTATCAACATGAAGGTATGCTGTTTAATCCAATACTGTATTGCTTATTTGAACTTTGAACAGGGGAATAATAAGGTATAAATATATAACACCTCCATATTGATTCACTTTTATTATCTAATGATATAAACTGAATTAAATCAGATAATGCAAATGTAGATCAATTTAAATTCATTATTCATAAGTATTCAAATTATTGCAAAGAAAGAAAGTTAAAATCACATGTTCTCTAATATGCACTATTATGGTAGTAAGATAGAAATACCAGTAATACTTTAAGTATTCAAATTATTGCAAAGAAAGAAAGTTAAAATCACATGTTCTCTAATATGCACTATTATGGTAGTAAAAAAGATATGTTGATCCTTTAGAACTTGAAGATTTTGTCATCTTTTGAGTACAAGTAATCACTAAAAGCATGTTTGCTAAATACTCACATAGTATTCAGTCATGTCCATTAATTACCCATTGATGAAGTTGCCTATTATCTTTCTTATTATGGTGCTAAAATGCTATCAATCGGATCCTTCACTTAATCAGCAGAGTTTATAAGAAACTGGTCCCATTTTGTAATCTTAATAGAAATGAGGGCACCTTAATTTCACCTCTTCAAAGATTTGATTGCAGACTACAGTATATGGCATTGACTTTTAGAAAAAGTAATTTACATTACTTTCTTTTATAATTGCAGACATTATGAGGATTTCCAAGTGTGAATATGTAGTAGCAACACCCCCAAAACTTCTGAAGAATGATAGACTATGCAAGATGAATAGTCTTAATTGGTTGGAAAATACACATGTGAGCACCCACACATGATTCATGCTGCTAACCAATTTACCACTCCGGTCTATAAACTAGGAGAAACATGCACCATGGCGCACACTCCAGCAAAAACTAGCCAACGCACCGTAAGTATTTTCCTCAACTATATATATTTAAGAACACTAGCATCGTGCCCGCGCGTTGCGGCGGCGACAGTTTATAGCGCATTATTCGTCATTTGTTCACACGTTACAACGACATGACAATTTACATCTCGGTATTCGTTTCTGTTATCGCAATGCGGTGTCGACAACAATCAACCACCATAATATTTGTTGTTTTATTAGTTATCTCGTGATATATTGTATTATATGTCTGTTAAATTTCTCATTTGTCACATATCTGTTATGATAAAGAAAAACTTAACAAGTTAAATTAATTAAGTCATGTTTGTGATCAAATTACATGCTCACATAACCCAAAGGTTGTAGAATGTGAAATTTAAAGTTTGAGAATTGACTACCGCAATTCGTCAATGTATTTAAAAACTTTCACAATGTGTGCACATCCACATTATTGTAAAATAATTGACACATGATTAAATAAACAATTAAGACAATCACTGAAGTAAAATCCAAGCTTAGTACCAAGTTGAGGAATAAAAAAGAGTCCATTTGTAAAGATTTGTGTGAAATAAAAGAGTCCATTTGTAAAGATTTGTGTATTGTTTCCAACCGAAGCAGTTGATAGAAATGAAGTTAAAGAAATTGGAGGAAAGGTAAAAACAAATTTCTATTTAATCATTCAGTTGTAAATCATAAATGTATAAAAAGAAAGTAAAAAATGTCTCGTTCATATTAGAATCATTCTATCAGACCAATCATAATTGTTAAAAGAAATTGAAAAAAAATAAGTAGGCTTTGGGCGATTGCTTCTTGTGAACTGTCAAGATCCACATAGATTTTTCCCTCTTTCCTTATCACTTTTTTTCATATATAGCAAGTATATACACTTTATGAAATACCTCGATCCTTCAGCATCCCATACCATCTCATATACAATGTTTTCATCATCATCTTTTCTTTGGTGTAATTTTTGAAAATGCCAAGAATATACTCATGGTTTCACCGATACGTAGGCGAATGTTCACCCCATTTGTTGGCCAACAAGAATCACAACAAGAGTAACCATAAATAACAAGATATACCTAAAATTTCACCAAATTGGTATAACCAATTCTAATATGTTACCTTGAAAAAAGAAGTTAAAAAGGTTACCATATATAAATGAAAGTTTGTGCAGGAAGAAAACACAGATGAGCAAGTTTCCTTGTAGTTGGTAACATGAAAGATGGATACAAGTTTCCCTGTTGCCAGCTAATTGTCCCGGGAGTTTGCTACAAAAAAATAAAAACTATGGCGTTAAGAAATTTAGAGAAACATCTATAAACTAAGATTAGGACAAAACTTGTGCTACATTTGGAAGAGGAAGGGTCTCCAAAAGCTGGGACCAGCTGCTAGGAAACAGACATCGATCTCAGTCATTACTCGCTAAATGGTTAAAAACGATAAAAAACAAAAGAAAACTACATAAGCAATTAATGCAGATGTATAGTAAACACAATTTTATAGATGGTTTACTTCAAATGCTGTCAACAAAATAATTATATAATTTAACATGAATAGGGAGTACCAGTTAAAACTAATTCTACTGTTCATAGTTAACTATCTCGTAACACCTAAATGGTACACCGGGTTGGGTTGCTGAAATAATGATTTAGAACCTTCAAATCATCATTTTTACAAAATAAATAAGATAAACTTCTAAAACAACTATAGGTTTGGGAGGAAAATAACAATTTCATGACATTGTGGCAGGTGACATAAAAAGGAAATGCTAGCTAAAGCTCAAGGATCGTGCTTACATAAGAAGGGAACATAATGTCGGTTAGAGTCATGTAAAAATGTAAACTAAGGGATCCAAACTCGATACAGTAACTAAAGATTTCAAAACCTATTCTGCTGCAATGCAGTCTTCCAACACCACGATGAAACAAGCTATTTTGATGTGATTTGAAGCTGCTATAAACAAGCATGAGCCATCAAATAAATACCTTTCCAACAGAATGGTCATTGCATCGAAATGTAAAAAATATATTGAAATAATACAAAAAAGAGGAAATGACACTCGACTCAAATTAAATATTAAAAAAAATCAAAGATCAATCAAATTGTCTCCATTAAAAACAAGTACCCTTTTGTATAATCCAACTGAGTCCACCGCTATATATTAGACTGATAAAGGCATTTAAAAAATACAACCTGAATCTTTTAGATCCCATTTTCCCTGTTTTCACTTTTACTTTAACTGTTTGACCTATTAAGGACAAAATATAACCTGGAACAGCCCCTTTATATATGGCTCAAAGCGTAAAGTGGCCATCTTAATGGTTGTCATTTATAATGATGTAGCAAACACAAAAGGAAGGAGAAGTTACCTGCAAGATGAGAGAACCAAAGCGACTTCCCATAAAGAGTGCTAATACTACTCAGTTCCATCAAAATATTTCACAGCCTGTTGTATACCTAAAAAAAGGAAGAAAAAAAACAATATGAGCGATTCTAAAGAACCATATGCAAAGCAGCTCTAATTTCAAAAAAAAATGTCTTATCAAATGTGCTACCAACTATTAACTCATGATCAAGTTGAAGAACACAAAGACAATTAATTTCACAACAAAAGGCACTGTCTTGTTCAGTGACAGAGCTAATATGGATATCTTTTTTCGCCTTTGTGTCGCTGATATCATCAGTCACTACTGAACATCACAATGTATTTTTCAAAATTAATTTCTCATATATTAAAGTATCCTATAAAATTGGTTTTAAGTAGAAAAACTGATCAAATTATGGCTCAAACAGGTTGTCTTCTCTATATCTACTCTCATGTTTATTTCAGCCAGGTCATGTGTCTTTCATCTCTTTTGCTAGAAATTTATAAATAAAGAAAACATAACCTACTTGAGAACTGAAGGCAAGATAACCCACATGCGTGCTATGGCCGAGTGTGTTCTGCCTGCAATGAATCCAACCTTTGTCTCATTAGAGGTCAAATGACCACAAAAACCGGATCGTTTTCCACTTAATGGTAAAAAGGAGCATTATCAGTAAATGCTCATATAAATCTATAACTTTTCAAACTTATATCTATACACTATAGTCCAATTTAGAGGCTATAGAATGCTACACAATTAGTGTTAAAGTGACATGAACAAAAATATGAAGATCCATTGTTTTAATCAACGCAATAAGCTTTTCAATTATATTTGTAAACACGAAATGTATTCGTCCACGGCTAAAAATAATTTGTAGCGTGTACACACGAACTGTATGCGTGGCTATGTTTTCTAGTTTTTATGATGATGCGTAACAGGTGTGTAATATAAGAAATTAAAATGAGGTCTATATTGCCTCTGTACATTTTGCTATGAATTGTAAAAAGATGACAATACACATTATCCTGTGATAGTTTTTAAATTCATACACGAATAAAATTAGCAACTTTAAACCTAACTGCATCAGCAGCATGTAAAAATAAAATCAATCCAACCCAACATTTAAAACAACTTAGCATGCAAATCCTTTTTGAACAAACACAAGATATAGATATTTGATATGATGAGGTAAAATTTTATAGGGGACAAACCAGCTAAAAGCTTACTTTCATATCTACCATTGGTATCCTTGTTTTAAGGTTAGGATTAAGAATTCTCTTTTATCAATTTCTTTGCTCCTGAAGGAAAGCATTTGGGCATCTGCACATCCCCTTTAAAATTTACAAATACTCAAAATGAAATTATGTTAGAATGATAACCTACAACAAAACATTAAATATACAAAAACATCATTTTAGAAATAGTAAAATATGAATGAGAAACAGGTCATAGTAAACCATTTTTTATAAGTAAATTATACAACTCCCAACATATTTTCAAAATGATGCAAATCTCTACCAAAAGCTGATAACTAATTGGGGAGATTTACAAGATAAAAAGAGATAAAAGGCTAACCTTTAACACAGCTTTTTTAATAAGACGGGATGACAGATCCATGATCCATAGAGTTTCAAAACTGCATTGAAACATAAAAAGTTGAAAATGAAATTTTAACAAATAAAATGATTAAGCTTTAATCCAAATTCAGAGATGGGAAGATGGCAAAGTTTTAAGAATTTACCTGCGGTTATTGAAAAATCTAGCCGTCAGCAGCAAGGTCTGTTACCACTTTGACAGCATGCGTCTGGACATCATACACCTAAATGCAGGTACCATAATTCAATACAAATAAGGAGCACCAAAACATACACTTAAATGCAGGTACCATAGAACAGTCCTACCATCACATTGCTGGCAAAACTACAAAATAAAACACATGAGGAAAAAAAACTAATAATTATACTTCCATGTTTTAACTAATCAGCAACCAAGAAAACATAAAATTTCTTTTAAAAAAATGTAAATGTCATATAAACTTCTTAAGACACAATTCCAAGCAAATAAATATAGAAAAATCAGAAGAAAATATGTCCCATGAGTTACTATAGAATATACACAATTAGGTCATCAACTTTTGCGAATCTACACAGGTGGTCAACGGGTCGGATTGACCAGATACAGTTTTGTCCATTTTTTTTAAACATTTTGAACAATTAGTGTGAATTCATGCAAAAGGCAATGAATCTCATAAATTGGCATAAATTACATCGCATTGATGTAACCTTATGACTATTCGGGTCACGTATCAAAAGGGGTTTACTTTTGAAACAGTTAGGGTCTTGACATCGCTTTGAAACGGGGATGGTATTAAAATAAGTTTGGTTTTGAAATGGGCAAGCTATTAAAACATGCCAGGCCTTGAAACGGGTCAGGTTTTTAAAACAGGGCAGTTTTAGAAAAGGTCATGTATTAACCACGTTTCTTTTAGCGTCAACTTTATTAATTTCTACCTGTTTGACCTGTTAAATAATAAAAACATATACAGATCGAATCAACCCATTCATTTGTAAATGGGTAAAAACCACCTCCTTTACCTTATATATGTTTCAGCTACCTGCTAACCAGCTCGTTTCCAAATATCCGGGGCTTTGATAGCTTGTGTCTCGACATCACAAAAACTGGATACAAAGCTGCTCTATAAGTAGATACCAATTAACCCAAAGTACAAAACTACCAAATTATAAAATGTCCCTCCATAAGTAAATTTGTTTCACAACGTGGTAACTGAACAATCAAAGCAGCGAATCTTCTAAAACATAACACATTCACAGTAGCGAGCATGAAAACTATAAACCGTGACCCAGCAGGGAAGAGAAAATAATTCCCAAATTGAGAACTCATATGATGTACATGTACACAAAGAAGACAAAAGAAAAATTACAACTTTTAATTTAACACCTTCCATGAAAGTTATTCAAAAGTGGGCATTTTATCAAAAACAAAAGTAACACTTATCTTTCAAAGCGATACTCGTTTTTTCTATCATGTGGGCTATTTCATGACCAAATTCAAAAGCTTTTGACCCATTTGAATTGCATATTGTGCTTTGTATATATGTCACTGTGTATTGGCTATATTGAAGACGTCAAGTTATTCCAATAGGCTTAAACCTCTTACATTCATTGAGTTAAAACAAGTTATATAATAGCTAGATACCCTACTCTTAGACTTTAAAAAAGATTAATAATAGGTAGACAACCAATTTATTTCCACTATGTTTTCTGTCTTCAATGTATTTGTTCCAATACATACTATTGTATTTATATTTGCACTATTTCAATGGTGCTTTCGTTCTTAAGAATTTTTTTACATATTAAGCTACATCATAACAACTTATCAACACGTATTCCATTCATTTCCATTGTTTGAATTTCTATTCAGCTACACATATAGTTTTTTTTTCCGGTACTATTATAGTAGTATAATCATAATGGTTAATTGTTATATGTTATGTTTAATCTGTTAATACTTAATTGTTACACATTTCAAATTCCAGTAGGTGCAAAAGAGTTTTTTAGTACTATTTTAGTATCGTACTCTTTACTATATCTATCCAATGTGTATTAGTAGTTAATTATTACACATTTGAGATGGTTTATACATGAAATTTTTTTAATACTTTTTGCAGAAAAATCCTCTAAGGTCAACTATTCTTGGTCTCCTAAAAAAAATAAAATCTCTTTATAATATTTAGCTTAATAGAGGTAACAATTGAAGCTATAGCCATTTTTACTTTGGCTTTCTTTTAATGAATATTGCTTTATGAAGTTCTATAATTGTATTATTACATGATCCGGACTAAAAACACTCATGGAATGACTACAACAATGTAATGTCTCTATTACAAAGATGGTTTTGTCGTGTACCAAATATCGATCTCTAATCATACGGAACATTTTAGCAACCGGTCTCCGCGGCAACGCGCGGGTTGGAAATCTTGTTTAACACAATCATCAACTGATTTGATAGAAAATGTATTCTGATTTGATGATTCTGGAATTGTAAAACTACAACCCCTTGAAGTAGTATTACCAGAAAGTCTAGACAAATTTCCAATAAAAGTAGGAGATGGTGCAGAACTAAGACATGGTTTAGCCTTAGCAGTTATGCTTGCAGCATCCTCACTATGATATAATTCTAGATTTTGCAATTTAGCAGTTGACTTGTTGGAATTCATCAGTTCCATTTCTCGAGCATGAATTTTGCCAGTTAATTCATGATATGTAGAAAACTCTTTGTCATGTGTAAGTAACAAAACATAATTTTCCCATTTTTCTGGTAAAGCCTCCATTATCTTCTATTTCAACTCTTCATCAGTTTTCTCAATCCTAACAACTTTCAGTTCACTGATAAGATGTGAAAATCTTGATACTAGATCCGTGATGTTTTCATTTTCCTAATGTTGAAAGTTATCAAACTCTTTGTTCAACACCTTTCTTCGAATTTTCTTGTATTGATCATTTCCTTCATACCTTGCCGATAACGCATCCCATAATTGTTTACTTTTCTTGCAAGTGCTGAATTGATGTAGCAATTCAATAGGTAAAGCCATAGTAAGATAACCAAACACTTTTTGCTCAAGCTCATAGCTTTTACTTTTAGCAACATCAAAATTATGAATTTCTAAAATCTCCTTGATCAGTTAGATGCATGTAAAGCTTTCGAATTGGAATTCATAAATCGATATCATTGTACTATTGTAAGCAAAAAAATTGTTGTTTCTAATTTTGATAATCTTCCAAATTTAACAACTTGGGAACTTTCTGACTTGTTCCAATTCCATTGTCAAAATTAATCAGTGTTTGCATTCATTTTGCATAACGGCAATAGTTTAGAAATCCGACATTTTTTTTTTGAAAATTTTCTTAATTCTGGTAGCCGAATTGAACCCAAACAGAAGAACCTTTATCCGAACCTAGACGAACTTGAACTTATCCGAACTGAGAACTTACACGAACCTGTCCGAACCGAAAATTACCCAAACTGATACGAACCGCTATTCAAACTCAACCGAACTAGTAGTTTGGGTAACCGAACAGAGCCGAACCAGAATTAAACGAACTGAAACTGAATAAAAGTGTCAGAAGTGGAACTTCGTGTATCTGAACCTGAACTTCGGGTAAACGAACTGAGCTAAACACAAACGAACCTAAATGAACCTATACGAACTGCGAGTTCGGACGACGGTTATTTTGCAGATCTCAGAACCTCAGACGAACTCGAACGAACTGAACATGTTTTGAACAAAAATCACAATTTTCGACAGATTTGAACGAGATTTTCAGCAGTGGATCAGAAAAAGTGATAAGGAATGATTTAGGAGCAAAATTTTAACAAAACTCTCGACTGAAAGGATCAAAAATTTGTAAAAATTCCAAAATGTTGAAAAATGACACTTTTTGAACCAAAAACTCCGAAAATAGCAACCACAGATCCGTAAAGTGAACCAGAAAGCTCTGATACCACTTGAAAATGTGTGAGCATTGGATCGTCTACTCGATCTCATTATTTCGGATACGAGAAGTAATTAAAAGTTGTTTTATTGATCAACAAAGAACAATTACAACTTTGGAATCACTAAGAACAGACATAGAAAAACATCTTCAGAAACACACACTTAGCTTAGACCAGATCTACACTCGTACTGAATTACAAAGCAACTAGCCTATTTATACTACGGTTGTCTGAACTCACATGAACCGGTGGTTCGTGTGACCCGAACTCACCCAAACTGTGAATTCAGGTGACGCTAGTTCGTGTCAATTCGGACCAGTTCGTGTAGCATCAAACTTGAAACTTTGTCTTGAATAGATACTTCACACGACGACCAGATCATGCATTAACAGAGAACAAGAAGGACGTTTTAAAAAAAAAGATACGAAAACTTTAACTACAAAGCTGGTGAATCAATGACCAACCAATATATTCGTTTTGTTTCCTTGCATGATGAATTCCCATAAGTAGATGTTACATTTGAGCAAGTTGATGTAAACATAATGTTTTTAAGATCTTTGCCCACTATGTGGACAGTCTACACTGTAAGCATAAGAGAATGCAAGGACCTCAAAAAGATGAAACTAAGTGAACTCCATGGATCTTAAGTGCATATGAATTGGAATTAACACAAAAACAAAGCACACTTTCTGAAACCACACAACTACACTTAACAACTCTTGTTACAACTGACTTTCAACCTCAAAGAACTGTGACCACAACCTTTTGTAATCAAACACTAATTGTTAGTTTTCCTGAAACACTTAGATGTTAGGAACTTATATCTCACACCTTTGAGAACACACACCAAACTGCATATGTTGCAACTGACTCACATATTGGCTTCACATGTGAAGACTTGGAGTCTATAGGTGTTGATGAGTAGGAAGAAATGGATATCTTGACTCAACTAGCTATGGTATCAGTTAGAGCTCAATTCTTTTACAAGAAAACTGGTAGAACTTACAAGCGAGCTAATGGTGCTCCAATTGGTGTTTACAAATGTAAGGTTAAGTGCTAAAATTGCCACCAATTGGGTCACTTTGCCAGAGAATTTCCAAAGACAAAGAAGAGATGGTCAACATTAAGGTTAAACTAGTGCAAAATCTCATGCAAATGGCCAATACAACAGTGGTAATAACAACATGAATCATGCATCCCGTTCAAATCCTACGCCACCAATACCCACTGGAAGCAACAACAACAGTGTAACTACAGCTATAGCAAGTTAAACCGAGTGCGGTGACTGGGAAGAAGTCTTTGTGGAATTTGAGCCAGTAAATCATGTACTAATGGCTAAGGAAGACTCCACTTTAAATCATGTAACATCTAAACCTGAGGAAGTCTTAGCTCATTTATGTTCAGATGCATGTATTTAACAAGTCAATAGGTACAGAAACCACAATTTAGAGTTAGTTCAAGAAGTTTCAAATCTATATGAAATAAAAGAGTGCTTTCGAAAAACTAAAAATTATTACACCTCAAAAATCAAAATTTTGAATGAGGAAATTGAACAGTTAAAACACGCAAATTCAAACCTGTAATCTCAAATTTACTATTTATTGTCAGGACTGGATATCTCAAGAAAGGAAACCCATCATGCAAAAACTGATGTGGGTGCCCTTGAGATAAAGTTAAAAAAAATGCTCAATTTACATGTGACAAGTTTCAAAAGGCCAATGAAAAGGCAGAAAAACTATGGAAAGGTGCTATGTATGGCAAGTCAGGTGTTGGCTACACCACTGTGAAGCCACCATGTGACTACTCACCAGCGGTGCAACCAATTGAGGCTTTACAAACTAAAATCACTATGAACCTTAATGTCGACCACATAGCATCTTCAACTGTTGCTTAAAACATGATTTGTGAAACTGGTAGACCTGAAATCACTGGTGCAAGTACCTTAGAACCAGCTTATAATTCCAAAATTCTAAAACCAACTTTTGTTGTTCCACCACCCAATTTTTATGATCCAAAAGAGTCTAAATCTGTTGGAAAGCATGTAGTCAAGGGAAGACCAAGTCAAACTTAGAAATTTGAAACTTAATTTACAAAAAAGAAACTAGTGAAAACTACCCTAGGTATGCTCAAGTCTATAGGAATGAAGCAACTAGAATCCCTAAGTGTATAGTGTAAGAGCATAACCTGTATTCATCAGTGTGCTAAGAAGTTAATGCGGTCTAAAATCAAATAGCGATCGAGTACCGATATATGAGATATCGGTTATCGTAGTGATATAGAGGTAATTTTAATATATATATCTATCTATCTATCTATCTATCTATATATATATATATATATATATATATATATATATATATATATATATATAACATAAAACACCAAAATATTAATATGAAGAAACATAAAACACCAAAATAGTAATAGTAATGTAATATTAAACATAAAATACTCAAAAAGGGTCGATATTTTAGTCATAATCTAAGGGTAAGTCATGAATTTTTCCTCCGAGCCCACATCATTTAAGTCATCCAATTGTTCATCACGATCTTCCACATCATCTTTCACTTTACCTACATCAGCAACATCATCTCTATAGCACTCTTTTTTGCTCCTTGTTCTTGGCCCATCATCATCATCACCCTCTCTACCATCACCATCAACAAACTCTTGAAGCTCATCTTCTATTGGTATAACCCAATATCATTTTCCTCTATGTCTCTCAACAAAACTGGGTCCAAAGATTTGTTGGCTTTTAATAAGTTAAAATGCTTTTGTAACCTTGTGTTGTATTGGATGAATACAAGGTCATTGAGTTTTTGGTGCAAAAGACAATTTCTTTTCGTCGAATGTAACTAAACATATAGAATAAAAAACCTAGTTAGTGAAGTAAATAAGTTAAATGTAATATAATTTATAAATATATTTGGTACAAACGAAAGAACTTACATTGTCAAACGCACTCCAATTACGTTCACAAGGTGAAGCACTACAAGTTTGACTAAGGACAGTCATAGCAAATGTTTGCAGCAAAGGTGTGTCAATCCCATAACTACGCCACCATATATCTATATTTTATAAATAAATGAAGTGATTTGATGAAGAAAAAAAAGCAATAAAAACATGTGAAAATGTTAAAAACTTTTACTTACATGGTGCAAGTTTTGTTCTAGCCCTTATAGCAGCCTGAGATCCAAATTGCCCAAGTGAATTAATTTATGTATTCAAGTCTTGCCTCACTTTATCATTCTCGTCATCATCCGGCTCTAGATGGCCAATAACAACATAAAGACCTGTCATAATTTCTCTGCTCTTCTTTATCTCCATCGAATTTTCCCCATGAAAAATGGCAGAGTTTAGATAACACCCAGCTACACATTCAATAATCAATAGAGTTAAAAAGAAAATCATTATATTATTTATTTTCTAAACAAGACATATAATTCAATGCCTGCATGTAATGGGTGATGAAGTTGGTCAGACCAACTTGCTTGAATCATAGCCTAAAGTTTAGTGACCAACCTGTCATCTATTAGATTTTTCTTGATTTGCTCCCTCGTTCTGTTCATCGCATCATAGATATAACCAATACATGGTTTCTCTTCCGTATCAACCAATCTGACCACATCCACCAAAGGAGCTAACACTTGACAAGCTAGTTGTATGTTGTTCCAAAAATCTATTTTTGCAACTATTCGCTCAACCCTCTTTCCAATCTCCTTCTTTGGAAAATCACTTTTTCTCCATTTTTCAGAAACAAACAAAACTTGAATATGATGTCAATTCTCATGGATACTCCGAATGGTATAAAACTGGGTTGCAAACCTAGTTACACAAGACCTGTGTAGCTCCTTGTTTTTCGTCAACTTCCTCAACATATCAAGAACCCTTCCATGGTTGTAAACGTAAACCACAATTGCTCTTGCATCAACCTAGTAGTCTTCACCTTTGGTATTTTCTCACAAATATCTTGAATCATGAGGTTCACACAATGTGCTGCACAAGGAGTCCAAAACATCTTAAAGTGTTCCTGTTCTAAAATCTTTTTGGCAGCTATATAGTTTGACCCGTTATCTGTAATGAACTATAAGAAATAACAATAACATTAATTAATATCATGAACACAAAGTAAAAAAAACAAAAAGTAACAAATAATGGTAAAGCTACCTGCACAACATTCGCCTCTCCAGCATCTTCTATCACCTCATTTATCATTTTAACGATTAATTCAGCATTCTTCACATGCTCTGAAGCATCAATTGATTTCAGAAATACCGTTCCACGAGAACAATTGACTAAGAAGTTTATGAAAGTCATGTGCTTCCCATCTGTCCAAAAATCAGACATACTGCGACACCCATATTCCTTCCAATGTGGCCGAAAAGAATCTAGAAACTTTTTTGTGTCTTCTAAACATTTTTTCATTAATGTGACACGAATATTATGATAAGATGGAGCTGGCATACCTAACATAAAGTAATAAAATTAAGTAATAATCAAGATATCAATTAATATCAATATATCTTAAATCACATTTAATTCCCTCTTCCATATTCTCCAGCAGCATTGATAAAATATTGAAAACCTTCATCACATATGGCATTTAAAGGTAGACCAACCGCATAAGCCCAAGTTGCAAATTTATCCCTAGTCTGCTTCTTTAACTTCTCTTTTATCGGATTATTTCTTGTTGGACTTGGTATGCCCAATAACATATTTAGATTGATGTGGCTAGTGCGTTAGGATCAAATATCGGGTCATACCCAATAACGAGCTAGACAACACCCAGAATATTAATTTAGATATAATCATATAAATAAATATTACCACTTTAAATATTTATAAAGTGGGTTTCTAAATTATTCCACTTATTATTTGTTATTAGATCATATGGATGATTTAATTAGAGGAGTTAAAATGCAATGTTATTTAATTGGTTAGATAACATGTCACATGACACATATAAAAGGTTATATATATAATATGTTACTAGACATGTTAGTTACATATAAGTATATATAAAATAAGTCTTATTTATATGTGTGTATAAAAGACAAACGGGAATCTGATGATTATGATCATGTGGAAACACAAAAGATGGGACAAGATTGCATGCAAGCAAGCTTAAGAGATTGGACAAAAGTCTTGTCACCTATCTCTCTCCTCCTTCTCTCCCTTTTTCGGCCACCACTTTTTCCCCACTCTGTGTGGGTCTTCCACTAATATATAATTACATGCATACATAGTGGAAATGGGTGGGCAAGAGACTTTGCAAGTTTCTCTCTAAAAACATATAGTGCAAACTCTCTTACAAAGGTCTTGGATCGGTCCATGCATAGGTAAAAGAGAAGTTCAAGAAAAACCTAGCAAACTCGGGTGTTTGTTGGAGGCTCGTACGGGTATACATGCTTGAGGCTTTCTTCTTTTGAAGCTCTCTATTCACGATCATCATCTTTATTTCGGTTCTCTCGCATCTTGAAGGTATACCTAAACCCCTTACGGTTGTGTTTTTATTTGATAGCATACACTCTATATATGGATCCTTCTTTGTTCGGGTTTTAATATATGTAAAATCGGTTTTACATATAAACTTAATAAATGTTTTAAACATTGTTTCTGCCACGTAATATATTTTAAATGTTACAATGACCTTGATAAACCTGTTCAAACATTAACAAGGGCATCTAGAACCACTTATATGGATGTATGCTTCAAAGAGTTAGTTGGTTAACTCTCCAAACTTTTAGTTTTTAGTTCCTCATACCACAAATCCAAAAGTTATATATGGTTATCCCTTTGTATTTCAAGATGCTTCACTTACATGCATGTGGTTATCTTGAAAGATTAGTGTATTTTAAGTCATTTGGATGATTTGTTGCTTGGACAACAAACCCACATTTTCGGTTTTGTGTTGGACCAAAAATGGAAGTGGATGAAAAGGGAGCCATTTTATTTCTTGAAGATATACATACTTGGATGTATATTTTGGTGCATAAGACTAGCCTTGACCTTGTGATTATTTGTGGTGAATGGTAGTGTTTGTGTTATGTATTTAATTATTTCAAAGGGTTGTAATAGTTGAAGAGGCTTTTCATGGTTATATAATTTATTTACTTTTCATTTGGTATGTAAATTAAATAGAGTATGTGTATTTTATTTTACTAGAAAAATGTATAGGTTTTACTTTTGTAAGATGCACAAAGGTGGGTTTTTGGTTGGGCCAAGGTTACGGCCCAAAGGCTCTCACGGGCCTATTTGGGATTCAAGCCCACTATCTGAAACCCACATATTGGAAGCCCAATAACCATGGAAGGCCGAAGGCAAGCGGGGAACACAAACGAAGATGCAACACACTTAAAGCATTCGGATGCGGGATCAAGTGGGAGTTCACCGACACATCACATGTGTCATTTTGTCCCTTAGGAGAGACCTTGACACACTTGTTTTGGCTAACAAGTGTTGTCAATAGTTAGCTATGGCTATGTACCTACTTTTTCATGCTTCTGTGATTGTTTATTTTGTTGTTTGGATGATATGTGGATATACATGCTTAAACAAACTAATAAACATTAAACAAGCTAAAATCGGTTCTAAAATCGGCATTACCAAGGAGCAAATAAAATGGGTTTTATTTAAGGGTTAATGATTCAATAACAAAATGGATTTTATTAAAAAGAACCATGAAATATGGATTTCACAACATTAGGGTACCACGCATTTAAATGCAAGCGAATTGCATGGTACACATAGTTTTCTAAATCTAGAAAATTGAAAACTAAAAGACCCTTTTAAAAAAAGTTTTAATGTCACCCTTTTATACAACACTCGATTTACTTATGAACTCTTTATGGGATAAAGGTCACCTAACCATATTTGAGGGAACTTGCATAATTAAGGTAAGTTTACCATATTTGTGGGATAAAGGTCACCTAACAACTTGTATGTGTAAACTCACACATGCGTATAAGTAGGACGGCTTGATTCGGAAACAATGTGATTAGGGTCACTGAGTATGGGGACCAAAGACGTTGATGGGATTAAACATGCCAAGAAAACATAAGATGTTTAACTGGTCCGATACCTCTAGAAGTTGCAAATGGTTGCAATTGTCAAACATTGACTACCTTGTTAATTCTAGATAATGGGATAAAGGTCACCTAGCCACTATTTAAATGTAACGTTGGATTCTAGATTTTTAATTGTCTATGAGACATAAAAGGGCATTAATAAATTTAAAATTAATAATGATACCAAAAATACTAAAATTGAACTTTATTAAATTTTATAGATGGCCAATAATAATGACGCCAACCCCCCACCCGTCGATAACCTATCGTTAAGATCCATACTAGAAAAAAATCATCTCAACCAAGACAACTTTGTGGACTGGTACTGCAACATGAGAATTGTTCTCAAGCAAGAAAATAAGTCTTATGTGTTGGACGATGCCATTCCCAATGAACACGATGAGAAAGACGTTGAGGCCTACACCGATTGGGTGAAATACACCGAGGACTCGATGCAATTTTCTTGCCTCATGCTAGCAAGCATGATCCCCGAACTCCAAAAGGACTCTGAGAATCACGGGGCATATGACATGATAACCTAATTGAAGGAAATGTTCCAACAAAAGGCAAGGGTGGAGCGCTTCGAAACAGTTCGAGCACTCCATGCATGTCGTATGGACGAGTCCCAATCGGTTTCATCATATGTATTTAAGATGAAAAGCCACATTGATCATATCGAAAGGCTAAATTGTCCAATTTCACAAGAGTTAGCTACGAATTTGATCCTTAACTCTTTGTCAAAGAAGTTTGAGACTTTTGTCTTAAACTACAATATGAATGGTTGGGACAAGACCATCCCCGATGTAAAGACACAGAATGATCTTACTACTGCATGATTCGATCAATCTAGTAAACACGAGAAAGTAAATAAGAGATTTCTTATTGAATCACTCGAATTTTACAAAGAACTCTCTCTAGTTTCTCTCTCTAGAACACACAGTAAGTGTAGAATGACAGAAGTGTTAAGCTCTCATTCTAACACGGACTATTTATAGTGAACAACTTACCAGGCGTACCAACTAGCATACCAATTGGTATGCCTATACCAATTGGTACGGTGAACCAGATGATACGACCACCTTGGTATGTTGACACTCAGACTCACTAACACACGCTCACTTAGATACAATACACGAGAAACTCTATAGCATAGGACTATGCTCTAACAAAGTCCCCCTTAACGTGTAGTGTATCTATGCTAACTAAACTTCAGTCTTCAATCTTCAGCATTGTTCCATCTGATCTTTAATTTGAAATCTCTTGTCAGCTATAGAGCTTGCACATCTGGATCACTCTTGAATAACCTTTGAACTTCAAGATCCACTTTTGAAAGATACTCAAACTCCCCCTTTCACCATGCTTGAGCATTGACAGCATATAACCTGCAATTTCAGAAGATAGAAACGCGGTTTCCTTTTCTTTTGAAAATTAATTTAATCTTAGCGCAAAACTTCTCTTCGAGAATCCAAGATGTATTTTTGAGATTAGATTTCGTATCACGTGTTGATCGGTCGAAAACAAATAAGACACAGAATATTTTAGCTTTTTGAAACTTTACATCAAAACACACCGAAAATCTTTTTGATTTTTCTAAGTTTATGCTAAAACACACCTAAGATCTTTTTGGAATTTTTCATATATGAAACATAAATGCAATACAGAATCAGACACTATTTTTGTTTTTTGCGAGAAAGATCACAACTTGGGATCATATTGAACATAACATGCTGAACTACACTTCAATTTCAATTACTTCAGCACACAAGCCATGTCGATTACTGGCATAATTTGACATCTTAAACTCAGGCACAATCTTACTCATAACATCTGGATATGTTTAAGTATTGATTAGATTCGTTTTGACCAGTGTACCTCACACTATCAGACATACTCAGATATGTATTTGCTTATCACACTTTGTGATTTCACTTGTGATTTAACACATAGTGATTATATTCATGATATGGTCAACTGTGTTCCTTGAAAAAAGAAATAAGAATGTTAAACCGTCTACCTTAAGGTCGATCTTTCGATACGCAGATAAGGCCTCGGATTTAACAAAATAAGAAAAAAAAACAAGTTGAAATTGTATAATTCAACAACAACAAGGTCGGTCTTGTGGACACGCAGAGAAAGTCTGATGAATTATACGAAACACCAAAGAAAATAAAGCAGAACGTCAAACGAACAACAATTAGATTTATCTTTCGATACGCAGAGAAAGTCCGGTCGTTGACAAAATAAAGAAAATCAAACAAGTTTAAATCTTTGCAAAATGAACACATGTATACACAGTGACTTCTCGTCTTCTTTTTCACATATTTATTCAATATCTTGAGATACAATTCAAGATGTTGTCCACTTGGTCAAGCATTAGTATCTAATGTATATCACATCTGAATACTTTCTGATTTAATGACGATCCTACCAAACACATCGAACAATGATCTTATTGCTTTTTCATCTAATTTATGCATGAGTCAGACACATAAGCCAATGTACCATCATTTCCCAATTATGTCAGGTATAATTTCTCATTTTTCAATGTTTTCGTATTTTTCTATTTTTCTCCCCCTTAAAATAAAACCACTATTTTTGGATTTTTCATTTTAACAAAACACAAAGACACTATTTTTTCTTTTTTAATTTCTCCCCCTAAATTACCAACAAAATACATTAAAGAAAGTAAATTGACCTTTCGACATGGATACCTTTCAGATTTAGCTTTCAGAAAAAAAAATCAGTTTTGAAATTTGATATCACTTGTAAATTTAAATTAAATCAGCGGAATAGTCCTTCATCAGCAACTTTTCAATGCCGCTATGCAAAACGCGATGCAAACCTTTCTAAACTTTGATAACGAAATGGAACAAGTCTGAAAGTTCCTAAGTTGTTAAAGTTGGAAGATAATCAAAATTAGAAGCAACGATTTTCTACTTACAAAAGCACGAATGATATCGATTTGTGGATTACGATTAAAAAGCTTTACACACATCCAACTGATCAAGGAGATTTCAAAGAAGTTCATACCTTTAATAATGTTGAAAGGAAACTTCATGAGCTTGAGTAAAAAGCTTTTGGTTATCTTACGATGGCATTACCCACTAAGTTGTTACATCAGTTTAGTACTTGCAAGAAATCAAAACAATTGTGGGATGCATTATCAGCAAGGTGTGAAGGGAACGATCAATACAAGAAAAATCGAAAGAAGGTGTTAAACAAGAAATTTGATAATTTCCAGCATTACAAGAATAAAAACATCACGGCTCTTGTATCAAGATTGTCACATTTAATTAGTGAATTGAAGATTGTGGGGATAGAGAAAACTAATGAAGAATTAAAAGAAAAGATTATGGAAGCATTACCAGAAAAATGGGAAAATTATGTGTTGTTGCTTACACATGATAAAGAATTTTCCACATTAACGTTTCATGATCTACCTGGTAAACTTCATGCCCGTAAGATGGAAATGATGAATTCCAAAAAGTCAACAGCTAAGTTGCAAAATCCGGAGTTGTATCATGGTGAAAATGCTGCTAGTTTCACTGCTAAGGCTAAACCAAATCTTAGTTAAGCTCCACCTACTGCTTTTATTGGAAATATATCTGGAGTTTCAGGTGATACTAATTTATCAAGAGGTTGTAGCTTTACATTTCCAGAGTCATCAAATCAAAATGCGTTTTCGGTCAAATCGATTGATGATTGTGTTAAGTTGGTTTCTGCTTTCATTTCATTGTCATTTAGAATGTTTATAAATGATGTAAGCAAGGCTTAGCTAATTAAAGATGATCTGAATGAAATTGACGATGATCACTTAAATGAAATGGATATGGCATGGAAATTGGCTATGTTATATCAGAGATCACAAAGGTATTACAAGAAAACTGAAAAACAAGCTTTTGATAACAAGTTGGGGTTTGACAAATCTAAGATCAAATGTTACAAATGTTCAAATATTGGACATTTTTCAAGGGAATGTCAGCAATCTCATATTCATAAGACAACTTCAAAAAGCTACAAATGGTTCTCAACCATCTTCAAGTAATACAAATAAGACATCTTTTACGGTTCAGAATGATGGTGTTTATGATTGGGGAAAACATTTTGATACATCTGATTTGATTGTCACACATGAGCAAGATGAATATTATTCTGATTCTAGTTCGTATGAAGCTGCTGAAACTGAAAAGTTTGAGTTGATGAAAGAAAATGAATTTTTGAAGGAAGAAGTCAGAATGCTCACTGCTGAACTTTAAGTGGTTAAAGCAGATTTGGAGGTTTCAAAGAAAAATGAAAAAGATTTAGATTTGCAAAATGAGCCTTTGATAAAGGAGGTCACATTGATAAATGAGGTTTTGGAAATATCTAAACAGAATAGAAATGATGATGAAGCAAAGAATGCAAAATTGAGTGAGGAAAAGGATGAATTGATTCATGAAGTTAAGAAATGGAAAGATGAAGCAGAAGATGCTACTAATGATTTTCAAAATCTGTTTGATAAATAAAAAATTAAGCTTGATCTGCTTACAAAGAATTCTGAAGAGTATGTTGCTAAAATTGAAGCTTATCAAGTTGATATGGAAAAGTTGTTGGATGAAAAGTGAGAGTTGGTTAGTGTCAAAAAAATTCACACTGTGAATCTGGAAATTCAAAAATGAAATGAGGATAAATTAATGAAGGAATTGTTTGATGGGCTTGATAATCTTCGACTGCAAAAATTTGAAACACATAAGGTTGCAAAGAGATTGATAGCTACCGAGAAGGAATTAGCTGAAGCTCACCAGAAAAATTTCCCACTTGAAGATTTAAGTAATTGATGCTAATCGATTGCTGAATAATGTCTCAAATTCGCAACTGTTCACAAGCTTCTTAGCGAATGATGCAAATTTTGAAAAGATGTTTGATAAAACCGCATCACCCCCAACTAATATCAAAGAAGCGGTCAAAGAGGTGCAAGAAAATGTTGAAGAATAAGATTATTCAAAGTTTTCATCATCAAATACAGAACCAGAGAAGGTTGTGAAAAAGAAGAAGAATAAGAAGAAAGGCAAGAAGAAGAACAAGCAAGTTAAGGTTCCTAAGGTCTCAACGCTTGTTTCTGGTTCATCTTTAACAGAAAATGAGATGTCAGCTACTTTAAGTGAGAAAACTCGTTCTCAGCCTGAATTTAATGAGACAATATTTTATGATCAAAGGAATGTTAGTGAAGTCAGAGCTGAGTTTTCAAGGTTGGCAAAGAATGGCCATAAGGCATCTACATCTGAGGAGAAAGTTTAAGCAAAAGGTGTTGGTTTGGGTTTTAAGCAGAAGGTTGTTGAAAATGATGGTGTTCAAGGTTCTAATTCAACATCACAAAATTTGAAGAAGCTGAAACAAGTTAAGAAAGAAGTTTTCAAGGCTGAGAAGGTTCAACAAGAAAGGTTTTATAAACTCAAGGGTTCGGAACAAATATTTTCAGATAAAGAGTTTCCACTTCACTACGTAGATGCTCATAAGATTTCTGAATTTTTTGTGAAGGAGGATGTTTCAAAGATCAAGAAAAATAAACATGTAAAATTGTCTTCTGATGGTTCTAAGTCCAGAATCCCAAAATCAAATTTTGGTTCATGATCACAGACGTCGGGTATATGATTCTTTCTTTGATCATGTTAGAGATCAGAGGCGTAGCTTTTAAGGGGCGGGAGGGGGCGCCCGACCCCCCGAATTTTTTTTTGCGATGTAGGGGGTATACAAATTTCGTGTAGAAAATTTCGATATACTCCGGTTTCGACCCCCCTTTTACTCAAAACTTGGCGTTAGGAAAAAAAATTAGATCCCGACCCCCCACTTAATATTTTCAAGCTTCGCCACTGTTAGAGACATTTATGTTTGTAATACTGTGCAGGCACCTAAAAGGTGGGACAAAGATGATCGCTTATGCTATATTTGCCGCCAAAAAGGGCATATGTGTAAGATCTTTGTAGGGTTGGTGGCAACTCAAACACAGCATTCTTAGTATTTGTGCTCAAATAATAAATCTTTCACTTTACTTGTATTTTGTACTTGGAAAATTCTCTTGATGTTTATGTTAATCATTCAAGTATTTGATGTTTTGTATTTCATATGTAATGTCATAACTTGTATTGATCATTGATATTGAGATAATTGCCCTTGTTCATTTCTATTGTGATGTGAAAGCCTGGATCCATGTTTTGTGTCATTTCTTGATAATTTACTTGGCTTATGATAATAATTGAATGTGTCTTTATAATAACAACCCTTAGTGGTTCAATAATGAATCTTGAAGCTTTACGAATTTACTTGATGATTTCAACATTGTCTTGGCGATTTGGTCCTTACTCTTGGCGACCTCACCAAGGTTGGCGACCTCACCAAGGTTGGCAACCTCACCAAGGTTGGCGATCTCACCAAGGAACAACAAGTATTCTTGGCGACTTGGGTTTTTTACTTGGCGATCTGGTCAAGCATTCTTGGTGACCTCACCAAGGTTGGCGACCTCACCAAGTGCCCTTGGCGATGTCAAGTTTGTTCTTGGCGATCTCGTCAGTCTGATGACATAATTTTCACTATCTTCAATAACATTCTCTTAATTTCAGTGCTATGACGGCAGGTGCTCTCTCCAGTATAAATAGCAACATAGGAATACACAAACAATGTGATTTGATCACAGATTCATGTTTTCCGCACTTGAATCTGTGTATTGAATGGGTAAAGGCTCCAAATTGGTCCTAACAAATGGTATCAGAGCGGGTACCGATCAAATCGCGTCTCACAACGAATCTGATCACTCGAATCTTGATTTTGAGCTTGAATGAAGTGCAGATTGGAAAACCCACTTAGGCGATGAATAATTCTATTTTTTCTGCAATTTTAGAGTTGTTTGATGGATTCTGGATGAATCTGATGATGTATTCATGTTGTTGGGTTCATTTGGATGTGATTCAATGCTCCAGTCGTTCAAATAAGTGAAGAAATATGAGATCCGAGCAGAAAAAACGAAGCTATTAGAGTTTTCCCGTTTTGGGGGTTTTTGAAGATTTTTGAGCTTTGATTCTGAGTTTTTGGTGCTATACTTGGTGTTTTTGGATGAAATAAAGTAGGAATCTTAATGGAAAATACGTTCCGGATCCATTGGAAGCATTGGTTTTTCCTGATTCACAACAGATTTGATAGATTTGGAAAAACACACACTAGTGCGTGTTTCGCGGTGTTCTTCGTGTTCTTGAGGATTTCCAGAATTTGGGACAGATTCAATCGAGTTTTGCTGCTGTTTGGGATATGTGAGTGGCCATAACATGTTCTACAATAGATTTGCGTCAAGAACTGCTTGTTTCCGTTCATTTTCGGGACAGATTCAAGGATCGAAGTGTTGTGTTCATCACAAGTGTTTAGCATTTCTCTGGGTTTTGTTGAAGATTGCTTTGGTGATTTCGCAGCTGTTGAAGATATTCATGGCGATCTGGAAAGAGCTTGAAGATGTTCTTGCAGATTTCGGGTGTCCTTGAACTTTGTCTTGGCGATCTAGCTTCCCTCTTAGCGATTTCAACTTAGTTCTTGGCGATTTCGTGAATAACCTTGGCGATCTCAAATAGCCTTGGCGACCTCAAACATTGGCGATCTCGACTG
Organism: Deinandra increscens subsp. villosa; assembly: GCA_039602395.1. NCBI lineage: Eukaryota > Viridiplantae > Streptophyta > Magnoliopsida > Asterales > Asteraceae > Deinandra > Deinandra increscens. Next base: position 25,862,391 of record JBCNJP010000010.1, on the reverse strand, counting down.
ATTCTTGGCATCTGGGTTTTTGTTCGAGATCTTTTCAGAGGTTTTTGATCGTCTAGAATGATAGAGCATCGAATAAGGACTCCAACGGTATAAGATTCGTAAAAACGGTCGAGTATTATGGGAGCTACGGGGAAAATACGTTTTTCCGGTGGTCCATCGTTTTTCCGGCAGTCAATTAGGGTTCCGATAGTTTTTTTTTTTGAGAAGACAGCTGAAGTGGCGACCATGTATTGGTTGCAAGGGAATTTCTCTCCTCACTCTTGTCGGTCATAACCTAGTTACCCTTTGGTGCTGTCGATTTTTTATTGGCCATAAAAGTCTCGTGTGCCCCATATGTTCTAAGAGAACCGTTGATGTTTTTTTTCCTTCGGTTTGTGAGTGGCTGCAGGTGACACCGTGGATCCCATTGCTAAAAGAAAGGTGTTGAAATGGCTGTGTGCTATCAAAATTTGATTGGGACAAGGTAATACAGCGTGGGTCCGAGGCTGGTCAAGGTAGCCATTGAAGGCTTAGTTTCTGGCGGCCTCTAATTGGTCAGAATGAGCTCACACGGATTCTGCCCTATACAACCGTTGGATTTTCCTAATCTGCGCCGTAGGATTTTAAAGTGTGTTTCTTTGCCTCTCATTTGATTGGCCAACTGACAATTCACAAGGATCAAGATTTGGAACGTAAATTATCCTCATTTTGTGTCATTAGATCAACTTTGAAGGTTAATTCTGATTGGACCATTCCATTATACATGGATCAAGGTTTTCTATGGAGATTTATTACACTAATGTATTATTTTCAGCATTTTTGTTAAATGCGGGTTTTTTTCTATCAGTTTTTAACGAGACTTATGAGATAACCCCCGAACGGAATTTTTGGAATTTTCGTTGGTTCATGGATTTATTCCGCTATGTTTGATCGTGTTTCTAGTTTTTGTTGACGTAAAGACCACGTTAGCTAACGACCACTGACGGGCTAGTTTCGCTTCTCGGTTATGGATGTGACTTTTCCGTTATGTCTCACTCCAAGTTGTTTAGCTGATGCAGTGCCGATGTCATCTAACCGAATTAACTGGAATCTCAGGTAAATATTGGAATATTCCGTTAAATCTCTAACGGAAAGCCCGTTACTTGAATAAAATAGATGGTTTTCTCAGATTTATTCCAAATTGCAACGTTTGACTCGGAGATCTTCACGGAATATTTTTCCGAGCTCGATTTTCTTTCCCCAAAATTACGAAGACTCCATTTGAAATTTTATTTTCGCATCCAACCCAGTCACGCGGAACAAGTGCAATATTCATGGATCATTTACAATTTTCAGCATCCGGCTTTCGGTTTTCGCAAGATTGTCCGATTTCAGGATTTTAGTATAGTTTTCACTACGGAACTGAGCAGAACGGTTGCACTCTCTGCATCTGATTTTCCGCTTCCGCATCGATGTTTTCAGCGGGATCTAGAGAAAATGGGGAACCATTATGGATTTCGATTATCGGGTCGATTATCAGAAGTTGGAGAATTTTCAGTGATTAATTGGTATATTTGATTCAGTTTGTTACGGTTTTGACTACGATGTTCAGCATTCTTAGTATTGTACCCGACCGTGTGAACTGAGTGACCTGCAGCGCTTGGCTCTCAACTGGAGAAACAAGAACATAATAAGCTTATTCAAAGGGAGGATCTTTACAACAGAAAGATTCCGGTTTATCAGTTACTCTTTGAAGATGTATGACATATCGGTTCTTCACCAGTATGACAGATTTGACAGCGTCAATCAAGGGGGAATTGTTGGAACTTAAAATAAGTGTGACTGACGCCATCAAATCTATTCTCGAATAATTCGGTTGAAGAATCCATTGTGTAATGATTCAGAGACGCGGGTTGTGATGATCGAGGCTTGCAAGTTTGGACCGAAGACGTTTTTTTGAAAAGTCAATTGTTCGAGTCAACGGTCAACGTAAAAGTCAACGGAGGATCGGTTCGAGCGAGTCAAGCTTCATATTAATAAAATCAAATTTGATCTAATTAATAATTTATTTTAGTTGTTTTATTTGTAATTTTGCTCGTTGTATTTGTGTCTTGCTAGTTAGTGGGCTAGTGAGCACATGGGCTCTCTATATAAGGGAGTGATAGCTTCATTTGTTAGAAAAAATAATAAGAGATGATGATCTAGAGTGAGTGAGCACCGATCTAGAGAGAGTCACACATTGGGTTTGAGCTCAACCCAATGTGACCGTGGATTTCCTATGACGAGTTTGTAAGCATTCGATTTGTTGTAATCATTCGACAATAATCAATGAATCGATTTGCTTTATCATATTTGTTATAGATGTTCTTAGATTTTCGTCATCCCGTCTCCTCATCTTATCTCGTTCTTGCTCAAGATAGGGATTCTTGACGTGAAATCGGTCCTGACAAATGGTATCAGAGCCATTGTTCTTCATGTTCTTGAGTTTTTTTTCTCAAAAACTTGAAGAATCTCTCATTCAAGTCATCAAATCTAGTTGTTTGTATGATTCCTTGACCTAATTTGAATGAAATTTCACAAGGAATCTGTTGGAATGCTTAGTTTTTCAGATTTCTGCGAACACAGAGCATACGTGATGTGCGCTACTTTTCAAAATTAAAGTCTATATTCCACTGACTTAGAGTAAAAATTGAACATGCACACGTGTTAGACTCATGATTTAGGGATGATAGCAACTTGAATCACTAAAAAATATCAAGTATTGAATATTTTAGAGCAAAAATTGTGTTCATGGAAGTTTTTCATAAAAATCACTATTTGATCCGATTTCACATAGATTAAGTGGTTTTTGGAGTTTGTTATAGTTAACAAATGTGTTCCTAAGCAAATTCCTAAACTGTTGGTGCAATAAAAACTTGATTTCATGAAATTTGATTTTGACCCAGTGATTATGGTCAAGAACATAGCTGAAAATTTTCTAAGTCTTGAAAATTTTGAAAATTTCAAATTTCAGATTATTGCTTGATTGATTCAAACTAAATAAGCTTCATGATGTTTGTTTTGTAGGTTTTGAGCAATTAATCTCACTCTTAGCATCCGTTGAAGCAAATTTCTGAAATCTCGACTCGTTTGACCCATTAAGCACTTTTGTGAAGAAACACAACTTGTTTCACCATGTCTGAATTCAACTTTGGAAACCAAATGTTCCAAGGGCATAATAGGCCTCTAAAACTACTCGGGGCTGCCAACTATGATGACTGGAAAAAGAAATTTTAGTGTCAACTCGAGTATCTGGATTATGACCTGTTGACCTCGGTGAAGAATGGTCCTAAGGTGTTCTATGTGGAGCCAGTGCCTGTAGCTGGTGCTGATCCACCTCATGCTCAGAGACGTGTAATAAAGAAAGTTGAGGACTACACACCCTCTGAACATAATTGTGACAACCGGTCCAAAAATCAGGTCAAACCTTTCTCCGTTGACTTTCGTTGACTTTTAATTACGTGATAATTATGTGAATTACCGCTTTAATGCCTGATTAACTGTAATAGTTAAATGTTTAACCGACTTCAAATTCTGCGTTTAAACTAGAAAATACACGTACGTAAAATATAACGTCTATCGTATAATTGAATGTGGAATTTCAACAATAAGAAATTAAATATAAAAATGGAACTTTTTATATTTTATCAAACTGACTCAAACTGTTAAGTCATTTCATGAACTTAAAACGAATACGAAGTGTTACGTTGTCAAGACTTAGCCAAGTTCCAAACCATTTAGCCAATTGGGCCCGGTAAGCCCATTAAGCCCAAAAATGCCCGGATCGACCCGAAAACTTAACCGAAGGTTCGTATCAACTAGAAGAGTAAAACCCCGAACCCGGAAACCCGACCCGCGGCCCGTGTCGTATTGGGCCGAACCGGCCCAAATCCTTTCTTTTCTCCTTCGCGGCCCAACCCAAACCCGATTGGGCTTCGGCCCGATCCGCCTCACGACCCGATTGGGCTTCGGCCCAATCCGCCTCGCAAACACCAACTGGGCTTCGGCCCAGTCCTCACTCAAAAACGAGTGGGCTTCGGCCCATTCTTCCAATTAAAATCCGATTGGGCTTGGGCCCAATCTCAAACAAATTTAATTATTTGTTTAAAGCCCACAACTTTTATAAAATTAATCCCATTTCCTTAACCCGCTAATATTTTGTAAAACTAGGGTTAACAATGTTTATAAAAATAAAAACCATCATTCAATTGGATTAAATATACTTGTGTTATATTTTAAAAAGTTATAATTTTTATAAACTCCTAACCCTCATTTATTTTATAAAAGCTTTCATTTACTTAACTAGCCAAGTGAAATTTATAAAATAAAACAACCTACAACTAAAGATTAGTTGGGATTAAGGAGAGTGTGACAACACACTATTAACCAAGGGTTAATAATCTCACTTTTGATCATAAAAAGGAGATTAGGATCACACTTGTTCCCCCACACCAAACACTTCCTCTCTTGCCTCCTCCCTTGAAACCGGCCACCCCCCAACCGGTTCCCACCACCGCCGGCTACCGCCGCCGGCCAACCACCGCCGGACCACCGTAGCGCCGTCGCCAACCACCATCGAATTCCTCTCATCTTTTATGAGTCTTTCAACTCACATCTCTATCATATTTTTCACCCATGAACACCTTCAAGTCTTGACAACAACCCAAATAAAAACCAAGTCTTTACTCATTTATTCTTCTTGAATGCTTGTTTTGCTTGATCAACTAACAACAACTCACTTCTTTAACCCCCTTTCTTTCAAAGATCAAACACTTATATTGGTGCCTTTGAGGCTTAAAGTTAGCCATGAAGTGTGGTGAAACACATTTGTGAAATCCTTGGAAAGTAACAAGTGTGCAACAAGATCTTGTTTATGAAACTTTGGTTTCATAAGTTAGTTGATTTCAAGCAAACCTTTCTTAAAACTTGCTAGAAAATAAATGTTTTCATAAAACTTGCTAGAAATGGACCTTTTATAAATACTTGGATTTATTACAAGTTTTAACCTTTCTTAAAACTTGCTAGAAATGGACCTTTTATAAAAAAAATTTATTTGAAAATAAATGTTTTCATAAAAGATTTTTATAAAGATAAACCAAGACAAATCATTGGTTTAAAATATTTACAAGGACTTTAATACTACTTTGATAAACACAAAGTAACCAAAGATGGACTAACGTTCGTCAGAGATTTTTAAATAGAAATCAAGTTTTATAAATCAAACGTTATAAATCCAAGCGTCGCCATAAATATTCTTATCAACGTTTTACTATTTAATATTTCATGAACTTGAAATATTGATTTACCTATGGAAATGATTAAATGTTAAAAACTTTAAATATTTTTCCTAAAAGATTTATGTTTTATAAATAAAACAAACGATAATAATTATTTTTGACAAATAATTATTTACAAGGAACTTAAACTTTGTTTTATTCATCAAATGATTGTTAATCATAATTATTTAAGATAATTATAACTTGCAAGATTAACAAATCGAATAAGTAATTATTTACTTAAAAAATAATTATTTGAACTCATGAAAATAATAATAAACATTATTATTTCTTTTTACTCGATATTCAAAACTTGATTGAATTATTGAAAATGATTATTTGTTTATATTTATGGGACATAAATATAAATAACCATGAACGTATTTAATTAAATAAATACAAGTTAACGAGTTTTCAATAATACAAACGGACTTAAAACGTCAAGACTTGACCGGTATCACTTGGGTGACTTATGTTACTCAAATGATCATAGACCTTATGCATATGTTATTTAACTATTTAGGGCGTTACGTGCTACCGTCCTCCACTGCTTAAATTACCGATTATCTGCTGAACCAGTGAGTTTCACGGCCCCTTTTCCTTTTAACTGTTTTATACTTGGGGGAGAAATCATGAAAACTGATTTAATGCTTTTTACTTAATATTATGGTTTACTTGTTAGCCGTATGACTACTTGTTCTCTTACTGATTGCCCAACTTGGTACATTATCGTTATAAACGTTTGTACAACCGAAAATCCCATCATTAATTGATTTCAATTAGTTCTGTACGAAACGATAGCTAGTGAATAGATCTATTTGGGTTGACAACCCTACCCTAACTGGTAGCTCCAGTTCTGACTCCGGATTGTCTGGGGATACACGTCAGTTATTCTGCACTGTTTAACATCTCTGGGCAAGAGATGCCGGGTGGGTAAACCGTTAGTATTTGAAATCAAGGTTCAGGTGAGATCATACAACCACAACAATAAACCCTGATAATATTTAAGTATACCGAAACTGTTTTACAACTGCTTTACAACTGCTTAACTATCGAGTCCTAAACCTGTGAACCTCACCAACTTTATGTTGACCCGTTTTATATTCATGATTTCTTAGGTAATTGACGAGACATCTTCGAAGACATGCAAATGGGGCTTACAAATGCTATCGGACCTGTCCTTGGAGTCATAGTCCCGACTATCCAACTTAACCGTTTTATGCTTTTAATAATCGTTTAAGACTTATGTTTTTAAATTGTAAGACATTAATGTTCCCACTATCTTTTCCGCTGCAATGAAACGAATTAATGTTTTATGAAGTTTTTAAATTATTAGAAGTGTTCTATGTATCCTCGACTATGATTCCATTCTCGCTCACACCCGAAACCATTGACCGGGGTGTGACAGATTGGTATCAGAGCCGTGGTTATAGCGAACCAGGATAAACAAACAAACAAAACAAAACGAAAACCAAGCCTTGACTATAACCCACTCCGAAGCTACCATTTGCATGCAAGACCTCATATGTTTACTTATGTTTACTTATGTGTTACCACTCTACCATGATGTTACTGACAGAGTTCCTTTTGGAATATTTTCGCAGAAATGGCTTCTAAAGAGGTCATTTGCGTTGCCGATTCCGATGAGGAGCCGAGTGTTGAGTACACACCTTCACCAGAGGACTACGTGCCGTTAAGCCCCGAGACTGAGGGCGCTACTGTAGGAGTTATTCGCCCGACCCCCGTACCAGCAGGTTTTCTGAGTCCTATCAGACGTAGGACCTCTGATGACTCCCCTGACCACCCTGCTCCCACCGCCACTGCTGGCGGTGCAGCCACTATGGACGCTTCTAGCTCCACTGACCCCTTCGCAGGCCGAGATCGGTCTGTGAAGACTTTTGTCGCCACGCCTGGTGGCGGCAGACGGGGATTCACCCCGGGACGGGCACCTGGCCCATCCCGGACTCGAGAGGTTCGACGTACCCCTGATGAGCCTGCGCCTAAGCGGCGTTATGTATTTCAGCTGCCCCACTTAGCGTGGATGCCAGGCCAGGTTCAGCACTGGCGTATGATCGAGGAGTTCCCTAGCTATTACACTCTTGGGGAATCCTCACTTCCTGACCCCTCCCGCCGTGTGCCTATGGGTAGTTCACCCTTCACTGACGAGCCCATCTCCGACACTGTAGCATTACTAGTGGCTCGTCTGCGGCAGCCGATTTGGGAGAGCTGGATGCCGATGTCCGCCAGTTACCGACCACCCCTGAGATGACCCGTCTTAGGAACCAGATGTGTGCATTGATCGGACGCATGGGCGACGCTGATAACGCCATGGGATCCCTTCATTCCCACATGACTGGGGTCAGCATGGCCACGACTGATCTGCTTCTCTCGCATGAGAGATTGCAGGGGAGGGTCTCTGCTTTGGAGTTCGTCTCCGAGCGACTTCTCGCCGCTCTCCAGGCCTTGACCCAGAGACCACCGGTCTTCTTCATGCCCCCAGGACCTCCACCACCCCCACCAGCATTCTAGGTAGATGAGACCTAGTATCTTTTGATAGCCGTTTTATAGATGAAACATGTTAGCATTAGTCAGGATTGGGACTGCGAGCCCACGATGCAAAACTTGTTTATTTTGAATATGTTTCGTCTGTAATATGGTAACAAACTTGATGTATGATTCTCGTTATTATGATATGGAGATCTTTTGGTATGTTAATGGTTGATGTTTTATGGTTATGTTATTTTCATGTTATGGTTATGTTATGGTTGTATAGTTTATATTGTTATGACACGTTACGTCACTTCATCCTTCCTATCTGATGTTCTTGGTTGTGTTGCGTGAAAATGTTTTGGCAATTGATGTATGTCGTGGCAGTTATTCTCGAGCATGTAATAACCCCATTTACATATTATCTAAAATTTTCTTTATGTTGACAATTGTAACTTAAAGCGAAATCATGCCACCGAGACGCCGAACCACCAGGAACACTTCGCCTCCTCCGCCTCCTCCTCCCATGACCGCTGAGGAAATCGAGGAGATGATTGCTAATCGCGTAGCAGAAACTGTTGTCGCCGCTGAAACCCAACGTCAGAACGACAATGGGGCGCGCGGTAAGTACGAATTAACCAATGTTAGAAAAACACTCGATTACAATTTTCCTAAATTGTATTCAACGTTTCAATCTAACAATTGCAGGCCCCCGTGAATGTTCATACAAGGACTTTATGAACTGCAAACCCTCGAATTTCAAGGGTTCTGAAGGCGCTGTTGGTTTAGTTCGCTGGTTTGAGAAAATGGAGTTCGTCTTCCGCATAAGCAACTGCCCCGAGCAGTACATGGTCAAGTATTCCACCTGCGCACTGACTGATAGCGCTCTGACTTGGTGGAACTCCCATGCCGATGCTATGGGAACTGATTTGGCCTACGCCATGACTTGGGACGAGCTCAAACAACTGCTTCGCGATGAGTCCTGTCCTAGAGAAGAGCTTCAGAAACTCGAAGCTGAGTTCTGGAACCTAACCATGAATGGAGCCGATGTTGCCGGCTATACCAAGAGGTTCCGTGAGCTCGCTCATCTCTGTCCAACCATGATCACTCCTCTCTACAAGAAGATTGAACGGTACATCTGGGGACTTGCACCTCATATCCAGGGGAATGTCCCTTCCTCAAATCCTCAGACTTTTCAGGACGCTGTGCGCCTGGCACACAACCTGGTTTACCAAGCCAACCGTCAAGGTGTGAATCTTGACAAGAAGAAGTCTGAGAACAAGACCCCTGAAGCCAGTACCACTCCTTCCACCAACATGAAGCCTGATAACAAGCGGAAACGCGGATTCTGGAGGAATCGCGATGATAAGGCCCCTGCCAAGGAAGCTGAAACAGTGAAGGTCTTTGCTGCTACTACCCCTACCCATGTTGTCCGAAAGACTGGATACAACGGTGGAGCACCTCTGTGCAACAAGTGCAATCTCCATCATACACTCGATTGTGGCAACGTCTACTGCAACATCTGCAAGACGAAAGGGCACGTAGCACGAGACTGTCCGAAGGGCACCTGTTACGGTTGCGGAACCACCGGGCACTACAAGAAGGATTGCCCGAAGGCAGGAAACCAGGATCCGAATCAGGCTAGAGGAAGAGCCTTCGTAATCAATGCCGGAGATGCTCGCCGTGACCCCAACACGGTGACGGGTACGTTTCTACTAAATGATCATTATGCTTCCGTTTTATTCGATACTGGTGCTGATAGGAGCTTCGTGTCTACCGAATTTGGTCAATTACTTGAAATTACCCCTGTTGCCTTAGACACTAAGTTCACAGTAGAATTAGCAAACGGAGAATTAGTAGAAACTAGCATTATTTATCCCAATTGCTCACTAGAACTCTCCGATCATCCCTTCAGCATTGATTTGATGCCTGTAGAACTAGGAAGTTTTGATGTTATCATAGGCATGGACTGGTTATCAAAGAACCGTGCAGAAATCGTGTGCCATGAGAAAATAGTTAGGATGCCACTCGAAGATGGCAACACTCTAAACGTACAAGGCGAGAAGAGTGGAACCCAACTAAACCTCATATCTAGTATGAAGGCAAGAAAGTTCCTTCGTAAAGGATGTCATGCCATCTTAGCACACGTAACTAATAAGAAACCAAAGGAGAAGAACATAGCAGATGTTCCCGTTGTCCGCGAATACCCGGAAGTCTTTCCCGAAGACTTGGCAGGTTTACCGCCGACGCGACAAGTAGAGTTTCGCATTGACTTAGCTCCAGGTGCCGCCCCCGTAGCCAGATCCCCGTACCGTCTGGCACCTTCTGAGATGCAGGAGTTATCTAGCCAATTGCAAGAATTGCTAGATAAAGGCTTCATCCGACCAAGCCACTCTCCGTGGGGAGCACCCGTGCTATTTGTCAAGAAGAAAGATGGAACTTTTCGGATGTGCATCGACTACCGGGAGCTGAACAAACTGACTGTGAAGAACCGTTACCCGCTTCCTAGGATCGAAGACCTATTTGATCAACTTCAAGGATCGAGCTTCTACTCCAAGATCGATCTAAGATCAGGATACCATCAACTAAGAGTTAGAGATGAAGATATTTCAAAGACAGCGTTCAGAACACGCTATGGCCATTATGAGTTCCTCGTAATGCCATTTGGTTTGACAAACGCACCGGCTGTGTTCATGGATCTGATGAACCGCGTATGCAAACCCTACCTGGATAAGTTCGTTATCGTGTTCATTGACGACATCCTTATCTACTCCCGTAGTAAGGAAGAACACGAACAACATCTGAGACTTATTCTGGAGTTGTTAAAGAAAGAAGAACTCTACGCGAAATTTTCCAAATGCGACTTTTGGATTCGCGAAGTTCACTTTCTGGGCCATGTGATCAATGATCAAGGAATCCACGTGGATCCCACAAAAATTGAAGCAATCAAGGATTGGAGTACGCCAACGACTCCAACCGAGATTCGACAATTTTTAGGTCTTGCTGGCTATTACCGCCGATTTATCGAGAACTTCTCGAAGATAGCCCAGCCACTCACCGCCCTGACCCAGAAAGATAAGAAATTCATATGGGATGACAAGACTGAAGCAGCATTTCAGTTACTGAAGCAGAAGCTTTGTGATGCCCCGATCCTATCACTACCTGATGGGATCGAAGACTTCGTTGTTTACTGCGATGCCTCGCATCAAGGTTTAGGTTGTGTATTGATGCAACGAGAGAAAGTCATTGCTTACGCATCACGACAACTGAAGATTCACGAGAAGAATTATACCACTCATGACTTGGAACTCGGAGCCGTTGTCTTTGCTCTCAAAATCTGGAGGCACTACCTGTATGGTACCCAATGTACCATATTTACCGATCATAAGAGCCTCCAACATATTTTCAATCAGAAGGAATTGAATATGAGGCAACGCCGATGGGTGGAACTGCTAAATGACTACGAATGCGAGATTCGTTATCCAGGAAAGGCTAACGTTGTAGCCGATGCCTTAAGCAGGAAGGAACATGCCAAACCTCGCCGCGTCCGAGCATTAGGCATGACCATCCACTCAAACCTTAATTCCCAAGTGCGCGACGCACAAATTGAAGCCCTCAAATCGGAAAACCTAACTGAAGAAGGTTTACGTGGGATGGAGAAGCAGCTGGAAGAGAAACCTGATGGAACCAAGGTCTTCATGGATAGGCTATGGGTACCTGTCTATGGAGGACTAAGACAATTGATTTTCGATGAAGCCCACAAATCGAGATATTCCATTCATCCCGGATCAGACAAGATGTACCACGGTCTGAAGAAACAGTTCTGGTGGCCTAACATGAAAGCCGAGATAGCCATCTATGTCGGCAAATGCTTGACATGTTCAAAGGTCAAAGCCGAATACCAGAAGCCCTCTGGATTGTTGACTAAACCAGTAATCCCTGAATGGAAATGGGAAGAGATATCCATGGACTTTATCACAAAATTGCCTAAGTCCAGATCTGGGTATGACGCTATCTGGGTGATAGTCGATAGATTGACGAAGTCAGCACACTTCTTACCGGTCAATGAGAAGGATAAGATGGATAAGCGAGCCAAGCTTTACATAAAGGAAATCGTCTCGCGCCATGGTGTGCCCAAATCCATCATATCCGACCGGGACAATCGATTCACTGCACACTTTTGGAAATCTCTACAGAAAGCTTTGGGTACTCGACTCGATATGAGTACTGCCTACCATCCACAGACAGATGGCCAAAGTGAAAGAACGATCCAAACGCTTGAGGATATGCTGAGAGCATGTGTGATAGATTTCGGACCCAAGTGGGACGAGCACCTCCCTCTTGCCGAATTCTCGTATAACAACAGTTATCACACCAGCATCCAAGCCGCCCCTTTCGAAGCACTTTATGGGAGAAAGTGCAGATCTCCACTCTGTTGGAATGAGGTTGGCGACAGTCAGTTGACTGGACCCGAACTAATCTTTGAAACGACCGAATTGATCTTCCGGATCCGAGATCGTTTAAGAGCTGCCCGAGATAGGCAAAAGAGCTACGCCGACAACCGACGCAAACCCTTGTCCTTCAAAAAGGGTGAGCGCGTCATGCTAAAGGTGTCACCTTGGAAAGGTGTCATCCGGTTCGGCAAACGAGGAAAGCTCAACCCTCGTTACATTGGTCCCTTTGAAATCACCGAAACCATCGGACCAGTAGCTTACCGTTTGAACCTGCCCGCCGAGCTAAGCAGCGTTCACAATGTCTTTCACGTCTGTAATCTTAAGAAATGCTTATCTGATGAAACACTCATCGTTCCTCTTGATGAGATTCAAGTAGACGAAACCTTACACTTCATTGAGGAACCCGTGGAGATACTTGACCGAGAAATCAAAAAGCTGAAGCATAGTCGCATTCCCATAGTCAAGGTACGATGGAACTCTAGGCGAGGACCAGAGTACACGTGGGAACGCGAGGATCAAATGCGCCGAAAGTATCCACGCCTGTTTGAGAACGTCGCATCCACCATTAACCAAGACTGAATTTCGGGACGAAATTCTTCTAACTGGGGGAGAATGTGACAACCGGTCCAAAAATCAGGTCAAACCTTTCTCCGTTGACTTTTGTTGACTTTTAGTTACGTGATAATTATGTGAATTACCGCTTTAATGCCTGATTAACTGTAATAGTTAAATGTTTAACCGACTTCAAATTCCGCGTTTAAACTAGAAAATACATGTACGTAAAATATAACGTCTATCGTATAATTGAATGTGGAATTTCAACAATAAGAAATTAAAAATAAAAATGGAACTTTTTATATTTTATCAAACTGACTCAAACTGTTAAGTCATTTCATGAACTTAAAACGAATACGAAGTGTTACGTTGTCAAGACTTAGCCAATTTCCAAACCATTTAGCCAATTGGGCCCGGTAAGCCCATTAAGCCCAAAAATGCCCGGATCGACCCGAAAACTTAACCGAAGGTTCGTATCAACTAGAAGAGTAAAACCCCGAACCCGGAAACCCGACCCGCGGCCCGTGTCGTATTGGGCCGAACCGGCCCAAATCCTTTCTTTTCTCCTTCGCGGCCCAACCCAAACCCGATTGGGCTTCGGCCCGATCCGCCTCACGACCCGATTGGGCTTCGGCCCAATCCGCCTCGCAAACACCAACTGGGCTTCGGCCCAGTCCTCACTCAAAAACGAGTGGGCTTCGGCCCATTCTTCCAATTAAAATCCGATTGGGCTTGGGCCCAATCTCAAACAAATTTAATTATTTGTTTAAAGCCCACAACTTTTATAAAATTAATCCCATTTCCTTAACCCGCTAATATTTTGTAAAACTAGGGTTAACAATGTTTATAAAAATAAAAACCATCATTCAATTGGATTAAATATACTTGTGTTATATTTTAAAAAGTTATAATTTTTATAAACTCCTAACCCTCATTTATTTTATAAAAGCTTTCATTTACTTAACTAGCCAAGTGAAATTTATAAAATAAAACAACCTACAACTAAAGATTAGTTGGGATTAAGGAGAGTGTGACAACACACTATTAACCAAGGGTTAATAATCTCACTTTTGATTATAAAAAGGAGATTAGGATCACACTTGTTCCCCCACACCAAACACTTCCTCTCTTGCCTCCTCCCTTGAAACCGTCCACCCCCCAACCGGTTCCCACCACCGCCGGCTACCGCCGCCGGCCAACCACCGCCGGACCACCGTAGCGCCGTCGCCAACCACCATCGAATTCCTCTCATCTTTTGTGAGTCTTTTAACTCACATCTCTATCATATTTTTCACCCATGAACACCTTCAAGTCTTGACAACAACCCAAATAAAAACCAAGTCTTTACTCATTTATTCTTCTTGAATGCTTGTTTTGCTTGATCAACTAACAACAACTCACTTCTTTAACCCCCTTTCTTTCAAAGATCAAACACTTATATTGGTGCCTTTATGGCTTAAAGTTATCCATGAAGTGTGGTGAAACACATTTGTGAAATCCTTGGAAAGTAACAAGTGTGCACCAAGATCTTGTTTATGAAACTTTGGTTTCATAAGTTAGTTGATTTCAAGCAAACCTCCAAGCCTCTTCATATAAATTAAATGTTAACTAACAATCTATACATGTTTATATTTATTTGTCCTAACACAAATGTGTTAGTGATTGTTATTTATATTTCTTTGTCCTAACAAAAATGTGTTAGTGATTGTTATTTATTTTCTTGTCCTAACACAAATGTGTTAGTGATTGCATTTTTATTTAATCTTTTGTCCTAACACAAAGTGTTAGTAGATAAGAACTTATGATTATGTTATAAAAATGCTAAAAAATGAAAGGATATAATGAACAAGTTTATGGACTTATTTAAATCAAAGTGATTAAATAAAAGTTACATATGTAACCTATGTTAAAAACAAAAAGAATATACTTCTTAAAATAAGTCAAGTAACATATTTAATGTGTTACAAATGATTAAATGATTGGACAAAAAGAATAAAATTTATTACTAGATTTGATAAGAATAATATTTATGTCAAATGATTAATTTGACATAAATACTTGGATTTATTACAAGTTTTAACCTTTCTTAAAACTTGCTAGAAATGGACCTTTTATAAAAAGATTTTATTTGAAAATAAATGTTTTCATAAAAGATTTTTATAAAGATAAACCAAGACAAATCATTTGTTTAAAATATTTACAAGGACTTTAATACTACTTTGATAAACACAAAGTAACCAAAGATGGACTAACGTTCGTCGGAGATTTTTAAATAAAAATCAAGTTTTATAAATCAAACGTTATAAATCCAAGCGTCGCCATAAATATTCTTATCAACGTTTTTCTATTTAATATTTCATGAACTTGAAATATTGATTTACCTATGGAAATGATTAAATGTTAAAAACTTTAAATGTTTTTCCTAAAAGATTTATGTTTTATAAATAAAACAAACGATAATAATTATTTTTGACAAATAATTATTTACAAGGAACTTAAACTTTGTTTTATTCATCAAATGATTGTTAATCATAATTATTTAAGATAATTATAACTTGCAAGATTAACAAATCGAATAAGTAATTATTTACTTAAAAAATAATTATTTGAACTCATGAAAATAATAATAAACATTATTATTTCTTTTTACTCGATATTCAAGACTTGATTGAATTATTGAAAATGATTATTTGTTTATATTTATGGGACATAAATATAAATAACCATGAACGTATTTAATTAAATAAATACAAGTTAACGAGTTTTCAATAATACAAACGGACTTAAAACGTCAAGACTTGACCGGTATCACTTGGGTGACTTATGTTACTCAAATGATCATAGACCTTATGCATATGTTATTTAACTATTTAGGGCGTTACGTGCTACCGTCCTCCACTGCTTAAATTACCGATTATCTGCTGAACCAGTGAGTTTCACGGCCCCTTTTCCTTTTAACTGTTTTATACTTGGGGGAGAAATCATGAAAACTGATTTAATGCTTTTTACTTAATATTATGGTTTACTTGTTAGCCGTATGACTACTTGTTCTCTTACTGATTGCCCAACTTGGTACATTATCGTTATAAACGTTTGTACAACCGAAAATCCCATCATTAATTGATTTCAATTAGTTCTGTACGAAACGATAGCTAGTGAATAGATCTATTTGGGTTGACAACCCTACCCTAACTGGTAGCTCCAGTTCTGACTCCGGATTGTCTGGGGGTACACGTCAGTTATTCTGCACTGTTTAACATCTCTGGGCAAGAGATGCCGGGTGGGTAAACCGTTAGTATTTGAAATCAAGGTTCAGGTGAGATCATACAACCACAACAATAAACCCTGATAATATTTAAGTATACCGAAACTGTTTTACAACTGCTTTACAACTGTTTAACTATCGAGTCCTAAACCTGTGAACCTCACCAACATTATGTTGACCCGTTTTATATTCATGATTTCTTAGGTAATTGACGAGACATCTTCGAAGACATGCAAATGGGGCTTACAAATGCTATCGGACCTGTCCTTGGAGTCATAGTCCCGACTATCCAACTTAACCGTTTTATGCTTTTAATAATCGTTTAAGACTTATGTTTTTAAATTGTAAGACATTAATGTTCCCACTATCTTTTCCGCTGCAATGAAACGAATTAATGTTTTATGAAGTTTTTAAATTATTAGAAGTGTTCTATGTATCCTCGACTATGATTCCATTCTCGCTCACACCCGAAACCGTTGACCGGGGTGTGACAATAATCAAATGAAGGTCGACAAACGTGCTCTCAGGTATATCAAAACGGCATTGTCTGATGACATAGCCTTTCACCTCACTGAAGAAACTTTTGCTAATGAAATCTGGGTTGCATTTGAGAAAAAGTATGAGGGAAACATTGAGAGCAAAGAGAGGAGACTGGACTCTCTCAAACTGCGATTCAACACTTTTTCTCACACTGCTGGAGACTCATTTGAGACTCATGTGACAAAATTCTGCAGACTTATCTGTAAAATGCAAAATAATCAAATCCAACCTGAGATGCTAGCCATATTTAAGAAAATTCGAAGTCACTTCCTCAGGACTTTGCTCCATATGTTATCTACCTGCTTGAAAGCAGTGATTTAGCCACTAGTGACTACATGGATCTCATTGACAAAGTCAGAGGCTATGAAATTGCAGCTATTGAAAGAGATGGAAATTCACTTATGAGGAAAGTTACAAATAAGAGTTCCAACCAGATTGCCCCAAATGCTGCCTTCATTGCTCCAAATGAGACTGACCTGGAATTTCCTCACTTTACTGGTGGGTCCTGCTCCTCTGTTCAAGCATTTGCTCCAGTTCCTGCTCAATAACCGGTTTGTCAAGCTGCCTTCGTTGCTCAACAGCCTGTCTCACTAGTGATTCAGTCACCTGCTACATACCAATCTGGACCGTCACCTGTTGGATTAACTGACAAAGACGAGGAGTTGTGTAATGCACTTGTGGCATGCCTTGCTTCCCAAATGTCAGGAAGTATTGAAAGTATATCTTTGTGCCAAGAAGACTTAGTCCAAATTCCTGCTAATGACCTCAAAGAAATGGATATTAAGTGGCAACTTGGTATGATTGCTGCCCGTACAAGAAAGTTTTTTAAGGAAACTGGGAGAAAGGTGTTCCAGTCACAACCCAGTGCTACTATTGGTTTTGAAAAATCCAAGGCATAGTGCTACAACTGTCAAGGTTTAGGTCACTTTGCACGTGAGTGTAAGAAGCCGAAACTGAGACAGATCCATGTGACGTCTGGGGGAAACAATAATTCTGGTCAAAATCAGTGAAACTATTCATATCAGAAGTCACAACCTACTAGCTCATCTCACCAGGGTTCTAGTTCCAACAATGTTAAGCGTGCTGACAACCCAAAGAAGGCACTCGTGTCCCTGAGTGATCCTAACTACACGTGGTCCAATCAGACTCAACCATCGGCTAATGTTGATTATACACTATTGGTGAACTCATCTGATGAGTCCAAGATTGAGGAAGATTCCTTCTTTGATCCGCTCTATCCCACCGATTTTTTCACTTGTGGTTGATGTAGATGAAATCTCTGAAGATGTTGCTCTTATGTCTAACACTGCTGATGGTACTTCCAAAGTTGAATCTGATGCTGAACAAAATTCAATTAACCGTCAGAAGGATCTTATCCCGATACGGTAAAATCCAAATTATGCTCAGAGTCCTGTGTAGAGGAAGTTACTCGGTATCGCCTATAGAACAAATAGATAGTTGAAAAGGCGATAGAAAATGACTGTCTTGTCAAGTCAATGCAAGCTAAGGAACTGGATTTCCTTGCCAAAATAAAGTCCTTACAAGATGATATTGAGGTCATGAAACATACTGAAGTGGCTCTTGGTACTCAGTTAGAGGATTTAGTGACTCGTTACTCATCCCTAAGCAAGAACTATGTTCAATCTCGGGAAATTATTGACTTGATGAAACTTAATCCCTCTAACTTGGCATGTGATGTGGCTAAGGATATTTTCAAACGTGTACAAAGTGGTTTCGGTTTAACCAGAGAAATTGATGATGTTGCTGTTGAGCATCCTCTCAATCATAATTATTTTTCAATAACTGAACTAACTAAAATAAACTCCTGAAGCCACATCAGGTTTTTGAATAATGAGTCAGTTCCTAGCAAGTCTGAAATTCAGCATATGGAAGACAAATTATCTAGCTATGAAAGTGGCTTGAGCCATCCATCTATTGAAAGTGCACTGAAATTAAATGAATTTGAATCCAGATCATTTCAATCAATTGATACTTGTCAATCTGAGGATACGGTCAGGCAGAGGGCAGAATTTGAGTTCTTAAACCTAATAACCAATAATGAGACAACATCTCAATCTTTAGTTTTTAGCGAATCTCAATCTTCAGTCTTTAGTGAAACTCAAATGATGTTTAAAGAAAAATCTATTTCAAAAAGACCTAAAGCTTTAAAGAAGCGGAAGCCCAAAGCTAAAATTGTTAACTCAGATTCTGGCTATACTGATCTTTCAAGTGAACTGGCTTCTGTTGCACTAATTAAACTGAATTTGGGTGATGGTAAACCCATCGGTAACACATAACACTTTGTCACAATCACTGATGGTAAGGTGATTTCACTCCGATATCTTCCATAAAGATGTTCAACTCATAAAACACCATACCGTCAAACTGTCAAGATATCGCGAGTACCTCAAAACCTGTCAAGGGGCCTGCAAAGAGTAAGAAGAATGAATTTTCAACTGAAAATGTTGTTTCTACGGAGAAGACTGTGGTATCTCATCCACTTGTTGCTGAACCAGTTGTTGATGTACCCGTGAACTTGGAAGTAAATAAAGGTGATGGTTCAATTGCTAAAAAGAAAAACAACAACAAAAGGCAAAATAAGAAAGCTGCTGATCAAGGGGAAGGAGAACATGTTGCTGAGATAAAGGTCACACCAGTTCAAAATGTGGTTCCAACTACTACCATGAATCCAAGTGGGTCTGCCAATACTATTAGGTGTTTTGTATGCGGAGACCCAAGTCATGCTGCTCGGGGTTGTCCATTCAACTCAACAAAAGCACACATGGGGTACAATCCACCAATGGTTGCTCCCTATGGACCAAGAATGATGAGGCCTCCTTTCACCAACCATGGCCTTAGTTTTATGGTAACTACAGTGAAGTCTATGACTATATGAATTATCAGCAAATGTTCATGCCTAATTTCCAGAATCAATAATTCTTTAGAGGCATGACATCTCATGCTACACGAACTTTAGGTGCAAGTACCGGGTACTTTCAACCGGTGGTCCCTGGAACTGCAAATAGTCAAACTCCAATAACCTCACGTCCTCGTGCTCCATGGTCACCTTTGGCTGATCCTCAAAAGCCTTTTGCTCGGGCCACCACTCCTGCTCCTCGTCCGCCTAAGAAGAAGACCACCAGAAAGACCCAAGGTCCTAAAGACCTGGGTTCATCTGTGAACTAATCTTTTCTTTGTTTGTGTAGGAACAACGAAAGAAATTAATAAATACGTGGTACATGGATAGTGGCTGTTCCAAGAACATGACGGGTGATAAGGATCTCTTGCATGATGTCAAACTGATATCTGGAGGAGGTTCTGTTGCCTTTGGAGGAAATAAGAAAGGTGGTCAAATAATTAGAACCGGTCACGTAACTAATGGTGAAGTTTCGTTTAAAAAGGTCAACCTCGTGTCAAATATGCAATTCAATATGTTGAGCGTGTCGCAAATATGTGACAATAAGATGCCAATGTTCTTCGTCGATTGTGAATGCTTCGTTATAAAACTTGGTTTTAAAGTGCCTGAAGATCAGATTTTATTCCGCGCTAATCGTAGGGGGAACATGTACGCACTGGACATTAATGCTGCAAAGCCGCCGAGTTCAATTGCGTGCTTTTTGGCTAAAGTTTCAGAGGAAGATTCAACCTTGTGGCATCGGCAGATGGGACATGTTAATTTCCGTAACATGAACCGCCTGGTTAGGGGAAACATGTCTTTGGGCTACCCGACAAAGAATTCATGCAAATCGATAACTACGTTGCATGCTCGAAGGGAAAGCAACACAAAGTGTCTCATAAGCCAAAGCCGCCTGGAAGAACAACAATAATCCTTCAACAGTTACACCTGGATTTCTTTGGGCCAGTTAATATCAAGAGTTTAGGGGGAAAGCCTTTCTACCTAGTCATCACTGACGATTACTCAAGATATTCCTAGGTATTTTTCTTGAGGGAGAAGTCTGAGACTCCGGTGATACTCAAGGATTTCGTTACCCGCATCGAGAATGCAAGCAGAGAAAAAGTTTGTATAATCTAATCTGACAACGGGACGGAGTTTAGAAATCATGTCTTCAACTCGTTTTGCAACGAGAAGGGCATCACTCGCCAATTTAGCTCTCCCTATACTCCGCAACAATGTGGGATTGCTGAAAGAAAGAACTGCACAATAATCGAGTGTGCTCGGACGATGCTCGCTGATTCTAACCTTAAACTATCTTTTTGGGCAGAAGCAGTCAATACTGCTTGCTATGTCCTGAACCGAACTCTTTTGGTCAAACATGCCAACAAGACATCCTTTGAGTTGTTTTCAAAACAAAAACCAGTGTTAAAGCGCTTAAAGCCCTTTGGATGTCCTTGTACTGTATTGATTCAGTCTGAGCAGTTAGCTGAGTTTGCCCCTCGGGCACATGAAGAATATTTTGTTGGATACTCGATGACCTCTGCGGCGTATCGAGTGTACAACAAAAGAACTCAGGTAATTATGGATCGTGCAACGTTAACTTTAGCGAGCACACCTATAATTCCAGAGAGCCTGACTCAGATGGCATGTATGACTTGGAGAATTTCTCTTCTTCTTCTAACTTTGGTGATTCTGTGATTTCAGGTGATTCTGGTAACATGCAAGAAGGTACTAATAATGTGGACGATTCTGTACCCAAGATTTTTGCTCCAATTACATCATCAATATTGGATACCATCTCAGATGATCTTCCTGATTTTACCTGGAGAAATGAATCAACGGACGCTCCCAACTCTTCTTATACTATTCTAGCTATCACTCCTGAAGAAAGCCAAATAACTGAAGAAGTCGTTTAGGAAGTTGTGCCAAATCAAAATCAAGAAAATTAACAAAATCAACAAAATCAAGAAATTCCAGAAAATCAACCTGAGAATGAACCCATCAATAATAATTCAGACTCAGAAGACACTACTGTGATTGAATCTAGTGATATTCCAAACAATGATGTGCAGATGGGAACTCTAGACTCAAATATTCCAGTTCCGACTATTGAAGAGACTGGAATTCACAAGAAACATCCCGTATCTAACATTATTGGTCTACTCGATAAGAGAGTCACCAGAAGTCAATCGGGAACAATAAACACTTGCTTATTTTCCTGCTTCATCTCTCAAGAAGAACCTGCTTCTGTAGCTGCTGCTATGAAAGACGACAACTGGATAGAGGCTATGCAGGCTGAGCTGCTTCAATTCAAACTTCTGGATGTGTGGCAACTTGTATACACTCCTCCTGGCGTAAAGCCTATTCTAGTCAAGTGGATCTTCAAGAATAAAAAAGATGACAGAGGAATAATTATAGAAATAAAGCAAGACTTGTGGTCAAGTGTTATATGCAGATAGATGGGCTGGACTATGATGAGGTGTATGTCCCGGTAGCTCGTCTTGAAGCCATCAAGATTTTCTTGGCTTATGTCTCGTCAAAGAACATAACAGTCTACCAACTTGACGTGAAGACTGCTTTCTTGTACGGTGAATTAGACGAAGAGGTGTACGTTGATCAACCTCCAGGGTTTGTCAATTCTTCCTTTCCAAATAAGGCATACAAACTAAAAAGAGCCCTCTATGGACTCCATCAGGCACCAAAGAAGTGTCTGAAACCCTGTCTACCTATCTGTTAGAAAATGGCTACAAGCGAGGGGTGATTAATTAGAC
This sequence comes from Deinandra increscens subsp. villosa, assembly GCA_039602395.1. Taxonomy (NCBI): domain Eukaryota; kingdom Viridiplantae; phylum Streptophyta; class Magnoliopsida; order Asterales; family Asteraceae; genus Deinandra; species Deinandra increscens. The sequence goes on along the minus strand of JBCNJP010000010.1, from coordinate 25,840,150 downwards.
ACTGTTCATACGTATGTGGGTGATGATATGCTACTGGTTCAAGTGTATGTGGACGACATCATCTTCGGATCAACCAAGAAAACTCTTTGTCATGAGTTCAAGTGTCTAATGGAAAAACGATTTGAAATGAGTTCAATGGGGGAACTTACATTCTTCTTGGGGATTGAGGTAAAACAGAATAATGAAGGCATTCTAATTAGTCTAGGAAAGTATGTGAAGGAAATGCTGAAGAAGTTTGGATTTCATGACTCTAAAGGCTTTTCCACTCCTGTCAAGACTCATGTCAAGCTCCATGTAGATCTTGAAGGTGAATGTGTTGACAAACACTTGTATAGATCAATGATCGGGTCACTCATGTACCTGCCAGCCAGCCGCCCCGATATAATGTTTGCCGTGTGTCTATGCTCAAGATTTCAATCCAAACCGAAACAGTCACACTTGACGGCCGTGGAACGAATCTTCAGATACCTGAAGTCCAATCCAAAGAGAGGGCTGTGGTATCCCAAGGACGATCTTTTTGATCTAAGAGGTTTCTCAGATAGTGATTATGGGGGTTGCAACATGGATCGGACGTCAATCACCGGCGGAGCTCAATTCTTAGGGAATCGATTGGTTTCGTGGCAATGCAAGAAACAGTCAACGGTATCTACCTCGCCTGCCGAAGCGGAATACATTGCTACTGCTTCCTGCTGTTCTCAAGTTCTCTGGATCCAGAATCAGCTTCAATGTCCACCCTTATTAACATTCATAATACTACTGCCATGTTCATTGTTAAGAACCCTGTTCAGCACTCTACGACCAAACACATAGAGATTACCCATCAATTTATCAGGGAGTGTCATCAGAAGAAGCTTATCAACTTAGTTCATGTTTCCTCTGAAAATCAACTTGTAGATCTCTTCACCAAGGGTTTGATGTTTCCAGGTTTAACTTCCTAGTTCAATCAGTAGGAATGATTAACTTTAAGTAACATGATCTTTAGGTTCCTTTTAGGATAGTGCTTTGGTCTTAGGTTGTCTAGGTAAAAGGGTATCGTCTGTGTTCGCCTTCTTGCCTTGCAATAATCCGTAAATTGAAAAACCAAAAAGATTTTATCTTTAAAATTTTTAAAAAACAAAAAATGTTTAACTTTAGTTTCTTTGAGTCTTGTTAAGTTTTTGGTCATCCTCTCTCGCCCATAAATAAAATATTTTATAATATGTTAATCAAATTTCCAGAAAATACCAAAAATATTTTATTTTATTTTATTTTATTTTATTTTATTTTTGAGTCTTTGTGCCAGTCGGTCAAGCCTAAACCGACTCACATTTGAAAAATTGGAGAAAATCCCAAAAATTTGGAAAAATTAATAAAAATCACTAAAAATAGAATCCGGTCATTTCAAACAACTTTTATGAAGACACTTGTTGAATACCTGATGTAAAAATCAATATTTTGAATTTTTAGTGATGTTATAATAAATGTTGGAAAATTGGAGAAAAATACAAAAACTTTGCAAAAATAAATAAAAATAATGAAAATTAGAATCAAGCAATTCCCAACAACTTTTGTAAAGGCACTTGATGGGTACTTGAATCTAAACATAAAATCTTTGCAATTTTGCAATGATTAAATAAACTTTGAAAAAGAAAATTAGAAAAGTTTTGGTTTTTGGTTGGGCAAACTATGTGGAAAATGATATAATACTGGGCTCGTGATCTGACCGTAGGATATGATCCAATCGATCAGTAATTCTATCATTCGATGTGTCGGTAGGGTCAACAAACTATGAATTAGGCAAGTCCTGTGATTACACACTTAAAACATGAAATTGTGGACCTTAAGTCAAAACAGTTGGTAAAATCCTTTAAATCTGCTTAAGTCTGAGCTAAGTAAGTTAACCAACACACTCGAGTATTTCTTTTGCGGAAAGTGCTGATTTCAAACCATTCAATTAGTGTGATTCATCACACATCCACCAATAAGTGTGAATTATCACACATCCATCAATAAGTGTGAATTATCACACATCCATCAATAAGTGAGAGATATCTCACATCCATCCATTGACCATGACACATCTGCTGAGGAAACTCTGACCTTGTCTTCACTCATCCTATTATTATCATTAAAAACATTCAGTGACACATCTGCTGAGGAAAATCTGACCTTGTGTTCACGTGAATCAAAATATGCATCCACTTTGAAATCAGTACTTACCTCTAAAGAAATAGGGGGAAGAAATTTCATATGTGTGTTGTGCATGTCTGAAGTGCTAAATAGACAAAGCTAGGATAACTGTTGACTTAGTGGAATAAAAGGTCAACACAATTTTCGTTAAACCGGACTAAAACATGATATATGACATCATAGTGACTTTGCTGAAAATTGCCTTGCTATAACAATACCGACAATCTGACTTAGGTTACTAAATCTGTGAGGTGATTTGATTTGTAAGTGTCTGTGATCACGTAATTGACCAGTTTGATTCCTAACATAGTCCAACCATTACCGAGCAAAAATATGAAAACTTAAGAAAATAACTGAAAACTGCCAGAAAATAAGGCTTTAAGGTGCAAATAAAAGCACTACGCTTTGATATAACCAAATTTGTCATAAAATATGAATTTGGGTGCCTTGTGCTTAATATAGCAAGTTTGGGAGAAATAAATCAAATTTGAGGTCCATTTGCAATTTTAAGTCAAAATCAACCGTTTTGGTAAGTTTGAGCTGGCCTGACTCAATTGAATCTTATTCTATAAGGTTTTGGTCAAGTGTGTGAAATTGAAAATTTTTCTGAGTCAAAATGGTGTTTTTAACATGTTTATGCACTTACAAAAATTCTATATTTCCAAAATTACCCTTGATGATTTCACTAAGGTTTTTGCAACTCACTGAGTTTACAACTGAGTATTTTTCAGTGTTTTTGTTTCGGGTGTTCTCATTTTGGTTGAAATTTCATCATAAATCAGAAGATTTCAAAAATTAACTTGCTGTCAAAACAGTTTCCTATTGGCGATCTCGCCTATTAGCCTTGGCGATCTCAAAGATTGCCTTGGCGATCTCATTAAGACCGAAACTTGGTCTTGGCGATCTCGCCTCTTTCGCTTAAATCCTGGCGATCTCGGTGTTCTCTTTGGCGATTTCATAAAACTGAGAAGTGTTCTTGGCAACTTCGCCTTCTCTCATGGCCTTGGCGATGTAACGTAATAAAAAGGTCATTGGCGATCTCGCGTGCTTAGCGATTTCACTTAAGGCTTCGGTTCCCTTGGCGATTTCGTTTAAGACCCCAAAACCCTAAGTGTCTCTCTCTCGACCTCGCTAATATAAAAGGGAGGTTCATTACTTTTGGTCATTCACTCATTCAAATTAACACAGACCACTCTCCCTCCTCTCACTTCGACCCGTCGGCGTACCACAACCACTCTCCTCCAACGCCAATTTCGTCTCCAATCGTCATCTTAAGTTAGCGATGCTTGCAGCTAGGGTTGGCTCGCACACCATTCTCACATTCACAGGTTTGATTTCACCTTTGATTAGGGTTTCTTGGAGGATTATAGGTTCGGTTAAAGTTTTTTAAGGCCGAAGGTTTTCTATGTTTATTAGGGTTCTTAATTTTTCCAAATTTTGTTGTTGATTACACAGATTTTGGCACCTACCTACGATCTCTAATTCAATTGTGAGATCTTACAGTTAATTGAAACCATCACTTTCATCAACATCTTGAACTCTTATCTGACCTTGAACAGGGGTAGGTTACGGTCATCAATATGTGTTCTTGATATCACATAATAAATTTGTTAGGTTCGGCTGATTCATAGTGATTGAATCGTGTATAAATGAATAGTTTTCATTCATGGGTACTTGAATCTTACTTCAAATTTGTTTTGGTAAAGAACAAGGGCTGTAATCTTCAATAAATTGAGAGCTGGGGTTTACAATTTTGTGTTTGTTTGGAATCCAAATCAGTTGAGAAAGTTAACAGTGATCCAACGTAATAATTGATTGAGATTTATTGCTAGTTCTATGCTATGGAACTTGAAATTGATCTTGTAGTCTTGTTAGAATAATCCACTGTTAATCTCTCAGTTTATGAAAATTTTAAACAATGAATGAGATAGTTTGATCATGTTTGTTCCAGAATGTGATGCATTAGGATGTCTCAAGGTGCATTCTGGGTCTTAAGAGCTTCAATATTGAAAGCTAAACTAGACTTTGTCTAACATTAGGGAAATAAACTAGAATTTTGGAACATACTTTGTCAAAATTCTAAATTTTTGAAAAGATACAAAAACAATGGGTTTAGTGGATGGTTTAAATCCTAAATGGGATAAAATTTGATTTAAATCTCATCCTATGGTTCAAATGGTGAAATTTTCTCAAATGTGTCCGTTTGACCAAATTGGACTTTAAGTATGCCAAACTCACTCCAATAAGAGTCATTTGACTCAAATAACTTGAGGAAGGGAATAATTGACATGAAGTGGTAACATTTGTTGTTTTTGTGTTGCTTAATAATAAAATTGACCAAATTGACAACATAGAGGCTACTTTTGACCATTTTGTTAGATTTCTTCCTTCAATTGAATTTCACTGGATATGCAGCTTTAATTGGTGAAAATGAGTCAAGGTTTGGACTTTAACTCGTCTAGCATAGGTTTGAACTCAATGTAGGTTAAATCTGCAATGTTTGACTAGTCTTAACTTGGTTTTTGACAAATGTAAGCATAGTTGACTTTTTTGGTCAAATCTAGTGAAATTCACTCATGTTTAATGAATTGACTCTATTTAGGCTGTGTGTGGCTACCAATCAATTGTTTAACAAATTTTGCCTGATTTAATAACAGATTCTGTCCAGAAACACTACAAGATCTTCTTATCTCTTATATTGATCTTAGTTCAAAGTAGATCATCAAAGAGGATCAAGCTTTGAGCCTGTTGGTTTCTAGAAATATCTGAATTAGATCTTAGCAAACATTAGATCTTCTTCGAGGTATGTCTTCCGATCTCAAATAAAGTATTGGAAATTTGACTTCTGCCCATTCGTCCATTTAGGTGGATTGTTCTACTTACTGATTATGCAATAACTCAATAAATCTCATGAAATATGACTTAGTATGATAAATTTTTGTAATTCTGAGTAAGGTTAAAAACTCTACTTGATTGAATGAAATGACGTGCACATAAGTCATTGTCTTATGAGTCCTTATCTTTTATTCTACATAAATGGTTAGGTTAGGAACTATTGAAGCTCATATCACTCTATGAGAAAATAAATGCTAGCTAGGTTAGAATATAGGACTGATTGCTCCTATTTGTCTCTGACCTTGATGTTGATGCTCATATCTGATATTGAATGCTTCTTGTTCTTTTTCTTGACTTTATTTGACTTTGGTTGTGTTGTTAAGCATGTCAGAACTTCATGCACGTATTGTGATTCATCATTTGACATCTTGTATATGCTTAAGTAAAAAAATTTCATATTACTCCTGTACAAGTAGTTAAATAGAATATATGTGTTCGTAAGTGTCTCAGACTGCTCAAATCATGCTGAATTAAGAAAATGTGATTCAAGAATTTTGTAGATCCCAAAATCAATAATTTCAAATTGTGGAAAACACAAGTTTAGGGGGAATCACTTCTTGATTCCTTCTTGAGTCCATTGGATCATTTGGGTCAAAATGTCGACTTTTTAACTAAAGTCAACTAATTTGAGTAATACTTTCCCAAACCTTCTCAAACTCTGTCACAATTTATCATTACTTAAGTTTTTCATAAAAATAAAACTCAAACAAGTATTCTTGAGTCAAAACTCACTTAGTTCTTCACCAAAGTCAACTTTTCAATAAAACTACTATTTTAATGGAAATTACTGGAATTTGGGTCAAGTTCACTGACATCCACTATTGAACTAAATTGATTATATTTGAAGAAATTTGAGCATATGCCTCAAGTAAGTTTCTTTAATATCTTTGTAAGTTAATTGAAAAGCTCTGTCACTATAACGAATCTAGTGTGACATGACATTCATTTGACTTGTCAAATTTGATGTAATCATGTTGTTTCTTATGTGTAGATGGCTCCCAGACTGGAAAGAGCAGCCAATGCCCCTTTGGATTTCTCAAAATCACACAATCAATTCTGTGAAATTAACAGAAGCTAGACAGATGACGGATTATATGAACAGGCCTTCAGAATTTTGGAGAACTAAAGTTGGATCACTGGTATCCTAATGGAGCCTGACATTAGCTCGGGTATAATAAATGCTTTCTAGAACAATGCCAACACATTCGTTGCTGACAATGGTTCCAAATCCATCAGATCAAGAATTTAAGGTGTGTATGTAAAATAAATGAGGAAAGGGTCCGAGAAGTGCTACAGTTAAATGATGCACTATGCCCTGATTCTTTTCCAAAGGCAGAATGGCAAGACACGATCCTCATGATGGGATATCAAGGAAATCTCTCCGTAGCATCAAATGAGAAGATAAAAAAGACGTTGTTCCCAAAAAACTGGAAGTGCATCATCACTTTCTTCATTTCTGCTTTTGCTCCAAGAAAGTCTGGAACAAACGACTTTATGGAAGAAACAGCCTAGGCACTACATGGTTTAGCATCCGGTGCTGGTTTCAACCTCTCGAGGAAAATAATTAAATGGATGGACTACAACTTGCATCTAACAAGAAAATCAGAGAAGTTCTTGATGTATCCTAAATTCATACAAGCCATCCTTGATCATTACTACCCAAACTTGCAAAAGACAGAACCATACTTGGTTCCTAGTAGGATGATATCTGGTTCTTACGCGCGATACCGGATGGGTCAGTATGATGGACCTAAAGTTCCATTTTTCCCGAACATGATTAAGGGAATTGATGTCGATGAAGACATGGATGAAGATCAAAGAAATGATGATGCTGATGCTGAAATGGTAGATGTCAATGCTGCTGATCCTGATAATAATCCAGCAAATCTCCAAGATGATCATCCAATCAACTCTCCCATTCATGATGACCCTATGCATTCAGAACATGAAGGCAGAGCTTCAAACAAAGATGCAACTGAATCAGATGAATCAGGATATGAAGAAGAAGAGTCTAGTAGTAAAGATGATGCATCTGACAATGATGCTGAAAATAACTCAAATGCATCTGGATCCAAACCCGAATCAGGGTCAAGATTCCAACATGGATCAGAATCAGGTTCTGACTCTACCAGTTCTGATGCTAGGGGTCCCAAAAAGAAGAAACTAAAAACAAGAGAAATAACCAAAGTTAGTGAGCAACCCGAGGCATCAAGTAATAAGAAGCAAAAGAAAATAAAGTCAAGGCAAACAAAGGATGACATTTCAACAAATCCTTCAAAATCTTATTTACCTGAACCTGAATCAGCCTCTCTTGTATTTGAAGGTGGAGCTGTTGTGCCTTTCTACAAAAGAGAGTCAAGATCAAAGTACGCTCAAGAACGAAAGAAACTCGAAATAAGAAGAGGGCCAGTCTCTGGATCTGGAACTGCTACTACTATACAATCATCTATTCAACCTGAACCAGATGACATTGTGCAATAAAGTGTTCAATCTGCTCCCACCACCACTGTTGAAGCAACCATTCAAGATATTAATGCAACTGCTGACATTAACATCACAAGCTTAGATCTGGCAGTCCAATCTGAGTCTCAGCCTATGTCAACTACTCCTGCTCAAGTAATTGCACATGGGGCAGATACCTCCTTGGTCCATCAATAGTTGATCTTGGAGCAAAATCTTGAAATCTCCAACACTTCGGTTGCTAATGAGCATAAAGAAGCAGCTGACAGGATCAAAGTACAGGATCAAGAGCTTCTTAAAGCCAATGAGAAAATAAAAGATCAAGCTGAAGAAATTGAAAGACTAAAGAGGCTATTGGCTGAAGTTTTGCAAAATAATCAAACTGCCAGAGCTAATGATGATGATGTGGGTGGTAGTGGAAATGTAAACCAAGGTGATGATCAAATAATAGAATAGCCTCCCTTTGTAGAAAACATTCAACCAAATAAAGAGCCAAGTCCAAGCCAAGCTGGCAAAGAATCTGGAGCTAAATCTTCTATCATCGTCACTGAGCAATATATATATGATACTCATCTTGCTGATTTTCCATCAGGTGATGATGAATCTACCGAATCTGACGTAGACATTTTTTATGGCGAAACCTTTCTTAATGATGAACCAAATGCTGAGGAGGAAGATGAAATATACCAATCAGTAATAAGCTTGGTGCCACCTCCTAAGAATCTCAAACTTCCAAGACTCTCCAGTGCTGCACGTAAAGCAAATCAATCATCTTCAGGAGAGACCCTTGCTTTAACCATGGGTGAACCAGATGTATCTCCTGTCATCCCTAAGCTCTCATTGCAACTCCAACTGGCTCCTCCAGTGCAACAGTCAATAAGCATTGTTATGCCTTCAAATGCTGTATCCGAAATCTCTGAAGAACTAAAACACTTGCATGTTGATAGTGAGTTTCTAGATCTTGGGAGAAGTGCTTTTTGCAAGTTTTATGCAAACACCCTCGCTACTGATCCTGGCAGCCGAAGCGGTGTAGTTGTCACTGAAGAAATTGTTGAAGCCAGAGAAGCATTGCAGATTCAGCCTCTTAGCATGATTCTAGATGATATCTTCAATGATATTAGTTTGGCTGAACGTCTGAATAATCTTATTTATGACTCCAGTGCAACAAACTTTACAAATCTGGAATTCACAACTGATGATGAGTATGACGAGGAGATTGTGTATAAGATCAAAGACGAACCAGTTGATATTGTGTCTCCAACTCCTCTGAGATCTGAGCATGTGGTAAGTGAGCCTCAAATAGAAGATGAAGTTAATATGTCTCCAATCTCTTCACCAGTTCATCATTCTGAAGAAAGGGATGTCAATCAAGAAGGAGTTACAACCCAAACCTCAGTGCCTGAGTCTACTGAAACCACCACTGGTGCTGCTCCTGAAACTGTTCAGATTCAGCCAATAACAAGTGCAAGTGGTGGTCAAGCTACAAATAATCCAGTCCCTTCACAAGAAGCTGGTCCTTCTGATAGACCCGGCAAAGGTAAAAGGAAATTTACTCCTGAAGAAGTTTACGAGCAGGAAATGGAAAAACAGAGAAATAAGGAAGAAGCTCTCAGACTTGCAAAAGAAGAAATAATGCTTGAGAGGACGCCGGATGAGATTGCCAAACAAGAGGCTATCAAAGAGATGATAGAATTCAGCCGTCCTCAAACAAAAATTGGCCCTGGATTGGAACAATCTGATCAGAATAATCCAAATATTGATGAGGGAGAACCAAGAATGAGAATAATCCCTAACCTAGCTGGAGACAATGTTGATCCGTCTGACACTTCAGAAATAGCAAAATATGTTAGAGAGCTCATTTCTCGTGGGATTCCTCTATCCTACTTAATGACTCTTACGGATGCACAGCTGGTTGATTTGTACACTAACGAGCAAGAAATGGAGAAACATCTCTATAACTACAAACTTGCAGAAAAGCTAACTGATCCTAGAGCAAATCCTTTTGCTGATACTGATAAGAAGTTTGAATATGTGCAATTCAATGACAACCTGAGGGAAAAGATCCTTGAGATGCATGCTCAGTATGTGCCTCCTCCTGAAGGAATCTTTGATCACATTTCAGCTCCCCCTAGTCCCACTACAGCTACGCTTGGAGTCAGCAGTATGACCAAGAGAGAAATGCAAGATTTTCTAGACAGGAAAGGCTATGCCCGTAAAAGCTACATCAGAAAGCAGCTTCCTGGTATTTGAAAGATGGTCCCAAATTATATAATTGAAAAAAATAAAAAGATCAAGAGTCAGCTGGATGAACGGGAAGCAATAAGGGTAGAGGAACACCGAAGGAAAGAATCCCCTACCTTGGTTGACGATTGGAAGGAAATGGCACCGTATCGGAAAGCCTTGGTGCAGTTCACTGCTAAGAAGCTCAAAGATATGCCTCCAAACGTCGAATCAGATGATGGGATGAAGATCCTTGGTTGGAAATATGATCACGAGTTCAAGGCATTTATTGTCAAACGCAAAAACGGATTCGTGCAGTTCTTTGCTAAAATAAGAGACCTTCTGAATTTGTTCTCATGGGAGCTGAACCAACTTAGATGGAGAAAGCTGATTAACCACTCAAATGATCTAGTGGGTAGAGATGTTGAAGAACAAATAAAATCCATCTACAATGTTAGTTTAATCACCCCCTCAAGATAGAGAAGAATAAGTATAAATCATTATGAAAACAAAGAGTTGTGGTTCCACATAAGGTCATGTACAAGAGTATCAGCAAGGATCTGAATACAAAGAAAATAACTGGTGATCAGGGTATCAACCCAGTAAGAAGTTGGTATTACAGTGGGGACCCTCGTGAGTTGGTCATTGAAAGGGAAGACGACGATACAATAAGACTCTTCGCTGCAATTGAACTGAGACTGCTGCATAGAAGTTACCTTAAGTGGTTATTCTACATTCGCCTGGACACCATCCCTCAAAGGCTTACGCCATACGAGATAGTGGACGCAAACTACTTCGGTTTGTTTCTAAGGTGGTGGTGCTGGGAGTGCATTACTGCCAAGAAGATGACTACAAAAATCGTAAGTACCTTAAAGGACTGGATCATGGGTGGTCGCGGGATTTGCTACCTCTCCCGTGGACGTGAAAGGATGTTAGAGATGTGGCACTATTCTGATTTGAAAAAGTTCTCGCGAGAAGACCTTTGGATACTATACGATGCATAGATCGTCTGCCCAGATGATCGATACGGGAATCTTGCTCGGAAATACTAGAGGTTCTTGCTAAAGTTACTTGGTCAACTTAGATAGTTGTCAGTTTTTTCCCTGTTTGTAATACCACCAAAGGGGGAATTTGTAAGATCTTTCTAGGGTTGGTGGCAAATTAAACATAGCATCCTTAGTATTTGTGCTCAAACAATAAAATCTTTCACTTTACTTGTATTTTGTACTTGGATAATTCTCTTAATGTTTATGTTAATCATTCAAGTATTTGATGTTTTATATTTCATATGTAATGTCATAACTTGTGTTGATCATTGATATTGAGATAATTTCCCTTGTTCATTTCTATTGTGATGTGAAAGCCTGGATCCATGTTCTGTGTAATTTCATGATAATTTACTTGGCTTATGATAATAATTGAATATGTCTTTATAATAACAACCCTTAATGGTTCAATAATAATTCTTGACGCTTTACGAGTGTACTTGGTGATTTCAACCTTGTCATGGCGATTTGGTCGTTACTCTTAGCGACCTCCCCAAGGTTGGCGACCTCACCAAGGTTGGCGATCTCACCAAGGAATAACAAGTATTCTTGGCGACTTGGGTTTATACTTGGCGATCTGGTCAAGCCTTCTTGGCGCCACCAAGGTTGGCGACCTCACCAAGTGCCCTTGGCGATGTCAAGTTTGTTTTTTGCGATCTCGTCAGTCTGATGACATAATTTTCACTAACTTCAATAACATTCTCTTGATTTTAGTGCTATGACGACAAGTGTTCTCTCCAGTATAAATAGGAACATAGTAATACCCTAAAATAAGCTTTTGGATGGCTGTTTTCAAGAGAGAGAGCACTTGTGTGTAAAACCCTAGTGTTCTTGAGTTTCAGAATTGAAATCTAAGGATTTCAACACACAAACAATGTGATTTCATTACAGATTCATGTTTTCCACACTTGAATCTGTGTATTGAATGGGTAAAGGCTCCAAAGTGGCCCTGACAAAATGGCAAAAGATTGTCCAATTCCTGCTGATTCCAATCACAAATTCAAAAGATTCCAGTTTTTGGTAAACCTGCCAAACCAAAGTTCTTTGATGAACAAGGCAAAGTTTTTAATGAAGTAAACCCTACATTTTTTCTCAAACAAAAACGTTTTGTTCCCTTTTTTTAAAAGGTTCAAAATGTAGGTTCTTCATCACAGCCACCTGTTACAAATTCATCAAAAACTGAATTACCAAAACAACAACAATTCTGGATACCAAAGGTGGTTTCAAAGCAAAACCAGGACACTGGTCGACCAGAAGCACTTCGTTTCGGGTCTGTTATGAACTAATCAGTTTGACCAGTGTGCAAGTACTTCTAGAAGACCTATCGACAATTGCAAAGTTGTTGATGGAGGAGTATTCTGCTTAACTTAAATATCATGATATATCTTACTAACCTAAAAGTTTTTTTTTATTTGAAACTTTACAATGCAAGGTATTCGTGTTGGTTAATCAATTTTCTTTGTTTACTTTTCGTTTGTGTTTAAAAGCGAAAATTGATAACAAAGCCAAAAATAGAGTCTTGTATTTATAAAATGAAAAATGCAAAAATAGATTTTTTTTTCATTTTAAGGGGGAGAATTGCATGTAAGGGGGAGAAATTGAGAAAATGCATGTTATAGGAAGAAGATGAATACATGTAAAATATATAAAATTTTGAGAAATTGATCATTGGGAAATGATGGTACATTGGCTTACGTATCTGACTTATGGATGGAGTATATGAAAGAGCCATAAGATCATTGTTTGATGTGCTTGATAGGCTCGGAAAATCAGAAAGTATACAGGTGATATACACTAAATACGAATGCTTGACCAAGTTGATAACATCTTGAAGCGTATTTCATGACAAAATTGAAAAATAAGTGTGAAAAAGAAAATGAGAAGTCACTGTGTATACATGTGTTCATTTTGCAAAGATTTAAACTTGTTTGATTTTCTTTATTTTGTCAAACGATTAGACTTTCTCTGCGTATCGAAAGATCGACCAGATTGTTATTCATTTGACGTTCTGCTTTATTTTCTTTGGTGTTTCGTATAACTCATCGGACTTTCTCTGCGTGTATGGGAGTACCAACCTGATTGTTGTTGGGTTATACAATTTCAACTTATTTTATTTTCTTATTTTTGTTAAATCCGAGGCGTTATATGCGTATCGAAAGATCGACCTTAAGGTAGACGATTTAACGTTCTTATTTCTTTTTGCATGGAACACAGTTGACGATATCATGAAAATATTATGCTATGTGATAATCACAAATATAATCACACAAGGAAAAGAGAAAAATAATAAATATGTCTGAATATGTCTGATAGTGTGGGATACACTGGTCAAAGCAAATCTAATCAATACCTTAACATATCCAGATGCTATGAGTATGATTCTGCCTGAGTTTAAGATGGACAAATTATACCGGCAATCAACATGACTTATGTGCTTTAATTTAGTTGAAATTGAAGTGTAGTTCAGTGCGTCATGACCAATATGATCTCAGATAGTGATCTTTCTCATACCAAAAATAGAGTTTGATTTTGTATTGCAGTTTCATTTTATTTCAGAAAAGTACAAAAAGATTTTTGGTGTGTTTTAGCATAAATTTTGAAAATAAAAAAGATTTTAGATTTGTTTTTGATATAAACTTTCTAAAAGCCAAAAAGTTTTGTTTCTGATTTGTTTTCAATCTGATCAACACGTGATACAAATCAAATTTTCAAAATCATATCTTGGAGTCTCAATGAGACGTTTTTGCCAAGATTATCTATGTTTGAAATAGTTTGCTAAGTGAAGGTGTTATCACAACTTCAAGTCTTCTAAAGCTGCTGATAGAGACAGAGATTCACTAGACATCGTCAAGTATTCAAGATCAAGCTACTATCAAGTTGAGGAAGAGTTTGTTTGAAGATAATTTGAATAGATTCTGCACTTGAGGGGGAGTTTGATTGAAGGTACAGTTTTCATATGTTGAAAAGATACTGCACACGACGAGGGGGGGGGGGGTTTGTTGATGTATAATATGTGCGTCTTGTGAAGTATCGAGACAAGACAATGAAAAGTTCAAGACAAAGTTCAAGCTGCTAGGCGAACTGGGTCCGAACTGGAGTTCAGATCCAGGCGAACTGGCAGTTCGCCTGGAGTTCGCCCAGTCATGTATCTATAGAAGTTTGGCTTTGTATTTTGGGACCTGAGCGAGTGTGAGTTGATCTTAAGTGTGTGTTTTTCACAGTGTTTCTCTTAGTCTGTTTCTGAGTGTTTACTGATTGTAATTGTTCTTCTTGATTAATAAAATAATCGATTTAATTACGTTTCATATCCGAATTAGCTAGATTGAGTAGACGATCTGATACTCACAAACTTTCACTGCTTTAATTTTGATATCATCGACACGTGATATAAATCAATTTTCAAAATCATATCTTGGAGTATCGAAGAGATGTTTTGCGCCGAGATTATTTATAATTGAACAGGCTGCTAAGTGAAAATGATGTCATAACTTTAAGTCTTCTGAAGCTGCTGATAAAGATGGAAACACATTGTGAATCGTCTAAGTATTCAATATCAAGCTACCAACAAGTTGAGGGGGGAGTTTGTTCGAAGAATATGTTCTTATTGGTGAATAGATACTGCACACGTCGAGGGGGAGTTTGTTAATACATAATTTGTGCGTCGTGTGAAGTATCTGAACGAGATGATGTGAAGATCAACACAAAGTCAATCTGCCATACGAACTGGATCCTAACTGGCAGTTCAGATCAGACAAACTCGCAATTCGTCTGAGGTTCGGCTGATCGAGTATATATAGTTGTTTTGTCTTTATGATTCAAAAACTGAGAGATATAGATCAGATCTTAAGTTTGTGTTTTCTCTAACTAATTCCAGATTGTAATTGAGTCTTCTGTGATCAATAAAATAATCATTTTTATTACGTTTCTCATCCGAAATAGCTAGATCGAGTAGACGATCTGATATTTACAAACTTTCAGTTTTAACCGTTTAAAACTTAGTTTGAAGTTTTAGTTGGCGCGTTAAACGAGTTAAGACAAGCAACCAAAACACACATGCAAACAGACACATATTCGGCTTAAGAGGTTTCGACATTCTCAGAGCCTAATGACAATGTCGAAGAAGGTCTGGGACAAAAGGTAAAATCAACCACAAGGATGAATCTTGAAGAATCATCCGGTCGACTCTAACGCTCCCACTGGCTTTATAAGCTCTTCTTGATTTATTGGAATTCGTCGGTCTTTCGATCGTGGATACTTGCCATGCATGGTAGTGTCCTTAGACTAGAACACTTGCCAAGATGGGGTAGTCGCATCAATGCTCATAACGTTCGTCTAGGGCGAACGTAAGCATTTTCAAGATAATAGAATTAAATCCTAATCTATTATGATATAACTTTTGAACCCAAAAACCAAGTGGACCAATCCAAAACCAAAGCATAGAAGGGCCAAAATGGGCCAAACCAAAACACGACAACTAATCACAACCACAATATGGGTCTAGCCGAATATGTGTATTAAACAACCAATTAACCAATTGAATAATATTTGGTGGAAATAAATCGACAAAACATATAGAAAAAGCAATCCGTTTACTTTTCGTGACTTTCGGGTTTTAACCCCAGTTCGCGAAATCCACTGTAGGGTTTCGACAGTGGTATACGGGTACCTGGTGACGTTAAAAAAATAGGTTCGATTAAAACATTACCGACCGGGTGACGTTAATTAACCGGTAATCCATTACGCAGCAGAGTTAATAATTTTTACTAATTTAAACGCGTAAACTGTTCGTGTCGAAATCGTGCCAACAGGATCACGATCACCAAGGAAAAACCACACAAACATCTTTTCGCGTTAAACCGGTTAACGTGAAAACAATTACAAAAACTTAATTAAGATAAAAACATCTAAACTAAAACAGAGTTTAGATATAACTTCGCGGTGAACTAACTAACGCTAGAGACACGAGGGACAACGTGATGATGGTAGAATTTCACGGAAACTCGATCCGACGTTCGGATCCAATCGTTTTTCAAATCACAAAACCGTCTTAAACCGATTCATTGTAAAGTGTAACGATTCGGTTTATGGTTTCTACGAGCAAACACCAACGTATCAAGAAGGTGACAACGGCTAGGGTTAAGCCGGGGCGAATACACGACAACGGCGACAAAGCTCGCACCTGCGATATCGTAATATCTACGACAAAGCTGAGTGGTAATGGTGTCGTAGTGAAACGGAGAAAACTAGATTGCGAAGGTGACCTAGGGTGGTGTCGGCCCTAGGAGGAGGGACAGAGACGGCGGTGACGGCCAAAAGGGGCGGCAGCGGCTGTCACACCCCCAAATAACCACTAACGGAGTTTATACCGTTAAGGGGTGCGAGCAAACCAGGACCACAACCATTAGTTACAAATACTAAACGAATCAGAGTAAAGTCCAAAACATTCATTTCAAAACAGTTTCAAAAGTTACGCAGCGGAATAAAGGCATAAGTATCTTAGCACTAACCACGTGCTTTACAATTCTTTGTTTCAAATTCAAATTCTCAAATTTAGTTTAATAAAAGTAAATATCTTCTTGTGCCATGCCAACCTCCAGTGGATACTCTTCAACGATCTGCAAAAGTGAAAACCACACAAGTGTCAACCTAACGGTTGGTGAGTTCACAGTGGGCATGTCATGCATTGGCCCGGTCTCATAATCGTATCAACATATACATACGTAATATTTGTTTGTGAAAAGCAATGCTCAGTTATATACGTCAATTCATAAACATTTGTTATTTAGTAAAGTTATTGTCCGTAACAAAGTTATCAGGTATGTACTAGTCTTGTATAATTAAAGTGCTCAACCGATATCGCGGGTAGCTAATCCGTTGTTTCCATGCACTAAGGAAGTTCGTACCAAAGCTGACGATTAAGTATAGTAGAGGCAGAGCCTTCAGTCATTTTGTTTTACGGACATTCGTCATCGCGGCTTTGCCTCCCCCGTGTCCTCTCGGGATCACGGTCAGATAGGCTGATATTGTACCTCCGTGCACCTCCAGTGTCACGAGGCGGAGTTTGTCAAACTCCAGTAGATCTACCCAACATCCCCTCACTTTACAATTAATGGCACAATTAAGTTGAGGACTTTTTCAGTTAAAAAGGCAATCCTTAGAAATCATGTGATATCATGTGGTTTAGACTTTAACCTACACTAGCCATATTAAAACGGTTTTCGTTTCAGAAATAGTTTGTTAAGTTTCACAAGTGTTTCCCATAAAACACTTCAAGTTCATCAAGTAGATGCATAGCATTCTAAGTTTTCAGTTTCATCAAGTGGTGCATAGCACTCGTAAAGTTGTCAGCATTGTTTTCCATTAAGTTATTCAGTGTGTCCCAAACGGGCTCACAGTAAACGGGTTAGTGACACTCACCTTTGGTTGCACTGCTACACTTGTTATATAATCCAAGTTTTGCTTAACGAAGACCTATGAACACGTTTAGGTCTTAAGTATTAGTTTGGTGTCTAATCTTTACTTAACGTCACTATGGCCCATAACATAGCACGTTGAAACTATGACTCGACATAACGACACACGACACCGATGGTTGATCATAAACAAGGGTTCATATACATCAGAAATCAAAGCATGTATCATCATAGCATAATCATGTAAGTCATGGCATAACATTCAAGCAAATTGCACAAGTTTGGATTCTGGTCTCAGTTTCGCTAGCAGTTTCGCTAGGCAGTTTCGCTGTGTGCACGAGCAGCACTTTCGCTAGGCAATACCGATGACACAGTTTCGCTAGGCTAGTTTCGCTCGAAACTGTTGGCACAGTTTCGCTAGCCTAGTTTCGCCCGAAACTGGTTTGAACTTTCGTTCAGGGAATTTCGCTCGGTAGTTTCGTCCGAACAGGTCTGGTTGGTTTACCCGGCGACACTATAGTTTCGCTGTATAGTGTCGCTGGAAGGAGATATACATAGTTTCGCTAGACAGTTTCGCCCAGAGAACATGACAGTTTTGCTAGTCGCGAAAAACACATAAATCAGCCTAAAAATCAATCTAACAGCTTCCATATTACATGTAATTCATTATCTAGCATACATAACCATTTACCAACATAAATCAGTAAGCTTTAACACCTTAAACATGCATTTTCATCATCAAATCACCAAAATACATTTAAAACCCTAAAGTGACCTAAATAGCATAAATCTCTATCATGGTTGAATTTCAAACGTAAAGTTGCAAACTTTATGATAGATCTAGCATTCCTAAGCATTCCTACAGAAGATCTAACGATAACACAGAGATTTAGGCATGCTTTATGAAGAAACACATAGAAAAGCATAAAAATGGTGGTTTTGGGACTCACGGTTGATCTAGGATCGATGGATGATCTTCACAACTCGGGTGATGGCTGATTCTTGATGGTTCTTGGTTGGAATCAGCTGGTCCAGAAGTTTCAGGAGAGTGTGTGTGTTTTTGTGTGAAATGAGGCAAATAGGTGAGCTAGGGTTTATTAAGATTATTTATATCAGAGGCTAGTTTCGCTGGCAGTTTCGCTGGCCAGGCGAAACTGGCTCTGATCACGAGTGAGCCAATAGACTGCCGGGCGACATTATAGTTTCGCCCGGTAGTTTCGCTGGTTACCCAAAAGTGGTCAATTGCACATTCTAAGCAAGATAAACACGATTCATAAATTGTCATGCTATTCACAATACTAAATCATGTATTTAAATCACATTGCACATAATGACAACAACAAATGAACACATATCACATATGGACGGGTTCGGTGATCAACCAAAGGTCGTGGGCGTATTCGGCCTAGTTAAGCATTAGTTACTAAGTTAGCACTTATAACGTAACTAACGGAATTGTCTAACGGAAGTAAACCTTGAAATTCTCGGATGTCACATCATCCCCTTGTAATTGGAATTTTCGTCCCGAAAATTATTCTTGCGTCGTAGCGTTTGCAGCCTCGGCTGTCGTCGCTGGGGAAAGAAAGCAAAAGTTTTAGGGTTGCCACAGCGGCGGTGTACGGATGACGATGGTGATGATGATATCCTCAAACAACATGCGATAGTCACCTTGTTTTCTCTCGAAGATCGCCGGTAGCTAGGGTTCCATGAGGGAAGGGGTGGCGACGGTGGTGGTTCCGTGAGAGAGGGAGAGCCGAGAGAGAGAGGAAAGCGAAGGAGAGGGAGCGACGTTCCTAGCAAACCAATGGTTAGGAAGAATAACCGTCGCAAACCATTGTTGAAGATTGCCTAGCGAACCAATAGCGGACAAATGGATAGTTAATCAATATATGAAGATAAACTAGCGAACCACTATGAAGTTTGCCTAGCGAACCATTGCGTTAATCCGGCGAACCACCATTGTGAATTGCAGCAGCAAGCAACAAAGACACACTATGAACGTTTTGAAATCAAATTTGACATCGGAATCACTCATATTTGAGTTAAAATGATGAAAAATGATGAAAACCCCACTTTCTCTCTAGACATCTCAAAAAATCACTAAAATCACATATTTTGATCAGAAAATGGAACCTGAAAGCTCTTATACCACTTGTAAAGACATGGAGCGATGGATCGATTGCTAATCTAATGATATTGACTAAACGATGACACAAAGAGTAAATACAAAGGATTTTTGTATTAATATGCTTTCTTTTGATCAGCTGACAGACGTCTTTGCAAAATTGGCCTTCCATTTGGACCAGTTGGATATTCATTTTGTTCATTAATAGAAAATCGATATCATTCGTACCGACGTATGATTCAAATCGTTTCACCCAACTATGTTAATCTTCCAATTTGAGCAACTTAGGAACCTTCTGACTTTTCCCTATTTCATTATCATAGTTAATAAAGCTTGCATCGTGGTCTAAATCGTGAAAAACGCTTGATAATCGCTTATTTTGAAATTACGATAGCGGTAGCGAAACTTCAAACTTGAAAATGGAGATTGATGTGTCGCAAACACATCCCATTTCCAGGGTCTTTTCTTTATATGTTTGAGTCAAATTGAGTCGGTTTGCTTAGTTTTAGTTGCTTTTAGTCTAATGTAGTCCTCGAGTCTTTTATTTATGCTTTTGATAAGTTTTGCAGGAGTTTGATGAATTCCAGAGGCTACGAGAGAAAGTTGGAAAGAATAGAAGAAAAGAAGAAGTGCTGAACAAGCAGTCCCAGGCGTATCGCCTGGGATTGGATGAGTGATAAGCGATACGCGAGAGGGTGGCAGTCAACAAAAGTCAAAGTCGGTTAAACCCGACTATTTTGTCGTGTAACGAGCTCTAGGCGTATCGCCTAGGAGTCTCTTCCCTGTAGGCGATACGCAAGGATGTCTAAAACCCGCAAAAAGAGGTTTCACGATATAAAATCAATCTTAGGGTTTTAATTCGTCATTCTGCACCTGTGTTCGACTGGAGAGAAGCTGAGAGGCGATTTTCGAAGGCAGAGAAGGTGAAATCAAGTGGGGATCGGTCCGGAATCACTAAGCTGCAATCAATTGCGCAATCCGGTTTCTTTCTTTATTTCGAATTCTTGTTCTTAATTAAGTCTAAAACCATGTTTAGGATTAAAGATTATGTTTTTATAGTTTCTTGTGCTTTGACTATGGTGGTTGGCTAAACATTTATCACCACCTAGACCGAATGATGAACTTTTGATATTTGTGATCTTATTTGACGTTTGACAATTTGATTGATGTTTGTTTCTATCCAATTCCTTTAATTTGCTGTGATGATGCGTGTATGTGCTTGATTTAGGTTGCTAGTTATTAATTGAACCTTGCTTTGCTTGCGGATGTCTTCCGGTTTGGGTAAAGTAGTTAACTTGTGGGTTATTCTTGCACTTTAACATGATTGCCTAATTGTAGTCATAGGTTTCGTTGATATTTGGTGATTTGGATCTTGTGTGTTGCTAGCTAAATAAACTTAAAAGGGTGAAAGCTATTGGGTAGTCGGGTTGGTTAATTGCTTATGATCGAGGTGTCCCAAATAGGAAATTCCCTAGGTTAATTGTTTAGCTTGCTATTCCAAGTCATTATAGTTTGTTAGTGGTAGCTCATGTTAGCCTAAGGTGCCTTAGATTAGATTCGAGGGTGGTTAGGTTTAGCTGAGGTAGGAAGTACCCTAAAGGTGAACTCCTGTTCGAGCGTTAGAAGCAATTACTAGGAAGGACTTAAAAGGTGAACTAGGATCCATCAGAATTGTCAGGGTCAGGTTTGGTCATAGCTATTAATTGGGATTCAAGGTCTAGGTGGTGTCTTCTCTCATTGGGTAGTTTCCTTAAGGTTTGCTCTGCTGTCGTTTGCTAGTGTTAGGTTAAGTTAGTTAATTCAATCTTAAATCAAAAATCCAAATTACTCAGTATTTCCATTCTTAGGTCCTAGTTTAATTTTGTCTATAGAGTGCCTCTAGGGTTCGATATTCTCGGTCTTGCCTTAGCTTTACTATAATCCGACAGGTACACTTGCCTTAGGGTTCGGTTTAGTTTAGGTAGTTTCGGTAAAATTAGGTGTGTCTAGGTCTAGGTTTAGGTCTAGGTTTTAATAGTATTTTTAGAGTCGTTCAGAACACATCAAGTTTTTGGCGCCGTTGCCGGGGACACTTGGCAATAGCAAAATTAACTTAGGTCGTCGTTAGGAAATTTTGAGTCTTTTAGGGTTTTCCGTGTCTAGAGTCTTAGGTTTCCGTTTTTGAGTCTAGATTTTTAGGTTTAAAATTTTTCTAATTTCTATTTGAGTCTTCCCCCGTTTTATGCCACAGACTCGTTCACGAGGTCCACCTGAGCTTTCACCTCTTTCTGATCCCGACGCGGACATTCGTGAACGGTTCCGCCTTCTTCGCATGGAGCTTGAGGCGTTCATCATTTCCACCACTTATTCCAAACCATCCGCTTCCACACAGATCGCACGTGACACCAAACCCATTCCATTTCCTGACCTTTCATCCATGGCGGCACGTCGCACTGTCCACGAGCAGGCCAGCGCCGGAGTTACAGACGCTAGGTTTGCCATTGCGCAACCAAACATTGCCAACACCGCGAATTGGCAAATTCCGTCTCACGTCATCAATACTCTTGCACACTCGATTGAATTCCATGGACGTGAGGAGGAAGATGCTCCGATGCATATCTCGCGCTTTATACGGATTTGCAATACGTTCGGACTCACGGGAGTCGCGAACGACACCATCTATCTGCGCTTGTTTCCATTCTCCCTTACCTCTCGAGCCGCCGAGTGGCTTGAGATGCTTCCGCCAAATTCGATCGCCACCTGGGACGATCTGACAGCAAAATTCCTGAAAAAGTATCATCCTCCAGCCAAGGCTGCACACACTCGGGAGGAAATCCACTCCTTTCGGATGGACCCCGATGAGCCTTATTTGGTTTCTTACGAACGATTCAACACTCTCCTGAGCAAATGTCCGCAACACGGGTTGACGGACTGGGCGATCATAGAAAAGTTTTACAATGGACTTCCTTATTCTGTTCAGAAGGAGTTCAACATTTCGGCTGGAGGTCATATGATGGAAACGCTCACTGTTGACGAATGCAAATCACTTTTCGAGAGCTTCGCACTTGCTGAACAGCAGGCACCCGGAGGTCGGAGAGCCACCTTGGCCCTGACTAGATCACTTGCACCGTCTACATATACCCGGAGTGTCAGTCACATTGGTTTAGATACCACGCCGCCTAAGGAGTTAGAGAACATCTACAGGGCTTTAGAAGAAATCAAACTCCATATCAAAGCCAAATGTGAGCTGTGTAGAGGCATACACGACACCCGAGACTGCCCGCTTGCTCCCGCTGAGCAAGTCGACTATGTTGGGAACCGAACCAGTTCGGTAATTCTTTCCAGTCCGGGTGGAGGAGTGGCCAGAATTCAGGATGGCGAGAGGGAGGAAACCCACCTGGTTTTCCACCAAGGAATAACTATGGTGGAGGAGATGACGGGCCTGGTTTAAAGGAGATTAGGGAGCTTATAGCTAACCAAACCCAGATCCTGCAGCAGATTGTGGCGAGAGATGAGGGAACACAAAAGAAGCTGGCTGAGCATGACACGTTACTAAGAAATCAACAAGCTTCGTTCCTGGATTTGCAGCGTTCGGTTGGTGATATTGCGAAGCAGCTGAGGGAACTCAATTCCCGTGGGGGTCAGTTTTCCGGTAGTACTTACAAAAACCCCAATGCTAATGTTAACGCCATTACTACTAGGAGCGGGCCAGTTTGTGACATCCGAGAATTTCAAGGTTTACTTCCGTTAGACAATTCCGTTAGTTACGTTATAAGTGCTAACTTAGTAACTAATGCTTAACTAGGCCGAATACGCCCACGACCTTTGGTTGATCACCGAACCCGTCCATATGTGCTATGTGTTCATTTGTTGTTGTCATTATGTGCAATGTGATTTAAATACATGATTTAGTATTGTGAATAGCATGACAATTTATGAATCGTGTTTATCTTGCTTAGAATGTGAAATTGACCACTTTTGGGTAACCAGCGAAACTACCGGGCGAAACTATAATGTCGCCCGGCAGTCTATTGGCTCACTCGTGATCAGAGCCAGTTTCGCCTGGCCAGCGAAACTAGCCTCTGATATAAATAATCTTAATAAACCCTAGCTCACCTATTTGCCTCATTTCACACAAAAACACACACACTCTCCTGAAACTTCTGGACCAGCTGATTCCAACCAAGAACCATCAAGAATCAGCCATCACCCCGAGTTGTGAAGATCATCCATCGATCCTAGATCAACCGTGAGTCCCAAAACCACCATTTTTATGCTTTTCTATGTGTTTCTTCATAAAGCATGCCTAAATCTCTGTGTTATCGTTAGATCTTCTGTAGGAATGCTTAGGAATGCTAGATCTATCATAAAGTTTGCAACTTTACGTTTGAAATTCAACCATGATAGAGATTTATGCTATTTAGGTCACTTTAGGGTTTTAAATGTATTTTGGTGATTTGATGATGAAAATGCATGTTTAAGGTGTTAAAGCTTACTGATTTATGTTGGTAAATGGTTATGTATGCTAGATAATGAATTACATGTAATATGGAAGCTGTTAGATTGATTTTTAGGCTGATTTATGTGTTTTTCGCGACTAGCGAAACTGTCATGTTCTCTGGGCGAAACTGTCTAGCGAAACTATGTATATCTCCTTCCAGCGACACTATACAGCGAAACTATAGTGTCGCCGGGTAAACCAACCAGACCTGTTCGGACGAAACTACCGAGCGAAATTCCCTGAACGAAAGTTCAAACCAGTTTCGGGCGAAACTAGGCTAGCGAAACTGTGCCAACAGTTTCGAGCGAAACTAGCCTAGCGAAACTGTGTCATCGGGTATTGCCTAGCGAAAGTGCTGCCCGTGCACACAGCGAAACTGCCTAGCGAAACTGCTAGCGAAACTGAGACCAGAATCCAAACTTGTGCAATTTGCTTGAATGTTATGCCATGACTTACATGATTATGCTATGATGATACATGCTTTGATTTCTGATGTATATGAACCCTTGTTTATGATCAACCATCGGTGTCGTGTGTCGTTATGTCGAGTCATAGTTTCAACGTGCTATGTTATGGGCCATAGTGACGTTAAGTAAAGATTAGACACCAAACTAATACTTAAGACCTAAACGTGTTCATAGGTCTTCGTTAAGCAAAACTTGGATTATATAACAAGTGTAGCAGTGCAACCAAAGGTGAGTGTCACTAACCCGTTTACTGTGAGCCCGTTTGGGACACACTGAATAACTTAATGGAAAACAATGCTGACAACTTTACGAGTGCTATGCACCACTTGATGAAACTGAAAACTTAGAATGCTATGCATCTACTTGATGAACTTGAAGTGTTTTATGGGAAACACTTGTGAAACTTAACAAACTATTTCTGAAACGAAAACCGTTTTAATATGGCTAGTGTAGGTTAAAGTCTAAACCACATGATATCACATGATTTCTAAGGATTGCCTTTTTAACTGAAAAAGTCCTCAACTTAATTGTGCCATTAATTGTAAAGCGAGGGGATGTTGGGTAGATCTACTGGAGTTTGACAAACTCCGCCTCGTGACACTGGAGGTGCACGGAGGTACAATATCAGCCTATCTGACCGTGATCCCGAGAGGACACGGGGGAGGCAAAGCCGCGATGACGAATGTCCGCAAAACAAAATGACTGAAGGCTCTGCCTCTACTATACTTAATCGTCAGCTTTGGTACGAACTTCCTTAGTGCATGGAAACAACGGATTAGCTACCCGCGATATCGGTTGAGCACTTTAATTATACAAGACTAGTACATACCTGATAACTTTGTTACGGACAATAACTTTACTAAATAACAAATGTTTATGAATTGACGTATATAACTGAGCATTGCTTTTCACAAACAAATATTACGTATGTATATGTTGATACGATTATGAGACCGGGCCAATGCATGACATGCCCACTGTGAACTCACCAACCGTTAGGTTGACACTTGTGTGGTTTTCACTTTTGCAGATCGTTGAAGAGTATCCACTGGAGGTTGGCATGGCACAAGAAGATATTTACTTTTATTAAACTAAATTTGAGAATTTGAATTTGAAACAAAGAATTGTAAAGCACGTGGTTAGTGCTAAGATACTTATGCCTTTATTCCGCTGCGTAACTTTTGAAACTATTTTGAAATGAATGTTTTGGACTTTACTCTGATTCGTTTAGTATTTGTAACTAATGGTTGTGGTCCTGGTTTGCTCGCACCCCTTAACGGTATAAACTCCGTTAGTGGTTATTTGGGGGTGTGACAGAGTGGTATCAGAGCCATAAGTTGCAGAGAACTGGCATCATTTTGAAAAACGATTTGGAAACTGCAACTTGAAACCTTAGTTACAAACGAACAAACAAATTCCCAAAACAAAAATTTTTACGTGCCAACCTGGGATACTCGCTCTGCTGTGTAAGTAAATACTCCATATGTAGATATATATATATGTAGATATATATAGAGACCGTGTCTAAGTAGTCTAACGGAAAAGCCTTAGGAAGATTTCACACACAAATACGAAATGCGAACGATAATACACGCACTACTCTGGGGAAAGCGACAACGAAACGATGCTACACGCTACGTCCTGATTTCTGCTACGATGACTACGCCGACGGTGACTTTTATGGGGAAGCCGACTTTCGACGATAGTACTCACGACTTACGACGTTCTCCGACGACGCCTCGATTGTGCACAAAATTTTTCTGGACTAATAGAGGGATAACGGGAAATTGCTAATATACATATTATGGGATATGTATAGAATATAATTGTTACTGAACACTATCTACTTTCACAATCCAGAAAATGTCTGGAAGAGCGGGAAGGAATAACATCAACCTGACGCCTGCACAACTGCAAGTAATGATCAACGAGCATGTGCAAGCCGCCGTGGCCGCCGTGCAAGCTACAATTGCCGCGCATGGTAATTGTTATGACCGGTTAAGGCACAAGGCGATATATATTTTGACCTGTTTAAATTTGAAACCCGAACTATTAATTGCATCAGGAAACGTTCATCACTGCACATTTAAGACTTTCATGGACTGCAAGCCGATGACGTTTTCCGGCGAGGAAGGAGCGGTAGGACTCCTCAGGTGGATCGAGAAGTCTGAGAAGGTCTTCTCCATGTGTAACTGCCCGGCTGAGAACAAGGTGAAATTTGCAACTGGTACATTCGAAGGAGCTGCTCTCTCCTGGTGGAACGCTGAAATTCAAATGGTCGGGGTAAATGCGGCTAACAACATGGAATGGGAAGCATTTAAGGAACTGATCATGGAGGAGTATTGCCCTCGGGACCAAGTCAAGAAGCTAGAAGGAGAATTTCTGAACTCCAAGATGTCTGGGTCTGAAGTCGAAGAGTACACCGCGCGTTACCACGAGTACGCGGTACTGTGTCCGTCCATGGTTGATGCTGAATTCAAGCGCATTGAGCGTTATCTGGAGGGTCTCGTACCCCAAATCAAGAGTTTGGTGACTGCCAGCAATCCAATAACTGTGCAACAAGCCATCCGTCTGGCTCACAAGTTAACTGATCAGGAGGTTGAGAGGGGTACACTTCCTGCAAGAGTTTCCGAAAAGACTGCCTTGAGTGGCAAAAGAAAAGCTGATGATGAAGCTCCTGGAAAATCTATGAACAATCAAAGTGTTGGAAACAACACGGGGAGATCGTTTAACTCCCAGGGTCAGAGTAAGAGGTCTGGAAACAACAGTGTTAACAATCACCAGGGCGGGAATGGTCAAGGTAACTACAAGGGTAACCTGCCCAAGTGCAACAAGTGTGGGAAGCATCACACCGGTACCTGCAGAAAAAGTTTGAACTGCGAAAGATGTGGCAAGAGGAGCCATGAAGCAAAAGACTGTTGGGCAATTCTTCCTGAGCAACAGAACCGCCAAAGGCACAACAACAACTATGGAAACAACCGGGGCAATGGAAACAACAATGGTCAGAACCGTAACAACAATGAAGCTCCCAGAGGAAATGGTAATGGGAACTGCTATGAATGTGGTGCTCAAGGCCACATAAAGAGGGACTGCCCGCAGTTGAGAAGACAGGGGAATGGTAATCAGGGAAACAATGGTGGAAATGGTAATGGCGGAGGTAATGGCAACGGGAATGGAAATGGCAGGGGAAGAGCTTTCGTTATGGGTCAAGGTGAAGCTCGCAACGATGCCAACGTGATTAACGGTAAATTCATATTGAATGGTTTCTTTGCTACTGTATTGTTTGATTCTGGTGCTGAGAAAAGTTTTATTTCCACTAAATTTGCTAAGTTGATTAATGCTAAACCGGTTGCCTTAGACGCTAAATATGTGGTAGAACTAGCAAATGGTAAACTCCATGATACAACTCAGATAGCTAAGGACTGTAAGTTAGAACTAGCTGGCCATACATTAGGAATCGACCTTATGCCTTTTCCGATTGGTAGTTTTGACGTTATAGTAGGAATGGATTGGTTATCTGAGAATCGAGCTGAAATCTTATGTAAAGAAAAAGTGGTTCGTATTCCACTCGAAGAAGGTGAAGTGTTAACGATTCAAGGTGAAAAAGGTGGAACAGTAACTGGTATTATTTCGTTTCTCAAAGCTCAAAAGTGCCTTCGTAAAGGTCACTTCGCGATTCTTGCAAACGTCACCGATTCGACACTTCCCGAGCGCAGAATCGACGACTACCCGATAGTCCGCGACTTCCACGATGTATTTCCTGAAGATCTGCCTGGCTTGCCCCCATTTCGACAGGTTGAGTTTGGAATCGACTTAACTCCTGGAGCCGCTCCGATTGCACGCGCACCTTACCGTTTGGCGGTAAGTGAACTCAACGAACTCTCCTCACAACTTCAAGAGCTACTTGACAAAGGATTTATCCGTCCCAGTTCGTCTCCGTGGGGAGCTCCGGTATTGTTTGTTAAGAAGAAGGATGGAACGTTCCGAATGTGTATTGACTACCGAGAGCTTAACAAAGTTACGATCAAGAATCGGTATCCACTTCCTCGAATCGACGATCTCTTCGATCAGCTACAAGGTTCAAGTTACTTCTCAAAGATTGATCTACGCTCTGGATATGACCAGCTTCGCGTTCGAGATGAGGACGTCCCCAAGACTGCTTTCAGAACTCGGTATGGTCACTACGAATTCCTGGTTATGCCGTTCGGGCTAACCAATGCACCGGCCGTATTTATGGATCTGATGAATCGAGTGTGCAAGCCGTACCTCGATAAGTTTGTGATAGTTTTCATTGATGATATTTTGATCTACTCCAAGACAAAGGAGGAACACGAGGAGCACCTGCGACTTATCTTGGAATTGCTCTGCAAGGAACAACTTTACGCCAAGTTTTCGAAATGCGATTTTTGGATTCGCGAAGTCCAGTTTCTTGGACACATTGTTGATCAGAATGGAATTCATGTCGACCCAGCTAAAGTGGAAGCTATCAAGAATTGGCCTACCCCAAGAGCGCCGACCGAAATCCGACAATTTTTGGGACTTGCCGGATATTACCGAAGATTCATCAAGGGTTTCTCGCAGTTGGCTCAACCCTTAACGGCTTTAACGCACAAAGGAGTGCAATACAGATGGGGTGAAAAAGAAGAACGTGCGTTTCAAACCCTTAAGGATATGTTATGTTCAGCTCCCCGATTCACTTCCCGATTATGGCAATCTATGCAAGAAGCATTGGGAACCAGACTGGATATGAGTACAGCCTATCACCCGCAGACCGATGGTCAGACGGAAAGAACTATTCAGACTTTAGAAGACATGCTCCGAGCTTACGTTCTCGACTTCGGTAAAGACTGGGAATCTCATCTTCCGTTGGTGGAGTTCTCCTACAACAACAGTTATCATTCAAGTATCGGTGCAGCACCTTTTGAAGCTCTTTATGGCAGCAAGTGTAGATCGCCCGTGTGTTGGGCTGAAACGGGTGAGAAAGGACTCACCGGACCGGAACTCATTCATGATACAACTGAACGGATTATTCAAATCAGAAAGCGGATAGCCGCAGCACGTGACAGACAAAAGAGCTATGCCGACAAACGCCGTAAACCTTTGAAGTTCGAGGTAGGCGACAAGGTACTATTGAAGGTATCTCCCTGGAAAGGTGTGATACGCTTCGGAAAGCGTGGAAAGCTAAATCCTCGCTATATCGGTCCATTTGAAATCATTGGGGAAGTAGGCCCGGTGGCCTACCGATTAAAACTCCCTGCTGAACTCGATGGAGTTCACAACGTGTTTCACGTCTCCAACCTAAAGAAATGTCTGGCTGAAGACACTGAAATAATTCCTTTGGAGGAATTGGAAATCGACGAACATCTGAGATTTATCGAGCAACCGGTAGAAATCATGGGACGCGAGGAGAAAGCCCTCAAACGTAGCAAGATTCCGATCGTCAAGGTTCGATGGAACTCAAAGCGTGGACCAGAATATACTTGGGAACGAGAGGATCAGATGAAGAAGAAGTATCCTCACTTGTTCGAGCAAACGTCCACAGAAACTCAAGGTATGATTTAATTTTGGGGACCAAAATTCCTTTAACAGGAGGAGGATGTGGCAACCCTAAAACTTTTGCTTTCTTTCCCCAGCAACGACAGCAGAGGCTGCAAACGCTACGACGCAAGAATAATTTTCGGGACGAAAATTCCAATTACAAGGGGATGATGTGACATCCGAGAATTTCAAGGTTTACTTCCGTTAGACAATTCCGTTAGTTACGTTATAAGTGCTAACTTAGTAACTAATGCTTAACTAGGCCGAATACGCCCACGACCTTTGGTTGATCACCGAACCCGTCCATATGTGCTATGTGTTCATTTGTTGTTGTCATTATGTGCAATGTGATTTAAATACATGATTTAGTATTGTGAATAGCATGACAATTTATGAATCGTGTTTATCTTGCTTAGAATGTGAAATTGACCACTTTTGGGTAACCAGCGAAACTACCGGGCGAAACTATAATGTCGCCCGGCAGTCTATTGGCTCACTCGTGATCAGAGCCAGTTTCGCCTGGCCAGCGAAACTGCCAGCGAAACTAGCCTCTGATATAAATAATCTTAATAAACCCTAGCTCACCTATTTGCCTCATTTCACACAAAAACACACACACTCTCCTGAAACTTCTGGACCAGCTGATTCCAACCAAGAACCATCAAGAATCAGCCATCACCCCGAGTTGTGAAGATCATCCATCGATCCTAGATCAACCGTGAGTCCCAAAACCACCATTTTTATGCTTTTCTATGTGTTTCTTCATAAAGCATGCCTAAATCTCTGTGTTATCGTTAGATCTTCTGTAGGAATGCTTAGGAATGCTAGATCTATCATAAAGTTTGCAACTTTACGTTTGAAATTCAACCATGATAGAGATTTATGCTATTTAGGTCACTTTAGGGTTTTAAATGTATTTTGGTGATTTGATGATGAAAATGCATGTTTAAGGTGTTAAAGCTTACTGATTTATGTTGGTAAATGGTTATGTATGCTAGATAATGAATTACATGTAATATGGAAGCTGTTAGATTGATTTTTAGGCTGATTTATGTGTTTTTCGCGACTAGCGAAACTGTCATGTTCTCTGGGCGAAACTGTCTAGCGAAACTATGTATATCTCCTTCCAGCGACACTATACAGCGAAACTATAGTGTCGCCGGGTAAACCAACCAGACCTGTTCGGACGAAACTACCGAGCGAAATTCCCTGAACGAAAGTTCAAACCAGTTTTGGGCGAAACTAGGCTAGCGAAACTGTGCCAACAGTTTCGAGCGAAACTAGCCTAGCGAAACTGTGTCATCGGGTATTGCCTAGCGAAAGTGCTGCCCGTGCACACAGCGAAACTGCCTAGCGAAACTGCTAGCGAAACTGAGACCAGAATCCAAACTTGTGCAATTTGCTTGAATGTTATGCCATGACTTACATGATTATGCTATGATGATACATGCTTTGATTTCTGATGTATATGAACCCTTGTTTATGATCAACCATCGGTGTCGTGTGTCGTTATGTCGAGTCATAGTTTCAACGTGCTATGTTATGGGCCATAGTGACGTTAAGTAAAGATTAGACACCAAACTAATACTTAACACCTAAACGTGTTCATAGGTCTTCGTTAAGTAAAACTTGGATTATATAACAAGTGTAGCAGTGCAACCAAAGGTAAGTGTCACTAACCCGTTTACTGTGAGCCCGTTTGGGACACACTGAATAACTTAATGGAAAACAATGCTGACAACTTTACGAGTGCTATGCACCACTTGATGAAACTAAAAACTTAGAATGCTATGCATCTACTTGATGAACTTGAAGTGTTTTATGGGAAACACTTGTGAAACTTAACAAACTATTTCTGAAACGAAAACCGTTTTAATATGGCTAGTGTAGGTTAAAGTCTAAACCACATGATATCACATGATTTCTAAGGATTGCCTTTTTAACTGAAAAAGTCCTCAACTTAATTGTGCCATTAATTGTAAAGCGAGGGGATGTTGGGTAGATCTACTGGAGTTTAACAAACTCCGCCTCGTGACACTGGAGGTGCACGGAGGTACAATATCAGCCTATCTGACCGTGATCCCGAGAGGACACGGGGGAGGCAAAGCCGCGATGACGAATGTCCGCAAAACAAAATGACTGAAGGCTCTGCCTCTACTATACTTAATCGTCAGCTTTAGTACGAACTTCCTTAGTGCATGGAAACAACGGATTAGCTACCCGCGATATCGGTTGAGCACTTTAATTATACAAGACTAGTACATACCTGATAACTTTGTTACGGACAATAACTTTACTAAATAACAAATGTTTATGAATTGACGTATATAACTGAGCATTGCTTTTCACAAACAAATATTACGTATGTATATGTTGATACGATTATGAGACCGGGCCAATGCATGACATGCCCACTGTGAACTCACCAACCGTTAGGTTGACACTTGTGTGGTTTTCACTTTTGCAGATCGTTGAAGAGTATCCACTGGAGGTTGGCATGGCACAAGAAGATATTTACTTTTATTAAACTAAATTTGAGAATTTGAATTTGAAACAAAGAATTGTAAAGCACGTGGTTAGTGCTATGATACTTATGCCTTTATTCCGCTGCGTAACTTTTGAAACTGTTTTGAAATGAATGTTTTGGACTTTACTCTGATTTGTTTAGTATTTGTAACTAATGGTTGTGGTCCTGGTTTGCTCGCACCCCTTAACGGTATAAACTCCGTTAGTGGTTATTTGGGGGTGTGACAGCCGCTGCCGCCCATTTTGGCCGTCACCGCTGTCTCTGTCCCTCCTCCTAGGGCCGACACCACCCTAGGTCACCTTCGCAATCTAGTTTTCTCCGTTTCACTACGACACCATTACCACTCAGCTTTGTCGTAGATATTACGATATCGCAGGTGCGAGCTTTGTCGCCGTTGTCGTGTATTCGCCCCGGCTTAACCCTAGCCGTTGTCACCTTCTTGATACGTTGGTGTTCGCTCGTAGAAACCATAAACCGAATCGTTACACTTTACAATGAATCGGTTTAAGACGGTTTTGTGATTTGAAAAACGATTGGATCCGAACGTCGGATCGAGTTTCCGTGAAATTCTACCATCATCACGTTGTCCCTCGTGTCTCTAGCGTTAGTTAGTTCACCGCGAAGTTATATCTAAACTCTGTTTTAGTTTAGATGTTTTTATCTTAATTACGTTTTTGTAATTGTTTTCACGTTAACCGGTTTAACGCGAAAAGATGTTTGTGTGGTTTTTCCTTGGTGATCGTGATCCTGTTGGCACGATTTCGACACGAACAGTTTACGCGTTTAAATTAGTAGAAATTATTAATTCCGCTGCGTAATGGATTACCGGTTAATTAACGTCACCCGGTCGGTAATGTTTTAATCGAACCTATTTTTTTAACGTCACCAGGTACCCGTATACCACTGTCGAAACCCTACAGTGGATTTCGCGAACTGGGGTTAAAACCCGAAAGTCACGAAAAGTAAACGGATTGCTTTTTCTATATGTTTTGTCGATTTATTTCCACCAAATATTATTCAATTGGTTAATTGGTTGGTTAATACACATATTTGGCTAGACCCATATTGTGGTTGTGATTAGTTGTCGTGTTTTGGTTTGGCCCATTTTGGCCCTTCTATGCTTTGGTTTTGGATTGGTCCACTTGGTTTTTGGGTTCAAAAGTTATATCATAATAGATTAGGATTTAATTCTATTATCTTGAAAATGCTTACGTTCGCCCTAGACGAACGTTATGAGAATTGATGCGACTACCCCATCTTGGCAAGTGTTCTAGTCTAAGGACACTACCATGCATGGCAAGTATCCACGATCAAAAGACCGACGAATTCCAATAAATCAAGAAGAGCTTATAAAGCCAGTGGGAGCGTTAGAGTCGACCGGATGATTCTTCAAGATTCATCCTTGTGGTTGATTTTACCTTTTGTCCCAGACCTTCTTCGACATTGTCATTAGGCTCTGAGAATGTCGAAACCTCTTAAGCCGAATATGTGTCTGTTTGCATGTGTGTTTTGGTTGCTTGTCTTAACTCGTTTAACGCGCCAACTAAAACTTCAAACTAAGTTTTAAACGGTTAAAACTGAAAGTTTGTAAATATCAGATCGTCTACTCGATCTAGCTACTTCAAACTAAGTTTTAAACGGTTAAAACTGAAAGTTTTGAGTCAAATGCCTAAGTATGCTAGATTTTCGAAAGATATGTTGAGTAGTAAGAAGAAACTCGAAGCTTTATCTGATGTTACACTTGATGCCCAATGCTTCGCAATAGTACAGAATAAATTACCCGAGAAGCTTAATGACCCAGGGACCTTTACAATTCCTTGCTCTTTTGGTGATTCTTCTGTTACACGTGCCTTAGCTGATTTAGGTGCTTCTATTAATGTCATGCCTTTTTTTGTTTTTCAGCACCTAGGATTAGGCGATTTAGAGTCGACCAAGATGACAATTTCGTTAGCAGATAGGTCGGTGGTTAGGCCCAAAGGAATAGTGGAAAATGTACTTGTGCAAGTTGATAAATTTTTGTTCCCTATAGACTTTGTGGTAGTTGACAGTGCATATGATGCTAGTTGCCCTTTGATTTTAGGTAGGCCTTTCCTTAGGACCGCCCGTGCGTTAGTTGATGTTTTTGCGGACACCATCACTTTGAGGGTTGATCATGAGAGTGTTGTGTTCGAGGTGGGTAGACGTGAGGATAGGGGCACCGAATCTGTGTGTTTGATAGGTATGTTGATGTCCTTCATAGATCTTGTGGTTGTAGGAAATCGGTTAGAGGATGATGAGATTGAAGAGGATGAGTGTGGGAAGAACACCAGGGGGTTAGTTGAGTAGTTGATAAAACTGGGATTTTTGACCCATTAGTGCAACCCGGTATGGTAGAGAGTGTAGAAGTGGTTGACATGGTAGTTAATGAGGTGTTGAGTGACCTGTTAGGAGAACCCGAAGAGTTGGTGAGTGTGGAGAGTGAATTAGCAGTTGAAGAGGTAGTTAGGAAGGCCACACTTGGTGATTTAGGTGTTTTGTATGATGAGATAGAGTTTAGGCCAAGTGTGGGGAGGTTGAAGGTGGTTGTTAGTGGAAATGACCCGGAGTTGAGTTTTCTAGAGAAAATTAAATTTCTACCGGGTCGGTTCAAGCATTGGAAGGTTAAGAGGATGTTTGAGTTACTGAAGTTGGTGGCTTTACGGGTTAGGAAGTCAGTAGATGGTTGGATGTATAGAAACTGGGTGCAGTCCGGTAGTTTTGTGATCAAGGATGTGAAATCGAAGCCTCCGGATGGTTTGGGAGGTTGTTTTTCTGTTTTGTGCTAAATGATGAAGTGCCTAGGTTGTATAGTTTGTAGTTGTGGTTTTTATTTTCTGCAATTTTTAGTTTTTCGTGTGCTTTGCGTCTTTTCGTTTTGTGTTTTTAGTGTTTGCAGGTTATTCTGGAGATTCGAGAGATGGGCAAGGTGAGTGTGCAGGTCGTGAGTACAGTTTTGGCTGGAAATTTCGACTATGGGACCTGGAGAGGTGGAAAAAGA
This sequence comes from Deinandra increscens subsp. villosa, assembly GCA_039602395.1. Taxonomy (NCBI): domain Eukaryota; kingdom Viridiplantae; phylum Streptophyta; class Magnoliopsida; order Asterales; family Asteraceae; genus Deinandra; species Deinandra increscens. The sequence continues at coordinate 25,804,794 of JBCNJP010000010.1, read as the reverse complement.
GATAGAAAATTTTGAGGCAATAAGCTCAAAGATCCCTGGAAATTGCACTCAAGGCGTATCGCCTGGAGGTTGGTAGGTTATAGGCGATACGCCTGCAGGTTGAGAAGGGGCCGGATGTTTGCAGTTCCAGGCGTATCGCCTGGGAGATGCACAGATGTAGGCGATACGCCTGGAGGAGGTATTTCAAAAATCTTTAATTTTCATTTCTATTTATTATTTTTGTCTACCGAGTTTGTTCCGGTTCGTGTGCGGTCGATGTTCTGAGTCTCTGGAGTTCCAGGTGAGCACGTTTCAACTTATTTTATTTTATTTTTCGTTTTATTTATTCTTCTTTCGTGCTTTATTTTTATTCCATTCCACATTGTGGGCAATGTGTAATTCAAGTGTGGGGTTGCGTCTTGAGTCTTTTATTGTTGTTTTTAGTTTGTTTAATTGAGTCTTTAAAAAAAATAATAAAAAATAATAATAAAAAAAATTTGAAAATAGTTCAAAAAATGTCCGAGATTCTGGCTGCAAGTTAAATGGAAAATGATAGGTAAAACTGGGAACTGATTTTCTAATTTTTGCTTAAATGTTAAAATAATGAATAAATTGGGAAATGTGGTAAAGTATAGTATGAATGGAAAACATTATTAATTTATGATGTGTCGGTAGGCCCAGCTGATCTAGGAGTAGCTTAAATAGCCTGTGTGTTTATTGTTGTATAAATATGCTAATCAGTCTGCTAGTGGGTTCCCATTTTAGGAGTGATAGGAAGACTGAACCTGATGATTAGGAGGAAAGAGACCGCTTTAGGCTAGATACTCTTATGTCCTTAGAATTTCAATGAGCATATTAGTTAATAATCTGGTTAATGAATTAGAGTGAATGAACAAAATACTCATGTACGAACTAAGGATGGTATCCCGTGGAAAGTGCCTCTGATGATGTTCTGGATCTTGCGGGCAAAATACTCACGTATGATTTTAGGGATAGTATCTCGAAAAGAATACCTCTGATGATGTCCGTTGGTAATTTAAGGGGGGTTGGAGAAAATATAAAAAATTAAATCATTATTACCCTTTGCTTTGACTGAATATGATTCGGTAGTAGGTTGAACTTGAGCTTTCTTTTGTGGAATCCATAGGCGACTGAAATTTATATCTGGTAATTTTATAAACACATGGGGGCGAAAGAAAAGGTTGGTGGTTGGGTTTAGTCGGATCGAAATATCGGCAATTGTAATTAGTGTGTTAAAACGTTTTGGAATGTGGAATTGTTTGGTGGATGTTAAATATGAATTGTTGAATGTTTAGAAGTCAATTTCCTGGTTGTGATTCCATTGTAGTATTTTTCGAGGACGAAAAAAGAGTCAGTGTGGGGATGTTTGATGTGTCGCAAACACATCCCATTTCCAGGGTCTTTTCTTTATATGTTTGAGTCAAATTGAGTCGGTTTGCTTAGTTTTAGTTGCTTTTAGTCTAATGTAGTCCTCGAGTCTTTTATTTATGCTTTTGATAAGTTTTGCAGGAGTTTGATGAATTCTCGAGGCCACAAGAGAAAGTTGGAAAGAATAGAAGAAAAGAAGAAGTGCTGAACAAGCAGTCCCAGGCGTATCGCCTGGGATTGGATGAGTGATAAGCGATACGCGAGAGGGTGGCAGTCAACAAAAGTCAAAGTCGGTTAAACCCGACTATTTTGTCGTGTAATGAGCTCTAGGCGTATCGCCTGGGAGTCTCTTCCCTGTAGGCGATACGCAAGGATGTCTAAAACCCGCAAAAAGAGGTTTCACGATATAAAATCAATCTTAGGGTTTTAGTTCGTCATTCTGCACCTGTGTTCGACTGGAGAGAAGCTGAAAGGCCATTTTCGAAGGCAGAGAAGGTGAAATCAAGTGGGGATCGGTCCGGAATCACTAAGCTGCAATCAATTGCGTAATCCGATTTCTTTCTTTATTTCGAATTCTTGTTCTTAATTAAGTCTAAAACCATGTTTAGGGTTAAAGATTCTGTTTTTATAGTTTCTTGTGCTTTGAATATGGTGGTTGGCTAAACATTTATCACCACCTAGACCGAATGATGAACTTTTGATATTTGTGATCTTATTTGACGTTTGACAATTTGATTGATGTTTGTTTCTATTCAATTCCATTAATTTGCTGTGATGATGCGTGTATGTGCTTGATTTAGGTTGCTAGTTAATAATTGAACCTTGCTTTGCTTGCGGATGTCTTCCGGTTTGGGTAAAGTAGTTAACTTGTGGGTTATTCTTGCACTTTAACATGATTTCCTAATTGTAGTCATAGGTTTCGTTGATCTTTGGTGATTTGGATCTTGTGTGTTGCTAGCTAAATAAACTTAAAAGGGTGATAGCTATTGGATAGTCGGGTTGGTTAATTGCTTAGGATCGAGTTGTCCCAAAAGGAAATTCCCTAGGTTAATTGTTTAGCTTGCTATTCCGAGTCATTATAGTTTGTTAGTGGTAGCTCCTGTTAGCCTAAGGTGCCTTAGATTAGATTCGAGGGTGGTTAAGTTTAGCTGAGGTAGGAAGTACCCTAAAGGTGAACTCCTGTTCGAGCGTTAGAAGCAATTACTAGGAAGGACTTAAAAGGTGATCTAGGATCCATCAGAATTGCCAGGGTCAGGTTTGGTCATAGCTATTAATTGGGATTCAAGGTCTAGGTGGTGTCTTCTCTCATTGGGTAGTTTCCTTAAGGTTTGCTCTACTGTCGTTCGCTAGTGTTAGGTTAAGTTAGTTAATTCAATCTTAAATCAAAAATCCAAATTACTCAGTATTTCCATTCTTAGGTCCTAGTTTAATTTTGTCTATAGAGTGTCTCTAGGGTTCGATATTCCCGGTCTTGCCTTAGCTTTACTATAATCCGACAGGTACACTTGCCTTAGGGTTCGGTTTAGTTTAGGTAGTTTCGGTAAAATTAGGTGTGTCTAGGTCTAGGTTTAGGTCTAGGTTTTAATAGTATTTTTAGAGTCGTTCCGAACACATCAGAGATCTTAGAAGTGGAATTTGGAGGTCAAACCGGAAGGTACTCGCCGTAAGGCCAGTAAAAGTGTAGATATCGTTGAGATGGTCACTTTGGCTGGTATTAGCTCCCGTAATTCTTAACGGAACTCAAGTTTAATCATTTTTAGTGAATCACACGTTCTGACACCGAACCAAACGAATTCCAACGGACCAATGTAATCAGCGAACCAAATGACCTCTCCGAACCAATGAAGTCAACGAACCAAGAAGCTTTAGCGAACCAATGAATTCAACCGAACAAGTAAAGTCAATAGCAAACCACTAGTCTCAGCGAAGCAGTGATTTTGCCTAGCGAACCAATGGTTAGGAAGAACAACCGTCGCGAACCATTGTTGAAGATTGCCTAGCGAATCAATAGCGGACCAATGGATAGCAAACTAATCTATAAAGATTAACTAGCCAACCACTATGAAGTTTTCCTAGCGAACCATTGCACTCATCCAGAGAACCAAGTTGTTCTTCAGGGGAACCAACACGGTAATTGATTGGTTTCTCTTATGTTGATTAATTAAACTGTGAATTGTAGCAGTAAACAACAAAAGCACACTAGGAACACTCTGATATCAAGTTTGACATCAGAAACATTCGGATAGGAAAAAATTTGATGAAAAGTGATGAAAACCCCACTCTCTGTCTCCAGAAATCTCTACAAATCTCAAAAATCATAGATTTTGATCAGTAAATGGAACCAGAAAGCTCTGATACCACTTGTAAAGATATAGAGCGATGGATCGATTGCTAATATAGTGATATCAAAATAAAACGATGATACTAAGAGTAAATACAAAGGATTTCATATTGATATACTTTCTTTTGATCAGCTGACAGACTTCTTTGCAAAATTAGCCTCCCATTTGGACCAGTCGAATATTCATAGTGTTCACTAAAAGATAACCTAGGATCGATATCATGTGCACCGAAGTATGATTCAAATCGTTTCACCCAACTATGATAATTTTCCAAATTGAGAAACATAGGAACTTACTGACTTGTTCCTATTTCATTATCATAGTTAATAAGAGCTTGCATCGTGGTTTGCAAGACGGAAAACGCGTGATAATCACTCATTTTGAAACTACGATATCGGTAGCGAAAAACTCAAACTCGAAAACGGATGTCTTGGAAGTGTAATTTGTAGGTCAAACTGGAGGATACTCGCTTTAAGGTCAGTAAAAGTATAGATCTCATCGAGACGGTCGTTTTGGCTTATATTAGCTCACATAACTCTTAACGAAACTCAAGTTACGTCAGTTTTAGTGAAACACACTTTCTGATAGCGAACCAAACCAATTCCAACGGACCAATGTAATCAGCGAACCAAATGAACTCTCGAAACAAATAAATTCAACAAACTAAGAAGCTTTAGCGAACCAATTAAGTTAAACGAACCAGAAAAGTCAAATAGCAAACCACTAGTCTCAGCGAACCAGTGATGTTTTTTGCTTAGCGAATCACTGGTTAGGAGAAATAACCGTCATGAACCATTGTTGAAGATTTCCTAGCGAACCAATAGCGGACCAACGGATAGCGAACCAAGCTATGAAGATTAACTAGCGAAGCACTAAGAAGTTTGCCTAGCGAACCATTGCACTCATCCAGCGAACCAAGTTATTCATCGAAAACACACTAGGAATGTTTTGAAATCAAGTGGGACTTCATAAACATTTTTATTTAAGAAAAATTTATTTAAGAAAAATTAATGAAAAATTATGAAAACCCCACTCTCTCTCTCTCTCTCTCTAGAAATCTCTAAATATCTAAAAAATCACAGATTTTTATCAGCAAATGGAACCAGAGAGCTATGATACCACTTGTAAAGACATGGCGCGTGGATCGATAGCTAATCTAGTGATATCGAGATTAAATGACAACACAAAGAGTAAATACAAAGGATTTTCTATTGATATGCTTTCTTTGGATCAGTTTACAAACTTCTTTGCATAATTAGCCTTCCATTTGGACCAGTTGGATATTCATATTGTTGATTAAAAGATAACCAAAGATCGATATCATTCGTACCTACGTATGCTTCAAATCATTTTACCCAACTATGTTAATCTTCTAATTTGAGAAACATAGGAACTTTCTAACTTGTTCCTATTTCATTGTAATAGTTAATAAGAGCTTGCATCGTGGTTTGCATCACATACAACGCGTGATAATTCTTCATTTTGAAACTGCGATATCGGTACCGAAAACTTCAAACTAAAAAATGGAGGTCTTAGAAGTGTAATTTGGAGGTCAAACCTGGAAGTTACTCGTTGTAAGCTTAAAAAAGTGTAGATCTCATCGAGACGGTCGTTTTGGCTAGTATTAGCCCCCATAACTCTTAACGTAACTCAAGTTACGTCCGTTTTAGTGTAACACATTTTCTGACAACAAACCAAAACAATTCCAATGGACAAATGTAATCAGCAAACCAAATGAAGTCAACGAACCAAGAAGCTTCTGAGATCCAATTAAGTCAAATGAACTAGAAAAGTCAAATAGCAAACCGCTAGTCTGAATGAACCAGTGATGATTTTTGCCTAGCGAACCAATGTTTAGGACGAGTAACAGTCGCGAATTATTGTTGAAGATTGCCTAGCGAACCAATAGCGGACCAAGGGATAGAGAACCAATCTATGAAGATCAACTAGCGAACCACTATGAAGTTTACCTAGCGAACCATTGCACTCATCCAGCGAACCAAGTTATTCATTCGGGGAACCAACACTATAATCGACTGATTTTTCTGATTTTAATGAATTTAGTTGTGAATTGTAGCGTAAGCAACAAAAACACACTAGGAATGTTTTAAAATCAAGTGGGACTTCATAAACATTTTGATTTGAGAAAAATTGATGAAAAATGATGGAAACCCCACTCTCTCTCTCTAGAAATCTCCAAATATCTCAAAAATCATAGATTTTGTTCAGCAAATGGAACCAGAGAGTTATGATACCACCTGTAAAGACATGGACCGATGGATCGATTGCTAATCTAGTGATATCGAGATTAAACGATGACACAAAGAGTTAATACAAAGGATTTTTTATTGATATGCTTTCTTTTGATCAACTGACAGACTTCTTAGCATAATTGGCCTTCCATTTGGACCAGTTGGATATTCATATTGTTCATTAAAAGATAACCAAAGATCGATATCATTCGTACCGACGTATGCTTCAAATCGTTTCACCCAACTATGATAATCTTCCAATTTGAGAACTTAGGAACTTTCTGAATTGTTCCTATTTTATTATCATAGTTAAAAAGAGCTTGCATCGTAGTTTGCATCACGGAAAGCGCGTGATAATCCCTCATTTTGAAACTGTGATATTGGTAGAAAAAACTTCAAACTCGAAAAGGGAGGTCTTAAAAGTGTAATTTGGAGGTCAAACCCGGAGGATACTCGCTGTAAGGTTAGTAAAAATGTAGATTTCATTGAGACGGTCGCTTTGGCTGGTATTAGCTCCAATAACTCTTAACGGAACAGAAGTTACGTCAGTTTAGTGAAACACACTTTCTGACAACAAACCAAACCAATTCCAATGGACAAATGTAATTAGCGAACCAAATTAACTCTCCGAAAAAATGAAGTCAACGAACAAAGAAGCTTTAGCGAACCAATTAAGTCAAACGAACCAGAAAAGTCAAATAGCAAACCACTATTCTCAGCGAACCAGTGATGATTTTTCCGTAGCGAACCAATGTTTAGGAGGAGTAACAGTCGTGAAACATTGTTGAAGATTTCCTAGGGAACCAATAGCGGACCAATGGGTAGCGAACCAATCTATGAAGATTAACTAGCGAACCACTATGAAGTTTGCCTAGCGAACCATTTCACATATCCAGCGAACCAAGTTATTCATCCGGGGAACCAACACTATAATCGACTGATTTTTCTGATTTTAAAGAATTGAATTGTGAATTGTAACGTAAGCAACGAAAACACACTAGGAATGTTTTGAAATCAAGTGGGACTTCATAAACATTCGGATTAGAGAAAAACTGATGAAAAATGATGCAAACCCCAGTCTCTCTCTCTAGAAATCTCTAAATATCTCAAAGACCATAGATTTTAATTAGCAAAAGGAACCAGAGAGCTATGATACCACTTGTAAAGACATGGAGCGATGGATCGATTGCGAATCTAGTGATATCAAGATTAAACGATGACACAGAGAGTAAATACAGTGGATTTTCTATTGATATGCTTTCTTGTGATCAGCTGACAAACTTCCTTGCATAATTGGCCTTCCCTTTGGACCAGTTGGATATTCATATTTTGGGTTAAAAGATAACCAAAGATCGATATCATTCGTACCGACGTATGCTTCAAATCGTTTTACCCAACTATGATAATCTTCCAATTTGAGAAACTTAGGAACTTTCAGACTTGTTCTTATTTCATTATCATAGTTAATAAGAGCTTGCATCATGGTTTGCATCACGAAAAACACGTGATAATCCCTCATTTTGAAACTGCGATATTGGTATCGAAAACTTCAAACGCAAAAATGGAGGTCTTAGAAGTATAATTTGGAGGTTACAACCCGTAATGTCATTAAAAGTGTAGATATCATTGAGACAGTCGTTTGGCTGGTATTTGCTCCCATAATTCTTAACGGAATTTAAGTTATGTCAGTTTTAGTGAAACACACTTCTGACAACGAACCTAACCAATTCCAATGGACAAATGTAATCAGCGAACCAAATGAACTCTCTGAACAAAGGAAGTCAACGAACCAAGAAACGAACCTATTAAATCAAACGAACCAGAAAAGTCAAATAGCAAACCACTAGTCTCAGCGAACTAGTGATGATTTTTGCCTAGCAAACCAATGTTTAGCAGGAATAACCGTCGCGAACCATTGATGAAGATTGTCAAGCGAAACAATAGCGAACCATTAGATAGCGAACCAATCTATAAAGATTAACTACTGAACCACTATGAAGTTTGCCTACTGCACCATTGCACTCATTCAGTGAACCAAGTTATGCATCCGTGGAACCAACACTGTAATCGCCTAATTTTTCTGATTCTGATGAATTGAACTGTGAACTGTACCGCTAAGCAACGAAAACACACTAGAAACTTTTTTAAATCAATTGGGACTTCAGAAACACTCGGACTTGAGAAAAAATGATGAAAAATGTTCAAAACCCCGCTCTCTCTCTAGAAATCTCTAAATATCTCAAAAATCATTGATTTTGATCAGCAAATGGAACAAGAGAGCCAAGATACCACCTGTAAAGACATGGAACGATGGATCGAATGCAAATTTAGTGATATCGAGATTAAACAATGATACAAAGCGTAAACACAAAGGATTTTTTATTAATATGCTTTGTTTTGATCAGTTGACAGACTTCTTTGCATAAATGGCCTTCCATTTGGACCAATTGGATACTGATATTATTCATTAAAAGATAACCAAAGATCGATATCATTCGTAAAGACGTGTGCTTCAAATCATCCCATCCAACTTTGATAATCTTCCAATTTAAGAGTTTGCATCGTGGTTTACATCTCGAAAAAACCCATGATAACTACTCATTTTGAAACTGTGATATCTGTAGCGAAAACTTCAAACTCGAAACGGAGGTCTTAGAAGTGTAACTTGGAGGTCAAACCTAGAGTTTACTCATGGTAAGGGGAGTAAAACTGTAGATCTCATCGAGACGATCGTTTTGGCTGGTATTAGCTCCCATAACTCTTAACGGAACTCAAGTTACGTTAGTTTTAGTGAAACACAGTTTCTGACAACGAACCCAACCAATTCCAATGGACAAATGTAATCAGTGAACCAAATGAACTCTCCGAAAAAATGAAGTCAACGAACCAAGAAGCTTTAGTGAAGCAGATAAGTCAAAATAACTAGAAAATTCAAATAGCAAACCACTAGTCTCAGCGAACCAGTGATGATTTTTGCCGTAATGTCATTAAAAGTGTGGATATGTCAGTTTTAGTAAAACACACTTCTGACAACGAACCTAACCAATTCCAATGGACAAATGTAATCAGCGAACCAAATGAACTCTCCGAACAAATGAAGTCAACGAACCAAGAAGCGAACCTATTAAATAAAACGAACCAGAAAAGTCAAATAGCAAACCACTAGCTCAGCGAGCCAGTGATGATTTTTTCGTAGCAAGACAATGTTTAGGAGGAATAACCGTCGCAAACCATTGATGAAGATTGCCTAGCGAACCAATAGTGGACCAATGGATAGCGAACCAATCTGTGAAGATTAACTAGTTAACCACTATGAAGTTTGCCTAGCGCACCATTGCACTCATTCAGCGAACTAAGTTATTCATCTAGGGAACCAACACTGTAATCGACTGATTTTTCTGATTTTGATGAATTGAACTATGAACTGTAGCAGTAAGCAACGAAAACACACTAAAAAAGGTTTTCAAATCAAGTGGGACTTCAGAAACACTTGAATTTTAGAAAAATTGATGAAAGATGATGAAAACCCCACGCTCTCTCTTTAGAAATCTTAAATATCTAAAACATCATAGATTTTGATTAGTAAATGGAACCAAAGAGCTATGATACCACTTGTAAAGATATGGAACGATGGATCGATTGCTAATCTAGTGATATCAAGATTAAACAATGACACAAAGAGTAAATATAAAGGATATTTTATCGATATGCGCTCTTTTGATCAGCTGATAGACTTCTTTACATAATTGGCCTTCCATTTGGACCAGTTGGATATTCATATTGTTCATTAAAATTTAACCAAATATCGATATCATTTGTACCGACGTATGCTTCAAATCGTTTCACCGAACTATGATAATCTTCCAATTTGAGCAACTTAGGAACTTTCTGACTTGTTCCTATTTCATTATCATAGTTAATAAGAGTTTGCATCTTGGTTTGCATCACAGAAAACGCGTGATAATCACGCATTTTGAAACTGCGATATCAGTAGCCAAAACTTTAAACTCGAAAACAGAGGTCTTAGAAGTGTAATTTAGAGGTCAAACCTGGAGGATACTTACCGTAAGGTCATTAAAAGTGTAGATCTGATTGAGACGGTCGTTTTGGCTGGTATTAGTTCCCATAACTCTTAACGGAACTCAAGTTACGTGAGTTTTAGTGAAACACAATTTCTTACAACGAACCAAACCAATTCCAATGGACAATTGTAATCAGCGAACCAAATGAACTCTCCGAACAAATGAAGTCAACGAACCAAGAAGCTTTAGTGAAGCAGATAAGTCAAAATAACTAGAAAATTCAAATAGCAAACCACTAGTCTCAGCGAACCAGTGATGATTTTTGCCTAGCGAACCAATAGTTAGGAGGAATAACCGTCGCGAACCATTGGTGAAGATTGCGTAGCGAACCAATAGCGGACCATGGGATAGCAAACCAATCTATGAAGATTAACTAGAGAACCACTATGAAGTTAGACTAGCGACCCATTGCACTCATTCAGCAAACCAAGTTATTCATCCGGGGAACAAAACACTGTAATCAACTCATTTTTCTGATTTTGATGAATTGAACTGTGAATTGTAGGAGTAAGCAACCAAAACACACTAGGAACGTTTTGAAATCTAGTGGGACTTCATTAACACCCGGATTTGAGAAAAATTGATGAAAACCCCACACACACTCTCTCTCTAGAAATCTCTAATTATCTAAAAAAAATCATAGACTTCGATCAAGCAAATGGAACCAGACATGGAGCGATGGATCGATTGCTAATCTAGTGATATCGAGATTAAACGATGACACAAAGAGTAAATATAAAGGATTTTCTATTGATATGCTTTCTTTTTATCAGCTGACAGACTTCTTTGCATAATTGGGCCTTCCATTTGGACCAGTTGGATGTTCATATTGTTCATTAAATGATAACTAAAGATTGATATCATTCGTACCGATGTATGCTTCAAATCGTTTCAGCTAACTATGATAATCTTCCAATTTGAGCAACTTAGGAACTTTATGACTTGTTCCTATTTCATTATCATTGTTAATAAGAGCTTGCATCGTGGTTTGAATCACATAAAACGCATGATAATCACTCATTTTGAAACTACGATATCGCTAGCGAAAACTTCAAACTCGAAAACGGAGGTCTTAGAATTTAATTTGGAGTTCAAACCTGGAGGATACTCGCCTTAAGTTCAGTAAAAGTGTATATCTCATCGAGGCTATCGTTTTGGCTGGTATTAGCTCCCATAACTCTTAACGAAACTCAAATTACGTCAGTTTTAGTGAAACACACTTTCTAACAACAAACCAAACCAATTCCAATGGACAAATGTAATCCGCGAACCAAATGAACTCTCCGAACAAATGAAGTCAACGAACCAAGATGCGAACATATTAAGTCAAATGAACCAGAAAAGTCAAATAGCAAACCACTAGTCTCAGCAAACTAGTGATGATTTTTGCCTAGCGAACCAATGGTTATTAGGAATAACTGTCGCGAACCATTATTGAAGATTGCCTAGTGAACCAATAGCGGATCAATGGATAGCGAACCAATATATGAAGATTAACTAGAGAACCACTATGAAGTTTGCCTAGCGAACCATTTCACTCATGCAGCGAACCAAATTATTCATCCGGCGAACTAACATTGTAATCGATTGATTTTTCCGATTTTGATTAATTGCACTGTGAATTGCAGCAGTAAGCACGGAAAAGACACTAGGAATGTTTTGAAAGCAAGTTTGACATCAAAAACCCACGGATTTGAGAAAAATTGATGAAAATGATGAAAACCCCACTTTCTCTCTCTAGAAATCTCTAAATGTCTAAAAAATCATAGATTTTGATCAGCAAATGGAACCAGAAAGCTCTGATACCTCTTGTAATGACATGGAGCAATGGATCAATTGGTAATCTAGTGATATCAAGATTAAACGATGACACAAATAGTAAATACAAAGTATTTTGTATTGATATGCTTTCTTTTGATCAGCTGATAGGCTTCTTTGCCTTTGATACTTTTGGTTTCCTTGCACCGAAGGCGGTCGAATTCCTACGATGGGTTCAACGGGTCGTGCACAGCAATTCGACATCTCCTAAGGCGCATAACTTTGTATTTAGTATAATTGGGTTTGCAATCCAAAAAGGGCTTGCGACGCAGCTTGTTGCCCGTTTACCCGCCACTTCTTTGTAATTTGTTGTTTGTAATGAAAGAGTAAATGCTTGAATTTAGCAAAAAATATATATATATATATATCATATTGTTCACTAAAATTTAACCAAAGATCGGTATCATTCGTACCTACGTAAGCTTCAAATCCTTTAATCCAAATAAGATATTCTTCAAAGTTGAGCAACTTAGGAAGTTTCTAACCCGCTCCTATTTCATTATCATAGTTAATAAGAGCTTGCATCGTGGTTTGCATGGCGGAAAACGCTTGATAATCACTCATTTTGAAATTGCGATATCCGTAGAAAAAACTTCAAACTCCAAAATGAAGGTCTTAGAAGTGGAATTTAAGGTAAAACCGGATGGTACTCGCCGAAAGGCCGGTAAAAGTGTAGACCTCGTCGAGACAATCGTTTTGGCAGGTATTAGCTCCCGTAATACTTAAACGAATTCAAGTTACGTCAGTTTTACCAAACCAATTCCAACGGACCAATGTAATCAGCGAACCAAATAAACTCTCTGAACCAATGAAGTTAACGAACCAAGAAGCTTTAGCGAACCAACTAAGTCAACCGAATCAGAAAAGTCAATAACAAACTACTAGTCTCAGCGAATGAGAAATTGTAAGTACACGGACGGATCTTACTACTGCATGATTTCGATCAAACCCAATGAACACGATGTAAATAAAGCTTTGCTTTATTGATTTCACTTAGAGATTACAAGGAATCTAGAGAGAGAGACACACTCAAATACACACAGTTAAGAGTGACACAAGTGACTAGAGTTCTAACTCTCTCTTACATGAACTATTTATACTAAGCATTAATCCAGTGTACCATCCAACATACCATTGGTACGTTAGCTTCGTACCAACTGGTATGGACCTTTGTAGGCAAACCCTCAGACTCACATGAATATGCTCTGATCTAGATACAATACGCGAGACACATTGTAGCATAGGAATATGCTCTAACAAACTCCTCCTTAACATGTAGTGTATCTATGCTAACTAAACTTCAGTCTTCAGTCTTCAACATTACTGCATCCGATCTTCAACTTGACATTTCTTATCAGCAACAGAACTTGCATGGCTGCATCAGAACTTGAACAATCTTTGAACTTCAAGATCCATTTGTGAAAGATACTATAAACTCCCTCTTTCACCATGCTTGAGTCTTGTCACACAGAACTTGCAATTTTCAGAACAAAGAAACGATACTTTCTTTTTCTTTTGAAAATTAATTTAATCTTGGTGCAAAACTTCTCTTCGAGAATCCAAGATATAGTTTTGAAATCATAATTTTGTATCGTGTATCGATCGGTCAAAAACAAATAAGAAACAAAATCTTTTTGGCTTTTTGAAACTTTACATCAAAACGCACCGAAAAATATTTTTCATTTTTCTAAGTTTATGTTAAAATACACCTAAAATCTTTTTGATATTTTCATATATAAAACATAAATGCATTACTGAATCAGACACTATTTATATCTTTTGCGAGAAATATCACAACTTGGGATCATACTAAACATAACATGCTGAACTACACTTCAATTTCAATTACTTCAGCACATAAGTCATGAAGATTACTGGTATAATTTGTCCATCTTAAACCCAGGCACAATCATACTCATAACATCTGGATATGTTATTGTATTGATTAGATTTGCTTTGACCAGTGTACCCCCACACTATCAGACATACTCAGATATGCATTTGCTTTTCACCTTTTGTGACTTCACTTGTGATTTAACACATAGAGATTGAATTAATGATATCTCGTCAACTGTGTTCCATGCAAAAAAGAAATAAGGACGTTAAATCGTCTACCTTAAGGTCGATACGCAGATAAGGCCTCGGATTTAACAAAATAAGAAAATAAAAACAAGTTGAAATTGTATAACCCAACAATAATCAGGTCGGTACTCCCGTACACACAGAGAAAGTCCGATGAGTTATACGAAACACCAAAGAAAATAAAGCAGAACGTCAACCAAACAACAATAAGGTCGATCTTTCGATACGCAGAGAAAGTCCGATCGTTTGACAAAATAAAGAAAATCAAACAAGTTTAAATCTTTTTAAAATGAACACATGTATACACAGTGACTTCTCATTTTTGTTTTTCACATATCTCTTTCTTGATATATTGAAATACGCTTGAAGATGTTGTCCACTTGGTCAAGAATTTGTATTTAATGTATATCACATCTACCTACCAAGCACATCGAGCAATGATCTTATGGCTTTTTCATCTATTTTATCCATGAGTCAGACATGCAAGCCAATGTACCATTGTCACACCCCCAAATAACCACTAACGGAGTTTATACCGTAAGGGGTGCGAGCAAACCAGGACCACAACCATTAGTTACAAATACTAAACGAATCAGAGTAAAATTCAAATGTTCATAATAAAAACAGTTCAAAAGTACGCAGCGGAATAAAAACATGAGTATCTTAGCACTAACCACGTGCTTTAATTACAGAACATAAATAGTTGTTTAATTCCCAAATTAAGTTTAAAATAAAGTTAAGTAACTTCAAGCGCCATGCCAACCTCCAGTGGATACTCCTCAACGATCTGCAAAAGTGAAAACCACACAAGTGTCAACCTAACGGTTGGTGAGTTCACGGTGGGCATGTCATGCATTGGCCCGGTCTCATAAGCGTATGTATCAACATATAATAAGTATTAATTTTGCAAACATTGCCAAGTGTTGAATTATCGAATATGCACTAGTTAAGTAAAGGTTAAAGCGGTCAACCGATATCGCGGGTAGCTAATCCGGTTTCCATGCACTAAGGAAGTTCGTACCAAAGCTGACGTAACAGAGTTCGGCATTTGCCGATGGGTGGTGCCTCCAGTTGTGTCCTCATGGGACCCACAACTAAAATAGGCTGATATTGTACTCCGTTCGGCCTCCAACCGGTTGGCTACACATTTGTGTACCGCGGAGCAGGGTTGTCAACCCTTAGTAGATCTACCCAACATCCCCTCGCTTCACAAATTAATGGTACTACATTGTTGAGGACTTTTAAGTTTTAAGGCATCCTTAGAAATCATGTGATATCATTTGGTTTAGACTTTAACCTACACTAGTCATATTAAAATCGTTTGTTCTGGATTTCATTTGAAATCCTAAAAAGAGTTTAAGTGTCAAAATGGTTGTTCCGGATTTCATTTGAAATCCCAAATGAGTTTAAGTATTAAATAGTTGGTTGCGGATTTCATTTGAAACCCCAAGGATGGATAGTTGCAAGTGCTTCCCATAAAACACTCCAACTTCCATAACAGATATCCCATTTGGCGATACCTCAAAATGTCAACGTTGTTTACCGTTTAGCATATTCGTGGTGACCCAAACGGGCTCACAATTAAAGGGTTTGTGAAACTCACCTTAGGTTGCTCGGCTGCACTTGCTAATTAATCCAAGTATTGCTTAACGAAGACCTATGAACACGTTTAGGTTTTAAGTATTAGTTTTGTGTCTAATCTTTAACTTATCGTCACTATGGCCCATAACATAGCACGTTGGAACTATGACACGACATATCGACACACGACACCGATGGTTGATCATAAACAAGGGTTCACATAAATCAGAAATCAAACATGTTTTATCATAACATAATCATGTAAGTTATGGCATAACATTCAAGTAAATTGCACAAGTTTGGGTTTAGGTCTGGTCACAGTTTCGCTAGTATAGATTCGCTAGGCAATTTCGCTGTGTGCACGGGCAGCATTTTCGCTAGGGAATACCCGATGACACAGTTTCGCTAGGCTAGTTTCGCCCGAAACTGCTGAGGCAGTTTCGCTAGCCTAGTTTCGCTTGAAACTGGTTTGAACTTTCGTTCAGGTTGGTTCGCTCGGTAGTTTCGTTCGAGCAGGTCTACTTGGTTTACATGGCGACACTACAGTTTCTCCCCATAGTGTTGCTGGATGAAGATATACATAATTTCGCTAAGTAATTTCGCCCAGAGAACTTCACAGTTTCGCTAGTCGCGAAAAACACACAAATCAGTCCAGAAATCAATCTAACAGCCTCCATACTTCATGTAATTCAATATCTAGCATGCATAATCATTTACCAACATCATAGAAGCAGTTTTAACACCTTAAACATGGATTTTCACATTCAAATCACCAAAAACACATTTTAAACCTAAAATGACCTAAATAGCATAAATCTTCATTATGGTTGGTTTTCAAACGTAAAGTTACAGACTTTATGATGGATCTAGCCTTCCTAAGCATTATCACAGAAGCATACACGATTTCATGAAGGTTTGGGCATGCTTTAAGGTAAAACACCAAGAAAACACATAAAAAGGCTCATGGGGCTTACGATTTGGTCTTGGATTCCAATGGATGAGATGTGATGATGGTCCTTTGGTGGTTTTCTCGGCTGGCCAGAGATCTCGAGTGAGCAGATGAGAGTGGTGTGTGTTTTGTGTGAAATGAGGCAAAAATGGGATCTCTAGGGTTTTATGTTATTATATATCAGGGGCTAGTTTCGCTGGTCAGTTTCGCTGGCCAAGCGAAACTGGCTCTGAACTCGTGCAAGTCAAATGATTTAGCCGACTACCGGGCGACACTATAGTTTCGCCCTGTAGTTTCGCTGGCAACCATAAAGGGCAATTTTTCATTTTATTCTTAGTACTAAATCATGCGTTTAAATCACATTGCACATAATGACGATAAATAAATAAACACATAGCACACATGGACGGGTTCGGTGATCAACCAAAGGTCGTGGACGTATTCGGCCTAGTTAAGCATTAGTTGCTAAGTTAACACTTATAACGTAACTAACGGAGTTTGTCTAACAGAAGTTAACCTTGGAATTCTCGGATGTCACAACCATCATTTCCCAAATATGTCGAATACAATTTCTCATTTTTCAATGTTTTTGTATTTTTCTGTTTTTCTCCCCCTTAAAATGAACACTATATTTTTGGATTTTCCATTTTAACAAAAACACAAAGACACTATTTTTGGTTCTTCAATTTTCTCCCCCCTAAACTACATACGGAATGTAAAAGAAAGAAATTTGACCTTTCGATACTAATACCTTTCAGTTTAAACTTTCAGAAAAACTTTCAGTTTTGTAAGATGATTCATTGAATTTAAATTACGCAGGAAACTCCACAATCAGCAACTGCTTGAAGCTTGAACTTCACAATCACCGACAGGTCTTCTTGAAGTACCTGCACACTGGAAAAGATGATTCATTTTTTAATGACCTGAAGCACACAGCTTCTGGTCGGCCAGTGTCTTCACTAAAATCATTAGCAGCCTTGTAGACCGACTTAGGTCGCCACTGCATTTTAACTGTTTAAGTTTGAACTGAGTCATCATCAGGTGATGACCCACCAACACTTGAATCATATTTGAAAAATTGTTTCTTTTTGGATTTAAATGGTGAAGGTGTGGACTCAGTAAAAACTCTACCAAATACATCAATAAAAATGGCACATTTATCAGAAAATGATCTTTTTGCAATTTTAGGACAATCTTGTGCCATGTGACCTTTTCGACGACATTGATAGCACAAGCGATATGATCGCTTTGATTGCCGTTTGTACTGAAAGGCATGATGAAATTGCTTGAGCTTGTGGATCTTCTACTTAGTCGTAATGAAACCAATGTAAACGAGTAAAACACGAAGAGTAAATACAAATATGCTTTGTATTCACCACAGAGAACCATAGAGTACACAGAGATATGATCTGACTATAAGCTCTCAGACTGTTATTGAATACAACACAAAACACACTATTTATAGAGCAAAATCTCGACTGGCCGAACCCTAGGTTCGGACACAAGTTCAGACCTGCCCGAACTCCAGGTTCGCTGGGAGTTCGGACCCCAGCTCATAAGCACACCTTCGTCTTGTATTCGATACTTCACATGACGATCAGGACCATGTATCAATAAACTCCCCCTCAGCATGTGCAGTATCATCTTCTTTCATTAAAACTTGTATCTTGTATCTTCAATCAAACTCTTCCTCGATCTTGACGATGAAATCAATCTTGAATACTTGATATTGCATCGTGTATAATCACTATATCAACAAACTTCAGAAGACTTGAAGTTATGATGTTCTCTTTCCACATAGAAACCTGCCAACATAAATAATCTTGGCGCAAAACGTCTCTTAGAGACTCTAAGATATTTTGATCTTGAAAATTGATTTTGTATTTCGTGTTGATCAATCGAAAAAAAAAACAAGAAACAAAATCTTTTTGGCTTTAGAAACTTTATATCAAAACACACTTAAAAATCTTTTTTATATTTTCTGATAAGAAAAATAAAAGCATTACAGAATCAGACACTATTTTTGTCTTTTGTGAGAAAGATCACAACTTGGGATCATATTGGACATAACATGCTGAAGTACACTTCAATTTCGATTATTGAAGCACACAAACCATGCCGATTGCAGATATAATTTGTCCAACTTTAAACTCTGGCACAATCATACTCATAACATCTAGATATGTTAAGATATTGATTAGTTTTGCATTGACCAGTATACCCCACACTATCAGACATACTCAGATATGCTTTTGCTAATCACATTTTGTAATTTCATTTGTGATTTTAATCTTTGCAAAATAAACACATGTATACACAGTGACTTCTCATTTTATTTTTCACATATCTTTTTCTTGATATATCATGAGATATGCATCAAGATGTTTGCCAAGCCTACCTCACACATCGATCAAATGGTCTTATGGCTGTTTCATCTACTTTATCCATGAGTCAGACACTGTCAGCCAATGTACCATCATTTCCCAAACATGTCGGATACAATTTCTCATTTTTCAATGTTGTTGGCTTTTTGCATTTTTCAATGTTTTTGTCTTTTTCAAATTTCTCCCCCTAAAAATGACAACTCTATTTATAGATTTTCATTTTTACAATTTGAAAAACAACACACTATTTTTGTATTTTTGCAAAAACAAACTCCTCCTCAGAATGAGACGGAGTGAAAAACCAAGAAAAAATTGATCAACCAACACGGATACTTCAGTTTAGCATTTGAAAAACAAAATTTGATTTTGAAATTCAATGTAATTAGAACATATATTTCACAATCAGTAAGTTTTCAATCACTGAAAGGTCTTCCTGAAACACCTGCTTGACACCAAATAAATCATTAGTTGCTCTGGGATCGACCCGATTCAACAGCGTCGGGTCGCCCGGTGTCTTCCACATAGTCTTTGTCGGCCGTGGAAACAACTTTCGGTTTCCAAATTTGTAAAAGTTGTAATTTTTGATCAGAACCTGAATCAGATTCAACCGACGTACTTGATCTAGACCAAGACGAGTTACGAGTTGATTTAATCTTTGGAGATAATGGTTCATCAAAAATCTGACCTTTGTTATCCACATATTTGGCAGTTTTGTGGATATATGCAGTCGTCGGACAATCAGCAGCAAGATGTCCCGGTTGACGACATATTGTTTTAACTTTGAAAACCCAGATGAATGATCAGAATTAAAGTTATCAAAGAAACCATCAGAAGAATCATACCTAGGAGATGGACTCCTTGAAGATGACGACCTTCCAGAAGAATAAGAAAATTCATTCTGAGATGGTGATTTCTTTGCAACCTTTGCTTTAGAAACCTTCTCAGCCTGCACTGGTTTCTTAGCTTGAACAAATTTGTCTGTCACATTGTAACCCAAACCTTTGTGTTTAGATCCTTGATTCTTTGAAGAATTGGAAGAAGAACTTGAAGCTTCTCGTGACTTATCTTCACTAGTGAATTTAGCTTTGATATCTTTCAGCTTGTTCTTCTCAATTAACCATTTTCTTCTTCGTTTACAGATGAAGAACTTGACACAACCTTATCAAAAACTTTTTCATTCTCCAACATAACACATTTGGAAACAAATTTTGGAGCGTCACCTAAAGACTTCTCCTTCTTCTTAGATTTGGACTTGTTCTTCTTGGGTGGAGTAGCAAATTTTGAATAATCGTTTAATTCAGCTTTTGGATCAATTTGAGCAGAAGTAACTTCAATCAAATCCACTTGTTGAGGAACCGAGTGAACATCCTCCTTCTGAGAACTTTCAGAACTTTGATCCAGTTTGTATAAGAAGTTTAGCAATGTCGGAGACAAATTGTAATTCTTCACTTGTCTTTTTAGCTCTAAAATTTCCAATTTCAAATCATTGATCTTTTGTTGAGCCTCAAACACCTCTTTCTGTGACTTGATGAATTTTTCATTTAGATCATCATATTCATAAGTTTGTAACTTTTGAATCTCACATTCGGCATATAATTCTTCAAGAATATTTTCTCTCTTTTGCTTATAAATCTCAACATCCTTAGTCAAAACCTCATTTTTATCACGATAGAAAACATTCTCATCTTGAAGCATAAAAATCTTATTTTGAAGCTTCTCAACAGTAACAGCAGTTTTAACAATAAGAGCAGTAGCTTCCTCATACTTTTGCTGAACTGGAAAACTTTTCTCAAACAAATTCTGAAAGTCTTGAGCTGCGTCTAAAGCTTCAGCTTTAGCTTTTTCACATTCGTCAGCCAATTGAGCCTTTTCCTTCAAAATAGTTTCATGAACATGAACCAACTCATAATACTTCTTTTGAAAATCTTCTAACTCTTTCTTGAGCACCACAATCTCTTCGGTTGACATTTGACATCGTTGTTCAAAACTGGCAACCATCTGGAGCAATTTCTTACATTTAAGACATTCAATCTCGTCAACTTTTGAACTAGTAGAAACTTAGGGCAAATCATCTTGAACCAAAGATGCACTCGAATACGAATCAGAATCAGTCAGAAAACTGTCATCATCAGCATGATGAGCAGTCAAAGCAACAGTAATTAGAACATGATTTTTTGTAACTTCTGAATCTGCATTCCATGCAAATTCATTTGAATGCAAAAATGTATTGGTCCAATCATGAGCAAAAGTAACTGATTTCTTCTCAACCTTTTCAGCTTCATTTGATGGATGAAAAACTAAATGTGCATGTTGACCAGTCTTCAATTTACTTTCTGCAGAACTTGGACATTCTCGAGCAAAATGACCATAAATTGAACACTTATAACATTTCACCTTTGACTTGTCCAAACCAATCTTCCCTTCCTGATTCAGTCTCTTCTTACCAGTTCTATTGAAAAATTTCTTTGTCCTTCGAACCAACATAGCATATTGCTAGTTCAGATCCATTTCCTCCAAATGATCATAATCAATTTGATCATAATCTTCATTTGCTAATTCATCATTATTCACAGCACCAGTGATAACACCAAAATATGAAGATACTAATGTAGACATCAAAGCATTATAATCATCGATATTTTGAACAGACAATGCACTTTGAGTTGAAGAACTAGGACTCGAAACAGTACAACCAGCAGAAGAATAACTTGGAATTTCAGATTTACCTGTAATAAATGCTGTATGAGGTGGAGAACTAAGAATATTCGATTTTCCTAGCATTCGAAGTTAAATCATTATTACCATAATACATGGCAGGATTTTGAACTTGCTTAGTAAGTGACTTGTTCACAGTTAAGTCCATATCCCTTGTTTGAACTCGCTGAATCAGATCATTAAAAGACATTTTTGAATAATCTTTATCATGAGAAACCATCATCACATAATTCTCCCATTTCTCTGGTAGGGCTTCCATGATCTTGTCTTTCTTATCAGCTTCATCTTTTGTAAGATTCACCAATTTCATTTCACTCACTAAATGAGCAAACCGTGCAATCAAATTTGGAATCGATTCATTGTGATAATGTTTGAAACTATCAAATTCCTTCTTCAGCACCTTTTGCCGACTTTTCTTGTATTGGTCATTACCTTCACATCTCTTTTCTAAAGCATCCCACAAACTCTTTGCCGTGTAGTTACTTGAAAATTGATGTAATAATTCTGTCGACAATGCCATCGTTAAAGTACCATATGCTTTCTTTTCAGCTTGATATGCTTTCTTTTGTTCACCGGAAAGCTTCCTTTGAAGAATTGGTTCCCTGTCTTCACCCCTAGGATAGACATATTGATCAGAATATGATAACCACATATCAATATCATTTGCTGAAACATACGCTTCAAACCGTGTAACCCAACTATGATAATCTTCCAATTTGAGCAATTTAGGAACTTTCTGACTTGTTCCGATTTCGTTATCATAATTCATCATCGATTGCATCGTAGCTTGAACTGAATTTTGAATAGCCACGAACGCTTGAAAATCGGACATTTAAAAAAAACTGGTTACTGTTCACTCTGAACTACCTCCGAACTCTCGCCGAACTTCCTCCGAACTTCCTCCGAACTTGAGCTTCGCTGAACTCTCTCCGAACGACGAAAGAATAAAATCAACACCGAACTAGCTCCGAATGAAGACCGAACTCTCACCGAACTTGCACCGAATTCTCACTAAACCAAGAAAGTGGCCGATCTCCGTCCGAACTTAAACTTCGGAGCGGTTACACCGAACGTGTTCGAACCTCAAACGAGGTAAACTTCACTCGACACTATTTTCTCGATTTTCAGTGTTTTGGATTGGAATTTTCGACAGGAATTCAGATAAACTCAAAATGAACGATCTAGAAATGAATTTTTGACGAGAAGCACACTTGAGATGATCAAACAAACTCAAAAATGATACTCATTTTTGTAAAAACGTGAATTTGACCTCAAAACTCCGAAAAACAAAGATTTCCAACTAGTAGAGCAAACCAAATGCTCTGATACCACTTGAAATTGCTTGAGCGTGTGGATCTTCTACTTAGTCGTAATGAAACTAATGTAAACGAGTAAAACATGAAGAGTAAATACAAATATGCTTTGTATTCACCACAGAGAACCACAGAGTACACAGAGATATGATCTGGCTATAAGCTCTCAGACTGTTATTGAATACAACACAAAACACACTATTTATAGAGCTAAATCTCGAGTGGCCGAACCCCAGGTTCGGACACAAGTTCGGACCTGCCCGAACTCCTGGTTCGCTGGGAGTTCGGACCACAACTCATAAGCACACCTTTGTTTTGTATTCGATACTTCACATGACGATCAGGACCATGTATCAACAAACTCCCCCTCGGCATGTGCAGTATCATCTCCTTTCATTAAAACTTGTAACTTGTATCTTCAATCAAACTTGGTCTATTTTCATCATTTTCTTAATTTAGAGACGTTAAACCTTCAGTTAGATGTGATTGGAAGTGTTTCTGTTTGATTTTTAATCAATCGAGTCTTCCTGAGTCATGTTTTTACCTAACAGAAACATCTGGATGTCGAAATTCGATCAAATTCTGAATCTAGTGCGATTTCAAAAATTCCCAGTGAAGTTCGGATAGAGTTCGGCTGAAGAATAGATCAGAAAAATAACCGCACCAAACTCCAGGTTCGGACAGAGTTCGGACATGTTCGGACGTCCGAAGGTCAGGTTCGGAGGGGGTTCCGAAGGTCAGGTTCGGAGGAGGTTTTGATGGTCAGGTTCGGAGGGGTTCAGAGGGGTTCCGAAGGTCAGGTTCAGAGGAGGTTCCGAAGGTCAGGTTCGGCCATGTTCGGACGAGCTCGGATGCATTTTTAATGAAGCAGTTTTGCTCAAGAAAAAAAATTGCGCCTTAGACCCCGCCAGGGGCTGCCGCCACTTGGACCCCGCTTCTCAGGGGCGCTGCCCCCGAACCCCCGTTTGGTGGGAATTTCAAGGAAGCGGATCAGTTATTGGGTTTACCCTTCATTCAGTAGCTGTGGGGTGCTATGTTTGAAGAATTATCAGATCATGATATTTGTTACAAGTTAGTGCTCGAATTTCAAGTAATGAGTTTGTGGGTAATCATTGTTCTTGATGATGGACAGAGATTCATGAACAGGTGTTTTAGATGATGGACAGAGATTCGGAGACATGGATATGATTACTTTGAGGCGATTGTTTGAATTCTGAGAAATTAAATCTTTGTGATTGCATTTATCAGAGTTTATTTGTCTACACAAACTGAAGAGTATTGAAGATTTGAATATGTCACTTATTTAGGGGGAAATTGAGGACCCTAAAACTTTCAAAGTTTCATAATTGAAAAGTGCATATTCAAAGCAATCAGTTCAGGGTTGATGGTGATTGTTGATCTTCATGAAAAGGTGGTGTTTTTCTGATGTTCGTGCGAACTGATACGTCAAAGTTTTCTGTTATGGTTTGGAACTCTCTGTCATATGCCCGATACTTTCTTGAGTTGTGAAGACTTGGTCAGATTCCAGTCTGCAATGAGATATACGTTTACCGGAGTAATATATTGGGATGGATTTCATGCTGAGGGGGAATTTCTATGATTGAAGATGATGATTGTGTCTGTTTTCATAAAGATCATAATGTATTACAATTCGCTGAAGATTGAAGATTTCTGTCAAATGCAGTGATGTTTGTGAATTTTTTTTTATTCACGATGATTAAATGAAGTGATCCTGCATCTTGATGTCATATCCGGTGGTTTGAAGTATCCCTCTATGTGACTGATAAGTTCTCACCGTGGATGTGTTTGAAGAAAGGGGGAATTTTGTTGATTGTTGTGATTGTACAAGATTGCAAGCTGTTTCCTGCATACCTGATAATTCGGTCAAGGGGAGTTTGCTAAAGATAGAGGCGTTTGCAGCAAGCTGACTGAAGTTTGCTAGAAGATCAATGTCTAGATTTGATAGTAACGTCCAACGGGGAATTTGTTGATGCATGAACCTTGTGTGGCCGTTACTGTTCGAATTGTCAAACAGACTGAGTTGTCGGAAACATGAACTGTGGTCCGAACTCCAGCCGAACTCTGGGTTCGGCTGTGTCCGAAGGTGGTCCGAACTTCAGGTTCGGATGAAGTTCAGACAAGGTTCGGAGGTTCCCAGTTCGGACAAAATGAATAGTATAAATAGTTTCATCTTTGTATTTCTTTGTAAGTTTTTGTCCAGTATCTTTCCAGATCAATGTGTTGAGAGGGGAGGTTCTGTCCAACCTCCCCCAGAGCTTAAACGTTTGTATACTCCTTCGATTTATGTAATCATTCACGACGATATATGACAAAACTTCCGTCTCTATATTATCTACCATAGAATCGATCCGTATATGCTTTTTCAAGTTTATTGATGCATGAACCTTGTGTGGTCGTCACTGTTCGAATTGTCAAACAAACTGAGTTGTCGGAAACATGAACTGTTGGATTATATAACTAACTATCAATTTACACACGAGTACGCAGCGGATATTTTCCTATGAATTAATCTAACTAACCGGATAGACAACGTGTACCTTTTTTAGCTCGGCTAGAGAAGTTCTTCTAGGATTTGAAGTAAATCCCTCTACGATCGCACACACGACACACCGATGCACGTATGCTAGTATTCAATCACGAACTCCTCTTGATGTAGACTTTGGTCGAACCACTCAAGAAATCGAACCCCCCTTGGGTTCTTTTCTTTTTTTTGCCGAATTTTTGAGAGGAAAGAGAGAGAGTTTAGGGTTTGCACTTTTATCAGATAAATGCAGCAACTTAAACCTTAAACCCATAAGGATTATTTATAGTGTTTAGGAACTTGATGAACAAGTTAGGGATTGGGATTGGGCTTAGCCGAATTCGGCCCTAAGGCCTATCCCAAACCTTTTCCTAATTGTAATCAAATTACAACTCTCTCTAATTTACAACTAACACCCCTGTTAACAATTAACCGTTAGTTTTTAACGACTCCTCGTTAAAATGTTCGTGATAAATATTAATTAACTAATTAATTAATACAAATACATTAGTGTCAAGACGTGTAACCCCGTATGCTTAAATACTTTCCGGACATACGCTTATTAATACGTGATCATATCCCTACAGCTCCCACTTGAGCTCGCAGTAATAAAGGTAATAACATTGGTTAGCGTCTAGCAACACGCCAATGCTCCTGGAAATATTTAAGTACAGTTTCTTAAAGTGTATTTAAATGGTACAGTCATTTACTATCCCTTTGCTACCGATACCGTTGTTAAATATGAATATGGATCAAGGTCATTTCATACTTTCACGATTCTGTTTCTCATTCCATAACTAATTAAAGATTACCAAATTCAAATCGAGACACATCTGGATTCATTTAGGCACGGCCATGCAAACATCTTAATTAGTCCCAATGAGGGGCCCAGTTGTATCTGCTTCAACTTTTAAGCTGAAGGAACAAATCCTCTTGACTACACGTGTCCAGTCACATACTTCACTACACTTACTGAAAATAGCCCTTTTGCACTACCTTATTCAGGATAATTAGAACTATATCAAGTAGGTGCAATCCATATATGCATGACCTGCTTGTATCTCAAGTCTAAGGATAAGTAAAGCAACCATTTACGAATTTTACTTAATGACAACGATCCATAAAGTGACAATTCGTTAGTGGGGTAGTCCGATATGCATCCTATGAATACCATGTGAGTTTGGTGGGACCATCCATTATATATTCCAAGAATATTACCAATCACTCAGATTTGTCTTAGTTTAACTATATTCCCATATAGTTAATCGACAATGGACAATTTAGAATACTTGACAAGTACTCAAGGATTAAACATGCAAATATAGGACACAGTTTTCTATTAAATGAAATCAAACATATCAAGTACTTTATTTCATTATATAAATAGAAATTGTTTAACATCCCTTATCCAAATAACGAACATTAGACATACATGATTTAACTAGCTAATTTAAGTCCCATGCCCTCGGCATGCCTTTCAAGCTTCGGCCTCGACAAAGCTTTCGTGAAAGGATCAGCTAAGTTAATATCTGTGTGAACTTTGAGTAATCTGATTTCACTCAGTTCGATCTGCTCACGAACATAGTGATATCTCCTGGCATAGTGTCTGGCGCCCTTCTGAACTCCAGGTTCTTTGGCAATGATTAATGCACCAGTATTATCACAGTACATATCAATAGGCAAATTACTTGTAGGGATCACGTCAAGCCCACAAATAAATTTCCTTATCCAGACTGCCTCCATTGCAGCTTCCGAACCAGCAATGTACTCAGACTCTGTTGCAGACATAGCAACTGTGGTTTGTTTCTTGCTTTTCCAATCCACAGCGCCTCCATTCAAAATGAAGACGTACCCAGACTGAGACTTCGTGTCATCTATATCAGTCTGAAATCCAGCATCGTAGTATCCGGTCACTTTGAGCTCTTCATCTGGATTTCCCCCATATACTAAAAACAAATCTCTAGTAGCCCGTAGGTACTTGAGAATGGTCTTAACATCAGTCCAGTGACTTTCACCTGGATTCTGTTGAAATCGGTTAACGATATTTTGCGCAAACGCTATATCAGGTCTAGTGCATCTAACCGCATACATTATAGAGCCTACAGCCGAAGCATAAGCGACTCTCTGCATACGCTTCACCTCATTAGGTGTAGAAGCACCTTGTTTGACCGATAGACCAAGTCCTTCCTGCATCGGTACTGTACCACGCTTGGAATTCTCCATCTTGAATCGCTTCAAGATCTTATCAATATAAGCACTTTGACTTAGTCCAATCAACAGCTTAGTTCTATCTCTATAGATCTTGATTCCAAGAATGAATGTTGCTTCTCCCAAGTCTTTCATGGCAAAACACTTTCCAAGATGGGATTTTACATCTTGCAACATTGGAATGTGTTTTCCTATAATCAATATGTCATCTACATATAAGACAAGGAAAGTAACATTACTCCCACTAGCTTTGCGATATACACATGGCTCATCGGGATTCTAAACGAAACCAAACTTTTTGATTTCTTCATCAAACCGTTTATTCCAACTCCTCGATGCTTGCTTTAGTCCATAAATGGACCTTTGAAGCTTGCATACTTGGTTGGGATGTTCTGGATCAATGAACCCTTCAGGTTGATCCATATAGACTTCTTCATCCAAGTAACCATTTAAGAAGGTAGTCTTAACATCCATTTGCCATATCTCAAAGTCATAGTATGCTGCTATGGCTAAGAGAATCCTAATAGCTCTAATGTCAGCTACTGGTGAAAAGGTCTCATCATAGTCAACGCCAAAACGTTGAGTATAACCTTTCGCCACGAGACGAGCTTTATAGGTGTGTACATTTCCATCCATGTCGGTCTTCTTCTTGAAGATCCATTTACTCCCAACGGTCTTCGCGTTAGGAGGAAGATCAACCAAGTTCCAAACTTGATTATCTCTCATGGATTTCATTTCCACGTTCGCAGCTTCAAGCCATTTGTCAGATTCCGGATCTGATAATGCAGCTTTGAAGTTCGGAGGCTCATCGAGATCTCCTGATACGTTTTCCTCGGATTCGACTAGACCAATCCATCTATCCGGGTTACGTATGACCCTTTCGGATCTACGAAGTGGAATAGCAACATCATCGACTTGAGGTTCATCACTTTGAACATCCCCCCCCCCCTAAGTTGATGATTGCTAGTTGTTTCAGAAGGTGACACATCTTCTAGTAGTTCTACAAGTCTCCCACTGTTCTCTTGAGCTATAAAATTCTTTTCAAAGAATTCAGCATATCGAGCAACACGAACAGTATTTTCGGAAGGTTTGTAAATGTAGTAACCCATTGTTTCCTTTGGGTATCCTACGAAGATGCACTTAGTCATCCTGGGTTGTAGTTTATCAGGCGTATCACGCTTCACAAGTGCCTCACATCCCCAGACTCTTAAGTAAGACAACACAGGGTGTTCTCCATGCCACAATTGATGCGGTGTCTTTTCAACCTTCTTGGTTGGAACCATATTTAGAACACGTACAGCAGTTTCTAGAGCAAAATCCCAAAATGATATTGGGAGAGTTGTAAGGTTCATCATCGACCTCACCATTTCTAGTAAGGTTCAATTCCTCCTCTTAGATACTCCATTATGCTGAGGAGTGTAAGGAGGAGTAAGCTGTTGGACAATTCCATACGCTTTAAGATAATCCTTAAACTCTTGGCTTAAGTATTCTCCACCACGATCCGATCGAAGGATCTTGATGGTCTTTCCGAGTTGATTTTCTACTTCTTTCTTGAACTCTTTGAACGTTTCAAACACTTCATGTTTATGTTTAAGCAAGTAAACATAACCATAACGACTGAAATCATCCGTGAAAGTCACGAAGTAGCTAGCACCTTTTCTTGACACATGTCTAAATAGGCCACAAACATCAGTATGAATGAGTCCAAGTACCTCTTTAGCCCTTTGCGGCTTGTTCGGAAAGGGTTTTCTTGTCATCTTTCCTGAGATACTGGAAACGCATTTATCAAATGATTAAGATCCCTTCACGTTGAAGTCTTTCAATGCGGTTTTTGCCAACATGGGCAAGACGACAGTGCCATAGATTGGTAGAGTCCAAACTAGTTTTTGCTCGTTTGCTAATATTGTACATTGAATTATTTGAAACACAACCACGCATATTAATTTCATACATGCCATCACAAGGAACAGCATCAAAATAATGAACATTTTTTCTAGAAACTGAAATACCGATATTATTAAATGCATTAATAAACCCTTGGTTTTTCAACAAAGAAACTGAAATTACACCTCTAGTAATAGAAGGTGCATAATGACAATTGTCTAATACAATAATTAACCCAGAAGGCAGAATTAAATGATATTCTCCTATAGCTTCCACAGCTGCTGGCAAACCATTTCCCACGAACAACTGCAAAACTCCAGGCTTCAGTTTCCTCCTCTTTCTAAGACCCTGTAACGAATTACAGATGTGAGTTCCACAGCCAGTGTCATACACCCATGAATCACACTTAGAAAAGGAAAATAATTCAATTGTGAAGATACCTGAAGTACTAGCCCCGCTAGTATTCTTTTTCTTCTTCATTAACTCAGCTAGATAGGTAGGACAGTTCCTCTTCCAGTGTCCAACTTCACCACAATGGTGACAGATCTGGTCTTTAGCCGGATGCTCTCTTGCGGCCGGAGGGGTTTGCTTGGTTTTAGGAACAAGCGCAACTGCCGTGCCTTTTCCCTTACCTTCATTCTTGCCCTTCGCCTTTTGCGGTCGTTTAGCCTTTTGGATCTTTCCCCCTTTGATCATAAGAACTTGGGGTGTTTCAGTGGCCTTCTTAGGAATCGTTTTCTCATACTCGACAAGCATAGCATGAAGCTCAGGTATAGTTTTAGTCATACTATGCATGTTGTAGTTGCGCACAAAACCCTCAAAATGCTTCGTAAGAGATTTGAGGATCATGCCAACTGCAGCAGCCTGATTATACCCATAATTGAGCGATTCCAATTTGTCAAAGTAGCTCTTCATCTTGAGCACATGACTACTGACCGATTTACTAGTTTCAAGCTTCAAGTCATGGAGTTCCACAACTAGGACGAACAATTCAACACCTGCTTGTTTTTCATACATCTTCTTTAGCTCTTTGATCATATCACAAGGTGTATGAAATTCGTATTGCTTCTGAAGATCAGGAGTCATACTCGAGATCATCATGCAAGCAACCTCATCATATCTGCTATACTCTGCGTTGTAGAACGCTTTCTCTTGTTCAGAAGCATTAGCAACTGGCTCGGTCCGCCAATGATTTTCAAGGACATCGGTCCTACGTTCAACTCTAAGGACGATCCTTAGTTGACGATACTAATCATTGAAGTTAGATCCATTCAGCTTTTCTCTTTCAAACATTTGACGAAAAGTATGACAAACATTGTTTTGAGGAGGGTTTGTTGCCATCTACAAAACAGATTAAGTTCAAAAATCAGTATTTTCGATAATCTTTTCCTTAATAAATTTAATTACCCAATGTTTAAACATTTTTAAACACTTAAGCTTATTAAGGCTAGGATCCAATTGACATGCCATCATTTCATCAGTTGATCTGCTAGATATTATGCACTCAAAAGGTAAGTGACGATCACTAATTATACTCCAAGTACAATTCCTAGATTTTATGGGACCTACAAATAACACTTGTGAATCTTGCACCAAGTAATTTGTAGTCATGTTTCATCCCATCTTTTGCCACGGGCCAAGGGTCTTACTGCCTAGCTCGCTTTAAGTCGTCCAACTAAGAACGCACAAATTGTCCACCATTGTGTACCAATGAGTGGGAATTTGCCATGTAAATGCCATTTTACCATTGTGTACCAATGAGTAAGATGACAT
Organism: Deinandra increscens subsp. villosa; assembly: GCA_039602395.1. NCBI lineage: Eukaryota > Viridiplantae > Streptophyta > Magnoliopsida > Asterales > Asteraceae > Deinandra > Deinandra increscens. Next base: position 25,773,501 of record JBCNJP010000010.1, on the reverse strand, counting down.
CCACAAGTGTCCTTTTCAAGGTGGATCGCAAAGACTTAAGTTTGGTTTGGGTCAAAACAATTTTGATGTGTGATCAAAAATGTTATGTGTGAAGATTCATGCACATCTTCACCACATAATGTGTTTATAAAATTCTTAGTTTGTCTTCAAATCAAAAGAGCTCGGTAGCTCCATTTGCAACACACAAAGAAGCGTAGGGGTGAGGTTTGCACTTTTGCAATTAAAAACCTACCCACTTTAGGGAAGCATGGCGACCCGACTTATACCTCTCTTAGAGTGTGTTTAAATGGGTGAGCCGGTGTTTCTTTTGAGTTTTAGGACACAAATTTTATTTTATAAACAAAATCATATTTCAATAGATATTTTAGCAAATTTCGATTTTCATAAAATAAATTTGCAATAAAACCTTTTATTATGTCACAATTATCACAAATAATCACATAATTTTAGGGTTTCTAATTATCTAACATAATTTTAATTTTAATCCTCTTTGATATAAGTAATAACCATAAACGATTTGCATGAAACTTCATGGTTTTTACTTCCTTTTAACATTTAAAATAAAGGTACAACATGTTGTTTAAACAATTATCAATTAACAAAAACTTGGGTTCTTAATATTAGATCACAAGAATCAAATTTTAGACCTAAAATTAGGGTTTCCGATTCGGCTAGAGGTTTTCGATCCATAATATAGATTTCGATCGGGTTTCCGACCGAAATGGGGTTTACGATCTACGATAGGGTTTCCGATCGGAATGGGGTTTTCGATCGGAATGGGGTTTTCGATCGGAACTAGGGTTTTCGATCGGGTACTTTTCGATCGGGTCGTAAACAGTTTACGATTTGAACTCGATCGGAAACAGTTTCACGATCGAGAACAAGGTTTTTGGATCGAAAAGTGTGGTTTACGATCGGAAAACAAGGGTTTCCGATCGAAAAAAAGGGGTCAAAAAGCAGTTTTCAATTTGGGAACCAAGCCACGGGTCGAGAACCGGTTTTCGATCAGGATTAGGGTTTTTCGTTTTTACCAATTTGCGAAACCTTTTTCCAATTGTAAAACACGATTTTAAGTGGATCGAAAAGCTAGAATCTTGATTTGGTTACCCCCCCCCCCCCTTCCAAGTTTTTGTTCCCGGTAATTGATTAAAATCATAAGTGGCTCGTGATACCACTGTTGGGTTATATAACTAATTATCAATTTACACACGAGTACGCAGCGGATATTTTCCTATGAATTAATCTAACTAACCGGATACACAACGTGTACCTTTTTTAGCTCGGCTAGAGAAGTTCTTCTAGGATTTGAAGTAAATCCCTCTACGATCGCACACACGACACACCGATGCACGTATGCTAGTACTCAATCACGAACTCCTCTTGATGTAGACTTTGGTCGAACCACTCAAGAAATCGAACCCCCCTTGGGTTCTTTTCTTTTTTTTGCCGAATTTTTTAGAGGAAAGAGAGAGAGTTTAGGGTTTGCACTTTTATCAGATAAATGCAGCAGCTTAAACCTTAAATCCATAAGGTTTATTTATAGTGTTTAGGAACTTGATGAACAAGTTAGGGATTGGGATTGGGCTTAGCCGAATTCGGCCCTAAGGCATATCCCAAACCTTTTCCTAATTATAATCAAATTACAACTCTCTCTAATTTACAACTAACACCCCTGTTAACAATTAACCATTAGTTTTTAACGACTCCTCGTTAAATGTTCGTGATAAATATTAATTAACTAATTAATTAATACAAATACATTATTGTCCAGACGTGTAACCCCATAGGCTTAAATACTTTCCGGACATACGCTTATTAATACGTGATCATATCCCTACATGAACTGTGGTCCGAACTCCAGCCGAACTCTGTGTTCGGCTGTGTCCGAAGGTGGTCCGAACTTCAGGTTCGGATGAAGTTCGGACAAGGTTCGGAGGTGCCCAGTTCGGACAGAATGAATAGCATAAATAGTTTCATCTTTGTATTTCTTTGTAAGTTTCTGTCCAGTGTCTCTCCAGATCAATGTGTTGAGAGGGGATGTTCTGTCCAACCTCCCCCCAGAGCTTAAACGTTTGTATACTCCTTCGGTTTATGTAATCATTCAACATGATATATGACAAAACTTCCGTCTCGATATTATCTACCATAGAATAGATCTATATATGCTTTTTCAAGTGTTATCAGAGCTGTTGGCTCCTTACCACTTGAAATTGCTTGAGCGTGTGGATCTTCTACTTAGTCGTAATGAAACCAATGTAAACGAGTAAAACACGAAGAGTAAATACAAATATGCTTTGTATTCGCATAGAGAACCACAGAGTACACAGAGATATGATCTGACTATAAGCTCTCAGACTGTTATTGAATACAACACAAAACACACTATTTATAGAGCTAAATCTCGACTGGCCGAACCCCAGGTTCGGACACAAGTTCGGACCTGCTCGAACTCCAGGTTCGCTGGGAGTTCGAACCACAGCTCATAAGCACACCTTTGTCTTGTATTCGATACTTCACATGACGATCAGGACCATGTATCAACACATGACACACATTATCAGAATCAGACGTATCATCAATATCATAAAAAATTTGAAATCGATTAGCATGCACCCATTTAGATGTTGGACTTCGAGGAGTTGTATTTGAACCAGAAAAAGAAGACTCTTTGAACTGTTGACCAGCTCTGGAAGAACCTTTAGAAGAATTCTTCTTCAATTGTTTACCCCTGAATCCTTTCTCTATGGTAGACATGAGAACCTGAGCTAAATGATAAATTTGATCCAGATTTGTATCCTTCTTTTCTTTTGGAGCTTTATTTGGCAGATTTTGCTTGTCTTGCTTCCCACCTTTCTGATTGTTACTACCCAAACCTGAACGTTTGTAACCTGGTAGCTTTGACACTTCCACTTGAGACTTAGAAGAACCATCTTGAGCAACTTGAGTAAATTGATCCTTAATGCCCTTTAAGTTGTTAGTTTCTACCAATTCAACAACAACTTTTTCATCAGATAACTTCTCTTCATCTTTCTCACTTTCCTCTTGCTTGCCAAATGACGTTGATTTCTTCTTTTTAGATTTCTCAGTGACAAATTCAGAATAATCTCCATTTGCATCAGAAGGATTGACATCAGCTAGAAGATCAATTTGAATAACTGGATGTGGAATCTGATTGTACTCTTCTCCTCCAAAAACTTTCTTGAAGTTCTCATCTTTGTATAAGTAACTTGTGTGTGAATTCTTCATATTATTTAATTGTCTGTTTAGATCGAGAACCTCAACATTTAAGTCTGATATCTTCTTCTGAGAATCTCCCAAAGCCTTTTTAGAATCAATTAACTGTTCTAAACCTCTGTTGAACAAAAACTTTTCTCTTCTCATACTATCATGAGCATCATACACTTCTTGTGTAACTTTATCCACTTGTCCTTTATAGATTTCTACATTCCTTGTCAACAACTTGTTTTCTTTAGTCAAGTTTGTGACTACATCTATTAATTTTGAATGTTCCACTTGACGTTCTTCTTCCAAAACAGTAACTTCATCATAAGCTTTCTTAAGTTCATCATAAGATTTCTGAAGCGAATCCAATTTTGCTTTTCATTTGGTAAACAAATCATCAAAATATCCAATTACATCCTTTGCTTCGATCTCCTACTTTTCAACATTCTTAACCAACTCTGCATTTTCATTTTGTAACTTCAAAATTTGCTCTTTACACTACGTCAAAATTCACCTTTGGCCACGGAAAAAAACCATGACAAAAGGTGTTTGGTCACGGTTTTTTTTTCGATTCCAACCGACACCATAGGTGCCGTGACCATATGTACCCTACGGCCACGTTACAATATCCGTGGCTGAAGCCACCTATAAGCGTGGCTAAAGGGTACCAATATTTGTTGTTGTAATCAAACAATTCTTCAGAAAAGCGTGGCGAAAGGGTCCCAACGGCCACATGTGTTTTTTTAACGTGGCCTTTGGTATTTTATGGTCACGTATATTCGTGTTTTAGCCACATACATTATAAAAATACGTGGCCAAAGGGTTGCTGAAATCATACATTTTGTCACAGTACGCGTGGCCAAAGGGTGGCAACGGCCACGTTAAAATATCAAAAGCGTGGCCTTTGGTATTATATGTCACGTATATTTGTGTTTTAGCCACATATGTTATAAAAAAACGTGGCCAAATGGGTTGCTGAAATTATAATTTTTGTCCCAATACGCGTGGCCAAAGGGTGGCAACCGCCACGTTAAAATATGAATAGCGTGGCCTTTGGTATTATATGGTCACGTATATTTGTGTTTTAGCCACATATGATATGAAAAAACGTGGCCAAATGGGTTGCTGAAATCATAAATTTTGTCCCAATAAGCGTGGCCAAAGGGTGGCAACGGCCACATTAAAATATAAAAAGCGTGGCCTTTGGTATTATATGGTCACGTATATTTGTGTTTTAGCCACATATATTTGGAAAAAAAAAGTGGCTAAAGGGTAGTTGAAATCAGATATTTTGTCCCAATACGCGTGGCCAAATGGTGGCAACGACCACGTTAAGATATAAAAAGCGTGACCTTTGGTATTATATGGTCACGTATATTTGTGTTTTAGCCACATATAATTGGAGAAAAAAAATGGCTAAAGGGTAGTTGAAATCAGATAATTTGTCCCAATAAGCGTGGCCAAATGGTGGCAACGGCCACGTTAAAATATAAAAAGTGTGGCCTTTGGTATTATATATATGGTCACATATATTTTCTTAATTACAATTAATTATATATTAATTAATTAGTATTGAGAAACCTTAAAAATCATATATTATAATTAAAAATTAATGTACATACACTAATCATGACGCTGTTCAAAAAGATAACATACGACACTAATCTAAGTTTAATTTCTATAATAATTAATTATAATTTCTTGTCCGTGCTGATCAGCTGCTTCTGCTGGTGCCGTGTGATTTTTCTATTTATCGCATTTTGATTCTTCAGCTGGTTTGGTGTTACGTACAGTACTTTCGGCATCTTTTTCCGATCATTATTTACCTGGAAACATGACAAATAAAACCGATCAGATATATATAATATATATATAAAGTTAATTAATTAGCGGATACGATTAATTAATGTAGTAATTACCTGTGGTTGTTCCAATACTTTTTGCACCGTAGAATGATCAACCGGCTGTGATCTATCTGACTTGTTATTAGAATGAAGGATCATTCGGTTCATCGGCCATGCAATAATATATTTATTTTCAACCTCCGAAAGCGTTGTTTTATCATCTACTGGGAATGGTAAAAATTTTGCACCCTTTTTGACCTGATAAACTCTAATTCTACGGCAACCAGGAGCTAATGGACTTCCATGAATCTTCTCATCTTTTTCTTTTGGTAATAATTCAGCCATTCCCACGACGTTCAGTGGATCCCCCTCCATGTGCAACGTCGCAGTTTGGCTCCCCTAATCAGAAGTGACATAATAATAATAATAATAATAATAATAATAATAATAATAATAATAATAATAATAATAATAATAATAATAATAATAATATTAATTATAGCATATATATAAACAATTAATTAATTAAAGTAAAAAATAGAATACAAAAATTGTGGTATATACTAATCTATATACCTCTTGGATTACTGGCTGCAGATCGATAGCAGCTGCAATGGCATCATAATTATTTGGTTTTTCCAACTGATGATCACTCTTCTTAGGAGGTACTTTACGAGCTGCAGGTTTTGCATGTCTCTTATTCTTTTCCTAAATTGACACCATGTAATTAACTGATTAGTAACATATATATTAATTAACGATAACGTCAAAGCGATTTGTCAAATTTCTAAATTAATTATATATATATATATATATACCACTTCCTGCTCTGATGCCCCAGCAGCACTGGCTGCAGCAGCTGCTGCTTCTGTCATTTTTCTCTTTCTCACCTAAAGACAGCATCAGCATTTAATTAAATGATCATATAGCAATTAGTTATAAGGGAAGTACACAACTGTGTAAATTAAAATAGTTACCCTTTCCTTTTGCGACGCTGTTGTAGATGGAGGAGTGTGTTGTGATAGAGTCGCAGAAGAGACCTACAATTCAATTAATTAATAAAATCATATCGATCATAACCGGCTAAACATTAGTTAACTATCCTGATGAACTTTAACTATCCTGATGAACTTATCATAGCCGGCACAGTTAATTATTAATTATATTCCGGAACAACTCTAACTATCCCGATGAACTTTACCTATACTGCTGAACTTTAACTATCCGGATGAACTATAACCAACACGGTGAACTATAACTAGGGACGCATGTTCATCCAGATGAACTAGCTAGAATCTTCCGGATCAACTCTAACTATCCCCATGAACTCTAACTATCCTGATGAACTTTTTACTATCCCGATGAACCTTACCTATCCTGAGGAACTTTAACTATCCGGATGAACTCTAACTATCCGGATGAACTATAAGTAGAGACGCATTTTCATCAAGATGAACTAGAATCTTCCAGATCAACTCAAATTCAGAACTGTTTCAAATCCGTACCTTATCGGCCGACCTTTGAGATGAGTTTGATTGAGTAGATTGTTTCCGCGATGTATTGTGCGCAAAATTGATCATGTCCTACGTACAATTAATTCAATTAGTTAATTAATTAATAAATATATATATATATATAGTTTGTCCCTTACAGAATTTACCACTTTATGAACTTGTTTATCTTGAATCACAGACTCCATAACCGCCATAAGCTTATCAATTCTCTCATCCTGTGATTTAACCATATCAGTGAGGCGCTCAACCTCTTGATCCTTTTTCTCACGCAGCTGTCTTTCATTTTTTAGTTCCGCCTCAAGTTTTTCGATCCGTTCTTTTGATCGCCCTTTTGTAGCACCCTGCCAATATCCACGGGAAGTCACTCCATACCCAATACCTTTTAGGTATCCACCCCTTTCCTTGCCAAGGACCAATGTCAGGGCATCCGTTCCCGGTTCTACGGTCACAGATCCCGCATTTATCTTTGTTTCATTCTCGGCCTGCAGTAATATAATTTAGTTAATTTAATGAGGTGCTGTTAATTTTTAACATGTGAATAATTAGGTATATATATAGCAATTAAACTTACTATATCATCTGCTATGCCCTTCACCACAGGCGTTTTGTATTCCCCCTCTTTATTTACCCTTCATTTCCTCCACATAAACGATCGAGAGGGGAATTCATCAGCTGCTATTTCTTTGTTTTGTACCTTGTATTATAATAATAATATATATCAGACTTGAAACATACATTGCACGTTCTTAACCATGACTGGGTGTAACACACTTAGCTTATTACCAGTTTTTCTCTCAGAAAGATGTATCCTCCCCGCCCCATTGAATGATCATAAGTATAATTTGCTCGAACCTCTTTTCCAATCTTTGACGCAGCCTTTCCAACAGAACAGTAGGATATATAATTATAATCTCATTAATTAACACTTATTAGCTTACTTAATGAAATCTGCAGTTTGAATTGAATAAAAACCTCGAATTCTTCAGATCTTGTATATGCTACAAATCTGTCCCAATCTTCTTTTTTCACAATAGTGCGATACATCTTTGGAACTTTCTCAAGCACGGTGGGTTTTTCTAGGTTGGGACGAATGTGTTTTTCCAACATATTTCTTCTAAAACTCCTTAGCAACCCACCAAGCCGTACCATTATAGCTCCCCTTCGACAGTCATCAATTTTGAAATATTTCTATAAAAATAACATATGACAGGATATTTTAGTCACATGGAATTCAATAACAAACCTAATATGAGAAAATGTTTAATCTGTTTCATAACCTGAATCGCTGCCCACATTTTGTTCTTGTCCTCTTTTGGCACCTTCCTCCTTTCTAGATACCTCAATCCAACCCCTGCCCTTACAATGTCTCTCATAAAACTCGAAAAATTTGCTCTATGGACCCCGCCAACCCTTCCCAGCGCATCAAATGTTAGTGGCCATTTTTCCTCACCATTTTTCTCAAATCTGGGACGCCACTGTACCAACCGCGTCATCCCCCTCTTGTTTGCTTGGGGAGCAGAGGCTTCCACATTCTCATTGTCGACTACTTAGGTATCAACTTGGGCATCATTTTCGACTTGGGCATCAATGTTTTCCATGTCCTCTTCACCCGAATAATCGTCAATATTATCCATTTCCTCTTCATTATCCGAATAATCGGCATTGTTATACATTCCATCTTCTTCCGAATAATATTCATTGTCATGTGCTTCACCTTCAATGTCCATTGTTAAATCAGATGAATCTTGTAGATGACAGTGAAATAAATAGAGAATTAATGAAATAAATGCGATGGAATAATTAAGATGGAATAATTGAGATGAAAATGATCTACTGAAGATGACAGTGAAATTAATATATACTGACGGGAATTAGGTAGTGATCTTCTGAAGATGATAGTGTGATGAATCCGGAACTGATCAATCAATTAGGTAGATGAACTTTTAGTGATATGGAAGAAGAGAGTAATGAATCGTTTTGGTGATAAAATTTTGGTTAGAGGGAATTGAATAGGAACTGATCAATGAATTTTGGGAAATTTGAAAAATGGTGGGAAGTAATTTGGGGATTAATAGGATCGATCCGGGTGAAAACATCTCAGCTAATAAGGTCGTGACAGCATTTATCGGATTTAATATAAACTCAATTAATACGATTTGCGTTAATATTTATCTTGAATTTTAAAGAGTTAACATGGACTCAAAAAGTTAAAACCACCAAACCACAGGGACGCAAATCGTATTTAACTTTATTTTAAACATACCTTTAAAATGATCTTTAAATGTAAAATGGAATACTAAGCAATAAATTTAATGATAATTGTATCCTAAAATGACCCTCATTGCCCCTAAACACACCTTATTGGGCCGTCATTGGTCCTAACCATGCTTATTGGTTACATACACACCTTACTGGGACTCATTGGTCCCAACTGGCCCTCGTTTCCCCTAAACACACCTTATTGGCTCTCATTGGTCCTAAACACAACTTATTTGTTACATACACACCTTATTGGGCCATCATTGGTCCTAAACATGCATATTGGTTACATACACACCTTATTGGGACTAATTGGTCCCAACTGGCCTTCGTTTCCCCTAAACACACCTTATTGGGACTCATTGGTCTTAAACATGCTTATTGGTTACATACACACCTTATTGGGCCATCATTGGTCCTAAACATGCTTATTGGTTACATACACACCTTATTGGGACTAATTGGTCCCAACTGGCCCTCGTTTCCCCTAAACACACCTTATTGGGACTCATTGGTCTTAAACATGCTTATTGGTTACATACACACCTTATTGGGCCATCATTGGTCCTAAACATGCCTATTGGTTACATACACACCTTATTACTCATTGGTCCCAACTGACCCTCATTTCCCCTAAACACACCCTACTGGGACTCATTGGTCCCAACTGGCCCTCGTTTCCCCTAAACACACCTTATTGGGACTCATTGGTCCTAAACATGCTTATTGGTTACATACACACCTTATTGGGCCATCATTGGTCCTAAACATGCCTATTGGTTACATACACACCTTATTACTCATTGGTCCCAACTGACCCTCATTTCCCCTAAACACACCCTACTGGGACTCATTGGTCCCAACTGGCCCTCGTTTCCCCTAAACACACCTTATTGGGTCTCATTGGTCCTAAACACAACTTATTTGTTACATACACACCTTATTGGGCCATCATTGGTCCTAAACATGCTTATTGGTTACATACACACCTTACTGGGTCTCATTGGTCCCAACTGGCCCTCGTTTCCCCTAAACACACCTTATTGGGTCTCATTGGTCCTAAACACAACTTATTTGTTACATACACACCTTATTGGGCCATCATTGGTCCTAAACATACCTATTGGTTACATACACACCTTACTGGGACTAATTGGTCCCAACTGGCCCTCGTTTCCCCTAAACACACCTTATTGGGTTTCATTGGTCCTAAACACAACTTATTTGTTACATACACACCTTATTGGGCCATCATTGGTCCTAAACATGCTTATTGGTTACATACACACCTTACTGGGACTCATTGGTCCCAACAGGCCCTCGTTTCCCCTAAACACACCTTATTGGGTCTCATTGGTCATAAACACAACTTAGTTGTTACATACACCTTATTGGGCCATCATTGGTCCTAAACATGCTTATTGGTTACATACACACCTTATTGGGACTCATTGGTCCCAACTGACCCTCGTTTCCCCTAAACACACCTTACTGGGGACTCAATATTGGTCCCAACTGACCCTCGTTTCCCCTAAACACACCTTATTGGGTCTCATTGGTCCTCAACACAACTTATTGGTTACATACACACCTTATTGGGCCATCATTGGTCCTAAACATGCTTATTGGTTACATACACACCTTACTGGGACTCATTGGTCTCAACTGACCCTCGTTTCCCCTAAACACACCTTATTGGGTCTCATTGGTCCTCAACACAACTTATTGGTTACATACACACCTTATTGGGACTCATTGGTCCTAAACACATCAAATTGACCCATTTGACCCCAAATTGACCCATTATTTAATTTTTATCTTAAATCTTTTTATATAATTTATTTAGAATTATAATTCCCCAAAATTTAAGGGGGCGTTTAGTTGTGGAAAACAGGGGGTGTTTTCCATTTCTGTTTTCCAAAAAAAACAAGGGAAACAGAAAATAGTGTTTTCTAAATTTTAACTAAAAATGGAAAACACCTTTTTTACTGTTTTCTAGGAAAACAGAAAATAGTGTTTTCTAAATTTTAACTAAAAATGGAAAACACCTTTTTTACTGTTTTCTGTTTTCTGTTTTCTATTTTCGTTTTCCAAATATATACAAAAGAAAATGGGCGTTCATTTTCTAGGGTTTATACGCACAACCGCTCGACCTCTCCTCCGTTACCTCCGTCGCCGTCTGCTCCAACGCATCGTCGACGGAAATCTAATGTAATGCAGAGATAGAAAACAGTTGATTTGAACATGAAAATTCCATGTTTCAATAGGAAATGGGCGTTCTGTTTTTTGTGTTTAGGGTTTTTGATCGTCTCTGCATCAGTTGTTGATCGGATTGCAATTGTTGATCGTCTCTGTTTTCGAGGATTAGGGTTTTTGTTTAACAGATTGATTTAATAAACAAAAATAGATAACCAAGTATATAACAAAAAGTGGATTTCATACTACTGATTCCAATTCCATACACAAAATTGTTTCCTAATTTACATGTTCATTCCTAAAAAAAAAAAAACAGAGCAGTTGCATGTTGAGGTTCACGGGAACCTAGATTCCATCTCCTCCATCAACTCCAAATGCCTACTCATTGCTTCTTGCCTCTGTTGAACCAACATTTGAAGCCTGGCATCGGAGACGCGTATCTCTTCTACCAGAAAAGTAGCCATCTGGTATCTTGATGGACTTGGTGGCTCTGTAAGTACCTGGTTGAGTAGGGCCAACCCGTCTAAGATACTCTGTCTCTCTGCCCCGATAATCACCTCGTACCTGTCCAGGGTAGCAACAATCTTTATCTGCAAATAATGTTCAACTAATTCTTTCAAGCTTGCCATTTTTAGAAGGATTTGAGTGTTTTGAGAAAGGGTTTGTTAAGGATTTTGAGAAAAGGTTTGATAAGGATTTTGAAAAGGGTTTGATGTTGGAGGTGAGAAGTTTCTCATTACTAATCAAGTGGTATGGTTATATGTGCAAATCACTTGAGTATGCGTCTTATCAGATGTGTAATCACTAGAGTATACCATAGGTCTTATTTGATTAATTTCAAAATTACCCACTGAGTTCATGAGGACTGCACATTATAATTGTTGGACTTTTGGTTATCCTACAAAAATTATTTTCACACGTTCTCCAAGTTAATTAATTAAACTGAAATTCCTACACGATATCAAAAAACCACTAATATTTTAATCACACGATCTGAAATTATCCGAAATTACTGTCACACGATCTCAAAAATCAAACTAACAAGTCAAAATTAAACGAAGAAAGTCAAAATTACCCACTGAGTTCATGAGGATTGAGGGAAGATGAACTAGAGTTCTTCAGGATTATAAAGAGTTATTCAGTAATAGAACCGGATGAACTAGAGTTCCTCATAATCAAGAGTAATTTTCGTTTTAATTTATTTAAATATGATTCTAACTGGGCCCGCTATATTTTAAAAGAGGCGGGGTAAATTAGAGCGAACTCAATTGAAAATTTCACATATCAATCGACAGAATTTTCCCTCCGTCCTATTACTTCTCCAATAAACAGGTTCACAGTAAAGATTATTGAAAAGGATTTTTAGTATTGATCGTTTTTAATCATCTTAATTTGTTGTTGTATCTGTTAGCAAAACAAACATGGATAAGTCTTGGATGAAAACCAGTAGAACCACGCAATCATATGCCGATGGAGTTAAATCATTCTTATTGTTTGCAGTTACCAATTTGGAGAGTAATGAAATTCCATGTCCCTGTGTTAATTGTCTAAACCATTACTCTTTTAAGGCTGATGATGTAGAATTTCATTTGTTTTCAAAGGGATTCGATCAGACTTATAGAAGATGGGATAAACATGGAGAGATAGACGAGCCCGCAGGAGAGGAGCTTCACACGGAATCATTTTTCGATTCCGGAGTTCCATTGGATGCAGCCGAAACAATAAAAATGGTCAGAGCTACTGAAGAAAATTTCGATGAGGACCATGAGAAGTTTCAAGAACGACTCATGGATGCTGAGAAGCCTCTGTATGAAGGATGCCATACCTTCACAAAGTTATCTGCCTTGGTTCATCTACTGAACTTGAAGACTAAGCATGGAGGATCAGATAAATTTTTTAATGAACTTTTAGTTTTGCTGAAACAGATGCTACCTGAAGGTAATGAGATTGTGAAGAATACATATGAGGCCAAGAAGATTTTGAAGTCAATGGGTGCAGTGTACACCAAGATACATGTGTGTATCAATGATTGTATTCTGTACAGGAAGGAGAACAGGGACCTAACTGTATGTCCAACTTGTGGTGAGTCCAGGTGGAAGGTGGATGAGAGGACTAAGAAACTATATGACAATACTCCTGCAAAGGTAATGTGGTATTTCCCCATCATTCCAAGATTGAAACGACTGTTTCAAGTGAAAACCACAGCGGAGGATCTAAGATGGCATGCCACCAGTTCCAAAACATCCGGTGTGTTACGACACCCATCCGATTCACCGGCATGGAAAGCCATCGATGACAAATATCCCGAAATCGCTGACGATCCTAGAAGTCTTCGTCTTGGCATTTCAACTGATGGGGTCGACGTAAATAGAGGTAACAGAAATCATAGTGTGTGGCCGGTTCTATCTGTCATTTACAACCTTCCACCATGGTTGTGTATGAAAAGAAAGTTCATCATGCTTTCGTTATTAATATCGGGAGCGCCTGGAAACGATATTGATGTGTTTTTGGAACCATTAATTGATGACTTAGAGCTGTTATTCGAGGCGGGTGTGGAAACATATGATGCGTATGCACAAGAACAGTTTACTTTGCGTGCAGTTGTTTTATGGACGATTAATGACTACCCTGCACTTGGTACACTTTGTGGTTGCCCGTACAGTGGATTCCGTGGTTGTGTGGTATGTCGGGAAGAAACTAAATGCATTAGGCTTCCTTTCTCAGCCAAGCAGTGTTATGCTGGTCACAGAAGATATCTACCATATACGCATGACTTCCGAAAGCAAACAGAGGCCTTCAATGGTAAACAAGAGTTGGAAGTTGCTGCTGATCCTATGACCGGAGAACAGATATACAACGAAGTTCAACAAATCAGGAACAAATGGGAAAGGGATTAAGGTGTACTGATTCAGAAATCCCAGAGACCTCAACCGGAAGAGGGGGGAAGATTGATAAGAGAAAAAGAAAGAACAAAGAGAAGCCACCATATTGGAAGAAATTCAATATATGGTTTCGAAGACTTAGATACTGGAGGCATAATAGTGTCCAACATTGCATTGATTTCATGCATATTGAAAAGAATGTGGCTGAGAGTCTTGTTGGAACTCTGCTCAACCTTCCCGGAAAGACGAAGGATGGACTGAATGCGAGAAAGGATCTGAACTTTCTGGGGTTAAGACCAGAGTTGCAGCCTAAACAGAACAAGAACAACATAGTACTTCCTGCAACGTCTTACACGTTACAAAAAGATGAAAAGGAAAAGTTTTGTGACACGTTGTATAACTTGAAGGTTCCACAAGGCTATTGTTCTAACTTTTCTAGTTTGGTTAGTCTAAAGGACAAGAAACTTGTGGGGCTCAAGTCACATGACTATCATATGCTGATGCAACAGTTTCTGCCAATTGCAATTCGGTCAGTCATGCCTGAACCGACAAGATATGCTATTATAAGGCTCTGTTTTTTTTTCAAATCAATATGCAGCAAAGAGATCAACGTCGAAGAGCTAGACAAATTGCAAGCAGATCTTTGTGTCACACTATGCCTGCTTGAGAAATATTTCCCGCCATCATTTTTTGATGTTATGCTTCATTTGACGGTGCACCTTACTAGGGAGGTAAAATTATGTGGCCCAATATGCTTTCGATGGATGTATCCATTTGAAAGGTGTATGAAGGTAATTAAGGGCCACGTGAGAAACAAAACTTATCCAGAAGGGTGCATTGCTGAGGAGAACATTGTAGAAGAAACGATTGAGTTTCTCAGCGAATACCAAAAAAACATCACAACTATTGGTGTTCCAACTAAAAAGCATAGCAGTGCGGATGGAAGTCCTGGGTCAGCTGGTAGATCAGTTGAAGTCTCTCCAGAGCTCCTATCGAAAGCGCATTTATTTGTGTTGCTAAATACGCCTGAAATTGAGCATTATATCGAGTAAGTAATTTAGATTATTAACCTTTTTTTATCTGTTTAATTAATTATAAACTTTTATAGATAACTTCAATTCATGTAATTGCAGAGAACACATGAAATTTTTGGAAAAGGAACATCCTGGTAGTAGACTAAATAACCTGACTAAGAAGCAGAGCACAACATTTGGTAAATGGTTACGCAACAAGGTCAGCTAAATTTGCTTATTGCTTTAATTCCGGATGAACTGTAACTTTCCTGAACAACTGACCTGAGTTGTCCGGAACAACTCTATTTTCTATCCGGATGAACTATAACCTTCCTGGTAAACTGAAACTATTTTCTTATAGTTTTAATTCCGGATGAACTGTAACTTTCCGGAACAACTGACCTGAGTTGTCCGGAATAACTCTATTTTCTATCCGGATGAACTATAACCTTCCTGGTGAACTGAAACTATTTTTCTTATAGTTTTAATTCCGGATGAACTGTAACTTTCCGGAACAACTGACCTGAGTTGTCCGGAATAACTCTATTTTCTATCCGGATGAACTATAACCTTCCTGGTGAACTGAAACTATTTTTCTTATAGTTTTAATTCCGGATGAACTGTAACTTTCCGGAACAACTGACCTGAGTTGTCCGGAACAACTTTATTTTATTTTTGGAAGAGCTATAATCTTCCTATTCCTAATGAACTCTCCTGATGAACCTACTATGAATTTCAGGTTGAAAAGGAGATGGCGGAGTCCCCAGAAACTATATCAGAGACCGTTAGGTGGATTTCACATGGTCCGCACAGAAGCGTGAGGAAATATGAAGTATATGACATCAATGGCTATTCATTTCGTACAAAATTTCGAGACGGTAGGGTTTACCAGAACAGCGGGGTTGGTTTAGAGGTAAATGACATGCACATCTCTAACGAGGTCTTAACCTATGGAAAAAAACCTTACTATGGGGTTTTAAAAGAGATATGGCTACTAGATTACCATATTAAAACCATCCCTCTATTTATGTGCGACTGGGTTGAGAATACACAGGGGGTTAAAAAAGATAGTCTTGGTTACACTTTGGTCAACCTTAAAAGACTAGGTCACAAGGAGGACCCGTTCATTTTCGCGTCACAAGCAGAACAGTTGTTTTACGTCAAAGACCAGCTGGATAAAAAACTGCATATTGTCTTTATGACACCTCCCAGAAATTACAGAGATTATTATGAAGACGATGCCAATGAAGAATTTAGTACAGTAGTTTTTCCTCACAACGATAATGTATTGCCATCCGTAGATGCACGTCACAATGTTTACCATAGAGCTGACTGTACTGGAATGATATTACGAAAAACCACCGATTAATTGATCATCATTGTAATGTTTTTGAATCTTAGCAAACTACAGTATCAACAATATTTGTTTTTTTTTCTTATGTATTCTGGAATATATATTATGGATCTTAATTTTGAGTCAAGTGTTTCCTTTTTTTTGATTGTGCCTGCAGGTCTCCTCTCTTTGACCAAACCAGAGTCAATAAAAGTCAAAAATAAACAAACAAAATCAACTGCTGCTTTAACAAACACAATTACATACATAATCCTATTTTTCCATTAATACATTGATCTATAAAATTACAACTGAAAAACTACTAACTTAAAATGGAGAAGAAGCGGCTGAAGAAAAATCCCTCTTTGCTTTCTCACATGCACTTGCTTCTGATCAAGTGAAAAGAGAGAACAAGTCCCTCTTTGCTTTCTCACATGCACTTGCTTCTGATCAACTGAAAATGGTGAAGAAGTGGCGAAGAGAAATCGGGTTCATGGGGCCAAAAGGGAGAGAAGCACCTGAAGAATACATGTGCCCTTACTGCTGACTGTTATAAAATTACACAATAACTTAAAATCTGCTCGCAGTAAAGCATTTGTATGAACCATTAGAGACTCCTCGTCTCCATGGTTTCCACAATAACTTAAAATCTGCTCACAGGAGATACAGAGTGCAATCTTTCCCTGCACAAGATAAAATTACCAAATCTGAGACGAAAATTTCAATCGAATTAGACGAAAATTTCCGTGCTCATGATAACTTACCGTTTTCCACATACGGATGATGCCAATTCCACATTTTTTGTCGTCGATGATGGACGAAAAACAGAGAGAGAAATACTGGGAGAAAAGGGTCATGGTGGAGATGATGATGAAAACTGATACAGAGATAGTATATATCGATACTCTAGGGGCGTGGTAGATGGAGATTTGAAAGATAAAGTAAATGAAAAAGTAAATGAAATAATCATGATTACAAGCGCCGTCGACTGTTGGTATTCTTTTAGCCACCTAAAATTAATATACCGTGACCATTTGTCATAATTTGTCACGCAACCAATGTTTTAATATGAGTGGCCATATCACAAGATAATCAAACATGATAAACATATATTATAACCATCATATATATATTATAACTACTAATATCATAACTAAATAAACATATAAACTATTGTTCTTAATTTGTTTATAATTAAACATAAACATCCATTAATTAATAATCCGGATCACTGCAATCTTCGGATATGTATGATCCTGATGAACTTGCATCGTCATCATCATGATCATCATCATCATCATCATCATCTTCTTCTTCATCTTCTTCATCTGCTTCATCTGCTTCTTCATGATCTTCTTCATCATCTTCTTCATCTTCATCTTCTTCATCTTCTTCTTCGGGTTCATTGAATTTTGTATCAAGGACACGAAATAATTTCGCTGTCTCAACATGGTAGGCAAAACAATCAGGAATCTTCTGCGCATATAGTTGCTTCAGGATGTTCTCATCGTTGTGTTTAATCACAGATTTGTGGGACTTGAAGGATCTTCTTCTCCTGTTACTGTAAACCAAAAAAATACGGTTATGCTTCACATACCAGTAATTAAGGGACCGTTGATTATCGGCCATTTGATACAAGAATTGGTGTAAACGAATTGGTGTAGAGAATTTGAGAGAATTGGTGTAGAGAATTTGAGATCAAGAAAGGGATGGCGGTAAAAAGGAAAATAACAATGATGATGATATATAGGGTAGCATATTTTAACCCGCTCGAATTAATGGTACAATTGAAAAAAGCGCGTTGTTTTAGAGTGAAACAAATCTTCTATTTTTCGCCACGCGTTTAATATTTTACCGTGACCATAAAATAAATTTTTGTCACTCACAACCTACCATTTAGTCACGGTTAATATATGTGGCCATAGGTAATAGATTTTTGTCACTCACAACCTACCGTGACCATTAGTCATCTAATATTTAGTCACACAACCTAATAACAGTGGCCATATGTACTACCTTTTAGCCACATAACTAAGTAAAAAGCGTGGCCATTGCTCACATTTAGCCACGCATAAATAGTTTTGTTTTCTTTTAATTTACTAAGTAATAAAATCTACTGTTCCGTCACACAACATTATTTAAGCATGGCCATACATTCCTTTTTGGTCACACGAATAAAAAATCATAAAAATTCCGTGGCCGTTTGGTGCATTTCGCCACTCTTTTTTAAGTGTGACAAATAAGTGCCACATGTTTTTGTAAAACAGTGGCTAAAGCCACTGCACCTGATTGTTGTTGTCACATAAACAAAAAAATACGTGGCTAAAAGGGTCCAAAGGCTATATATTTGGCCACGGGTACAAAATATGTGTGGCTAAAACGAGAATTTCTTACCTTTGGCCACGCTTTTTTCAAAACAGTGGCTATGCGTTATCAAAAAAACCGTCGCCAAATCCACTTTTTGACGTAGTGTTATCTCCACCAACCATCTCATCCAACTTTTTCTGAAGCTCTACAAACTCTTCCATAAACACACTCTTTTCTTTGATTAAGTTCTCATTTGTCTTGAAATTCTCATCAGAATCTTCACACTTCTTTTTGTTAATTTCTAATTCATCTTCCCTCTTCTTGTTGTCAACAATCAACACCTCTTTTTCTTGAACCAATTCCCGAATCTTTCTGTCCTTTTGAGCACAAAATTCACACGTTGACTCATAACCACTTACTTTAGAATCAGAATCACCTGTTTCAACTTTCACATTTGCCATCAATGCTATATGTGAATCTCCAGTTAAAAAAACCGAGGTGGTGGGCAAATACCTTGGTTGCGGAAGCGGATCGAATCTTTGTGTAGCTCGTTTTTGTAGAAACAAACGAACACCCGGATATAAACAACGATGGTGTTTGAGATGTGATGATGATGATGTGCAAAGCTAGCATAAACATGGATATGAAGAACAAGATAGATAGATAATAAACAACATGAAGGATAGATAATTAAAGATAACCGAATGATTACATTTTACCTACCCCACACATTCCCGGGTATCATGAACTTACTAGGTGAGTTCATGAACCCTCGACAAGTTTCAAGGAACCATGACTAACTCTCTCTCACTAGACATACATCATCAAGTCTTTCACATGAGAAAGACTTACTATATATACTACAAAACTCACTAAGGGCATAATAGTAAAACTACCAACTAGTGACAATATTTAAACAATAAATAATATTCACTAGAGCCATCTTCTTTAGTTGAGTCTTGTGTCTTGATTTGTCATGTTCTTCACCGTGTTGTCGGGACGGTAGACGTTAAGTGGCCGTTGAGTATTAAACACATCTATCCAAATCTTGTTGGCTCGGTATCTCGATTCCCAACAATCTCCCCCTATTTGGTAGATGGTATACTCAACACTTGAGACATCGGTTCTTTGTATTCTTGCAACTTGGCTTCAAGAAAATCTTCATGTAGTTTCAAGTCTATTGTTCTTTAATTCTCCTTTGTGAAGCTCCCCCTATAATAAACATTCTTCTAGCCCAAAGCCATAGGCTGTAATGCATAGAGTGTTTACAAACTTCAACACAATGGCAAGCTACTTGAGGACTAAGTCATAACTCAAGGTACCAATATTGTTGAAAGTAAACAATATAAAGGATCTATGAAAAATGTGAGAATTAAATCCACAATTCAACCGTCTTGAAATACTTGGCCGAATACCAAACCAATGCTTTGCACGAAGATAAACCACTTCTTTTTGTGCTAATAATCTTGCCTTCGATTTTTACCATAATGGCAATGTCGCAACTGTTACGGCTTGAGGACGCTTCGAAGATTAAAAATCACGTTGCTTTCTTTTGCTAACACCCGTTGCCAAAAGTCTCATCAAATCATCACATTTTCTCCCCCCTAGACTTTTGCAACCCGTTAGCAAAAATAGAAACATGTTGTTGTAATCAAACACATCCAAGTAGCATATCACAAATAAAAATCAGCCTTGCAATATCAACCGGTTAATCTTCATAATCCAACCAATAATAAATCCCTTTCATCTTCAACATATCGACCCAAACTTGCACATAACTTTCATAACCGTTTTACCCCATAGCACGTCTGCCATAACGAAGTAATCTTGATATAAAAGTATAGTTGTAGGTGTACCTGAAATGTTTGATGAACATTGGGTTCTCGAAATTACGAATAATGTTGGAGAAGAATATGAAGTGGTTGACGTGGATCCTCTTGGCTGCGATTTGGTTGCTACTGTGTTGACAACAAAAGTAATAAAAACAGCTGCCCAACTGTTTTAATTTTCTGGTCTGGCCCAGTCTGTTGATTTTCTGAGGCCCGATCTTCTTTAAATTATGACAGCCCAAGTATAACCCTAAGGGCTGTAAATGAAAGATGCGTACCAGAACAGTTTACATGCGCCTCTCATCACTGTCGACAAGAGACAAGAGAACCGGCGGCACAGTGGCATTTTCCGGCGACAGACCTTGAATGGAGACAAACACCTGCGACCAGAACCTCGGTGTATGCATAACCCCGGCGGCCTGATGTTGTTTTTCGGTCAGAAAACGAGTTCTCTGGTGACGTGATGGCGAATTCCGGTGAGCCTATGGTGAACAAAAGCAAACAGTGGCTTTACCGGTCAAACTTGGAAGTTCCGCTTGAAGTAGGTTTCCGGTTGAAACCACGTTTTTCTGCTTGAGCATAAATTCCGGTTGAACGTGAATTCCGGTTGAATTAGGGTTTTCCGCTTCAAGTGGAACGGAAGTGAGTTCCGGTTGAACGTTGAAACTTCCGTTTGAAGTTTCCGGTTGAAGCTGCTTTTTCGGTTGAATCTCGCACTTCCGGTTGAACTTCGAAGTTTCCGGTTGAACTCCACTGTCTCCGTCTGAACCCGTATTTCCGTTTGAAATCTTCAGTTCTGGTTGAATATTCCGCTCGAAGTTGAGACGGAACAGGTAAGAGGTTTTCCGGTTGAAGTTCGATTTCCGCTTGAACTCCATAATTCCGGTTGAACGATGAATTTGCATCTCCGCTTGAAGATTCGAACGGAACAGGTTTTTCCGTCTCAAATTGAGTTTGGTCGGAACTAAGATGTTGATCCTCTTTCCCATTGAAGAGTGAGTTGAACCTGAATGGGGGTTACTTCGGTAGAAAGTTGATTTCCAATCAAAGAGTTATGTTCTTCCTGTTAAAGATGACAGCTCTGTGTTCCCGGAACTGAGCTTATCCCGATGACTTCAACCCTCGTCACCTTCATTGCTGGAAACCCTATAACGAACATTGTCGTGATCAGCCATCATCAACTGAGAATCCCGTAGAACCCAGATCCTGAACTCGTCATTATCATTGTCTTCATCACCTTTTCACCTTAAGAGACCCTAATATGGATCTGTGAACGACAGGTTTGAACACGGTTAACCCATATCGAAGTATTTTATTTTCCTCCATCCCTTGATATCATCCTTGAACCGAACAGAAACGGGTATACGAACGATCTCGAGCTGCAGTCTCGTGTTCGTGTTTCTGAGTTCATCGTCTTCAAAAATTGAAACCTGTAACTCACTCAATATTTGTATTTTGTTCTTCTAATTTTGAAGAGAGAGAAGAGTATGGTTGACCTTGAAAAGAGTGAATGTAGGGATGAGACATGTAGGTGGCTTGTGGCAGAAAAAGAAGTTGGATAAACGGATGATTTTGGTAAAAAGTACACTTTGTTTTGTGGGACTTAATAAAAAGTGAATAAGACAAAACTCAAAAGCTTAAAAAGCAAGTTGAATTTTACACACATACAGACAAAGTGTGATGTGATAAAAGAATATTCACATCTTTCAAGGTTTTCTTGAGATCTACAATCAAAAGCAATTTTGATCATGAATTTGAATTTGAAGAAATATGCATACGTAAAATATGCAGAAAGTTTCATGAATCAAGTTTTGAGGCTAGATTTTGATAAACTGGGAAAATCATACAAATTCTAATTGTATAGCAAGCTTTAAACACAAACACTCAAAGAAATTTACTTTTGACGACTCAAGAATAATACATGAACAAATAGATCTTGACTATTCTATAAAAGAAAAAAAATTAAGGATCTTTTTCAAAAACTTTGAAAGACATGGAGTGGAGTTCAAAATCTTTCTAAAAAGTTTACATCTCCATTTGTTTTAAAAACAAGCATATGAACACAAAGGTGAGATATCAACCATGAGGTTGCATCATCTCGACCATGGCTCTGATGCCAGTTAAAAAAACCGAGGTGGTGGGCAAATACCTTGGTTGCGGAAGCGGATCGAATCTTTGTGTAGCTCGTTTTTGTAGAAACAAATGAACACCCGGATATAAACAACGATGGTGTTTGAGATGTGATGATGATGATGTGCAAAGCTAGCATAAACATGGATATGAAGAACAAGATAGATAGATAATAAACAACATGAAGGATAGATAATTAAAGATAACCGAATGATTACATTTTACCTACCCCACACATTCCCGGGTATCATGAACTTACTAGGTGAGTTCATGAACCCTCGACAAGCTTCAAGGAACCATGACTAACTCTCTCTCACTAGACATACATCATCAAGTCTTTCACATGAGAAAGACTTACTATATATACTACAAAACTCACTAAGGGCATAATAGTAAAACTACCAACTAGTGACAATATTTAAACAATAAATAATATTCACTAGAGCCATCTTCTTTAGTTGAGTCTTGTGTCTTGAGTTGTCATGTTCTTCACCGTGTTGTCGGGACGGTAGACGTTAAGTGGCCGTTGAGTATTAAACACATCTATCCAAATCTTGTTGGCTCGGTATCTCGATTCCCAACACCAGTGAAACGACTTTCAAACATAGTTTCCATTCTAGCATCATTTGCTTGAGAATAACATACAAACGCAGATTCATCTGGAAAATATTTAGTCCAATCATAACCTTCTTCAGTTTGAGATATCATAGCTTTAACTTCTTGATTGCGATCATGCTTATCCGAAGTACATGTTTCAGATGATGATTGATTGCATTCACGTGCAAAATGTCCGAATTTGGAACATTTGAAACATTTAAGCTTTGACTTATCTAATCCAAGTTTGTCTCCTTGAATAACAGATTTATTTCCATGTTTCTTCATAAATCTTCTTCCTCTTTCAACTAGCATAGCAAACTACCAATCCAAATCTAACTTATGCAACTGATCATCATCCATCTGAGTTAAGTCATCTGCAAACAAACCAGATTTACCTATTTGGCTAAAAACTTTACCCAGAAGAAGATGATATGAAAGCAAAAACAATGCAGCTAAATCTTTAGCTGTTTGAATTGGAATGGATTTGTTTGTCGATTAATAGGAATAGTAAAACTGCAACCTGGAGAATAACCAGAATTTTCAAATTTTCCAGCAATAAGAGCTGTTGGAGCTGGATTTAGAATTGAGCTAACACTTGACTTAGCTTTAGCATTCACGGTAGCAGAATTCTATCCAAAATATAATTCAGGATTCTGAACAGAAGGACTTGCTGACTTTTTCACAATCATTCCCATTTCACAAGCTTGTAATTTTCTTGTCAATTGATTGAATGTCCAACCTGAGTAACTTGGATCATTAGTCAACATCATAACATAATTTTCCCATGCATCAGGTTAGGCTTCCAGAAACTTCTCTTTCAATTCATCATTCTCTTTTGTAACTTGCACAACTTCAAGTTCGTTTATTAAATGTGAAAAGCTTACAATCAAGTCTAGAATTTTCTCATTCTCTCAATGTCCAAATTATCAAATTCCTTCTTCAAACTTTCTTTCGGTTCTTTTTATATTGCTCGTTACCCTTACATGTTTCTGCAATAGCATCCCACAATTCTTTAGAAGTTGTGTAATTCTTAAACTGATGCATCAAGTCATTAGGTAAAGCCATTGTAAGAAAGCTATAAGTTTTCTTCTCTCTTGCAAACAATTTCCTTTCATTAGAATCAAAATCACTAATCATCTTTGGCTTTCTAGCACTTAGCATTGGATACTCATACTCCTTTTCAATCGGAATCCAACATCAACATCTTGAGAAAAAATGTATGATTCAAATCATTTCTTCCAATTATGATAATCCTCCAATTTAGTAGCGTACCAACTTGGTACGGCGTAACTCCCTGCGTACCAATCAGTTAGCCGTCGCGTACCACCGTTGAAGATTGCCTTCCGTACCAACACTCAGCGTACCATAAGTCTATGAAGATTGCCTAGCGTACCAAGTGGCGTACCAATGGATCATCCGGTGTACCATCATATTCATTCGGCGTACCAACACAGATTTGGCTGATTTTTGCGAATTTTGACAATTTGGACTGGAATTTAGAACAGTAAGCAAAGAAAACACACCAGGAACGTTCATAAATCAGTTTTAGCACCAGAATCACTCGGAATTGAAAAAAAATTGATGAAAAACCAAAGAAACACCAACTTTCTCTCACTAGAAAATTCGAATTTGATCAAAACACAGCAGTAGAGCAACCTGGATTGCTCTAATACCACTTATAAGTGCACGGATGGATCTTACCACTGCATGATTCGATCAAACACAATGAACACGAAGTAAATAATGCTTTGCTTTATTGATTTCACTTAAAGATTACAAGGAATCTAGAGAGAGAGAGACACACACTCAAATACACACAGTTAAGAGTGACACAAATGACCAGCAGTTCTAACTCTCTCTAACACGAACTACTTATACTAAACATTAAGTCTAGCGTATCATCCAACGTACCATTGGTATGTTGGCTCCGTACTAATTGGTATGGACCTTGGTACGCAGACCCTAAGACACACATAAATATGCTCTGATCTAGATACAATGCACGAGACAAATTGTAGCATAGGAATATGCTCTAAGAGAAATCTCAGTGAACCAGTGATGATTTTTTCCTAGCGAACCAGTGGTTAGGAGGAAAAATTGTCATGAAGCATTGTCAAAGATTGCCTAGCAAACCAATAGCAGACTAATGGATAGCAGACCAATCTATGAAGATTAACTAACGAACCACTATGAAGTTTGCCTAGCGAACCATTGCACTCATCCAGCAAACCAAGTTGTTCATCCGGAGAACCAACACTGTAACAGACTGATTTTTCTGATTTTGATGAACTTAACCGTGAATTTCAGCAGTAACCAACGAAAACACACTAGGAACATTTTGAAATCAAGTTTGACATCAGAAACACTTGTATTTGAGAAAAAGTAATGAAAAATGATGAGAATAATGAAAATCCCACTTTCTCTCTCTAGAAATCTCTAAAAAACTCAAAAATCACAAATTTTGATCAGCAAATAGAACAAGAGAGCTCTGATACCACTTGTAAAGACATGGAGCGATGGATCGATTGGTAATCTAGTGATATCGAGATTAAACGATAACACAAAGTGTATATACAAAGGATTTTGTATTGATATGCTTTATGTTGATAAGATGACAGACTTCTTTGCAAAATTGGCCTTCCATTTGGACCAGTTGGTTATTCATATTGATCATAAAAGGATAACCAAAGATTGATATCATTAGTGGCGGCGTACGCTTCAAATGGTTTCACCCAACTATGATAATCTTCCAATTTGAGCAACTAAGGAACTTTCTGACTTGTTCTTATTTCATTATCGTAGTTAATAAGAGCTTGCATCGTTGTTCGCATCGCAAAAAACGCTTGATAAACAATCATTTGAAATTGCTATATCGGTAGCGAAAACTTCAAACTCAAAAACAAAGGTCTTAGAAGTGAAATTTGGAGGTCAAACCGGAGAGTACTGGCCATAAGGCCAGTAAAAGTGTAGATCTAGTCGAGACTATCGTTTTGGCCGATATTAGCTCACGTAACTCTTACCGAAACTCAAGTTACGTCTGTTCTAAGGAAACACACTTTCTGATTGCGAACCAAACCAATTCCATTCGACATATGTAATCAGCGAACCAAATGAACTCTCTGAACCGTTGGCGAACCAGAAATTTCAACTAATCAAGAAGCGTTGGCGAACCAGAAAAGTCAATAGCAAACCACTATTCTCAGCGAACTAGAAATCTCAACGAACCAGTAATGATTTTCGCCTAGCGGACCAATTACTAGGAGGAATAACCGTCGCGAACCATTCTTGAAGATTGCCTAGCGAACCAATAGCGGACCAATGGATAGCAAACCAATCTATGCAACTTAATTAACGAACCACTATAAAGTTTTCCTAGCGAACCATTGCACTCATCCAGCGAACCAACACTATAATCGACTGATTTTCCTGATTTTGATGAATTGAACTGTAAATTGCAGCAGTAAGTAACAAAAACACACTAGGAACATTTTGAAACCAAGTTTGACATCAGAAACACTAGGATTCTAGAAACATTGATGAAAAATGATAAAAAAAAAAACCCACTTTCTCTCTCAAGAAATCTCTAAAAATCTCAAAAATTACAGATTTTGATCAGCAAATGGAACTAGAAAGCTCTGATACCACTTGTAACGACATGGAGTAATGGATCGGTTGGTAATCTAGTAATATCGAGATTAAATTATGAAACAAAGTATATATATAAAGATTTTGTATTGATATGCTTTCTTTTGATCAGCGAACAGACTTCTTTGCAAAATTAGCCTTCCATTTGGACCAGTTGGATATTCATATTGTTCATTAAAAGATAAGCAAAGATTGATATCATTTGTATCGACGTATATTTCAAATCGTTTCACCCAACTATGATAAATTTCCAATTTGAGCAACTTAGGAACTTTCTTACTTGTTCCTATTTCATTATCATGGTTAATAAGAGATTGCATCATGGTTTGCATCGCGGAAAACGCTTGATAATCACTCATTTTAAAATTGTGATATCAGTATCGAAAACTTCAAACTCGAAAACCAATGTCTTAGAAGTGGAATTTGGAGGTCAAACCGGAGGGTACTGGCCATAAGGCCAGTAAAAGTGTAGATCTAGACGGGACTATCGGTTTTGGCCGATATTAGCTCACGTAACTCTTACCGAAACTCAAGTTACGTCAGTTCTAAGGAAACACACTTTTTGACAGTGAACAAAACCAATTCCAATGGACAAATGTAATCAGTGAACCAAATGAACTCTCCAAACCAAAAGTCAACGAATCAAAAAGCATTAGCGAACCAGAAAAGTCAATAGCTAACCACTATTCTCAGCGAACTAGAAACCTCAATGAACCAGTAATGATTTTCGCCTAGCGAACCAATGACTAGGAGAAATAACCGTCGCGAATCATTCTTGAAGATTTCCTATCGAACCAATAGCGGACCAGTGGATAGCAAACCAATCTATGCAGCTTAACTAGCGAACCACTATAAAGTTTGCCTAGCGAACCATTGCACTCATCCAGTGAACCAACCACTGTAATCAACTGATTTTTCTAATTTTGATGAATTGAATTGTAAATTGCAGCAGTAAGCAACAAAAACACACTAGGAACATTTTGAAATCAAGTTTGACATCAGAAACACTAGGATTTGAGAAATATTGACGAAAAATGATGAAAACCCCACTTTCTCTCTCTAGGAATCTCTATAAATCTCAAAATCATAGATTTTGATTAGCAAATGGAACTTGAAAGCTCTGATACCACTTGTAACGACATGGAGTGATGGATCGATTGGTAATCTAGTAATATCGAGATTAAACGATGACACAAAGTATATATATAAAGATTTTGTATTGATATGCTTTCTTTTCATCAGCAGACAAACTTCTTTGCAAAATTGGCCTTCCATTTGGACCAGTTGGATATTCATATTGTTCATTAAAAGATAAGCAAAGATCGATAGCATGCGTACCGACGTATGATTCAAATCGTTTCACCCAACTATGATAATCTTACAATTTGAGCAACATAGGCACTTTCTGACTTGTTCCTATTTCATTATCATAGTTAATAAAAGCTTGCATCGTGGTTTACATCGCGGAAAACGCTTGATAATCACTCATTTTAAAATTATGATATTGGTAGAGAAAACTTCATACTCGAAAACTAAGGTCTTAGAAGTGGAATTTGGAGGTCAAACCAGAGGAAACTGGCCATAAGGCCAGTAAAAGTGTACATCTAGTCGAGACTATCGTTTTGGCTGATATTAGCTCGTGTAACTTTTACCAAAACTCAAGTTACGTCAGTTCTAAGGAAACACACTTTCTGACAGCGAACCAAACCAATTCCAACGGACCAATGTAATCAGCGAACCAAATGAACTCCCCAAACCAAAACTCAATGAACCAAGAAGCTTTAGTGAACCAATGAAGTCATCCGAACCAGAAAAGTCAATAGCAAACCACTAGTCTCAGCGATCCAGAAATCTCAGCGAACCAGTGATGATTTTTGCCTAGCGAACTACTGATTATGAGGAATAACCGTCGCGAACCATTGTTGAAGATTGCCTAGAGAACCAAAAGCGGACCAATGGATAGCGAACAAATATATGAAGATTAACTAGCGAACCACTATAAAGTTTGCCTAGCGAACCATTGCACTCATCCAGCGAACGAAGTTGTTCATCCGGCGATCCAACACTATAATCGATTGATTTTCCTGATTTTGATGTATTGGACTGTGATTTGCAGCAGTAAGCAACAAAAACACAGTAGGAATGTTTTGAAGTCATGTTTGATGTCAAAAACACTAGGATTTGAGAAACATTGATGAAAAATGATGAAAAACACACTTTCTCTCTCTAGAAATCACTAAAAATTTCAAACATCACAGATTTTGATTAGCATATGGAACCAGAAAGCTCTGATACCACTTGTAATGATATGGAGCGATAGATCGATTGCTAATCTAGTGATATCGAGATTAAACGATGACACAACGTGTATATACGAAGGATTTTGTATTGGTATGATTTCTGTTGATAAGGTGACAGACTTCTTTGCAAAATTGGCTTTCCATTTGGACCAGTTGGATATTCATATTGTTCATTAAAAGATAAGCAAAGATCGATAGCATGCATACCGACGTATGATTCAAATCGTATCACCCAACTATGATAATCTTACAATTTGAGCAACATAGGCACTTTCTGACTTGTTCCTATTTCATTATCATAGTTAATAAAAGCTTGCATCGTGGTTTACATCGCGGAAAACGCTTGATAATCACTCATTTTAAAATTATGATATTGGTAGAGAAAACTTCATACTCGAAAACTAAGGTCTTAGAAGTGGAATTTGGAGGTCAAACCAGAGGAAACTGGCCATAAGGCTAGTAAAAGTGTACATCTAGTCGAGACTATCGTTTTGGCTGATATTAGCTCATGTAACTCTTACCAAAACTCAAGTTACGTCAGTTCTAAGGAAACACACTTTCTGACAGCGAACCAAACCAATTCCAACGGACCAATGTAATCAGCGAACCAAATGAACTCCCCAAACCAAAACTTAACGAACCAAGAAGCTTTAGTGAACCAATGAAGTCATCCGAACCAGAAAAGTCAATAGCAAACCACTAGTCTCAGCGATCCAGAAATCTCAGCGAACCAGTGATGATTTTTGCCTAGCGAACTACTGATTATGAGGAATAACCGTCGCGAACCATTGTTGAAGATTGCCTAGAGAACCAAAAGCGGACCAATGGATAGCGAACAAATATATGAAGATTAACTAGCGAACCACTATAAAGTTTGCCTAGCGAACCATTGCACTCATCCAGCGAACGAAGTTGTTCATCCGGCGATCCAACACTATAATCGATTGATTTTCCTGATTTTGATGTATTGGAATGTGATTTGCAGCAGTAAGCAACAAAAACACAGTAGGAATGTTTTGAAGTCATGTTTGACGTCAAAAACACTAGGATTTGAGAAACATTGATGAAAAATGATGAAAAACACACTTTCTCTCTCTAGAAATCACTAAAAATTTCAAACATCATAGATTTTGATTAGCATATGGAACCAGAAAGCTCTGATACCACATGTAATGATATGGACCGATAGATCGATTGCTAATCTAGTGATATCGAGATTAAACGATGACACAACGTGTATATACGAAGGATTTTGTATTGGTATGATTTCTGTTGATAAGGTGACATACTTCTTTGCAAAATTGGCTTTCCATTTGGACCAGTTGGATATTCATATTGTTCATTAAAAGATAAGCAAAGATCGATAGCATGCATACCGACGTATGATTCAAATCGTATCACCCAACTATGATAATCTTACAATTTGAGCAACATAGGCCCTTTCTGACTTGTTCCTATTTCATTATCATAGTTAATAAAAGCTTGCATCGTGGTTTACATCGCGGAAAACGCTTGATAATCACTCATTTTAAAATTATGATATTGGTAGAGAAAACTTCATACTCGAAAACTAAGGTCTTAGAAGTGGAATTTGGAGGTCAAACCAGAGGAAACTGGCCATAAGGCCAGTAAAAGTGTACATCTAGTCGAGACTATCGTTTTGGCTGATATTAACTCATGTAACTCTTACCAAAACTCAAGTTACGTCAGTTCTAAGGAAACACACTTTCTGACAGCGAACCAAACCAATTCCAATGGACCAATGTAATCAGCGAACCAAATGAACTCCCCAAACCAAAACTCAACGAACCAAGAAGCTTTAGTGAACCAATGAAGTCATCCGAACCAGAAAAGTCAATAGCAAACCACTAGTCTCAGCGATCCAGAAATCTCACCGAACCAGTGATGATTTTTGCCTAGCGAACTACTGATTATGAGGAATAACCGTCGCGAACCATTGTTGAAGATTGCCTAGAGAACCAATAGCGGACCAATGGATAGCGAACAAATATATGAAGATTAACTAGCGAACCACTATAAAGTTTGCCTAGCGAACCATTGCACTCATCCAGCGAATGAAGTTGTTCATCCGGCGATCCAACACTATAATCGATTGATTTTCCTGATTTTGATGTATTGGACTGTGATATGGAGCGATAGATCGATTGCTAATCTAGTGATATCGAGATTAAACGATGACACAACGTGTATTTACGAAGGATTTTGTATTGGTATGATTTCTGTTGATAAGGTGACAGACTTCTTTGCAAAATTGGCTTTCCATTTGGACCAGTTGGATATTCATATTGTTCACTAAAAGATAACCAAAGATCGATATCATTCGTACCGACGTATGATTCAACTCGTTTCACCTAACTATGATAATCTTCCAATTTGAGGAACTTAGGAACTTTCTGACTTGTTCCTATTTCATTATCATAGTTAATAAGAGCTTGCATCGTGCTTTGCATCGCGAAAAACGCTTGATAATCACTCATTTTGAAATTGCAATATCGGTAGCGAAAACTTCAAACTCGAAAATGGAGGTCTTAGAAGTGGAATTTGGATGTCAAACAATGGTCTAATCACAAGAAGAGATCTAAGTGAATGTGTATGTGTTTTGAATGTGTTCGTCTTCAATGTTTCTTGTGTGATTCCAGATTGTAATTGTTCTTTTGTGATCAATAAACAATCATTTAATTACGTTCTTGTATTCGGTATAGCTAGATCAAGTTGGCGATCCCCCTCTCTCTCGCGTTTTTAAGTGGTATCAGAGCATTTCGGTTTAAGATACTAATCTGTTCTTGGCTATTTTTGAATTTTTGATTCATTTTATGTTGGTTTTTGACAAATCGAGGTGTTTTTGCTCCCGTTTGGTCATTTCAGTTTCATTTCTGGTGTCAATTTCAACCCTTATTCAATCCTTTTGATTGTATCTGATCTACTGCTGAAAATCTCATTCAAAAACCTTCAAAATCGTGAAAGTTTGATCAAAAATGGTTCGGTTCATTTCAGTTCATGTCTAGAACTTCCTGTTCGTGCAAATAACTGTCACGAAGTGACAGTTCGCGTCAGTAACCGCCACAAACTCATAGTTCATGTTCACTTCGCAACTTAGTTTGTATCACTTCGCGACTTAGTTCATATCACTTCGTGTATGAGTTCGTGTGTCACTTCTCATGACAGTTCGTGTTACTTCGTGGGACACTTCGTAAGTCAGTTCTCAGAGCAGTTCGTGAATTAGTTCGTGTACTACTTTTCAGCCAAGTTCCTGAGTTAGTTCGTGCACCAGTTCGTGACTCTGTTCTAAGCTCAGTTCATGCATCAGTTCACAACTCAATTCTTAGATCAAAATTTCTTGGTTGTTTCACTAAAACTGACGTAATTTTAGTTCCATTAAGAGTTACGAGAGCTAATACCAGCCAAAACGACCGTCTCGGAGATATCTACACTTTTACTCGTCTTGTGGCGAGTATCCTCTATTTCGATACCCAAATTCCACCTATAAGATCTCGATTTTTTCATTCAAAATTTACCGAAAATTTATCTCAATATGTCTTATTTTCAAGCATTTTTCGTTACGCAAAACGCGATGCAAACCTTGATCAATTTTGATAATGAAATTGGAACAAGCCAGAAAGTTCCAAAGTTATTAAAATTGGAAGATTATCAAAATTGGAAGTGAAGGTTTTCTGCTTATATTAGCACAAAGGATATTGATCTATGGAGTTTAATTGAAAAACTTTACACACGTCCAACTGATGAAGGAGAGTATAAAGAATGGAAAGATTTCACATCAGATGAAATGAATAGTTATGAACTCGAACAAAAATCTTTTGGTTATCTTATAATGGCTTTACATACCGAACTATTACATCAATTCAGCACATGCAAAAAGACAAACAGTTATGGGATGCTTTATCTACAAGATGTGAAGTTGGAACGATCAATACAAAAAGAGTAGACGAAAAGTGTTGAACAAAGAATTTGATTACTTTCAATATTATGATATTGAAAACATCACTAATCTTGTATCCAGGTTCTCACATCTTATCAGTGAATTGAAAGTGGTTGGGATAGACAAGAGTGAGGAAGAACTGAAAGAAAAACTATTGGAAGCTTTACCACAGAAATGGGAAAATTATTTCTTATTGATTACGCGTGACAAATAATTCTGTTCATTATCATTTCATGATTTAACAGGAAAGCTTCATGCTCGAGAAATGGATATGATGAATACAAACAAATCAACTGCTCAACTGCAAAATCCTGAGTTATATCACGGTCAGAATGCTGCAAATATAAATGCAAAAGCTAAACCGAGTGGGCTTAGTCCTCCACCCAGTACAACTTTTATTAGAAATGTTTCTGGAATTTCTGAAACTTCTCATACCTCAATGGGTTGTAGTTTTACAGTTCCAAGTCAAACAAATCAAAATGCATTTTCTATTAAAATAACTGATGCATGTGTTGCTTTGATATCTGCTTTAATCTCATCTTCTTTCGGAATGGTTATCAACAATATTGGTGATGTTAAGTTGGTTAAAGAAGATTTTTAGTGAGATTGCTGATGATCATTTAGATGAAAAGGATATGGCATAGCAATTGGCTATGTTAACTAAAAGGGCAAAAATATTTTGCAAGAAAACTAGAAAAAAGATATATTAATCCAGATGGAAACTTGGGATTAGATAAATCGAAAGTGAAATACTACAGATGTTCCAATCTTAGACAATTTGCAAGAGAATGTCAGTAATCTCAAGCCAACAAATTTGATTCAAAGACTACCACAAATGGTTCTCAAAATTCATCCAATAATTTAAATACAAGAGCTTTGACAATTCAAACTGGTGAGACTTATGATTGGGGGAAATTTTTTAATGAATCGGCATTGATTTTACATCTGCACAAGATAATTATGATTCAGAAAAAAGTTCTTATGAATCAGTTGAGGATGACGTTTATGAGTCTAAGATGGATAGTTTGCTAAAGGAGAATACCTCTTTATTGGAAGAAGTTCGTCTTAACTGCTGAACTCTAATTGGTGAAAGATGTGACAATCTGGCCCTTCGAGTGGGACCAAGCTTTAATAACAGATAAAACTGATAAAACCGGCAAACCGAGAGTTGTGTATATAGGCGTATTATGTCAATTAAGGTATTAGAAGAGTCAAGTAGCCTTAAAACACTTCACAAACATCACACACAAGTTCGTGTCTTGAAACATTGGTGATTAACTGAAAGCTGCTAAGTATTGTGAATTATGTGCAAACTGTTATGTGAATTTAATTGCATGATTGTAAATTATTATATGGCACTTGATTTTATTGGATTTGATGTGATCAAAATGATTGTGAATTGGAAATGGGAGAAAATGTTGAAAACTGTGACCAAAAACGCGAAAAACGGACAAAATGGGTTGCGGTCAACATAAGTCATAAGGGTTGCCAAAAGGGAGGCTTTAGGCGTATCGCCTAGAGCTACCTGAGGCTCCAAGCGATACGCTTGGAACCCAGTTTCCAGCAAACCCTAATTTTCTCACTATAAAAGCACCATTAGCCACCACCATTTCATTTGGTCACTTCCAGACGTATCCTCAGCCCTATTTACGACCTTAATCCTATTCATACTCATTCCTCATCAAGATCCAAGCTTTCTTTCAAGTTTCAATCTCCGATTTCATCCTTTCTCATCCTACATCTTTCGGTATGTGTTTTGCCTTGTTTTGCTTCTGTTAAAGATGTCAATATTAATGCTTTATGTTAGGTTTAGATCTGATCTATGTTGATTTGATGATATCAAGTGTAGATCTAGTGTTTATTATGATAAAGATTGCATCTTTGAATAAAAACATGGCTTTTGTGCATGATATGATGATACATGCTAGATCTAGGGGTTTTCATGAGAAATCATGCATGCATGTGAATAAAGCTTGATGATTTGTGTTAGATCTTTGTTGCAATGGCTTCATAATGATAGATCTAGGGTTGATGTGTAATAAAGTTGCTAACTTTGTGTAAGATCTATGATGAAAACTTGATTTCGGTTGCCATGCATGCAAGATCTTGAATAAAGGCACATGAATTGTGTTAGATCTACTATTTGGGTGTGTAATCGAAGTTATTAGATGCATGATGGTGTATAAAGTTGTAAACTTGATGTCCAATTGCATGTAGATTATTTTATAAAAATTATTTACATGAAAATATGATGAAAATGGCCTATTAGGGCAAGATAACATTCATGCATGTGGTTAGGAATCTTTGACATGGCTTGAAATATGCTATATGATAATCTATGAGATTTGCATGAGATGATGATGATTTGTAATCATGGAATTAGCCTACATGTGATAAATATCTATTTATCGGAATATAAATATACTAGCGAAATGCATGAATTTGAACATGTGGTTACTTGGTTATGTGTTTGCATGTCATAAGTCAAATTGGTCATGAGTTATACGAGTGTACAAGTCCTAAGTCTCCTACCACAGTGAGAATGACAAGACTTTGTACGATCGCCCCGTCTATCGTACAACGTATACGCGGGGTAATGTCGTAAGTATATGTGACACGTTATGTTTATCATAGTACAATGTGTTGTATGTGTGATACGTGTTAGGTTAATTATAAAAAACCTAAATTTAATCACCAATGTGTATTCGAGTCCACTTGTTTGTTGTCCGCGCATTGTCGGGACGTTTGGTCAACATAAGTCAACACAAACACGATTGCGTGTCATAGGTGGAGTCTAGGAGTGATTTATCTTCTCAGTTCAGCGTTTACTATTTGGATACTTATTGCACCCTAAGGTGAGTTCATGGCCCCACTTTTTACTGTTCTACTTTTGGGGGAGAAGACATGCGGTAAAGGTTACGCTTTCATAAGCACTCTCTTTTACTTAATATACTATATTGTGACCAAAGCGAGTTTCAATTTTCCAAATCACAAAAGTCCTTCTACATTCGTACCATGAATATCGATTTGATAAGGAGGATATATTTAGTCGATCAACTGGGTCTGACAAGCCCTGCCCCGGCTAGTCGCTCTAGCCCCACTTGCCTTCTAGGGAGTGGAGACGGGTGTTATATTGTCCTAAGGTTTTCACTCATTGCTCGGAAAAGGCAAGAGAGGAAGGCAAATTCATTCAGTCAAGTAATGGGTACAGGGCGCTATTGGGTTATAATAAGCATGGACTACCTGTCCAAGGGTATATTAATCGCTTTGGGATCGGTATCCTGCTTTCCAGTTATGAGACTAATCGGGTAACTTACAGTTTTGATAAATGATTTTTCAACTGTTTCATTCAAACTCTGTGTACTCACCAACCTCATGTTGACACTTTTTAGCATGTGTCTTTTAAGGTCCTTAGGAGGACGTTTAGGAATCATGGTTCATTCATAACTCTGTATTTTTGGTTAAACATTCAAACTATTGGGCGTTGTGTGCGCGTTGGAACTTCGTATGTTTGTTTTCGCTTCCGCAAATGGTTTTTCAGAACTTGTTAAATGCCTCTGCACTGAAACTATTTTAATAAATGTTATGAATTTAAAACATTTTCCAAATGGTTCAGTTGACACAGTCTTGTTCTTGCCATGTCTACCCCACATCAACTAATAACAGATTCTTTAAGTTTAAAGATTTGATAGAGCACACGTCAAGGGGGAGTTTGTTAGTGCAAAATATGTGTGACGTGTGTGTATTCCAGTTACTGTTGTTAGTAGATTTAGTTAGCATAGTTAAATTTTGTATAGGGTAGTTTGTTTAGAGGGTCTTATATGTGAGAAATGATTTCTCACATATATATCATATGATTTGGATTCAAATGAAGTGAAGGTTCAGACTGATTTGGATACAAACTATTTTAATAAATGTTATGAACTTTAAAACTCTGGTGAATCAGATCCTGGTAGGTCACGCCTCCGAATCGGTGGTGCCCCGAGGGCGGATTTTGGGGGTGTGACAAAAGAAGAATTGGAGATTTCCAATAAAGGATGTAAGGAATATGACCTAAAAGTTGCAAACTTATGTGATGTTAATGCTGACTTAGTTCAAGTAGTTGAGAAATGGAAAGCTGAAGCAAAAGAAGTTGAAGCTGATTTCAATGATCTTTTTCAGAAATAAAAGGTTAAGCTTGATGTGCTCAATAAGACTTCTGATGAACTCGCTGCCAAAGTAGCAGGTTATCAGAATAATAATGAAAGATTGTTGGAAGAAAAGAAAGAATTAGCAAGGGAGAATAAATTGCTGAATGCAAATATTGATATCCAGAAAAGAAATCAGGCTAACATGAAGAAGGAATTATTTGTTGAAATGGATAATTTGAGATTACAAAAATCTAAAACAAATCAAGTTGCAAAGAAGTTGATCGCAACTGAGAAGGAATTATCTAGAGCACAACAGAAAAGTTCTGATTTAAAGATCAAGGTGATTGATGTAACTTGTCTTCTGAACAATGTCACAAATTCACAATCATTTATAAGCTTTTTGAAAATGCGAGAGCATTGGATCGTCTACTCAATCTAGCTATTCGGAGATCAAAACGTAATTAACTGATTGTTTTATTGATCAAGGATGAACAATTACAACCAGTATGCACTCAGAATACAGACACAGAGAAACACCTTAGAAACACACACTTAACCGAATCTCTCACGCTTAGAACTATTGAATACAAAGAACGAACACACTATATATAGTCACTGGCCGATCTTTGTCCGAACTCTGAGTTCGGCAGGTCCGAACCTCAGGTTCGGACCAGGTTCGGCCTGTCAACCTTTGGCTTAAACTTGTTCTTTGACTTGATGTAACTCAATACTTCACATGACGCACATATCAGGTATCAACACTTTTTAGCAAAAGATGGGAATTTTGAGAAAATCTAAAGACAAAAAAGCACAAGAAGAGTGGGAAGAAAGCTGAAAGGAAATTTAATGTTCCGGTTGAAACAAATTTTGTGTCTGGTTTCTCGTCTGCTGAATTTTCTTCTGGTGGTTCTAATTTTACTTCAAAGAGCGCGACATCAAAATGGGTTCATGATCACATGCATCCGGTATTTGATTCTTTCTATAATCCTTTTGCAGATGCTAATTGTGTGAACCTTTGCCGAGGCAAAAGATGAGAAATGTAAGCAATCGCTTGTGTTATAATTGCCAACAAAAAGGGCATATAGCACAAGAGTCTCATGTCAAGGCTGCTTCAACTTCAAGGAAAGAAAAGGTTCCATATGTTGGTAACGCTACCAAAGCAAAGATCATTGATGAATACGGCAGATTATTTAATGAATTCCAACCTACATTTTTTAAAAGGCAATGAAGATTTATTCCTAAGTTTTTAAATGTTCCCATTGTAGGTTGTTCGTCACATTAAACCGTGATTGATTCACAAACACTGCTTTATCATAAAACCAATAATGGAAACCTAAAGTGGTTTCGAAGCAAAACCAGAACACTGTTCGACCGAATGTAAACTCGTATTGCCCCGATCTAGTGATTTGAACACCAAATTTGAACCGAAAGTTAACCCAAACTCAAGAACACGAAAATGTAAATTAATCTCGGTTTATAGCTCAATTGAATCAACGATTACATGTAATGAACTCGTTTCTAGTCACTAATCATGATTCTAACATCAATTTTCTCTGAAAATCGAAATCAAAAACTCCTCTCTATAACAAATGATCTCAGGAAAACAGTTTTTGCGAGAGTTGCTTCATCCGAACTGAAACATACATATTTATATGCAGAACCAGTTTGTGGGTAACGAAATCCAGGTTCGTTTCACTTTGGTTACAGTTCGTTTGTATCCAAATCAGTCTGAACCTTCACTTCATTTGAATCCAAATCATATGATATATATGTGAGAAATCATTTCTCACATATAAGACCCTCTACACAAACTACCCTATACAAAATTTAACTATGCTAACTAAATCTACTAACAACATTAACTGGAATACACACACGTCACACCTATTTTGCACTAACAAACTCCCCCTTGACGTGTGCTCTATCAAATCTTTGTAACTTAAAGAATCTGTTATTAGTTGATGTGGGGTAGACATGGCAAGAACAAGACTGTGTCAACTGAACCATTTTTAAAGTGATAGACTCCTTGAAAATGTTGTAACCATGCATGAAATCCATTCTTAGATCTGTATTTGAGAGACTTTGATCTTTTTAACCTGCAAGCTTCAGAAGATAGAAGTGCAGTTTTTCCTTTTTCTAATTGCCAACATAATTTAATCCTGGGCAAAAATCTCCTTTGGAGACCAATATATATGTTTTGAAAATTTTGCATCAAATGTCGATAAATCGAAAAGAAATTAGAAACAAATTATTTTTGACTTTTCTAAAATTTAGATCGAAACACAACTAAAATCTTTTTGTATTTTTGCAACTTTATGCTAAAACACATCGAAAATCTTTTTGATATTTTCTTAAATGAAATGTAAATGCAATATAGAATCAGACACTATTTTTGTCTTTTGTGAGAAAGATCACAACATGAGATCAGATAAGCATCATGCATCTAGCACACTTCAATTTCAATCTTAATTAGCATGCAAGCTATATTGATTTTAGATGCAATATTTTCATGTTTATTTCAACTCAGACAAATCAATTTCTATGGTTTTCTGATATGATTTAGGTATTAATTTCTAAGCATAGATAACATAGCACCCACACTATCATGAATATTGGCAACACCATTAATGATATTTTTGTATTTTCTTTTATTCAAGCCACGTCACATTAGTAGATTTCTCAATCTCATCATAGAAATATATTGTCCGAAGTGTTTCTTGCAAAAAGAAAGCAAAACGCTAGATCTCCAACTCTAAGTTCAATCTTCCGATACGCAGATAGAGTTTCGGATTTAGCAAAATAAATTAAAGAAAGTAAAGCAAGTTGAAGTTGTATAATCCAACAACAAACAGGTCGATACTTCCGTATATGCAGAGAAAGTCTGGTGAATTATACGAAACACCAATGAAAATAAAGTAGAACCTCAAACGAACAACAATCAGGTCGATCTTTCGATACGCATAGAAAGTCCGATCGTTTGAGAAAATAAAAAAAAATCAAACAAGTTTAAATCTTTACAAAATGAATGCAAGCATATACCTGGATATCTCTTATTCTATTTTTGTATTTTTATACGAGTATCACACAGCATCCGTCAAGATGTTTACCACAATTATCAAGCAAGCATTATCTTTAAATCATAATAACACATATCATATTTTCCAGGTGCATCAAGCATTTTAAGCATGAACCTAGAGCCTTTAGATCTAGTCTATCCATGGCAGATAACATATGCTGATGTACTATCATTTCTCATCTTGTGTTGGATCAATTCTCATTTTTCATTTTTTTATATTTTGCATTTTCTCCCCCTAAAATTCAACAAACTCTATTTTTTTAATCTTCCAAATTTTTCTCCCCCTAAAATCATGAAAGAAATCGAAAGAAAATGAAAACAATGAAAATGATCGATCAACACAGACACACCTTTGTAAATGATGTTTTTGGAAATCAAATTTTCAATTTTTTCAAAGATTAAAATGAATTATTTTATCTTATATCACCCACAAGTATCTCACTGTCAGCAATCTTTCAATTACTAACAAGTCTTCTTGAAATACCTACAAACACTAGAAAATAATAAGTTCCTAAAACCCCATCCCTCATCCACAGTTGTGGTAAGTCGTCTAGTGTCTTCAGCAATATTAGTGTTGGTTGGGGAGACAATCTTTGGTCTCCATTCCATTTTAGGTTTTGTATTTTCTAATGAACCAGTCTCAACTGAAGAATGACAGTCAGAACTACTACCCAATTCTTTTTCCATAAAATTTTACCATTGAGCATTCATTCATTAAAAATTATGCCTTCTGAATTAACAAATTTTGTATTTTTGGCATAAGATGATGAATTTTTAGAAGTCGTAGGACAATTGGTAGAGAAATGTCCTCGTTTACGAAAAACATAACAAAGTCTATTTTTCTTTAGTTTTGAAAACGTTTTGCAAATGGAAGATCATAAAACCAGAATCATCTCCATAACCAAAAAATTTATCATGACAATAAAGCCTGTTTGAATTGGTGAAATTAAATGTACCTGACTTTTTACCGCTATTTGAAAAATCATTTGAGTAAGGCTTCTTGGTAGTTGACTTTCATTTATGGGTCTGATGTCGCTTGACTAGTACCTCATTGAGAATCAGCTAATCAGATGATGATGATTGATATGAACGACGTGAAAACATGTTTCGAGTAGTACAATCACAAATCACATGTCCTGCCTTGTTACAGTAAAAGCAAGCTCTCCCATCATCCGACTTAGGAGATGACATGGATTCTGTTGACATTGTAAAATGTTGAGAAGAATCACTCTCTTGACGCTCTAACTTAGACTTCTTCTTTGGCAGAAACTTGACATTTTTTTTCTTTTAAAAATCTTGTTCAGTACCATAATCTCCATTACCAGCATTAACTTTCTCGTCTTGAACATCATTGAAAATTTCATCCATTATTCTGACGAACTCTTGTTGTTTCAAATTAATTCCCTCAGAAAGTTTAAGCGATGTATCATGTCACACCCCCAAAATACCACTAACGGAGTTTATACCGTTAAGGGGCGCGACTAGACCAGGATCCACAACCATAGTTACAAATACTAAACGAATCAGGGTTAGTTCAAACACAAGTTATAAATCAAAGTCTTAAATTACATACGCAGCGGAAAAATAATTGTCCTTAGCACTAACCACGTGCTTTACATAATTGTTGTTTTAAATTCCCAATTTAGTTTAAATAAAAGTAAACATCCTCTGTGCCATGCCAACCTCCAGCGGATACTCCTTAGAGATCTGCAAAAGTTTAAACCACGCAAGTGTCAACCTAACGGTTGGTGAGTTCACAGTGGGCTTGTCATGCATTGGCCCAGTCTCATAATCGTAATTCGTGTCAAGGTATACTTACAAGTTATTTATTTGTGAAAAGCAATGCTCGTAATTAAATCTCAGTTTATAAATGGTTTGTCCGTGACCTACGTCATCGGGTATGTACTAGTTCCGTAAAGTTAAAGGACTCAACCGATATCGCGGGTAGCTAATCCGTTGTTCCATGCTCTAAGGAAGTTTGTACCAAAGCTGACTTATTTTATGGGGGCCGAGCCATCCCGTACGGTGCGGACCTACGTCATCGCGGTTTTTGCCTCCCCCGTGTCCTCCCCGGGACTACGGTCAAATAGGCTGATATTGTTCCTCCGTGCACTCCCCGTGCCACGGGGCGGAGTTTGTCAAACTCCAGTAGATCTACCCAACATCCCCTCGCTTTCACAAATTAATGGCACAATTAAGTTGAGGACTTTTAAGTTATAAGGCATCCTTAGAAAACATGTGATATCATGTGGTTCAGACTTTAACCTACACTAGCCATATTAAAACGTTTTCAGTTTTGTTTCAGAAAAATAGTTTGTTTGTAGTCCACAAGTGTTTCCCATAAAACACTTCAGTTCATCAAGTGGGTGCCGAGCATCCCGAGTTCTCTTGTTCATTGGTAGGTGCCTAGCACTCTAGAGTTTATCAGCATTGTTTTTTTTTTCTTCGTTAAGTTATTCGGTGTGGCCCAAACGGACTCACAGTAAGCGGGTTAGTGACACTCACCTTGGGTTGCACTGCTACACTTGCTAAGTATCCAAGTTATGTTTGCTTAACGAAGACCTAGAACACGTTTAGGTCTTAAGTATTAGTTTCGTGTCTAATCTTTACTTAACGTCACTATGGCCCATAACATAGCACGTTGCAACTATGACTCGACATACCGACACACGACACCAATGGTTGACCATACACAAGGGTTCATATAAATCAGATATCAAGCATGTTTCATCATGGTATAATCATGTAAGTCATGGCATAACACTTAAGCAAATTTCACAAGTTTGGTTTTTAGGTCAGGTCTTAGTTTCGCTAGCACAGTTTCGCTAGGCAGTTTCGCTAGGTGCACGGGCAGCACTTTCGCTAGGCAATGCCCGGTGACACAGTTTCGCTAGGCTAGTTTCGCCCGAAACTGCTGACGCAGTTTCGCTAGCCTAGTTTCGCAGGGAAACTGGTTTGAACTTTCGTTCAGGTATTTCGCTCGGTAGTTTCGTTCGAGCTGGTCTGGTCAGGTTACCCGGCGACACTATAGTTTCGCTGGGTAGTGTCGCTGGAAGAAGATATAGTTTCGCTACTTAGTTTCGCCCAGAGAACACGCAGTTTCGCTGGTCGCGAAAAACATACGGATTTGCCTAAAAATCAACCTAACAGCTTCTGATCTTACATGCAATTCATTATTTAGCATTCATAGGCATTTACTAACATAAATCAAACAACTTTAACACGTTTAACATGCATTTTGTCATCAAATCACCAAAAAGCACATTTTAACCTAAAATGACCTAATCTAGCCTAAATCATCATTATGATATGTTTTTACACGTAAAGTTTCTGACTTTATGGTAGATCTAGCATTCCTAAGCAACATATTAAGAGATCAGGTGATTTCATGTAGATTTAGGCATGCTTTTAAGAGAAATACAAAGAAAACACATGAATGGTGGTTTTTGGAGACTCACGGTTTGATCTTAGGATCCGGATGAATGATCTTCAAGGCTGAGATCTTGGTAATCCTTGGTGATCCTCAGCTGACCAGAAATCTCGAGGTAGGAGAGTGTGT
Source organism: Deinandra increscens subsp. villosa (assembly GCA_039602395.1). Lineage (NCBI taxonomy): Eukaryota > Viridiplantae > Streptophyta > Magnoliopsida > Asterales > Asteraceae > Deinandra > Deinandra increscens. Next base: position 25,729,707 of record JBCNJP010000010.1, on the reverse strand, counting down.
GTGTGTTTGTTGTGTGGTTTAAGCAAATGAGGCTACTAGGGTTTATTAGGATTATTTATATCAGGGGCTAGTTTCGCTGGCAGTTTCGCTGGCCAGGCGAAACTAGCTCTGGTCACGAGTTAACGGGTAGCTTAGCTGGCTACCGGGCGACACTATAGTTTCGCCCGTTAGTTTCGCTGGCTACTAAAACAGGTCAATTTTCACATAATCAAGTATTTACAATTAATCATGCTATTCACAATAATAAGTCATGTATTTAAATCATATTGCACATAAAGACAATCAATGATGAACACATAACACATATGGACGGGTTCGGTGATCAACCAAAGGTCGTGGACGTATTCGGCCTAGTTAAGCATTAGTTACTTAAGTTAACACTTATAATCATAACTAACGGATTTGTCTAACGGAAGTTAACCTTGAAATTCTCGGGTGTCACATCATTCCCCTGAAATTGGAATTTTCGTCCCGAAAATTATTCTTGTGTCGTAGCGTTCGCAGCATCAGCTGTCGTCGTTGCTGTCGTCGCTGGGGAAAGAAAGCAAAAAGTTTTAGGGTTGTCACATCCTCCTCCTGTTAAGGAATTTTGGTCCCCAAAATTAAATCATACCTTGAGTTTCTGTGGACGTTCGCTCAAACAAGTGAGGATACTTTTTCTTCATCTGATCCTCACGTTCCCAAGTGTATTCAGGTCCACGCCTTGAGTTCCATCGCACCTTGACGATCGGAATCTTGCTACGTTTGAGGGCTTTCTCCTCGCGTCCCATGATTTCTACTGGTTGCTCAATAAATCTCAGATGTTCGTCGATTTCCAATTCCTCCAGAGGAATTATTTCGATGTCTTCAGCCAGACATTTCTTTAGGTTGGAAACGTGAAACACGTTGTGAACTCCATCGAGTTCAGCAGGGAGTTGCAATCGATAGGCCACCGGGCCTACTTCCCCAATAATTTCAAACGGACCGATGTAGCGAGGATTTAACTTTCCACGCTTCCCGAAGCGTATCACTCCCTTCCAGGGAGATACCTTCAACAATACTTTGTCACCCACCTCGAACTTTAGAGGTTTTCGGCGTTTGTCGGCATAACTCTTTTGTCGATCACGCGCTGCAGCTAGTCGTTGCCTGATTTGAATAATCCGTTCGGTCATATCATGGATAACTTCCGGTCCAGTGAGCCCTTTCTCACCCGTTTTGGCCCAACACACGGGCGATCTACATTTTCTGCCATAAAGTGCTTCAAAAGGTGCTGCACCGATGCTTGAATGATAGCTATTGTTGTAAGAGAACTCCACCAGTGGAAGGTGAGCCTCCCAATCTTTCCCAAAGTCCAGAACACAAGCTCGGAGCATATCTTCCAAGGTTTGAATGGTTCGTTCCGATTGACCATCTGTTTGTGGGTGATAGGCTGTACTCATATCTAGTTGGGTTCCCAATGCTTCCTGCATTGATTGCCATAACCGGGAAGTAAATCGAGGATCTCGATCAAAAATGATAGTCTTAGGCACACCGTGAAGCTTCACAATTTTGTCGACGTACAGCTTTGTCAATTTATCCATATTATCACTTTCCTTCATCGGAATGAAATGTGCAGATTTGGTTAACCGATCGATGATAACCCAAATCGCATCCGGTTGATTTGATCGATGAGGTAGTCCCGTTACAAAATCCATGGAGATGTCCTCCCATTTCCATTCTGGGATTTTTGGTTGTTGCAGTAAACCAGAAGGCTTTTGGTATTCAATTTTGACCCTTGAGCAGGTTAAGCATTTAGCCACATATCGAGCAATGTCGGCTTTCATATTCGGCCACCAATAAAGATTTTTCAAGTCTTGATACATTTTATCTGATCCGGGGTGTACCGAGTATCTTGACTTGTGAGCCTCGTCCATTACGAGCTCACGGAGATTTCCAAACAATGGAACCCAGATTCTGTCATTATAGTACGTGAGTCCATCGGACTTAACTTCAGAATGGCCATCTACACCACGCAGTGCTTCAGCTGCGAAGTTTTCTCCTTTCAAAGCTTCTCGTTGGCAGTCACGGATCCGATCCGGCAATCCTGAATGTATTGTAAGTTGAAGCGCTCGTACCCGACGAGGCTTTTCGTACTCTTTTCTGCTTAGGGCATCTGCCACCACATTTGCTTTTCCCGGATGATATTTAATTGCCAAATCATAATCGTTCAGTAATTCAACCCACCTTCTTTGCCGCATGTTGAGGTCTTTCTGATCAAAGATGTGCTGTAAACTTTTATGATCGGTGAATATTGTGCACTTTGTTCCGTATAGGTAATGTCTCCAAATCTTGAGTGCATGAACAACGGCTCCCATTTCCAAATCATGCGTTGTATAATTCTTTTCAGTATCTTTTAGTTGCCTGGACCCATAGGCAATCACTTTGTCTCGTTGCATCAACACGCAACCGAGTCCTTGGATTGATGCATCACAGTAAACCACAAAGTCGTCAACTCCATCGGGTAACGCAAGAATTGGAGCCGAACATAACATATCTTTAAGCGTTTGGAACGCGCGCTCTTCTTTCTCACCCCATCTGTATTGCACTCCTTTGTGCGTTAAGGCTGTTAAGGGTTGAGCCAATTGAGAGAAGCCCTTAATAAACCTTCGATAATATCCGGCAAGTCCTAAAAATTGTCGGATTTCCGTTGGCGCTCTTGGGGTAGACCAGTTCTTTATTGCTTCCACTTTGGCTGGATCGACATGAATCCCTTCCTCATTAACAATGTGTCCAAGAAACTGGACTTCGCGGATCCAAAAGTCGCACTTTGAAAACTTGGCGTAGAGCTGTTCCTTGCGAAGCAATTCCAAAATAAGACGCAGATGTTCCTCGTGTTCTTCCTTTGTCTTAGAGTAGATCAAAATGTCGTCGATGAAGACTATCACAAACTTATCGAGGTACGGCTTGCACACTCGATTCATCAGATCCATAAATACAGCAGGTGCATTAGTTAGCCCAAATGGCATAACTAAGAACTCGTAATGACCATATCGAGTTCTGAAAGCAGTCTTAGGAACATCCTCATCACGAACGCGAAGCTGGTGATATCCAGACCGTAGATCGATCTTCGAGTAGTAGCTTGAACCCTGTAGTTGATCGAAGAGATCGTCGATTCGAGGAAGTGGATACCGATTCTTGATCGTAACTTTGTTAAGCTCTCGGTAGTCAATGCACATGCGAAACGTTCCATCCTTCTTCTTAACAAACAGTACCGGAGCTCCCCATGGAGACGAACTTGGACGGATAAACCCCTTTTCGAGTAACTCTTGTAGTTGCGTGGAGAGTTCGTTGAGTTCGCTTACAGCCAAACGATACGGAGCGCGTGCAATCGGAGCGGCACCTGGAGCCAAATCAATCCCAAACTCAACTTGTCGAAATGGAGGCAAGCCAGGCAGATCTTCAGGAAATACATCTTGGAAGTCGCGAACTATCGGGTAATCGTCAATTTTGCGCTCGGGATGTGTCGTGTCAGTGACGTTTGCAAGAATCGCGAAGTGACCCTTACGGAGGCATTTCTGAGCTTTAAGGAATGAAATAATGCCGGTGACTGTTCCACCTTTCTCACCTTGAACCGTTAATACTTTACCGTCTTCGAGTGGGATACGAACCACTTTTTCTTGGCATAAAATTTCTGCTCGGTTTTCGGATAACCAATCCATTCCTACTATGACGTCGAAACTACCAATCGGGAAAGGCATAAGGTCAATTCCTAGGGTATGGCCAGCTAGTTCTAACTTACAGCCCTTAACTATCTGAGTCGTATCATGAAGTTTACCATTTGCTAGTTCTACCACATATTTAGCATCTAAGTCGATCGGTTTAGCATTAATTAGTCTAGCAAATTTAGTGGAAATAAAGCTTCTTTCAGCACCAGAATCAAATAATACAGTAGCAAAGAAACCGTTCAAAATAAATTTACCATTAATCACGTTGGCGTCATTGCGAGCTTCACCCTGGCCCATGACGAAAGCTCGACCTCTACCATTCCCACCATTCCCGTTATTACCATTTTCGTTGCCGTTCCCATTACCATTACCTCCACCGTTACCATTCCCGCCGTTATTTCCCTGATTTCCGTTCCCTTGTCTTCTCAGCTGAGGGCAGTCTCTTTTAATGTGACCTTGAGCACCACACTCAAAGCAGCCACGGGCTCCCCCATTGTTGTTGTTCTGGTTCTGACCGTTATTGTTCCCATTACCCCGATTGTTCCCATAGTTGTTGTTCCTCCTGGGGCGGTTTTGTTGCTCAGGCAAAGTTGCCCAACAGTCTTTCGCTTCGTGGCCTCCCTTACCACACCTTTCACAGCTCAGACTTTTTCTGCAAATCCCAGCATGATGTTTCCCGCATTTGTTGCACATGGGTAGGTTACCCTTGTAGTTGCTCTGACCATTTCCGCCCTGGCGGTAGTTGCCACTGTTATTCCCGGACCTCTTGCTTTGACCTTGGGAGTTATAAGACCTCCCAGTGCTGTTTCCAACACTCTGAACATTCATCGAGTTTTCAGGAGCTTCATCATCAGCCTTTCTCTTGCCACTCAAGGCAGTCTTCTCAGTGGCTTTCGCAGGTAGAGTACCTTTCTCGACCTCTTGATCAGTAAGTTTGTGAGCCAGACGAATGGCTTGCTGCACGGTAGCGGGGTTGCTGGCAGTCACCAGACTCTTGATTTGAGGCGCGAGGCCTTCCAGATAACGCTCAATGCGTTTGAACTCAGCATCAACCATCGAGGGGCACAAAACCTCGTACTCATGATATCGTGTAGTGTACTGTTCGACTTCAGACCCAGACATCTTCAAATTCAGGAATTCACCCTCAAGCTTCTTGACTTGGTCACGTGGACAGTATTCTTCCATGATCAGCTCCTTAAACGCTGCCCACTGCATGTTATTAGCCGCGTCTAGCCCAACCATCTGAATTTCAGCGTTCCACCAGGAGAGTGCAGCTCCTTCGAAGGTACCAGTAGCAAACTTCACCTTGCTTTCAGCTGGGCAGTTACACATGGAGAAAACCTTTTCGGACTTCTCAATCCACCTGAGGAGTCCTACAGCTCCTTCTTCGCCGGAAAATGTCATCGGCTTACAGTCCATGAAGGACTTGAACGTGCAGTGGTGGTGGTTTCCTGATGCATAAATAGTTCGGATTTTAAAATTAAACAGGTCAAGATATAATCGCTTTGTGCCTTAACCGGCATAATAGTTACCCTGTGCGGCATATGCAGCTTGGACGGCTGCCACCGCGGCTTGCACATGTTCAGTAATCATTGCTTGCAGCTGTGCAGGCGTCATGCTTATGTTGCCTCTTCCGTTTCCTCTTCCAGACATCTTGCTGAACAGTTAAAGTAGCCAATGTTCAGTCATAATTATACCTTATACATATCCCATAATATGTATATTAGCCAGTTCCCGTTATCCCTCTATTAGTCCAGAAAAATTTTATGCATGATCGAGGCGTCGTCGGAGTAAGTCGTAAGTGCTATCGTCGAAGGTCGGCTTCCCATAAAGTCACCGTCGGCGTAGTCGTCGTAGTAGAAATCAGGACGTAGCGTGTAGCGTTGTTTCGTTGTCGCTTTCCCCAGAGTAGTGTGCGTATTCGCGGTCGCATTTCGTATTCGTGTGTGAAAATTTCCTAAGGTCTTCCGTTAGACTACTTAGACACGGTCTATACATATATATTTATATATATATATATATATATACATACGTATTAAGCCTTTACTTACACAGCAGAGCGAGTATCCCAGGTTGGCACGTAAAAATTTATCTTTGGGAATTTGTTTGTTCGTTTTGTAACCAAGGTTTTCAAGTTGCAGTTTCCAAATCGTTTTCAAAAATGATTCCAGTTCTCTGCAACTTATGGCTCTGATACCAATCTGTCACACCCCCAAAATACCACTAACGGAGTTTATACCGTTAAGGGGCGCGACTAGACCAGGATCCACAACCATAGTTACAAATACTAAACGAATCAGGGTTAGTTCAAACACAAGTTATAAATCAAAGTCTTAAATTACATACGCAGCGGAAAAATAATTGTCCTTAGCACTAACCACGTGCTTTACATAATTGTTGTTTTAAATTCCCAATTTAGTTTAAATAAAAGTAAACATCCTCTGTGCCATGCCAACCTCCAGCGGATACTCCTTAGCGATCTGCAAAAGTTTAAACCACGCAAGTGTCAACCTAACGGTTGGTGAGTTCACAGTGGGCTTGTCATGCATTGGCCCAGTCTCATAATCGTAATTCGTGTCAAGGTATACTTACAAGTTATTTATTTGTGAAAAGCAATGCTCGTAATTAAATCTCAGTTTATAAATGGTTTGTCCGTGACCTACGTCATCGGGTATGTACTAGTTCCGTAAAGTTAAAGGACTCAACCGATATCGCGGGTAGCTAATCCGTTGTTCCATGCTCTAAGGAAGTTTGTACCAAAGCTGACTTATTTTATGGGGGCCGAGCCATCCTGTGACGCCCACTCCCAGACTTGGCCCTAGGAGCGGTCACGCATCGGATTTACTCATGAACACAAGGTACAACAGAGATAACTAAAGCAGCGGAAATAAAAACTTTTATTCATATGCCAAGCATTACATAGTAAGAGAGACAAATAAAAAAGAGAAAAATATCTCCATGCCAGTCTTTGAAAATGTCTTCTCTTGATAGCTTGACATTGTCTTGATAGTGTACGCCCCCTAGTTCCTACTCACATCTCAGCTTTCCCTTTTCGATCCGATGGTCCAGCCTCATCTGACATACATAACTTAACAAGTCAGCTTACGCTGGTGAGTTCTAAGTTTTTGGAAAACTTTACCTTTCGAACACATACTATTTGGGTCAATCAAACCATTTCTGCAAACAGACAATTAAGCATAAAGTATCATAGGTTTACACATAATCATCCATATACTTAGTAGATTACATCTACCCTATCATTCTATAAACCTCGTGAATAGAATAACCTTCTATAACCTTATCATCTTCGCCTCACATTAAGAACCTGTCCTAATGTATCTTTTTGTCACTTCTCGTCTCAAGTACCATCTCGGGGGATAGTGTTGTTTGATCCTCACATGACAGTGGTCTTTCATTCCTGCTTTGCCGACACTTCAGGAAAAACACTATAAAACTCCCTATTTCAGAAGCCCCCACTTAATACTTGACAACCCTTGTGACCTTACTGATTACCATCCTTAACATGTTGTACTTAGCTAAATAGAACCCTGTTAATGGACATCTTACTTTCCCTGGTGGATTACTACTCTTAAAGACGTCTAATCATCTGATTTAAACATCTTCCTAGTAATCCTACTTTCCACTAATCCTTTCATTACTTAATCACTAAAGGCAAGTAACATCGTAAACATTTCACATATATCAATACTTTATAAACAGTAGAAAGTATTTACACAAGGCGTTATGTATATCAGCCCAAAACAGTTTAAAGCATTTAAGCAATATAAAACAGGGCTCATAGAACTCACCTTAGGTTGCGAAGTAGTTACTTGGCTTATTCCTTCGTGAATCTAACTTGCTTTAACGTGATTTCCCTAGAAAGACATCCTAGAGATTACAAATGGTCATTAAGACTAACCCTTTAACCCAAACCCCACCACTTGTTGGTTTAACATTCATTTGTCAAAAATGACCGTTTTGCCCTTTATGGGAAAAAATATTATTTTAGGGATACTTATGAAGAGGTGCATTCCTATAAGTAAACGCTCACTCTGGGATCGCCCAGTGAAGCGTATGCCATGTCCTAGTTGGAATTTATGCGACAACGCCACTATGCCAGAAACCCCAGTGTACATGCGCCACCCTTCCAGTCCGCACCAACTTCTAGATATCCGAGTAACTCGGTACATTCAATACTTTATCAAAACCCATGTTTTAACTTATATATACTTAGTACATATATATAATTATGTTCTTTTGTTGAATATCATTACCCTTGCCCAAGCCTTTATGTCCTTGATGAGTGATTCTCATGACCGACCGTATAGGCGTTATCACGACCAGGAGGCGGGATTACTATGAGATATCACCCATATTTGTGTTTTAGTTTGGTGATGATCATGACCGACCGTATAGGCGTTATCACGACCAGGAGGCGGAATTACTATGATCAAAACACCAATGTTTATGTTCTTGTTCTTGGTTTACTTGTTCTTGATAAACCAACATGGTGAAACCATACCAAACCTTCTTTAAACATGAACTAACTTAACGCTTTCTTAAAACATGTTTATTCTAAGGCTCATACCAAATTTCAACCCATAATTCCCACTAGAACTCCCAATCTCAACAAAACATGTTCAAGAACCTTAATCTTGCATTATTCTTAAAAGGCATATCTAAGTATTATGAATCATAAAACTAAATGAAGGCTTATATTAAACATACCTTAAATTGATCTATTCCAGAAGATGGGCTCCTAATTCACTTTGAATCTTCAAAAATGCAAGCTAGAGTGTTCTTGGTGTTCTTGAGGTTTCTTAGAGGTTTTAGGTTGATTTTAGGTGAATTAGCAAGGAAAAATGGATGGATCCATGGTCTATTTATAGCTAAGAGTGTCTCACATGCTTCTTACAAGTGTCCTAGTGACTAAGCATGAGAAGTGACACCTAGCATGGTGACTAATCATGAGAATTGACACCTAGCATGGTGACTAATCCTTTAAATAACATATATTTATATAAACATGTAATTTTTCTTAATAATCTAACCCGATAAACACTTACCTTATGCATAGTTTATTGTTACGCATTTCTTAACATATTAACATGTTAATCACATAAACACATATACGACACATATTCTCACATATAAAAAAAATATATATAAAAACATATATATTTATTACCTTTAGATTTTGGGGTGTTACACATCCCGTACGGTGCAGACCTACGTCATCGCGGTTTTTGCCTCCCCCGTGTCCTCCCCGGGACTACGGTCAAATAGGCTGATATTGTTCCTCCGTGCACTCCCCGTGCCACGGGGCGGAGTTTGTCAAACTCCAGTAGATCTACCCAACATCCCCTCGCTTTCACAAATTAATGGCACAATTAAGTTGAGGACTTTTAAGTTATAAGGCATCCTTAGAAAACATGTGATATCATGTGGTTCAGACTTTAACCTACACTAGCCATATTAAAACGTTTTCAGTTTTGTTTCAGAAAAATAGTTTGTTTGTAGTCCACAAGTGTTTCCCATAAAACACTTCAGTTCATCAAGTGGGTGCCGAGCATCCCGAGTTCTCTTGTTCATTGGTAGGTGCCTAGCACTCTAGAGTTTATCAGCATTGTTTTTTTTTTCTTCGTTAAGTTATTCGGTGTGGCCCAAACGGACTCACAGTAAGCGGGTTAGTGACACTCACCTTGGGTTGCACTGCTACACTTGCTAAGTATCCAAGTTATGTTTGCTTAACGAAGACCTAGAACACGTTTAGGTCTTAAGTATTAGTTTCGTGTCTAATCTTTACTTAACGTCACTATGGCCCATAACATAGCACGTTGCAACTATGACTCGACATACCGACACACGACACCAATGGTTGACCATACACAAGGGTTCATATAAATCAGATATCAAGCATGTTTCATCATGGTATAATCATGTAAGTCATGGCATAACACTTAAGCAAATTTCACAAGTTTGGTTTTTAGGTCAGGTCTTAGTTTCGTTAGCACAGTTTCGCTAGGTGCACGGGCAGCACTTTCGCTAGGCAATGCCCGGTGACACAGTTTCGCTAGGCTAGTTTCGCCCGAAACTGCTGACGCAGTTTCGCTAGCCTAGTTTCGCAGGGAAACTGGTTTGAACTTTCGTTCAGGTATTTCGCTCGGTAGTTTCGTTCGAGCTGGTCTGGTCAGGTTACCCGGCGACACTATAGTTTCGCTGGGTAGTGTCGCTGGAAGAAGATATAGTTTCGTTACTTAGTTTCGCCCAGAGAACACGCAGTTTCGCTGGTCGCGAAAAACATACGGATTTGCCTAAAAATCAACCTAACAGCTTCTGATCTTACATGCAATTCATTATTTAGCATTCATAGGCATTTACTAACATAAATCAAACAACTTTAACACGTTTAACATGCATTTTGTCATCAAATCACCAAAAAGCACATTTTAACCTAAAATGACCTAATCTAGCATAAATCATCATTATGGTATGTTTTTACACGTAAATTTTCTGACTTTATGGTAGATCTAGCATTCCTAAGCAACATATTAAGAGATCAGGTGATTTCATGTAGATTTAGGCATGCTTTTAAGAGAAATACAAAGAAAACACATGAATGGTGGTTTTTGGAGACTCACGGTTTGATCTTAGGATCCGGATGAATGATCTTCAAGGCTGAGATCTTGGTAATCCTTGGTGATCCTCAGCTGACCAGAAATCTCGAGGTAGGAGAGTGTGTGTGTGTTTGTTGTGTGGTTTAAGCAAATGAGGCTACTAGGGTTTATTAGGATTATTTATATCAGGGGCTAGTTTCGCTGGCAGTTTCGCTGGCCAGGCGAAACTAGCTCTGGTCACGAGTTAACGGGTAGCTTAGCTGGCTACCGGGCGACACTATAGTTTCGCCCGTTAGTTTCGCTGGCTACTAAAACAGGTCAATTTTCACATAATCAAGTATTTACAATTAATCATGCTATTCACAATAATAAGTCATGTATTTAAATCATATTGCACATAAAGACAATCAATGATGAACACATAACACATATGGACGGGTTCGGTGATCAACCAAAGGTCGTGGACGTATTCGGCCTAGTTAAGCATTAGTTACTTAAGTTAACACTTATAATCGTAACTAACGGATTTGTCTAACGGAAGTTAACCTTGAAATTCTCGGGTGTCACATATCAGAAGATGAATTTTTTGTTGGAACCACCATTATTTTTTCAGGCACTGCATCATTCACTTTGTCATTCTCCTTCTCAACGTTGATTTCTTCAACAATTTCTTCTATCTCAATCCTATCTTTGAAATCATTTCCAACATTCACATTCTTGTCTTTGCTTTCATATCCCAGACCAGCATTTTTTTTAGATTTATCAGGTACAGACTTAGGTTTCTCATGACCTTGTGAAGCAAGTTGAGAAAACTCATCCTTGATGGCATTCAAATCATCTTTATTGGAAAGCAAAGATTCATCAATGACAATCTATGAAAATGTGTCAACTTTCACTTTTCCTTGATTTTCGTCAAAAACCTTTTCTTTATCAAGAAAAACAAAAGTTGTAGAAAAAAAAATTTCCGTGCTTGGATCAACGTTTTCTGTGTTTTTCTTCTTTGACTTTTATTTATGCTTCTGTTGTGAAACAAGATCAACAAATTGAGAACAATTTGGCACTTCTTCTTTAGATTGCAAATCATTAACCGACTTATCATGAAGTTTTGGAGGAGGAACACACTTCAAAATATCATCTCCAAAAACCTTCTGAAAATTTTCATGTTTGCACAAGAAGTTGGTAAAAGAAGATGAATTCTTCAAATTATTCAGCTGACGATTTAGTTCAAGAACCTCAATCTTTGACTCAGAAATTTGTTTTTGAGCTTCAGCTAGTTCTTTCTCAGAACAATGAGTTTTGCAGCAATTCAATCTGAATGATATTTTTCTTTCCTCAATAAATCATGAACATCACGTACTTGTTGAGTAACATTCTTCCATCGGGACTTATAAATGTTCATATTTGGCTCCATCAGTTTATTCACACGAACCAACTCGGTCTTTTCATCAACTAATCTCATATTCTCTTTCTGAAAGATTTTAGCTGTTATAGCAAGTTCATCACTTTGTGCTTGAAGATAGTCAACTTTATTCTTTTAATTTTCAAACAAATCAACAAAATCTCCTGCAGCTTCTTTAGCTTCTTTCTTCCATTCTCTAATTCTTTCAACAAACCCTCATTTTTCTTTGTCAGCTTAGAAACTTGCTTCACTAACTCAGTGTTAAAATTTTGCAACTGAACTTCTGCCATAGCTGCACAACCACCTTTATCAACCTTACAATTTTCACAAGATTTAGGTTCCTCAGTATCAATCTCCTTTTTAGACTCATTCAATTCAAAATCACATACATTGACATTTGTGATATTCTTAATATCAGCACATTCTAAGCAAGATCATCCCATAATTGTTTACAATTCTTGAAAGTCTTAAATTGAGGTAGTAATTCTTTTAACAACGCCATTGTGAGAATGACTATGGGTTTTTGTTCTTTATTAGCATGTGCATTTTCTTATAGAGAAACAAATCTAGGTAAGATCACATTTTCATGTTCATCAGTAGGCCATTTTTAAATTGCGCGAGTGTCGGATCGTCTACTCGGCCGTAACAAAATCAATGTAAAACGTGAATACAAAGAGTAAATACAAAAGACTTGTATTAACCACAGATATATTACACAGTGAAACACACACAGTAGAATAAACAAGTCTACTAAACTCTATACAAGACAAGCTATTTATAGATTAATAAACTATGCAAAACCACGATCATCTGAATTACCAGTTCGAACAAGTTCGTGTGAGTCCGAACTGGCAGTTCGCCTTCAGTTCGGATTAGCACATCTTTGTAACACTTTGTCTTGTATTTGATACTTCACATGACGACCTAGAATTATGCATCAACAAACTCCCCCTCGACATGTGCAGTATCAATTTCCACATTAGCTTGTATCTTCAATCAAACTCTCCCTCAACTTGATGATGAGTCTGATCTCGAATACTTGACATTGTAGCGCATGTAAACTCTTTATCTACAGCTTCAGAAGACTTGAAGTTGTAATGTTCTATTTCCACGTAGAAACCTGCCAACATAAATAATCTTGGTGCAAAATGTCTCTTCGAGACTCCAAGATATTTTGATTTTGAAATTTGATTTTGTATTCCGTGTTGATTAACCGAAAAGAAATAAGATTTAAAATATTTTTGATTTTTTTTTTCAAAAATTTATTTCAAAACACACCTAAAATCTTTTTGGTATTTTCTGTTAATGAAAAGTAAAAGCAGTACACAATCAGACACTATTTTTGTGTTTTGCAAGAAAGATCACAACTTGGGATCATATTGGACATAACATGCTGAACTACACTTCAATTTCGATTATTGTAGCACATAAGCCATGTCGATTGCAGATATAATTTGTCTAACTTGAAACTCAGGCATAATCATACTCATAACATCTGGATATGTTAAAATATTGATTAAATTTGCTTTAACCAGTGTACCCCACACTATCAAACATACTCAGATATGTTTTGCTTATCACACTTTATGATTTCTCTTATGATTTATCACATAGTAATTGTATCCATGATATAGTCAACTGTGTTCCATGCAAAAAGAAATAAGAACGTTAAATCGTCTACCTTAAGGTCGATCTTTCGATACACAGATAAGGGCTCAGATTAACAAAATAAGAAATTAAAACAGGTTGAAATTGTATAACTCAATAACAATCAGGTCGGTCTTGTGGACACCCAGAGAAAGTCCGATGAGTTATACGAAACACCAAAGAATATAAAGCAGAACCTTAAATGAACAACTATCAGGTCTATCTTATGGACACGCAGAGATAGTCCGATCATTTAAGAAAATAAAGGAAATCAAACAACTTTTAATCTTTGCAAAATGAACACATGTATACACAGTGACTTCTCATTTTTCTTTTCACATATCTTTTTCTTGATATATCTTGAGCTACGCATCAAGATGTTGTCCACTAGGTCAAGCATCAGATTTAGTGTATATCACATTTGTATACTTTCTCATTTGCCAAGCCTACCTAGCACATCGAACAATGGTATTATGGCTTTTTCACTTGCTTTATCCATGAGTCAGACAATGTCAGCCAATGTACCATCATTTCCCAATCATGTCACATACAATTTCTCATTTTCAATGTTTTGGATTTTTGCATTTTCAATGTTTTTGTCTTTTCAAATTTCTCCCCCTAAAAATGACGAACTCTATTTTTTTTAGATTTTCAGTTTTACTATTTGAAAAACAACACACTATTTTTTTTTTCAAAAACAAACTCCCCCTCAAAATGAGATGGAGTGAAAAACAAACAAAAATTGATCAACCAACACGAATACTTGCGTGTTAGGCATCTTGAAAACACAAATTGACTTAGAAATTCAATTTAACTTATCACTGATATTTCACCACCAGCAACCTTTCAATTTCCGATAGGTCTTCTTGAAATACCTGCTGACACCAAATAAAACATTAGATTCTTTGGGATCGACCCGATTCAAAAGCGTCGGGTCGCTCGGTGTCTTCCACATAGTCATCATTGGCCTTGGAAACAACCTTTGGTTTCCATACCTTTAAAGATTTTAATTTTTGATCAGAACTAGAATCAGTATCAACCGACGTACTCGATTCAAACCAAGACGGCTTACGGGTTGATTTGACTTTTGCAGACCACGGTTCATCAAAAATTTGACCTTTGTTATCCACACATTTAGCAGTGTTGTGGATATATGCAGTCGTCGTACAATCAGTAGCAAGATGTCCAGGTTGACGACATGCATAACAAAGTCTCTCACGAAATTTAAAAACATTTGAACAATTCTTTGAATTTTGAGAACAAGAGGAATTATCAGAACCAAAATTATCAAAGAAATCATCATAAGAATCATATCTCGGATATGGACTCCACGAAGACCTTTTCGATTTAGATGAAGAACCTCCAGAAGAATAAAACAGTTGTTTTGTCTGAAGTGACAATTTCTTTTTAGTTCTGATCTTCAACACTTTCTCTTTCTTCTTCGACTCTTGAGCTTGAACAGGAACATCTTTAGTTTCAAACTCCAAACCTTTGCGCTTGAAACCCAAAGTCTTGACGACCCAGATTGAGAACCAGAAGTATGTCTCCCTTTTGCTTCTCTAGTAAATTGATCTTTAATTTCCTTAAGCTTATTGTTGATGCGTAGTTCCTGATCGTCATGTGAAGTATCGAGTACATGACAAGAGTTACAAGATTGGTGCTGGCCGAACCTTAGGCAAACTCTAGGTTCGGACCAGGCGAACCTTGTCCGAACCTGAGGTTCAGACAGTCGGGATTTCACATGTATAAATAGTTGTCTTGTATAGAGATTAAGGACTTCTTGACAAATCTTCTATGTGTCTTTCTATGTAAACTCTCTGTGGTCTAATACAAAGTTCTTTGTATTTACTCTCGTGTTATACGTTTAACATTGATTTCAATACGATTGAGTAGATGATCCACCGCTCACGCAGTTTCAAGAGGTATCAGAGCATTTGGTTCGTTCTACTGGTCGGAGATCACTGTTTTTCGGAGTTTTGAGTCAAATAGTGAGGGTTTTTGAAAATTCTTCAAGTTTTTGAGTTCGTTTGATCATCTTAAGTGTGTTTTTTCCTAAAAAGTCTTCTTCTAAATCGCTTCTATGGAGTTTATCTGAGTTCCTATTTAAAAGTTCGTCCGAAAACACTGAAAATCGCGAAAATAGAGTCGAGAGTATTCAAGTTCGTCTAAAGTTCGGCAGTAACTGAAAAATAACCGCTTCGAACTCCAGGTTCGGACAGCGTTCGGATATTTTCTTTCCGAAATTCGGCTTCGGACATAGTTCGGCTAAGCTTCGTTGCTTCCGAAGTTCAGGTTCGACATAGTTTTGGCTACTTTATTATTACTTCTGAAGTTCAGGTTCGGCACGAGTTCGGCAACTCAATTTAGGTTCGGATTAAGTTTGGACGAAGTTCGGCATAACAAATTGGGTTCGGCTGAAGTTCAGATAAACAGTAATTGAGATTTTTGGTAAGTGTCACGAAAACTGATGCAACTTGAGAACCGTAAAGAGTTACGGGAGCTAATACCAGCCAAAATGACCGTCTCGGAAAGATCTATACTTTTACTCGCCTAACGGCCAGTATCCTCCATTTTGGTACCCAAAATCCGCTTCTAAGACCTTCGTTTTTCGGTTTGAAGTTTTGGTATACAAGTTTTCGGACAAGATGATTGATTTTTAAGCGTTTGCAGCAATTCATAATTCGGTGCAAGCTACGATGCAAACTATGATGAACTATGATAATGAAATCGGAACAAGTCAGAAAGTTCCCAAATTGCTCAAATTGGAAGATTATCGTAGTTGGGTTACACGGTTTGAAGCATATGTGAATACGAATGATATTGATATGTGGTTGGCATTTTCTGAACAATATGTCTATCCTAAAGATGAGACCGGTGAGCCAATTCTTCAAAGAAAGCTTTCATCTTAACAAAAGAAAGCATATCAAGCTGAGAAAAAGGCATATGGTACCTTAACGATGGCATTACCTAAAGAGGTACTACATCAATTCTCGGGTAACTATACATCAAATAGTTTGTAGGATGCATTGAAAAAGAGATGTGAAAGAAATGACCAATATAAGAAGAGTCGTCAAAAAGTTTTGAAAAAGGAATTTGATAGTTTCAAGCATTATCAAAACGAATCAATTCCAAATCTGATTACACGATTTGCACATTTAATGAGTGAAATGCGTTTGGTGAATCTTACAAAAGAAGAAGCTGATATGAAAGAGAAGATTTTGGAGGCTTTGCCTGAGAAATGGGAGAATTATGTGATGATGATCACTCATAATAAAGAATATCCGAGATTGCCATTTAATGATCTGATTCAAAGATTACAAGCAAGGGATATGGATTTAATGGTGAATAAGTCTCTTCCTGCACAAGTTCAAAATCCTGCTGTATATCATGGAGAAAATGATTTAACAATCAATGCTGTGAAATCTAATATTCTTAGTTCTGCACCTCCTACAACATTCATTGCCGGTAAATCTAAAACTCCTAGTTATTATGCTGGTTGTACTGTTTATGTTCCTAGTTCTTCAACTCAGAATGTTTTGTCTGCTCAAACTACCGATGATTAGAATGCATTAATGTCTGCATTGGCATCTTCATATTTTGGTGTTATTACTGGTTCGGTAAGTAACGCAGAATTGACCAATGAAGATTATGATCAAAGCGATTATGATCATTTGGAAGAGATGGATTTGAACTGGCAATATGCTATGTTGGTTCAAAGAACGAAGAAATTTTTTAATAGAACTGGCAAGAAGAGATTGAATCAGGATGGGAAAATTGGTCTGGACAAGTCAAAGGTTAAATGTTATAAGTGTTCTGTATATGAACATTTTGCACGAGAATGTCCAAGTTCAACTGAAAATAAATTGAAGTCTGGTCAACATGCTCATTTGGTCATTCATTCACCAAATGAAGTTCACAAGGTTGAGAGAAAATCTGTTTCTTTTGACGAAAACCAACTGACATGTTTTGGCATCCAGATGAATTTGCCTGGAATGCAGATTCTGAAGCAAAAATGAAACATGCTCCATTTACTGTTGCATTGACTACTCGTCATGATGATGATGATAGTATTTTGACTGATTTTGATTCCAATTCGACAATATCTATGATCAAATAATTTAGAGTCAAAGAATCAAAATGTCTTGAATGTATAATGTGACGACCGTAAAACTTTTGCTTTCTTTCCCCAGCAACAACGACAGCCGAGGCTGCGAACGCTACGACGCAAGAATAATTTTCGGGACGAAAATTCCAATTACAAGGGGATGATGTGACATCCGAGAATTTCAAGGTTTACTTCCGTTAGACAATTCCGTTAGTTACGTTATAAGTGTTAACTTAGTAACTAATGCTTAACTAGGCCGAATACGTCCACGTCCTTTGGTTGATCACCGAACCCGTCCATATGTGTTATGTGATTATTTATGTATTGTCATTATGTGCAACGTGATGAAAACGCATGATTTAGTATTAGGAATAAAATGAAAATTTGTCTTTCTAGGTTGCCAGCGAAACAAACGGGCGAAACTATAGTGTCGCCCGGTAGTCGGTTAAACTATTGGATCTCATGAAATCAGAGACAGTTTCGCCTGGCCAGCGAAACTAGCCAGCGAAACTAGCCTCTAATATATAATGGCATAAAACCCTAGTTGCCTCATTTGTTGCACCATTTCTCTCAAACACACACACTCACTCTCCTTGAATCTGGTCAGCCGAGAAAACCACCAAAGAAACACCATCTCAGCCTCGAGACAACATCTATTTGGATCCTAGATCGAATCGTGAGTCTCAAAAACCTTTATTTATGTTTTTCTATGTGTTTTTCTTAAAAAGCATGCCTAAACCTCTATGGAATCACTTGATCTTCTGATATGTTGCTTAGGAATGCTAGATCTATTATAAAGTCTGTAACTTTACGTTTGAAATCCATCCATAATGAAGATTTATGATATTTAGGTCATTTTAGGTTTAAAATATGCTTTTGGTGATTTGATGATGAAAACCCATGTTTAAAGTGTTAAAGCTTACTGATTTATGTTGGTAAATGATCATACATGCTAAATATTGAATTACATGAAATATGGAAGCTGTTAGATTGATTTTTAGGCTGATTTGTGAATTTTTCACGACCAGCGAAACTGTACTGTTTTCTGGGCGAAATTACCTAGCGAAATTATGTACATCTTCATCCAGCGACACTATGTAGCGAAACTGTAGTGTCGCCGGGTAAACCAACTAGACCTGTCCGAACGAAACTACCGAGCGAAATTCCCTGAACGAAAGTTCAAACCAGTTTCGGGCGAAACTAGGCTAGCGAAACTGTGCCAACAGTTTTGAGCGAAACTAGCCTAGCGAAACTGTGTCATCGGGTATTGCCTAGCAAAAGTGCTGCCCGTGCACACAGCGAAACTGTGTAGCGAAACTACTGGCGAAACTGCTGGAGAAACTGCTAGCGAAATTGTGACCAGAACCCAAACTTGTGCAACTTGCGTGAATGCTATGCCATGACTTACATGATTATGCTATGACGATACATGCTTTGATTTCTGATATATATGAACCCTTGTTTATGATCAACCATCGGTGTCGTGTGTCGGTATGTCGAGTCGTAGTTCCAACGTGCTATGTTATGGGCCATAGTGACGTTAAGTTAATGATTAGACACAAAACTAATACTTAAGACCTAAACATGTTCATAGGTCTTCGATAAGCAATACTTGGATTATTAGCAAGTGTGGCAGTGCAACCAAAGGTGAGTGTCACTAACCCGATTAACGTGAACCCGTTTGGGTCACACCGAATAACTAAATGAAAAACAATGCTGACAACCTCGAGAGTGCTATGCACCTCCCTGATGAACTTGAAAACTTGGAGTGCTCGGCACCCACTTGATGAACTTGAAGTGTTTTATGGGAAGCACTTGTGAATTACTCAAACAACTATTTCTGAAACGAAACTGAAAATATTTTCGGGATTCATGAGAACCCGAAGGAAAAACCGTTTTAATATGACTAGTGTAGGTTAAAGTCTAAACCAAATGATATCACATGATTTCTAAGGATGCCTTGAAAACTTAAAAGTCCTCAACTAAATTGTACCATTAATTGTGAAGCGAGGGGATGTTGGGTAGATCTACTGGAGTTTGACAAACTCCGCCCCGTGGCACGGGGAGTGCACGGAGATACAATATCAGCCTATCTGACCGTGATCCCGAGAGGACACGGGGGAGGCAAATCCGCGATGACGTAGGTCCGCAAATCCTGATGGCACGACCACTACAATAATAGTCAGCTTTGGTACAAACTTCCTTAGTGCATGGAACAACGGATTAGCTACCCGCGATATCGGTTGAGCACTTTAACTATACAAAACTAGTTCATACCCGATAACGTATGTTATGGATAATACTCTTACTAAACCACAGAACTACGATTATGGATATCACTAAGCATTGCTTTTCACAAACAAATATTACATAAGTATATGTTGACACGATTATGATTATTAGACCGGGCCACTGCGTGACAAGCCCACTGTGAACTCACCAACCGTTAGGTTGACACTTGTGTGGTTTTCACTTTTGCAGATCGTTGAGGAGTATCCGCTGGAGGTTGGCATGGCACCTGAAGATTTCTTATTTTAAACACAAACTTGGGAATTTAATAACAATTCATGTTTTGTAATTTAAGCACGTGGTTAGTGCTAAGATACTTATGTTTATTTTCCGCTGCGAACTTTAAACTGTTTTATGATGAATGCTTGGACTTAACTCTGATTCGTTTAGTATTTGTAACTAATGGTTGTGATCCTGGTTTGCTCGCACCCCTTAACGGTATAAACTCCGTTAGTGGTTAATTGGGGGTGTGACAGATTGGTATCAGAGCCATAAGTTGCAGAGAACTGGAATCAATTTTGAAAACGATTTGGAAACTGCAACTTGAAAACCTTAGTTACAAACGAACAAACAAATTCCCAAAACCAAAATAATTACGTGCCAACCTGGGATACTCGCTCTACTGTGTAAGTAAATACTTCATACGTATGTATATATATGTAGATATATATAGACCGTGTCTAAGTAGTCTAACGGAAAGCCTTAGGAAAATTTTCACACACGAATACGAAAGGCGAACGCTAATACGCGCACTATTCCGGGGGAAAGCGACAACGAAACGATGCTACACGCTACGTCCTGATTTCTACTACGATGACTACGCCGACGGTGACTTTTATGGGAAGGCCGACTTTCGACGATAGTACTTACGACTTGCGACGTTCTCCGACGACGCCTCGATTTTGCACGAAAACTTTTCTGGACTAATAGTGGGATAACGGGAAATTGTTATTATGCATATTATGGGATATGTATAAAGTATAACTGTGACTGAACACTAGCTACTTTAACTATCCAGCAAGATGTCGGGAAGAGGACACGGAAGAAGCAACATTAACATGACGCCTGCACAGCTGCAAACAATGATTAACGAACACGTGCAAGCCGCGGTGGCAGCCGTCCAAGCTGCATATGCCGCACAGGGTAATTGTTATGCCAATTAAGGCACAAAGCGAATTATATTTTGACCTGTTAAATTTAAAACTCGAACTATTAATGCATCAGGAAACCACCATCACTGTACGTTTAAGTCCTTCATGGATTGTAAGCCAATGACGTTTTCCGGCGAAGAAGGAGCGGTAGGACTCCTCAGGTGGATTGAGAAGTCTGAAAAGGTCTTCTCTATGTGCAACTGCCCTGCTGAGAGCAAAGTGAAGTATGCTACTGGTACCTTTGAGGGAGCTGCTCTCTCCTGGTGGAATGCCGAAATCCAGATGATCGGGTTAGATGCGGCTAATAACATGCAATGGGGAGCGTTTAAGGAGCTGATTATGGAGGAGTACTGTCCCCGTGACCAAGTGAAGAAGTTGGAGGGCGAATTCTTGAATCTGAAAATGACTGGGTCTGAAGTGGAGCAGTATACCGCGCGATACCATGAGTACGAAGTCTTGTGCCCCACAATGGTTGATGCTGAGTTCAAACGCATTGAGCGTTATTTGGAAGGCCTCGCGCCTCAAATCAAAGGATTAGTGACTGCCAGCAACCCCGCAACCGTGCAGCAAACCATCCGTTTGGCTCACAAACTTACTGATCAGGAGGTTGAGAAGGGTACACTTCCTGCAAAAGCCACAGAAAAGACTGCCTTAAGTGGCAAGAGAAAAGCTGATGATGAAGCTCCTGAAAACTCAATGAACAATCAGAGTGTTGGAAACAGCACTGGGAGGTCTTATAATTCTCAAGGTCAAAGTAAGAGGTCTGGAAACAACAGTGGAAACAACCGCCAGGGCGGAAATGGTCAAAGCAACTACAGGGGTAACCTGCCTTTGTGTAACAAGTGTGGAAAACATCATGCTGGTGTTTGTAGAAAGAATCTGAGCTGTGAAAGGTGTGGAAAGAAAGGCCACGAAGCAAAAGACTGCTGGGCAACTCTACCTGAGCAACAAAACCGTCCAAGGCAAAACAACAACAACAACAATCATGGCAACAACTATGGGAACAACCGTAACGGGCAAGGAAACAATCAGAACAATAATGGTGGAGCCCGTGGCTGTTTTGAATGTGGTGCTCAAGGCCACATTAAGAGGGACTGCCTGCAGTTGAAAAGACAGGGTAATGGTAACCAAGGAAACAATGGTGGGAACGGTAATGGCGGAGGAAATGGCAACGGGAATAACAACGGGAATGGTGGAAATGGCAGGGGAAGAGCTTTTGTCATGGGTCAAGGTGAAGCTCGCAATGATGCCAACGTGATTAACGGTAAATTCATCCTTAATGGTTTCTTTGCTACTGTATTGTTTGATTCTGGTGCTGAAAGAAGTTTTATTTCCACTAAGTTTGCTAAGCTAATTAATGCTAAACCGATTGCCTTAGACGCTAAATATGTGGTAGAACTAGCGAATGGTAAACTTCATGATACGACTCAAATAGTTAAGGACTGTAAGTTAGAACTAGCTGGCCATACATTAGGAATCGACCTTATGCCTTTCCCGATTGGTAGTTTTGATGTTATAGTAGGAATGGATTGGTTATCTGAAAATCGAGCTGAAATCTTGTGTAAAGAAAAAGTGGTTCGTATCCCACTCGAAGGAGGTAAAGTGTTAACAGTTCAAGGTGAAAAAGGTGGAGCAGTCACCGGTATTATCTCTTTCCTCAAAGCTCAAAAGTGCCTTCGTAAAGGTCACTTCGCGATCCTTGCAAACGTCACCGACTCGACACTTTCCGAGCGTAGAATCGACGACTACCCGATAGTCCGCGACTTCCAAGATGTATTTCCTGAAGATCTGCCTGGTTTGCCTCCATTTCGACAAGTCGAGTTTGGGATCGACCTAGCTCCTGGAGCCGCTCCGATTGCACGCGCACCGTACCGTTTGGCCGTAAGTGAACTCAACGAACTCTCCTCGCAACTACAAGAGCTGCTCGACAAAGGGTTTATTCGTCCAAGTTCGTCTCCATGGGGAGCACCAGTGTTATTTGTTAAAAAGAAAGATGGAACGTTCCGCATGTGTATTGACTACCGAGAGCTTAACAAGGTTACGATCAAGAATAGGTACCCACTTCCTCGAATCGACGATCTCTTCGACCAACTACAAGGTTCGAGCTACTTCTCAAAGATTGATCTACGTTCTGGATATCACCAACTTCGTGTCCGTGATGAGGATGTCCCCAAGACTGCTTTCAGGACTCGGTATGGTCATTACGAGTTTCTAGTTATGCCGTTTGGGCTAACTAATGCACCTGCTGTGTTTATGGATTTGATGAATCGAGTGTGCAAGCCGTACCTCGATCAGTTTGTGATAGTCTTCATTGACGATATTTTGATTTACTCCAAGACTAAGGAAGAGCACGAGAGACATCTACGACTTATCTTGGAATTACTCCGCAAGGAACAGCTTTACGCCAAGTTTTCGAAGTGCGATTTTTGGATTCGTGAAGTCCAGTTTCTTGGACACATTGTTAATCAGGAAGGAATTCACGTCGACCCAGCTAAAGTGGAAGCTATCAAGAATTGGTCTACCCCTAGAGCGCCAACCGAAATCCGACAATTTTTGGGACTTGCCGGATATTACCGAAGATTCATTAAGGGTTTCTCGCAATTGGCTCAACCCTTAACAGCATTAACGCACAAAGGAGTACAATATAGATGGGGTGAGAAAGAAGAACGCGCGTTTCAAACTCTTAAGGATATGTTATGTTCAGCTCCGATTCTCGCGTTACCCGATGGGGTTGACGACTTTGTAGTTTACTGTGATGCATCCATCCAAGGACTCGGTTGCGTGTTGATGCAACGGGACAAAGTGATTGCCTACGGGTCCAGGCAACTGAAGGACACTGAAAAGAATTATACAACGCATGATTTGGAATTGGGAGCCGTTGTTCATGCACTCAAGATTTGGAGACATTACCTCTACGGAACAAAGTGCACAATATTTACCGACCACAAAAGCTTACAGCACATCTACGATCAGAAGGATCTCAACATGCGACAACGACGGTGGGTCGAGCTACTGAATGATTATGACTTAGCAATCAAATATCACCCGGGAAAAGCCAATGTTGTGGCTGATGCATTAAGTCGAAAAGAGTACGAAAAGCCTCGACGAGTACGAGCGCTGCAACTTACCATTCACACGGGATTGCCGGATCGGATCCGCGATGCCCAACAAGAAGCTTTAAAAGAAGAAAACTTTGCAGCAGAAGCACTGCGAGGGGTGGATGGTAACTCCGAAATTAAGTCCGACGGACTCAGGTATTACAATGACAGAATTTGGGTTCCTTTACTTGGAAATCTTCGTGAGCTCGTGATGGACGAGGCTCACAAGTCAAGATATTCGGTGCACCCTGGATCGGATAAAATGTACCAAGATTTGAAAAACTTGTATTGGTGGCCGAACATGAAAGCCGACATTGCGCGATATGTGGCTAAGTGCTTAACATGCTCAAGGGTGAAGATTGAATACCAAAAGCCTTCTGGATTATTGCAGCAACCAAAGATCCCAGAATGGAAATGGGAGGATATCTCCATGGATTTCGTAACAGGATTACCTCATCGATCGAATCGACCGGATGCGATTTGGGTTATCATTGATCGATTAACCAAATCTGCACACTTTATCCCAATGAGAGAAAGTGACAACATGGATAAGCTAACAAAGCTGTACATTGACCGAATTGTGGCATGTCATGGAGTGCCTAAGACTATTATCTCCGACCGAGATCCTCGATTTACTTCCCGACTATGGCAATCTATGCAAGAAGCATTGGGTACCAGACTGGATATGAGTACAGCTTATCACCCGCAGACCGATGGTCAGACGGAAAGAACTATTCAGACTTTGGAAGACATGCTCCGAGCTTGCGTTCTCGACTTCGGTAAGGACTGGGAGGCTCACCTTCCGTTGGTGGAGTTCTCCTACAACAATAGTTATCATTCAAGTATCGGTGCAGCACCTTTTGAAGCGCTTTATGGCAGAAAATGTAGATCGCCCGTGTGTTGGGCCGAAACAGGTGAGAAAGGACTCACTGGACCAGAACTCATTCATGATACAACCGAACGGATCATTCAAATCAGAAAGCGGATAGCCGCAGCTCGAGACAGACAAAAGAGCTATGCCGACAAACGCCGTAAGCCTTTGAAGTTCGAAGTAGGCGACAAGGTACTGTTGAAGGTATCTCCCTGGAAAGGTGTGATACGCTTCGGAATGCGTGGAAAGTTGAATCCTCGCTACATTGGTCCTTTTGAAATCATTGGGGAAGTAGGCCCGGTGGCCTACCGATTAAAACTCCCTGCTGAACTCGATGGAGTTCACAACGTGTTTCACGTCTCTAACCTAAAGAAATGTCTGGCTGAAGACATCGAAATAATTCCTTTGGAGGAATTGGAAATTGATGAACATCTGAGATTCATTGAGCAACCAGTAGAAATCATGGGACGCGAGGAGAAAGCCCTCAAACGTAGCAAGATTCCGATCGTCAAGGTTCGATGGAACTCAAAGCGTGGACCAGAATATACTTGGGAACGAGAGGATCAAATGAAGAAAAAGTATCCTCACTTGTTCGAGCAAACGTCCGCGGAAACTCAAGGTATGATTTAATTTTGGGGACCAAAATTCCTTTAACAGGAGGAGGATGTGACGACCCTAAAACTTTTGCTTTCTTTCCCCAGCAACAACGACAGCCGAGGCTGCGAACGCTACGACGCAAGAATAATTTTCGGGACGAAAATTCCAATTACAAGGGGATGATGTGACATCCGAGAATTTCAAGGTTTACTTCCGTTAGACAATTCCGTTAGTTACGTTATAAGTGTTAACTTAGTAACTAATGCTTAACTAGGCCGAATACGTCCACGTCCTTTGGTTGATCACCGAACCCGTCCATATGTGTTATGTGATTATTTATGTATTGTCATTATGTGCAACGTGATGAAAACGCATGATTTAGTATTAGGAATAAAATGAAAATTTGTCTTTCTAGGTTGCCAGCGAAACTAACGGGCGAAACTATAGTGTCGCCCGGTAGTCGGTTAAACTATTGGATCTCATGAAATCAGAGACAGTTTCGCCTGGCCAGCGAAACTAGCCAGCAAAACTAGCCTCTGATATATAATGGCATAAAACCCTAGTTGCCTCATTTGTTGCACCATTTCTCTCAAACACACACACTCACTCTCCTGGAATCTGGTCAGCCGAGAAAACCACCAAAGAAACACCATCTCAGCCTCGAGACAACATCTATTTGGATCCTAGATCGAATCGTGAGTCTCAAAAACCTTTATTTATGTTTTTCTATGTGTTTTTCTTAAAAAGCATGCCTAAACCTCTATGGAATCACTTGATCTTCTGATATGTTGCTTAGGAATGCTAGATCTATTATAAAGTCTGTAACTTTACGTTTGAAATCCATCCATAATGAAGATTTATGATATTTAGGTCATTTTAGGTTTAAAATATGCTTTTGGTGATTTGATGATGAAAACCCATGTTTAAAGTGTTAAAGCTTACTGATTTATGTTGGTAAATGATCATACATGCTAAATATTGAATTACATGAAATATGGAAGCTGTTAGATTGATTTTTAGGCTGATTTGTGAATTTTTCACGACCAGCGAAACTGTACTGTTTTCTGGGCGAAATTACCTAGCGAAATTATGTACATCTTCATCCAGCGACACTATGTAGCGAAACTGTAGTGTCGCCGGGTAAACCAACTAGACCTGTCCGAACGAAACTACCGAGCGAAATTCCCTGAACGAAAGTTCAAACCAGTTTCGGGCGAAACTAGGCTAGCGAAACTGTGCCAACAGTTTTGAGCGAAACTAGCCTAGCGAAACTGTGTCATCGGGTATTGCCTAGCAAAAGTTCTGCCCGTGCACACAGCGAAACTGTGTAGCGAAACTACTGGCGAAACTGCTGGAGAAACTGCTAGCGAAATTGTGACCAGAACCCAAACTTGTGCAACTTGCGTGAATGCTATGCCATGACTTACATGATTATGCTATGACGATACATGCTTTGATTTCTGATATATATGAACCCTTGTTTATGATCAACCATCGGTGTCGTGTGTCGGTATGTCGAGTCGTAGTTCCAACGTGCTATGTTATGGGCCATAGTGACGTTAAGTTAATGATTAGACACAAAACTAATACTTAAGACCTAAACATGTTCATAGGTCTTCGATAAGCAATACTTGGATTATTAGCAAGTGTGGCAGTGCAACCAAAGGTGAGTGTCACTAACCCGATTAACGTGAACCCGTTTGGGTCACACCGAATAACTAAATGAAAAACAATGCTGACAACCTCGAGAGTGCTATGCACCTCCCTGATGAACTTGAAAACTTGGAGTGCTCGGCACCCACTTGATGAACTTGAAGTGCTTTATGGGAAGCACTTGTGAATTACTCAAACAACTATTTCTGAAACGAAACTGAAAATATTTTCGGGATTCATGAGAACCCGAAGGAAAAACCGTTTTAATATGACTAGTGTAGGTTAAAGTCTAAACCAAATGATATCACATGATTTCTAAGGATGCCTTGAAAACTTAAAAGTCCTCAACTAAATTGTACCATTAATTGTGAAGCGAGGGGATGTTGGGTAGATCTACTGGAGTTTGACAAACTCCGCCCCGTGGCACGGGGAGTGCACGGAGATACAATATCAGCCTATCTGACCGTGATCCCGAGAGGACACGGGGGAGGCAAATCCGCGATGACGTAGGTCCGCAAATCCTGATGGCACGGCCACTACAATAATAGTCAGCTTTGGTACAAACTTCCTTAGTGCATGGAACAACGGATTAGCTACCCGCGATATCGGTTGAGCACTTTAACTATACAAAACTAGTTCATACCCGATAACGTATGTTATGGATAATACTCTTACTAAACCACAGAACTACGATTATGGATATCACTAAGCATTGCTTTTCACAAACAAATATTACATAAGTATATGTTGACACGATTATGATTATTAGACCGGGCCACTGCGTGACAAGCCCACTGTGAACTCACCAACCTTTAGGTTGACACTTGTGTGGTTTTCACTTTTGCAGATCGTTGAGGAGTATCCGCTGGAGGTTGGCATGGCACCTGAAGATTTCTTATTTTAAACACAAACTTGGGAATTTAATAACAATTCATGTTTTGTAATTTAAGCACGTGGTTAGTGCTAAGATACTTATGTTTATTTTCCGCTGCGAACTTTAAACTGTTTTATGATGAATGCTTGGACTTAACTCTGATTCGTTTAGTATTTGTAACTAATGGTTGTGGTCCTGGTTTGCTCGCACCCCTTAACGGTATAAACTCCGTTAGTGGTTAATTGGGGGTGTGACAGATAAGGTTGGGTAAGAAGAATACAACTCTTGAAAACGATTTTGAATTATTGTCTGAAGAAATTGTGATTCTAAAGAAAGAATTGGTAGAATTTCAAAAGAAATATTATGAATTGGTTCATGTTCATGAGGATGTTTTGAAAGAAAAGAGTATATTGGCTGAAGAGTGTGAGAAAGCCAAAGCTAAAGCATTAGATGCAGCACAAGATTTTGAAAAGAGTTATCCGGTTCAACAAAAATATGAAAAAGCTAATGCACTTGTGGTTGAATCGGATGCTACAATTGAAAAACTTCAAAACAAGATCTCTACACTTCAAGATAAAAATGTTCTTTTTCGAGATAAGAATGAAGTTTTCACAAAAGATGTTGAGATTTACAAGAAGAAACAAGAAAGTGTACTTGAGGGATTGTTTGCTGAATGTGAGATCCAGAAGTTACAAACGTACGAACATGATAATCTCAATGCAAAGTTCTTCAAGTCACAAAAAGAAGTGTTCGATGCACAACAGAAAATCTCTAAATTGAAATTGGAAATTTTGGAGTTACAAAGGCAAGTGAAGAATTGTAATTTGTCGCCGACATTGCTGAATTTCTTGTACAAACAGGATCGGAGTGAGGATAATTCTAAGAAGAATGATATTCACATGATTCCACAACCAGTGGATTTATCTGAAGTTACATCTGCTCCACTGGATCCTATAGAAGAATTGCATGATTATTCAAAGTTTGCCACTCCAGCAAAGAAAAAGAAGACCAAATCTGAGAGAAAGCAAAAACCTTTGGGAGAAGCTTTTGGTTCTTCTTCAAGTTCATCAAAGAACAAACTATTTTCTTGGAAAATGAACAGGTTTTTCATAAGGTTGTTTCAAGTACCTCGTCTGGAACTGAACAAGAAAAAGTTTTGGTTGAAAAGAACAAACTAAAAGACATCAAAGAAAAGTTCACTAGAGAAGCTAAGGGGAGAGAAGCTTCTGGTTCTTCTTCAAGTTCATCAAAGACATCTGGTTATAAACACAAAGGTTTGGGTTATGAAGTCAAGGAAACATCAGTTCAAGCTCAGAAGCCAGAAAAAGTTGCGAAGATCTCAAAAGTTAAAGTTCCAAAGAAATCACTTTCTCTAAAGGAAACATCTTATTATTTTGGAAGGTCATCATCTTCAAGGATTCCTTCTCCTAGGTAAGATTCTTCTGATGATTTCTTTGATAACTTTGATTCTGCACATTCTTCTCGTCTTAAAAATTCAAAGAAATTTTCAAATGTTTTTACATTTCGAGAAAGACTTTGTTATGCATGTCGTCAACCTGGACATCTTGCTGCTGATTGTCCGACGACTGCATATATCCACAACACTGCTAAATATGTGGATAACAAAGGTCAATTTTTTTATGAACCATGGTCTCCAAAGGTTAAATCAACTCGTAAGTCATCTTGGTCGAAACCGAGTACGCCAGTTGATACTGATTCTGGTTCTGATCAAAACTCAAAATCTTTAAAGATATGGAAACCAAAGATTTTTTCCAAGGCCAACAACGACTATGTGGAAGATACTGGGTGACCCGACGCTGTTGAATCGGGTCAATCCCAAAGCGACTAATGTTTTATTTGGTGTCAGCAGGTATCTCAGTAAGACCTTTCGGTGATTGGAACATTGCTGATTGTGAAATATCTGTGATGACTTAAATTGAATTTCCAAATCAATCCTGTTTTCAAAATGCTAAACGGCAAGTATTCGTGTTGGTTGATCAATTTCTGTTTTGTTTTTCACTCCGTCTCATTTTGAGGGGGAGTTTGTTTTGCAAAAATACAAAAATAATGTGTTGTTTTTCAAATGTTAAAAATGAAAATCTATAAATAGAGTTGTCATTTTTAGGGGGAGAAATTTGAAAAGACAAAAACATTGAAAAATAAGAAATTATATCCGACATGTTGGAAAATGATGGTACATTGGCTTACATCGTCTGGCTTATGGATAAAGTAAATGAAAAAGCCATAAGACCATTTGATTAATGTGTAAGGTAGGCTCGGCAAATTAGAAAGATTTCAAATGTGATATACACTAAATCTGATGTTTGACATAGTGGACAACATCTTGATGCGTATCTCAAATATATATATCAAGAAAAATAAAATGAGAAGTCACTGTGTATGCATGTGTTCATTTTGCAAAGATTTAAACTTGTTTGATGGGACTTTCTCTGCATACTAAAATATCGACCTGATCGTTGTTCATTTGAGGTTCTGATTTATTTTCTTTGTTGCTTCGTATAACTCATCGGACTTTCTCTGCGTGTTCACAAGACCAACCTGATTGTTCTTGGGTTATACAATTTCAACTTGTTTTATTTTCTTATTTTGTTAAATCCGAGGCCTTATCTGCGTATCGAAAGATCGACCTTAAGCTAGACGATTTAACGCGCGTTCTTATTTCTTTTTGCATGGAACACAATTGACTATATCAAGAATACAATCATTATGTGATAAATCACAAGTGAAATCACAAATATGTGATAAGCAAAACATATCTGAGTATGTCTGATAGTGTGGGGTACACTGGTCAAAGCAAATCTAATCAATACCTTAACATATCCAGATGTTATGAGTACGATTCTACCTGAGTTTAAAATTGGACAAACTATATCTGCAATCGACATGGCTTATATGCTACAATAATCAAAATTGAAATGTAGTTCAGCATGTTATGTCCAATATGATCCCAAGTTGTGATCTTTCTCACAAAAGACAAAAATAGTGTATGATTCTGTATTGCATTTACTTTTCATATCGGAAAATACCAAAAAGATTTTAGGTGTGTTTTGATGTAAAGTTTCTAAAAATCAAAAAGCTTTTGTTTCTTATTTCTTTTCGATTGATCAACACGGAATACGAAATCGATTTCAAAATCAAAATATATTAGAGTCTCAAAGAGACGTTGTGCGCCAAGATTATTTATGTTGGCACGTGTCTAAGTGGAAAGAGAACATCACAACTTCAAGTCTTCTGAAGCTGTTGTTAAACAGATTACACACGATGCACTATCAGGTATTCAAGATTGGACTTATCATCAAATCGAGGAAGAGTTTTAATTGAGGATATAAGATACGAGTTTTAAAGTGGAAATTGATACTGCACATATCGAGGGGGAGTTTGTTGATACGTAGTTCCTGGTCGTCATGTGAAGTATCGAGTACAAGACAAGAGTTACAAGATTGGTACTGGCCAAACCTTTGGCGAACTCTAGGTTCAGACCAGGCGAACCTTGTCCGAACCTGAGGTTCGGACAGTCGGGATTTCACATGTATAAATAGTTGTCTTGTATAGACATTAAGGACTTCTTGACAAATCTTGTATGTGTCTTTCTGTGTAAACTCTCTGTGGTCTAATACAAAGTTCTTTGTATTTACTCTCGTGTTATACGTTTAAACATTGATTCAATACGATTGAGTAGACGATCCACCGCTCACGCATTTTCACTTGTTCTCTCGCACTAAAGATTTAGCAACTTGCTCTTCAGATGAAGAGCTTGAACATTTTTCAACTTTTCCAAAAACATTTCATCTTTCAGAAATGATGAACTTGAAACAAACATTGGAGCTTTAGCAAAAGTAACTTTCTTCTTTGACTTATTTTTCTTCTTCTTAGCTGGCGTTGCAAACTTGGAATAATCAAGCATTTCGGCCTGTGGATCAAGAGGAGCAGATGTAAACTCAGATAAATCCACCGGTTGAGGAACCTTGTGAATATCATCTTCTTTAGAACTATCCTCACTCCGATCCTTCTTATACAATAAATTCAGTGAAGTCAGAGATAAGTTGCAATTCTTGACTTGTCTTAGCAATTCCAAAATTTCCAACTTTTATTCGGAAATTTTCTGTTGAGTAGCAAACACCTCTTTTTGTGACTTAATGAATTTTTCATTGAGATCATTATACTCATACGTTTGCAACTTTTTGATTTCACATTCAGCTAAAACTTCTTCTGTAACTTTCTCCCACTTCTTTTTTAATATTGCCACATCCTTTGTTAAAACTTCATTCTTATCTCGAAGAAGTACATATGAATCTTGAAGCGTAGACAATTTCGTTTGAAGTTTCTCAATTGTATTAGCAGATTCAACAACGAGTGCATTTGCTTGTTCATACTTCTGTTGAACTGGATAACTTTTTCAAATAACGCTTCAAAATCTTCAGCGACTTATTTAGTGTCAGCTTTTTCCTTAGCACACTCTTCAATCAAAACATTCTTCTCTTTTACCACATCTCTATGAATATGCACCAAAGCATAAAATTTCTTTTGAAATTCTTCCAAGTCTTGCTTTAGCACCACAATCTATTCAGTTGATAATTGAGAATCTCTTACCAGACTTGCATTCTTTTTACCCAACCTTACACATTCAAGACATTTAGATTCTTCGGCCTTTGAATTATCATTCACCTTTGGCAAAAACTCTTTTACTAATGATATGCTTGAATTAGAATCAGAATCAGTTAGAAAACTATCGTCTGAATGATGAGCTATTAAAGCAACCTTAATCGGAGCATGTGACAGTTTTGTGTTGATACATTATGTGGTAACGAGTTGGATCAGACAAAGTTTCGATGACATGAAGATTATACTTATTTGTTGGGTCGGCCGAACTCTGGCCGAACCCCGGCCGATCCTTGGTTGAACCTGAGGTTCGGACGGCCGAGAGTCTATAAATAGGTGTAGCTTTGTTATTTGTAACTAGTTGTTGTTGAGCGAACTTTTGAGAGTGTGTGTATTCTGATACTCTGATTCTCTTGTAATTGTGTTTATCGTTAAAGAGAGATTGAGTATTGATATTTACACGGTTTGTTTACGTTCTCGTTTACACAATTGATATCGAACTAAGCCGATCCGACGCTCCAGCGTTTTCAAGTGGTATCAGAGCTTTCTGGTATCGTTTGGTTCAATTTGATTCAATTGTGTGATTCAAAGTTCGTTTTTTCATCTTCGTCTCTGAAAAATTACGTTAAAAACATCATGATTTACGTCACAATTTCTTGTTTCTGTCCATTTTGTTCATCTGAGTGTTCTGAGCTCGTTTGTTTGAGTTTTTCTATGATATTCAAAAATTTCTCATTTGGCCAAACCTCCAGTTCGGCGTAACCGCTCCGATTTCCAAGTTCGGAGTGAAGTTCGGTCAGTTTTCTGGTTCATTGAGAGTTCGAAGGTCTCTCGGAAGGAGTTCAGTGAGATTTGAGCTTCGGTGAGAGTTCGGACATAGATCGGAGGTCTATCAGTGAGAGTTCGGAGGTTGTGTATTGGGGACCCAAAAAATTTTGAAGTTTCATAATTGAAAAAGTGAATATTCAAAAGCAATCAGTTCAAGGTTGATGGTGATTTTGATCTTCGTGGAAAGGTAGTGTATTCTGATGTTCGTGCAAATTATATGTCAAACTTTTCGGTTATGGTTTGGAACTCTTTGTCATTTGCCCGATACTTTCTTGAGTTATGAAGACTTGGTCAGATTCCAGTCTGCAACGAGATATACGTTTACCGGAGTAATATATTGGGATGGATTTCATGCTAAGGGGGAATTTCCATGATTGAAGATGTTGATTGTGTCTGTTTTCATAAAGATCAGAACGTATTACAGTTTGGTGAAGATTAAAGATTGTTGTCAATATGAAGTGATGTTCGGGTGTCTTTACAAATTCCGGATATGACTGATGAAGTGAACCATTATCATATATGCTGGTTCCAGTTGGATGGTTATGCTTGAAGCTAGGGGGAACTTTATTGGTTGTGGAGATTGTACAAGATGCGAACTGTTTCCTGCATGCCTGAAGTTCAGACCAAGGGGAGTTTGCTGAAAATCAAGATTCAAGATGTAGCAGATTGACTGATGATGATTGCTAGAAGATCAATGTCTGGATTCGACAGTAACGTCCAAGGGGGAATTTGTTGATGCATGAACCTTGTGTGGTCGTTGCTGTTCGAATTGTCAAACAGACTGATTTGTCGGAGACATGAACTGGGGTCCGAAAAACAGCCGAACTCCAGGTTCGGAGTCGTCCGAACATGGCCGAACTCCAAGTTCGGACAGAGTTCGGAGCTTCTAAGTTCGGACAGAATGAAGAAGTATAAATAGTTTCGTCTTTGTATTTCTTTGTAAGTTTTTGTCCAGTGTATATGTGGTTGAGAGGGGAGGTTCTGTTCAACCTCCCCCGGAGCTTAATCGTTTGTATACTCCTTCGGTCATGTAATCTTTTGACACAAATTAATGACAAAACTTTCGTCTCATCCATAGAATCGATCCTTATATGCTTTTTCAAGATAGATTTTGGTTGCATTTGTTTATGAAAAACTCTTGGTGGTGATTGAAAAGTTGATTTTATTGGTTTCTTGTTTACAGACTTTTGCATCCTGTTAATCAACCCAGATTCAGAATCAGAGACAAATGCAAAAAGCATTAAAAATTAGAAAAATCAAAAATTGTAGAAATTGATCCGACCAAGCGAGAAGTGATATTACATCGGCGTGTGTTATCAACCACGGATAAAGTAAATATGAAAGGCTGTAGGTACTTGTTTGGTTAGTTAAATGCGTAAGGGCAAATCTGATATATGCTAGTATGATATAAACATAAAAATTTGCTTGATTAAGTGTGAGGCACATCATGACGGATGCTGTGTGATCTTGGAATTAAATAAAATGAAAAAGCAAAAACAGAATAAGAGATGTTCTGGTGTATGCATGCTTTCATTTTGCAAAGATTTAAACTTGTTTGATTTTCTTTATTTTGTCAAACGATCGGCCTTTCTCTGCGTATCGAAAGATCGACCTGCTTGGTGTTTGTTTGACGTTCTGCTTTATTTTCTTTGGTGTTTCGTATAACTCATCGGACTTTCTCTGCGTGTGCGGAAGCACCGACCTGATTGTTGTTGGGTTATACAATTTCTGCTTTATTTTCTATTTTTTATTTTCCTAAACAATCGGACTTTCTCTGCGTGCCTACCGGCCGACCTGATTGTTGTTTGTTTAGGGTTTTGCTTTATTTTTGCATGAAACACCATGAACGATAAATCTCGGTGGAAATCAAATTCTGTGAAAAATACAAAAATAAGAAGAATAAGCCAGATTACCGGTATTTCTGATTGTGTTGGCTATCATATTATAAATGCATGCTAAATCATATCTTAACATATCAGAAAGCTGTAAAAATTGATCTGCCCAAACTGAAATAAACTGAAAAGTTGTATTTGCTGCCAACTTGACTTGCATGCTGATTAAAAATGAAACTGAAGTGTGTCTGATGCACATTAGCCGATATGATCTCGCGTCTGGATCATTCTCGCAAAAACATTTAAGTTATATTAGCTTTAATTCAGTAATTTTATTTCATTTCTGTTTGGTTTGTTGATTGGATATATGAAAATCTCAAAAATATTTTAGGTGTGTTTTAGTATAATTTTGTAAAAATCCAAAAAGATTTTTGGTGTGTTTGAATATTTTACTAAAATCAAAATATTTTGATTCTGCTTTATTTTCGATCAATCGTTAGTGAAAAATTCCACAATTATGCTGGAGACAACCAACCGGACTTGATTCAGAAAACTCATCGTTGAATTGAACGAAGTTTGAGGCAAATTGATAAAATTTAAACTTTCGGGGTTCAATTTGAAGATTCATCAAAATCAAGGGTGTAATTTGAAACTTTTTGAAATGTCCAAACCTGGAGTTCGGACGACCGAACTTGGAGTTCGGTGGGTCCGAAGCTCACTATCGGACAAGGTTTGGAGAGGCCGAAGTTGGAGTTCGGTGGAATAGTTTGTCCGAACTTGGAGTTCGGAGGGCGTTCGGAGGTCCGAACGTCTCGGGTTATAAATACTCCAAACTTGGGGTTCGGAGTTCAATTTTCACTATTTACTCCGAACTTACACCGAACGGCTGCCCAAATTTCGAATTTCTGTTTTAGCGATTATTTGACGATTTTGAGACTTGCATTAGGTAGATTACTTGATTCCGAGTACCCTGGTAGTGTTAGATTTAATTTTCATTCTTTGTGTGTGGGATTTTTGTTCGAAAACTCGTTCGGACTGTGACAAGTTCCTAGATCTGAAATTAACCTACTTAAACTTGTTTTTAGAAGTTAAAAATGGTTCCTCTGTGTTTGTAGTCAGCAACCGACCAAGGGTGTACATTTTTATGGCTTGATTTGGTCGGAAGCATTGTTTTTCAAATTCAAATTCGTCGGAGTTCATCAAGCTCCAAACCTGGGGTTCGGAGACTCCGAACTTGGGGTTCGGAGGAGGATCGGACGGAGTTCGGCGGTTTGATATTTTTGATCAAAAAGTTGCTCGTTTATGCAAACGACAATGAATTGACGAAATTGGTGATTATATATGTTAATAACATGGAATTTAATGAATGTTTTATCTTATGTGTTTTCAGATATGGCCAACGAATTGAAAATCGGTGACAAACACAACATATGTGCGCATATTGGTGTTGCACGAGGCAAGCTTGATAAATTTGGAGGATCCGGGATCTTTGAATTTCTGAGACGATCACGAATTCACTATGCAATCACTCAACAGTGTGATGTGTATCGTGATATTATTCTAGAGTTCTAGAGTACTGCTCGAACAATTACTGATACTCCAATCAGAATTGTTGCCACCATTCAGGGTCGACCAATTGAAGTTACTGAGGCAGATATTCGCAGAGTTTTGCAGTTGGAGTCTGATACAACAACAGCACCAATAGAATTTTCTCATGAAGATAACGTGGCGTTTCTAAAGCGAATCAGGTATACTGATGAATCCAAGTAAAGAATGGGTTTACAAGTCTTCGTTGAGCGTTCCATACAAATATTTGGCGCACGTGTTGTTGGTATGTATGGGGCACAGAATATCCGGACACGATGAAGTTCAACAGATAATGATGTCCTTAATGAATGCTTTGGTG
Organism: Deinandra increscens subsp. villosa; assembly: GCA_039602395.1. NCBI lineage: Eukaryota > Viridiplantae > Streptophyta > Magnoliopsida > Asterales > Asteraceae > Deinandra > Deinandra increscens. The sequence goes on along the minus strand of JBCNJP010000010.1, from coordinate 25,692,537 downwards.
ATGAATCGACCATATAATGTTGCTGGGTTGATCTTTCATTACATGAGAGATAACCTCACTCAAAGACAAAAGAAAGCAGCTATTTACCCAAGATTTCTTCAGATGATTCTCAATGACCGGTATCCTGATTTAGTGAAGATTGAAGCACAGAAAATGGAGCTGAAACACATAACTGAGGCGAGTGTGGGGGCTCTGGCATCTTATCAGAAAAAGGCACCGGAGTTTCAGCAAAAATTGAAGCGTTTGATTGGTCATTTGACCAATGTTAATTATGTGCCTCCAGCACAGGGTGCACCTCGTCAGGACAATGGTAGTGATTCATAGGAACTATATTACAGTTGGATCGAAGAACAAAATCAGATTCCACTGCAAGGTAGGGTGAAAAGACCTAAAAAACAAGTTCCAGTGGTACAGGAACCAGTGAATCAAGAACCTGCACCAGTTGTCTCTCAACCGCCAGTTTCTGAACCGGTGGTCTCAGCACAGGAAGTTCTTGTATCTGTCAGTGTGACTGAGAATACTGCGGTAAATACCCTGGAAGAAGAATCTGATGATGATGAGGAGTTTTTGAATATTAGGGCTGACTCAGAAGACTTGTCTGACACAAACAATCCGTTTGTGCGAGTCTTGATCAATTCTAAGTATGTAAAGCTCAAGAAAGGTAGCGATAAACATTTCGCGTACCGAATTAGTCTTAACAAGAGCAACGATCGTTACAAGGATCATGTATATGATGATGTAGTCTCATCTGAGTCTGATGAAGATTATGCTCCTGTCGTCGATGTAGTTCATGGCAAAGGAAAGCAGAAGGCTTCTGGTTCTTTACAAAAGAGGAAGAATTCAATAGCTGGTGGAAGAGGTAAAAGGCAAAAAGCGTCTCAGTTTATACTAAAGCCTCGTTCCGGTGTATCTTCATCAACCAGTCCTGCCATGACTCTGCCAGAAGTTTCTTCGACTGTTCAGACTTCAGTGTCTGATGTTTACTCTGAATTTCTGCAAAATCTGATGAATGCCAACAAATCTACAACTGTTAGCACAACACCTTCAGCAAGTGCTGGTGTGTAGTTTGTGTATCAGCCAATGGGTTCAATTCCCACAACTCTAGTGTTTTCTATAGCTACAGCTTCAACACAATCAACACCATAAGTAAATTTCAACTTTGAACAAGGTTCAGTGTCGTTTTCTCAAGCCAGTATTCTTCAAAGTGCATTAATCGATCAACAGTCACAACTTGATGTATTGAAAGCTAAGACTGAAGAATAATCCAAGATGATTATTGTGTTACAAACAAGCAAAGATGAATTGAGGGCACTGCATCAGACTCAAATTCAACAGATTAATGTTTTGCAAAGGCGGGATTATGCCAAAGATCAAGAGATTATGAGGTTAAACAGATCTAGTCAAACTTAGAGCAAATTGCTTCTCGAAATGAATGAGCAAATAAAGTTCATGATAAAGAAATTTAAAGCTCGGGGGGAAATTGGAGATAGCTCGGGTTGTAATGAAGATCCGATGCGATTTCTGAACGATGATCCCGATCAAGAAGATCCACAAGGGGGAGTTGGTGGAGGATCAGGCTCAACCGGAACCAGTGGTTTGGGTGCTGGGACATCTACTTCCCAGGGGGAGAAAGATTCTAGAGAAGCAATGCCGATCACATCAATTCCATCAAACAAAGCGCCAACGAGTCTAGGTGAATTTGGGCAGATGTTGCAGATGCTAGAAGAGGGTGAGTTTGTTGGTGATTTGACGGTCGAACAATTGCAAGCGGTATTTGATCTGAACGATGAAGAATTGAGAAAAGTTTCTGAATCAGCACCAAGGAAATACGATTCATCTGACAAAGAATTTGATGAAGATGTTGAAGATATATTTGAGGAGGAATTTGAGATAAAAGATATTACAGAAGAAGAATATCCAGACTTATACTCCAACTTCAACAACAATCAGTCTAGTGATGATTTCGAAGTGTTTCCTAAGGAGAAAAGTGTTGAGGCTGAAGAAAGAATAAAGAAGAAAGAAGCAGAAAAACCTGAAGACCCGGTGGTTAAGGAGACGACGGAACAGAAACAGTGTTGGGCATTTGATGAATACATGAAAACGTTTCATGCCAACTATGTTTCTCCTCCAAAGCCAATCAAACAGAGATCGTATGTCAAGTTTAAGGGTCAAGCTTCAGGTGAGATTATTAGCTGGATGTATTCTGACAGTTTGAAGTGCTACGGGATTTAAAGCCAACACGGAATCCAGTATTTCAAATGTGCCAGTGATTTTAACAGTCTGCCAGTTTGCGATGTTCATGAATTGACCTGAAAGCCTTTGTGCATTTATGGAACTGATTGGAAGGGTTTACATTTCAAGAATCTCATTGAGAAAGAATGTCGTGAAGGATTTCAATTTTTGGATCCTTAGAAACCTAAAAGGCGTCGATCTCGAACAAGGATTCATGTGAGAACTGGTAAGAAGCTGATAATCCTGATTTTTAAGAAAACGCCAGATGTGATGAACAAGATTCCGCTAATGAAGATGGAGCTTGATTTCATCAAGGATTTAAGATGGTGGTATTATAACAAGAAAACAGGTGAAGTTGTGATTGTGCTGAAGGAGAATAACAGAGTTGTGAAAATCTACGATCCAATGTGGCTGATCAATCTTTCAAAGGCTGATATAGATGTGCTTTATCACAATCCAATCCTGTATCATCCTGATTACATGGAGCAGGCGCTGAAGTTCCATAGGGTGATAAGGATTTGTTTTGCTTTTAACATCTATGCCGGGAATAATCATGAGTTGGTAAGGAAGAGAGATGAGGCTGCTGATGATCAAGGCTGATAAAGAACGGTCCAGTTGTTGCCAAAGGGGAGTTTGTTGATACATTATGTGGCAACGAGCTGGCTCAGACAAAGTTTCGAAGACATGAAGATTACACTTATTTGTTGCTGGCCGAACTCTGGCTGAACCCCGGCCGATCCTTGGCCGAACCTGAGGTTCGGACAGGCTTAGGAGTTCGGACGGCTGAGAGTCTATAAATAGGTGTAGCTTTGTTATTTGTAACTAGTTGTTGTTGAGCAAAATTTTGAGAGTGTGTGTGTTTTGATACTCTGATTCTCTTGTAATCATGTTTATCATTAATGAGAGATTGAGTATTGATATTTACACCGTTTGTTTACATTCTTGTTTACACAATTGATATCGAACTAAGCCGATCCGACGCTCCAGCGTTTTCATTTTGTAACATCAGAATCCGCATTCCAGGCATATTCATCTGGATGCCAAAATATTTCTGTCAAGTTATTATCAACAAAGTCAGATGCTTTTTGAACTTTTAGATCTGGATTTGAATTTGAGGACTTAACCACCAAATGAGCATGTTGATCAGTCTTCAATTTATTATTAACTGAACTTGGACATTCACGTGTAAAATGTCCATATACGGAACATTTGTAACACTTAACCTTCGATTTGTTTAATCCAATCTTACCATTCTGATTCAATCTCTTCTTTCCAGTTATACTAAAAAAATTCTTCGTTCTTCGAACTAACATAGCATACTGCCAATTCAGATCCATTTCTTCCAAATGATCATAATCGATCTCATCCTAATCTTCATTTGTCAATTATGTGTTACTTACGGAACCAATCACCCCAAAATATGAAGATACTAATGCAGACATTAAAGCCAGATAATCATTGGTTGTTTGAACAGATAAAGTATTTTGTGTTGAAGAAGTAGGAATTGAAATAGTATAACCAGCAGAATAACTAGAATTTTTTAGATTTACGGGCAATGAATGTTGTAGGAGGTGCAAAATGAACAATATTAGACTTCACAGCATTCATGGTCGAATCATTTTCACCATGATACACAGCTGGATTCTGGATTTGTGCAAGTAGTGACTTATTCACCGTTAACTCCATGTCCCTTGCTCTATTCTTTGAATCGAATCATTGAAAGACAAACCCGAATACTCTTTATCATGAGTAATCAGCATCACATATTTTTCCCATTTCTCGGGTAATGCTTCCAAAATCTTTTCTTTCAAATCAGCCTCTTCCTTTTTAAGACTTACCAAACGCATCTCACTCATCAAATGTGCAAATCTTGCAATCAGATTTGGAATTGATTCATTCTGATAATGCTTGAAACTATCAAATTCCTTTTTCAAGACATTTTGTCGACTTTTCTTGTATTGGTCATTACCCTCACATCTCTTTTCCAAAGCATCCCATAAAATTTTCGATGTATATGTTGAAGAAAATTGATGTAGCAATTCTTTGGGCAATGCCATTGTCAAGGTACCATACGCCTTTTTCTCAGCTTGATATACTTTCTTTTGTTCAGAAGTAAGCTTTCTTTGAAGAATCGGCTCTTTAGCTCATCCTTAGGATAGATATATTGTTCATTGAACGATAACCACATATCAACATCATTCATATCAACATAAGCTTCAAATTATTTAATCCAACTATGATAATCTTCCAATTTTAACAATTTGGGAACTTTCTGACGACTTGTTCCAATTTCATTATCAAAGTTCATCATCGTTTGCATTGTAGCTTGCATCGAATTCTGAATTGCAGCAAACGCTTGAGAATCCGACATTCTAAACAAACTGGTTACTGTCACCTGAACTGAATCCAAACTTGAAGTTGTTAACCGAACTAAGCCCTAACTGGAGACGAACAGAAAACGAACTGGAAATAGCCGAACCAAATCAGAACTTAACCCAGACTATCCGAACTAGAGCCGAACTGGAAACGAACACAAAACCAAACTAGATCCGAACTGTGAGTTCGGAGCGGTTACAGACTCGAAAACTCAGATCTCACCCGAGCTGAATACGAACTGGAACATTTCAAACTCAAATTTCGCGATTTTCAATGTTTTTGGACGAGATTTTCAACAAGGATGCAGATAAACTCAGAAGGAACAATTTAGGAGAAGATTTTTCACTGAAAGCACACTTGAGCTAATCAAACGAGTACAAAAACGATTAGATTTTGTAAAAACCCCAAAATTTTGACTAAAAAAGATGAAAAATAGAGATTTTCGACCAATAGAATGAACCTATTACTCTGATACCGATTTAAATTGTGTGAGCGTCGGATCGTCTACTCGGTCGTAATGAAATCATTGTAAAACGTGAAGACAAAGAGTATATACAAAAGACTTGTATTAACCACAGAGAGATTACACAGTGAAACGCACAGAGTAGAATGAACAAGTCTACTAAACTCTATACAAGACAAGCTATTTATAGATGAACAAACTATGCAAGATCATCCGAAATGCCAGTTCGGAAAAGTTCGTGTGAGTCCGAACTGGCAATTTGCCTTTAGTTCGGATCAGCACATCTTTCTAACACTTTGACTTGTATTTGATACTTCACATGACAACTTATAATTATGCATCAACACATTTGAATTGTTTATCAATCACCTTCCGAAAATCTTCAAAGTTGGCGTTGATGAAAACCTCAAAATCTTTTATCCATTCTTGATAATCTTCACATTTCAATAATTTGGGAACCACCAAACTTGATTGAACTTTACTCATTGTGCTTCCACCAGAAAAATATCAATCGATGAACCTTGTATCTTGAACTTTGAATTTTATGAAATCACCGAATTGAAATTCTGAGTCCACGTCCTCCAAAATATTTTTGTATATTTCTTTAATATTTATAAAAAACGTTGAAAAATAAAATGTTTAAAGTTTTGTTTGATTTTTTTTTTTAAAACAACGAAAAAATAGCACGGTAAAAACAAAAACAAAAGCAAACGAGTTTATGTTTATAAACCGATTCAACAAATACAAAATAATCTGTTTACGAATCAATTCAACGAACACAAAAACTTTGTGTAATTTTTTTTTTAAAATTTATGGTTTAATTGTTTTGTTTTATTCAAAATCTTTATGTAAAAAAAATTAAAAAATGCTTAGTTGATTGTTTTAGAAGATTTTATTGTTTTATGAACAAACCTTATTTGAAAAAAACTTGAAATTTTAAGGGCTAAGAGTGAAAATTTACACAACCAAACAAAATAATCGCGCAAATACAAATTGAAAGAAAATTCCGGCCGGCAACTGGTAATTCCGGTTAGAAATCCGGCGAATGAAACCAACACCACCAACAATCTTCAACCGATGATGTCTTTTGCAATTTTTGACGAAAATTGATTCCATAAAGTGCTACAGATTCGTGAAGATGAGAGGATTCAAACGCACACCATTGTTGTATGGTTTCGTGATGATTTGCAGGCTCAAAATCTAACCCTGGCGAACTAATGAAAACGTGAAATTCAAAATCGTATCAAATGTTGATGAAATTCGAATCTGCTTGTTGCTATACGTTCGTATGATCAAAAGAAACCTGTAGAAACTGAATTTATACAAAATGATTGAGAATAACCAAATCTGTCATGATCATCTTCGTGAAAAACACACACTAAGGTTTTTTTCGATTCAACACAAAATCTCAACCAAAATTGATGCAGTAAGTTGAAATAGATTCGTATTCACCTTCTCGAACTTTCTGTAACAATCATATGGACCAACACTAAATAGATTGAACGAATTTCAGAGTAAAAGTTCATAAAGTTTGACCCGAAAAAGTCAAACAGCTCGAACTTGCTTGAATGGGTCACTGATTTCGATAAAAAACGATGTGTAATCACTCCCTGGATTGCTCTGATGCCAATTGTAAACTTGTATTGCCCCATCTAGTGATTTGAACAACGAATTTGAACCGAAAGTTAACCCAAACTCAAGAACAAAAAAATATAAATTAATCTCGGTTTATAGCTCAAATGAATCAACGATACATGTAATGAACTCGTTTCTAGTCTCTAATCATGATTCTAACATCAATTCCCTCTAAAAATCGAAATCAAAAACTCCTCTCTATAACAAATGATCTTAGGAAAACGATTTTTGTGAGAGCTCCTCCATCCGAACTGAAACATACATATTTATATGCAGAACCAGTTTGTGGGTAACGAACTTCAGGTTCGTTTCACTTTGGTTGCAGTTCGTTTGTATCCAAATCAGTCCAAACCATCACTTCATTTGAATCCAAATCATATGAAATATATATGTGAGAAATCATTTCTCACATATAAGACCCTCAAGTATTAATAAACTACACAAACTAACATATACAAGATTTAACTACGCTAACTAAATCTACTAACAACACTAACTGGAATACACACACGTCACACATATTTTGCACTAACAAAACAATTCGCTTCAGGTCATTTATAGCTGATATGTTTGACCAGTGTGCAGGTACTTCTAAAAGACCTATCAGTGATTGAAAAGTTGCTGATGGATGAGTATTTTGCTTATCTTAATTTAAAATTCATGATTCATCTTTCTAAACTGATATTTTTCTGAAAGCTAAAACAAACAGGTATCCGTGTTGGTTGATTTTTCTTTCTTTACTTTTCCGTCTATAGTTTAGGGGAGAAAATTGAAAAAGCCAAAAATAGTGTCTTGTTTTATAAAATGAAAAATCCAAAAATAGAGTTTTTCATTTTAGGGAGAGAAATGCATGACATGGTGAAGGTGAATACATGCACAATATATATACCGTGGTGAATACATGCAAAATATATAAAGTATTGAAAAATTGATCATTGGAAAATGATGGTACATTGGTTTACGAATTTGACTCATGGATAAAGTAGAAGAAAAAGCCATAAGATCATTATTTGATGTGCTTGGTAGGCTCAGCAAATAAGAAAATATTCAGATGTGACTAAATGTTATGCTTGACCAAGTGGATAACATAACATCTTGCAGCGTATTTCATGGCAAAAATTAAAATGAGAAGTCAATGTATATACATGTGTTTATTTTGAAAAAATTTGAACTTGTTTGATTTTCTTTATTTTCTCAAACGATCGGACTTTCTCTGCGTATCGAAAGATCGAGCTGATTGTTGTTCGTTTAAGGTCTGCTTTATTTTCTTTGGTGTTTCATATAATTCATCGTACTTTCTCTGCGTATACGGAAGTATCGACCTGATCGTTGTTGAATTATATAATTTCAACTTGTTTTATTTTCTTATTTTGTTAAATTCGAGGCCTTATATGCGTATCGAAAGATCGACCTTAAGGTAGACGATTTAACGTTCTTATTTCTTTTTGCATGGAACACAGTTGACAATATCATGAATACAAAACACTTTGTGATAATCCACAAGTGTAATCACACGAGAAAAAGAAAATGTCTGAATATGTCTGATAGTGTGGGGTACACTGGTCAAAGCAAATAAATAATACCTTAACATATCCAGATGTTATGAGTATGATTCTGCCTGAGTTTAATGTGGGCAAATTATACCGGCAATCAACATGGCTTGTGTGCTTCAATTAGTTGAAATTGAAGTGTAGCTCAGTGTGTTATGACTAATATGATCTCAGATATTGATCTTTCTCAAACCAAAAATAGAGTTTGATTGAGTACTGCTTTTATTTTCTATTTCAGAAAAATAAAAAGATTTTCGGTGAGTTAGCATAAGTTTGAAAAATCAAAAAGATTTTAGGTTTGTTTGGATATAAACTTTCTAAAAAGTCAAAAAGGTTTTATTTCTTATTTTTTTCAATCAATTGACATGTGATATGAAATCAAATTTCCAAATTATTATCTTGGAGTCTCAAAGGGACGTTTTGTGCTAATATTATTTATGATTGGTCAGGTACTCAAGTAAAAGACAATGTCACAACTTCAAGTCTTCTGAAGCTGTCGATCAAGAATGAAACACACTGTACATCGTCAAGTATTCAGGATCAGACTAACCATCAAGTTCAGGGGAGTTTGATTGAAGATACAATTCTTTGGGATAAACCAGATTCTGAACACGTCAAGGGGGGGATTTTTTAGAGCATAATAGGTTTGTTGTGTGAAGTATCTGAGCAAGAAGAAGATGCAAAGAATGCTGGCCACGAATTAAGCACGAAATGGATGAGTTCGTGTCCACGAACTGCCAGTTCGTGGACCTCCAGTTTGTGGGCAGTAGTTTAGGTATAAATATGTGTTTCATTGTAATCGCAAGAAGAGATCTGAGTGAATGTGTGTGTGTTCTGAGTGTGTTCTTCTTCAATGTTTCTTATGTGATTCCATATTGTAATTGTTCTTTTGTGATCAATAAACAATCATTTAATTACGTTCTCGTATTCGGAATAGCTAGATCAAGTAGACAATCCACCACTCTTGCGTTTTTAGATTGGCTTGATAATCTTTGTGAACGCTAGAACTGAGGATCCTGAAACCGTGACTTCGAGGATTCCGGAGGATGTGCCCCTAAATATATCCCAAGTTATATTGCATAGGGGACTTCCCGTATTGGAAAGCCAGGGAACCTGAAGTAACAGCTGCCACGCCACTCTGGTTCATCATTTTCGAGAATCTTGGGAATTGTTGTTGTTACCCTGAAGACCCCAAAAGATTGAAATCAAGATGCCTAGGTAAAAATGGGCTTTAGTCTTCCACAGACCTCTTTAATTTTCTCAGTTCTTCGATATCTTTGAAGATCATCTCTTGGTATTCGCTTCTTGGTCCATTTTACTTTTCACCTTTTTAATCAAAGTAAAATGTAATTGTTAGATATAACATGGTCTATCGACTGAACCTGAGATCCCAAAAATGTCGGATATTCTAGCTTCTTCTACTGGCGCACAGTCTTCTTTTGACTTCCTTGAAGAGGAGGAAGATCAAGATATGGAACATTCTTGGATGATGGATCAGAAGATGAATCAGATTTCGATTGGGTCGACATTTTTGCGATGGAGTTGAGTGTAAGGTATGGATTTTTCGAGAATTGTGATCGGATTAAAGAACCACTTGCCCCATGGTGGGCGCCAAACTGTTTTGGTCAAAAATTACCGAAGTAATTAAGTGATCAAACTTTGATTGTGAGGTAGTGTGCTTAATCAATTTGTCAAAAGAAATATAAAAATGTAAACGGTGACACAAGGATGTAACGAGGGAAAATATAGAATCCTTCGAGTTTCCTCTTGGGATCCTGGCAAAATGTGACAACCGCCAATTTTCCAGGTTAACTCCGTTAACAACTTGTGTTATGTTTCGATAAGGTCCGTTACTTCCGTTAACTTTCATAGTTACACGAGCGATGCACATGAGTCTAGACGTCGGTTAACTTACTTGAATAGTTATATTTTCTGATTTTATGTAAATCATATTTTATAGAACGTTTTGTCATTTTATGTGGCAACTATATTTATTATTTTTACGTGGTATATATGTACATATATATACGCACGTCGTTTTATGATTTTATGTGACGATGTGTCGCGCAATAATACGAACCGTTTCTATAATTTAATGGGAATTTAAAAATAGATAGTTATGGGTTATAACTATGATTTTATGTGAAATGTATGTAGGTTATACTTTTATGAAACTTAGTTCGTTGAATACGTTATGACGTACACTCGTATACCTATCGTCAAGTTACTCTTCATTAAACCCCATTAGATCTTGTTAACGGTTTGCAACTACGAGGGACCTAACTTGTAATTTCTAAACTTGATTTGTATTTAATATGGCTGGAGGGGTTGTTGTGTATTAATCTAAACCTTGTAACCATTTGTGTTTATTGTGGAGGGACCATTTTTGACAAATCTCGAAAGCCAATTCAATGGCATTTACGAGCAATCAAGCGGGAGGCGGTTTTGTTCGACCGCCATCACCACCGGCAGTTTCGATTGGACTCATCAATCCCTCATTCAAGTCCCTCTTGATTGCAAGAATCATATTACTGCTCAAGATCCGTTCAATTGAGAAACACACACCCTTTCTCAAGCTCTCGTTCTTTCTCTCGTTTTTTTTATGTTTTCCGGCGAACTCAAAAAGTCCGGCCAACCAAGAACTGTTTCTTAACCATTCGTACATCACTGGGATCGCCTCCCTCTGCCGAGCAACCCTGTAGCATCGATTTGGAGAACAGAGCAACGTCAAGCCTCGGAGTCAAGATTTTCGGTTTCTTTTTCGGCATCTAAAACACGCCAAAACTCATCAGTGATTTGAGGTAAACCATAACCTATGTAATCGCATGTTTCTGTAGTCTCTGTCGCACCCCCAAAATACCACTAACGGAGTTTATACCGTTAAGGGGCGCGACTAGACCAGGATCCACAACCATTAGTTACAAATACTAAACGAATCAGAGTAAAGCCCAATGTTCATAAATAAAAACAGTTCCAAAAGTTACGCAGCGGAATGTAAACATAAATATCTTAGCACTAGCCGCGTGCTTTAATTACAAAACATAAATTGTTATATAAATTCCCAAGTTAGTTCAATAAAAGTAAACATTTTCTTGAGCCATGTCAACCTGCTCCGGATACTCCTCAGCGATCTGCAAAAGTGAAAACCACGCAAGTGTCAACCAAAAGGCTGGTGAGTTCACGGTGGGCTTGTCATGCATTGGCCCGGCCTCATAATCATTTTCTTTGTCAACATATACATGCGTAATATTTGTTTTATGAAAGACGATACTTTTAAATGTCAATTACCAACTATTTAATATGCGCTTAGTCTTGTAAGAATTAAAGAACTCAACCGATATCGCGGGTAGCTAATCCGTCATTTCATGCACTAAGGAAGATTGTACCAAGCTGACTAATTATTCTGCGGTGTTCCACCGTCATTAATTTTTATTTGCGGACTTTCGTCACTGCTCTTTTTGCCTCCCCCGTGTCCTCCTCTTGGGATCACGGTGTCAAATAGGCTGATATCGTTCCCCGTGCACCTCCAGTGCCCCGGAGCGGAGTTTGTCAAACTCCAGTAGATCTACCCAACATCCCCTCGCTTCCACGAATTAATGGCACAATTAATTATGAGGACTTTTTATTTAACCAAAAACATTCCTTAGAAATCATGTGATATCATTTGGTTTAAAGCCTTTAACCTATGCTAGCCATATTAAAACATTTCACTTAGGGTTTCTTTCGAAACCAAAAATCATTTATCAGTTTTATCTTTCGTAACGACGACTTGATTCCTTCCCCAAGTGTTCCCATAAACACTTGGTGAAAATCAGTCAATTTGTATTCGTCCGGTGCTCGGCACTCGTAAGCTTTGTCAGTATTATTTCTAAGTTGTTCTTTCCGTCCCTATCGGGATCGTGTCTTGCGGGTTAGTGACACTCACCTTTGGTTGCTCGGCTAGACTTGCTTAATTATCCTTGAATTGGTTTCTTAATGAAGACCTATAATTCATTTAGGTCTTATATATTAGTCTTGTGTCTAATTTATTTCAAACAACGTTCACTATGGCCCATAACATAGCACGTTAAGCTAAGACACGACATATCGACACACGACACCGATGGTTGATCATAAACAAGGGTTCACATAGTACAGAAATTAGACATGTATCATCATGGCATAATCATGTAAGTCATGGCATAACACTTAAGCAAATTTCACAAGTTTGGTTTTTAGGTCAGGTCTTAGTTTCGCTAGCATAGTTTCGCTAGGCAGTTTCGCTAGGTGCACAGGCAGCACTTTCGCTAGGCAATGCCCGGTGACACAGTTTCGCTAGGCTAGTTTCGCCCGAAACTGCTGACGCAGTTTCGCTAGCCTAGTTTCGCAGGGAAACTGGTTTGAACTTTCGTTCAGGTATTTCGCTCGATAGTTTCGCTTGAGCTGGTCTGGTCAGATTCCCGGCGACACTATAGTTTCGCTGGTCAGTGTCGCTGGAAGGAGATATAATTTCGCTACTTAGTTTCGCCCAGAGAACACACAGTTTCGCTGGTCGCGAAAAACATACGGATTTGCCTAAAAATCAGCCTAACAGCTTCTGATCATACATGCAATTCATTATCTAGCATCCATAGGCATTTACCAACATAAATCAAGCAACTTTAACACGTTTAACATGCATTTTGTCATCAAATCACCAAAAAGCACATTTTAACCTAAAAAGACCTATTCTAGCATAAATCATTATCATGGTTTGTTTTTACACGTAAAGTTTCTGACTTTAAGGTAGATCTAGCATCCTAAAGCAACATATTAAGAGATCAAGCAATTACATGAGGGTTTGAGCATGCTTTAAGAAGAAAACATATAGAAAAGCATAAAACATGGTTTTTGGGACTCACGGATGATTCTAGAATCGATGAAGGAGATGAGATGATGGTCTAGAGGCTAAGATCTTGGTCTCTTGATGGTATTCTCGGCTGACCAGGTTCCAGAGAAGTGTGTGTGTGTGTTGATTGTGAAATGAGGCAAATGAGGCTACTTAGGGTTTATTAAGTTTATTTATATCAGAGGTTAGTTTCGCTGGCAGTTTCGCTGACTGGCGAAACTAGCTCTGATCTCGGACACACTGATCAGTCTAGCCTGCTACCGGGCGAATCTGTAGTTTCGCTCGGTAGTTTCGCTGACTACCAAATTCAGGCAATTTTCACATAATCAAGTATTTACAATTAATCATGCTATTCACAATAATAAGTCATGTATTTAAATCACATTGCACATAAGGACAATCAATGATGAACATACAACACATATGGACAGGTTCGGTGATCAACCAAAGGTCGTGGACGTATTCGGCCTAGTTATGCATTAGTTACTAAGTTAACACTTATAACGTAACTAACGGGTTTGTCTAACGGAAGTTAACCTTGAAATTCTCGGGTGTCACATCATTCCCCTGAAATTGGAATTTTCGTCCCGAAAATTATTCTTGTGTCGTAGCGTTCGCAGCATCAGCTGTCGTCGTTGCTATCGTCGCTGGGGAAAGAAAGCAAAAAGTTTTAGGGTTGTCACATCCTCCTCCCGTTAAGGAATTTTGGTCCCCAAAATTAAATCATACCTTGAGTTTCCGTGGACTCTTGCTCGAACAAGTGAGGATACTTTTTCCTCATTTGATCCTCTCGCTCCCAAGTATATTCAGGTCCACGCCTTGAGTTCCATCGCACTTTGACGATCGGAATCTTGCTACGTTTGAGGGCTTTCTCTTCGCGTCCCATGATTTCCACCGGTTGCTCGATGAATCTCAGATGTTCATCGATTTCCAATTCCTCCAGAGGGATTATTTCGATGTCTTCAGCTAGACATTTCTTTAGGTTGGAAACGTGAAACACGTTATGAACTCCATCGAGTTCAGCAGGGAGTTGCAATCGATAGGCCACCGGGCCTACTTCCCCAATTATTTCAAACGGACCGATGTAGCGAGGATTTAACTTTCCGCGCTTCCCGAAGCGTATCACTCCCTTCCAGGGAGATACCTTCAACAATACTTTGTCACCCACCTCAAACTTTAGAGGTTTCCGGCGTTTGTCGGCATAACTCTTATGTCGATCACGCGCTGCAGCCAGCCGTTGTCTGATTTGAATAATCCGTTCGGTCATATCGTGAATAACTTCCGGTCCAGTGAGTCCTTTCTCACCCGTTTCGGCCCAACACACGGGCGATCTACATTTTCGGCCATAAAGTGCTTCAAAAGGGGCTGCACGGATGCTTGAATGATAGCTATTGTTGTAAGAGAACTCCACCAGTGGAAGGTGAGTCTCCCAATCTTTTCCAAAGTCCAGAACACAAGCTCGGAGCATATCTTCCAAGGTTTGAATGGTTCGCTCCGACTGACCATCTGTTTGTGGGTGATAGGCTGTACTCATGTCCAGTCGGGTTCCCAATGCTTCCTGCATTGATTGCCATAACCGGGAAGTGAATCGAGGATCTCGATCAGAAATGATAGTCTTAGGCACACCGTGAAGCTTCACAATTTTGTCGATGTACAGCTTTGTCAATTTATCCATATTATCACTTTCCTTCATCGGAATGAAATGTGCAGATTTGGTTAACCGATCGATGATAACCCAAATCGCATCCGGTTGATTTGATCGATGAGGTAATCCCGTTACAAAATCCATGGAGATGTCCTCCCATTTCCATTCTGGGATCTTTGGTTGTTGTAGTAAACCAGAAGGCTTTTGGTATTCAATCTTGACTCTTGAGCAGGTTAAACACTTAGCCACATATCGAGCAATGTCGGCTTTCATATTCGGCCACCAATAAAGATTCTTCAAGTCCTGATACATCTTATCTGATCCAGGGTGCACCGAATATCTTGATTTGTGAGCCTCGTCCATCACAAGCTCACGGAGATTTCCAAACAATGGAACCCAGATTCTGTCATTATAGTATGTGAGTCCATCGGACTTAACTTCCGAATGGCCATCTACACCACGCAGTGCTTCAGCTGCGAAGTTTTCTGCTTTCAAAGCTTCTCGTTGGCAGTCACGGATCCGATCCGGTAATCCTGAATGTATTGTAAGTTGAAGCGCTCGTACCCGACGAGGCTTTTCGTATTCTTTTCTGCTCAGGGCATCGGCCACCACGTTGGCTTTTCCAGGATGATACTTAATAGCCAAATCATAATCGTTCAGTAATTCAACCCACCTTCTTTGCCGCATGTTGAGATCTTTCTGATCAAAGATGTGTTGCAAACTTTTATGATCGGTGAATATTGTGCACTTTGTTCCATATAGGTAATGTCTCCAAATCTTGAGTGCATGAACAACGGCTCCCATTTCCAAATCATGCGTTGTATAATTCTTTTCTGTGTCCTTCAGTTGCCTGGACCCATAGGCAATCACTTTATCTCGTTGCATCAACACGCAACCGAGTCCTTGGATTGATGCATCGCAGTAAACCACAAAGTCGTCAACTCCATCGGGTAACGCAAGAATTGGAGCCGAACATAACATATCCTTGAGCGTTTGGAACGCGCGCTCTTCCTTCTCACCCCATCTGTATTGCACTCCTTTGTGCGTTAAGGCCGTTAAGGGTTGAGCCAGTTGAGAGAAACCCTTAATAAACCTTCGATAATATCCGGCAAGCCCTAAAAATTGTCGGATTTCTGTTGGCGCTCTTGGGGTAGACCAGTTCTTTATTGCTTCCACTTTGGCTGGATCGACATGAATTCCTTCCTCATTTACAATGTGTCCAAGAAACTGGACTTCGCGGATCCAGAAGTCGCACTTCGAAAACTTAGCATAAAGCTGTTCCTTGCGGAGCAATTCCAGTATAAGTCGCAGATGCTCCTCGTGTTCTTCCTTTGACTTGGAGTAGATCAAAATATCGTCAATGAAGACTATTACAAACTTATCGAGGTACGGCTTGCATACTCGATTCATCAGGTCCATAAATACGGCAGGTGCATTGGTTAGCCCAAACGGCATAACCAGGAACTCGTAGTGACCATACCGAGTCCTGAAAGCAGTCTTGGGTACATCCTCATCACGAACGCGAAGCTGGTGATATCCAGACCGTAAATCAATCTTTGAAAAGTAGCTTGAACCCTGTAGTTGGTCGAAGAGATCGTCGATGCGAGGAAGTGGATACCGATTCTTGATCGTAACTTTGTTAAGTTCTCGGTAGTCGATGCACATGCGGAACGTTCCGTCCTTCTTCTTAACAAACAGTACCGGAGCTCCCCATGGAGACGAACTTGGACGAATAAACCCCTTGTCGAGTAGCTCTTGAAGTTGCGAAGAGAGTTCGTTGAGTTCGCTTACAGCCAAACGATACGGAGCGCGTGCAATTGGAGCGGCACCTGGAGTCAAATCAATCCCAAACTCAACTTGTCGGAATGGAGGCAGACCAGGCAGATCTTCAGGAAACACGTCTTGAAAGTCGCGAACTATCGGGTAATCATCGATTTTGCGCTCGGGATGTGTCGTGTCAGTGACGTTCGCAAGAATCGCGAAGTGACCCTTACGGAGGCATTTCTGAGCTTTAAGGAATGAAATAATGCCGGTGACTGTTCCACCTTTCTCACCTTGAACCGTTAACACTTTGCCGTCTTCGAGTGGAATACGAACCACTTTTTCCTTGCATAAAATTTCAGCTCGGTTTTCGGATAACCAATCCATTCCTACTATGACGTCGAAACTACCAATTGGGAAAGGCATAAGGTTGATTCCTAATGTATGGCCAGCTAGTTCTAGTTTACAATCCTTAACTATCTGGGTAGTATCATGAAGTTTACCGTTTGCTAGTTCTACCACATACTTAGCATCTAAGTTAACTGGTTTAGCATTTATTAGTCTAGCAAACTTAGTGGAAATAAAGCTTCTTTCAGCACCAGAATCAAATAAAACAGTAGCAAAGAAACCGTTCAAAATAAATTTACCGTTGATCACGTTGGCATCATTGCGAGCTTCTCCTTGACCCATCACGAAAGCTCGGCCTCTACCGTTTCCACCATTCCCACCATTGCCATTGCCGTTTCCATTACCATTACCATTACCATGGCCACCGTTGTTCCCCTGGTTACCATTCCCTTGTCTCCTCAGTTGAGGGCAATCTCTTTTCATGTGGCCTTGGGCACCACATTCATAGCAACCATTGCCATTTCTTCTTGGGACTTCATTGTTACGGTTCTGCCCATTGTTATTCCCATTTCCCCGGTTATTACCATTGTTGTTGTTGTTGTTGTTCTGCCTCATCCGGTTTTGTTGCTCAGGAATGACTGCCCAACAGTCGTCTGCCACGTGGCTTCTCTTACCACACCTCCCACAAGTTAAACTTTTTCTACAGACTCCCGAGTGATGCTTGCCGCAGGTGTTGCAAGTGGGCAGGTTCTGACCATTTCCGCCCTGGCGGTTGTTGCTGCTATTGACACCAGATCGCTTACTTTGACCTTGGGAGTGATAGGATTTCCCAGAGCTGTTGGCCATACTCTGCTGATTCATTGACACCTCAGGAATCTCATTCTCGGCCTTTCTCTTGCCACTCAAGGCAGTCTTCTCGGTGGCTTTCGCAGGTAGAGTTCCCTTCTCAATTTCTTGGTCGGTCAACTTATGAGCTAGACGAATAGCTTGTTGCACAGTTGCTGGGTTGCTAGCAGTCACCATTCCTTTAATTTGAGGCGCGAGGCCTTCCAGATAGCGCTCGATGCGTTTAAACTCAGCGTCGACCATTGTGGGGCATAGGACCTCATATTCATGATATCGAGCAGTGTACTGTTCGATTTCAGACCCAGACATCTTCAAATTCAGGAATTCACCCTCAAGCTTCTTGACTTGGTCACGTGGACAGTATTCTTCCATGATCAGCTCCTTAAATGCTGCCCACTGCATGTTATCAGCCGCTTCTAGCCCAACCATCTGAATTTCAGCGTTCCACCAGGAGAGTGCGGCTCCTTCGAAGGTACCAGTAGCAAACTTCACCTTGCTTTCAGCCGGGCAGTTACATATGGAGAAAACCTTTTCGGACTTTTCAATCCACCTAAGGAGTCCTACAGCTCCTTCTTCGCCGGAAAATGTCATCGGCTTACAGTCCATGAAGGACTTGAACGTGCAGTGGTGCTGGTTTCCTGATGCATAAATAGTTCGGATTTTAAAATTAAACAGGTCATGATATAATTGCTTTGTGCCTTAACCGGCATAATAGTTACCCTGTGCGGCATATGCAGCTTGGACGGCTGCCACCGCGGCTTGCACATGTTCAGCAATCATCGCTTGTAGCTGTGCAGGCGTCATGTTTATGCCACCTCTTCCGTTTCCTCTCCCAGACATCTTGCTGAACAGTTAAAGTAGCCAGTGTTCAGTCACAGTTATATTTTTATACATATCCCATAATATGTATATTAGCCAGTTCCCGTTATCCCACTATTAGTCCAGAAAAATTTTCGTGCAAATTGAGGCGTCGTCAAAGAACGTCGTAAATGCTATCGTCGAAGGTCGGCTTCCCATAAAGTCACCGTCGGCGTAGTCGTCGTAGTAGAAATCAGGACGTAGCGTGTAGCATCGTTTCGTTGTCGCTTTCCCCAGAGTAGTGTGCGTATTCGAGTTCGCGTTTCGTATTCGTGTGAAAATTTCCTAAGGTCTTTCCGTTAGACTACTTAGACACGGTCTATATATATACTTATATATATATATTTACATATATCTGTACGTACTAAGCTTTTACTTACACAGCAGAGCGAGTATCCCAGGTTGGCACGTAAAAATTTTGTCCTTGGGAATTTTGTTTATTCGTTTTGTAACCAAGGTTTTCAAGTTGCAGTTTCCAAATCGTTTTCAAAATGATTCCAGTTCTCTGCAACCTATGGCTCTGATACCAATCTGTCGCACCCCCAAAATACCACTAACGGAGTTTATACCGTTAAGGGGCGCGACTAGACCAGGATCCACAACCATTAGTTACAAATACTAAACGAATCAGAGTAAAGCCCAATGTTCATAAATAAAAACAGTTCCAAAAGTTACGCAGCGGAATGTAAACATAAATATCTTAGCACTAGCCGCGTGCTTTAATTACAAAACATAAATTGTTATATAAATTCCCAAGTTAGTTCAATAAAAGTAAACATTTTCTTGAGCCATGTCAACCTGCTCCGGATACTCCTCAGCGATCTGCAAAAGTGAAAACCACGCAAGTGTCAACCAAAAGGCTGGTGAGTTCACGGTGGGCTTGTCATGCATTGGCCCGGCCTCATAATCATTTTCTTTGTCAACATATACATGCGTAATATTTGTTTTATGAAAGACGATACTTTTAAATGTCAATTACCAACTATTTAATATGCGCTTAGTCTTGTAAGAATTAAAGAACTCAACCGATATCGCGGGTAGCTAATCCGTCATTTCATGCACTAAGGAAGATTGTACCAAGCTGACTAATTATTCTGCGGTGTTCCACCGTCATTAATTTTTATTTGCGGACTTTCGTCACTGCTCTTTTTGCCTCCCCCGTGTCCTCCTCTTGGGATCACGGTGTCAAATAGGCTGATATCGTTCCCCGTGCACCTCCAGTGCCCCGGAGCGGAGTTTGTCAAACTCCAGTAGATCTACCCAACATCCCCTCGCTTCCACGAATTAATGGCACAATTAATTATGAGGACTTTTTATTTAACCAAAAACATTCCTTAGAAATCATGTGATATCATTTGGTTTAAAGCCTTTAACCTATGCTAGCCATATTAAAACATTTCACTTAGGGTTTCTTTCGAAACCAAAAATCATTTATCAGTTTTATCTTTCGTAACGACGACTTGATTCCTTCCCCAAGTGTTCCCATAAACACTTGGTGAAAATCAGTCAATTTGTATTCGTCCGGTGCTCGGCACTCGTAAGCTTTGTCAGTATTATTTCTAAGTTGTTCTTTCCGTCCCTATCGGGATCGTGTCTTGCAGGTTAGTGACACTCACCTTTGGTTGCTCGGCTAGACTTGCTTAATTATCCTTGAATTGGTTTCTTAATGAAGACCTATAATTCATTTAGGTCTTATATATTAGTCTTGTGTCTAATTTATTTCAAACAACGTTCACTATGGCCCATAACATAGCACGTTAAGCTAAGACACGACATATCGACACACGACACCGATGGTTGATCATAAACAAGGGTTCACATAGTACAGAAATTAGACATGTATCATCATGGCATAATCATGTAAGTCATGGCATAACACTTAAGCAAATTTCACAAGTTTGGTTTTTAGGTCAGGTCTTAGTTTCGCTAGCATAGTTTCGCTAGGCAGTTTCGCTAGGTGCACAGGCAGCACTTTCGCTAGGCAATGCCCGGTGACACAGTTTCGCTAGGCTAGTTTCGCCCGAAACTGCTGACGCAGTTTCGCTAGCCTAGTTTCGCAGGGAAACTGGTTTGAACTTTCGTTCAGGTATTTCGCTCGATAGTTTCGCTTGAGCTGGTCTGGTCAGATTCCCGGCGACACTATAGTTTCGCTGGTCAGTGTCGCTGGAAGGAGATATAATTTCGCTACTTAGTTTCGCCCAGAGAACACACAGTTTCGCTGGTCGCGAAAAACATACGGATTTGCCTAAAAATCAGCCTAACAGCTTCTGATCATACATGCAATTCATTATCTAGCATCCATAGGCATTTACCAACATAAATCAAGCAACTTTAACACGTTTAACATGCATTTTGTCATCAAATCACCAAAAAGCACATTTTAACCTAAAAAGACCTATTCTAGCATAAATCATTATCATGGTTTGTTTTTACACGTAAAGTTTCTGACTTTAAGGTAGATCTAGCATCCTAAAGCAACATATTAAGAGATCAAGCAATTACATGAGGGTTTGAGCATGCTTTAAGAAGAAAACATATAGAAAAGCATAAAACATGGTTTTTGGGACTCACGGATGATTCTAGAATCGATGAAGGAGATGAGATGATGGTCTAGAGGCTAAGATCTTGGTCTCTTGATGGTATTCTCGGCTGACCAGGTTCCAGAGAAGTGTGTGTGTGTGTTGATTGTGAAATGAGGCAAATGAGGCTACTTAGGGTTTATTAAGTTTATTTATATCAGAGGTTAGTTTCGCTGGCAGTTTCGCTGACTGGCGAAACTAGCTCTGATCTCGGACACACTGATCAGTCTAGCCTGCTACCGGGCGAATCTGTAGTTTCGCTCGGTAGTTTCGCTGACTACCAAATTCAAGCAATTTTCACATAATCAAGTATTTACAATTAATCATGCTATTCACAATAATAAGTCATGTATTTAAATCACATTGCACATAAGGACAATCAATGATGAACATACAACACATATGGACAGGTTCGGTGATCAACCAAAGGTCGTGGACGTATTCGGCCTAGTTATGCATTAGTTACTAAGTTAACACTTATAACGTAACTAACGGGTTTGTCTAACGGAAGTTAACCTTGAAATTCTCGGGTGTCACAGTCTCGATTTCAAGTTTTACGTTTTTCTGGTCGCCGGAAAATATCTCCGGCGACATTAGGGTTATATGAAGAAGATGAAGTCTGGACGGGTCGGGTTAAATACTTAAGCTTCTGCATATAAACAAAAACTCGCATGTAGCCCAGCTGGTTAGAGCATTCGTTTGAGACCGTGAGGTCTCTGGTTCGAATCCCCACAACCCTCTTCCTTTTTTCCTGTTTTTTTTCATGAGCCATCCAGTTTACCATCATTTGTATGCTTAAAGGAATTATGATGCAAGTTTGTTAACAAACAAGCAACTGGCCTAATGGTTTGGGCGTTGAATCTTAAACGTGAGGTCACGGGTTCAAGACCCGTGACCACTATTTTCACTGTTTTATTTCTTTTTTTTTAAGATTTCAAGATTTCTTACTCCAAAACCTAAAACTCCTATCAAATTACTATTAAATCTCGTCCCGTGAAAGTTCCATAGACCCCATTAGGGTTCTTGTTGAACGTTTATAATACAAAAAAACAAAAAAAAACATTACGATTTAAATGAATCAAAATATTATAGGCTCGTTTTTATTAATATAAATTAGTTTGCAACATAGAAATATATATATACATACTTGATTTATTGTCGTGCACTTATATATGTGCGTATGTTTTAAATAATTTTTTTTTATACTCTCGAAACTTTGGCACGGCATATAAATATATATATATATATATCGACGTTTTATTTTATTTTTTTTCTTCACACTTTCGACTACACCTCGATATTTATATTTACGAAAATATATATATATAACCCGATCATCTCTACATTCTTATTATTAGGAATAATATTCGTGCATTGGTTTTCGTAAATCCTTGTGTTCTTGACTAAATGTCATTTTTGACTACTTTCAAACGAACGATTTTTTCGTCACTATTTGAATTTGTCACCTGCGTCATAATTGGAATTTCTTGATAAACAAACCGTCGTCTAGGCTATGTTACTCATGTGCGGACACACACTTACGTATGTAAAATCGATAGGTGCTCGGTAATTACGCAAGACTCGAAAGTTTAACTAAAATTGTAGCAGCGCACCCTAAGGTGAGTTACACAACTTTTACGTTGCGTCCGGTTTTGGACGATAACACACGCAAACACGTTACACCCGGGTTAGGGTGATAACACAACAACTTTCATGTATGATTGATGTAGAAATCCAGTATATATCACATGTTCACGTAAAATGCTTTATCTTTGAAAGTCCTTACTTATCGAACCGTTAATAGCAAATAGCGAGGGGATATTGGGTAGTACTACTGGGGTCTGACAAACCCCACTCAGCGGGCACGAGATGCACCACCCGACTGGCGGTCGGACTGAGGACAATGTCAGCCTAAACTTACCGTGATCGAGTAGACACGGGGAAGGCAAACCACGTAAGGATTATTCCTACAACTAATTGGTCAGCTTCGGTTGCGAACGTTTTAGTGACATGAACTTAGGCTCGCTACCTACGATATGGATTGTACTGTTAATATACATGCTTACATACGAATAAAATTTTTTTTATTCGTACTGCATAACTATACTAGTTATACTTATGTGCTTATGTGAACTCACCAACATTAGTTGACACTTGCTCTTATGCATGCTTTGCAGGACGCTAAGGAGAATCGGATTTTAGGCAAGTACGCTGGTTAAACTTTATTTTTGGGAACTCGTTTTTAAAACCCTATACTTGAACTTTATTTACTTATCGGGCGCTTGTTTTGCGCGACATTACTTTAATATGCTTCCGCTGGATTTTTTTTAACTCTGGTTTGATATTTCCCGTTTGGAAATATATTTACATTTCGAACCCTTAACTTATGTTTGATGTAAAAAATGACTCGGGTCCTGGTCTGGTTCACACCCCACACGGTAAAACTCCATTAGTGGAAATTGGGGGTGTGACAGATTGGTATCAGAGCCCTTGGTTGTAGAGAACTATAATTTTCAGAAATTCTAAACTGTAACTATTTTTGAACATTAGTTACAACAATTCCCAAAAACGTTTTCTTTTCGCGTGCCAAAAATCGATTGCTCACATTAGGTTATCTTTTCTTTGTTTGTGTCTGTCTGGGTTCAGGCAATATGTCACCATCCGATCATACACGTGGAAAGGCACCCATGAAAGAACAAGGATCCTCGTCACGTCAACCGGCCCGTAGGAGGCAACACCTTGACTATACTCAAGGGGATTATGAGGCAGAGTCACATTACTTTGGAGACCCGGACAACGCCTCCGATTGGCGGTGGTTTAGGCCCATGGTGGCCAGTCTTATAGGCGAATTTGGAGTCCCCACGGACGAGGGTAGATTACCCGATCTTCCCTTCTGCCACCCACAGATCACTGCTACAATGATGGCAGTGATAGACGAGTTGCGTAGTGAAGTTAGATCACTGCGAACCGAAGGACGAAGAACACAAACTGAAACCCAAGGAACAAGGGATGATCTCGAGGTGACAACCACATCACACAACAACTTAGCCCATGGGGTGATTAACTCGAGGATAGAGTGGATACCTTGGAGGCAAGACCCAATTCGGCCAATTTAGCCAACATGCTACAGACTGCCTTAGCAAGGATTGCTGTGTTAGAAGACCTGGTCGAGGACCTGACCAGGAAAGTGGCTACTCTTCAGGGACAGGCAGCCCCTGCAGCTGATCCAGTGGAGGAAGAACCCCTCGAAGAGAATGGAGACAACGCTAAAGAAGAAGAGGTTGAGGAACCCGATGTCATTGATCCATGATCTAATATGTCTCATTTTCTTCTATTTTGTTACTATTAAATAAATTTGACTGGGTGTTCATTTTATTTTGAATGTTTTCAAATACTGAGATACCTTATGGTTGGATTTTAAATTTTGTAATGGATATTACATTTTTATTTTACCAATGTGTTTCTAAAAATTATGTCGTGTGATGGATGGATGCATGAATAATTGTTTAGTGTTTAATGAAATTAATATTGGGTATATTAATCATTGAAATGTTCGTATGGAAAACAGAACCATGGCTAAACACCTCACCGCAGCACAGATCCAAAATCTGATTGACCAAGGAGTTGCAACAGCTCTAGCAGCAGCCCAAAATCAGCCAAACAACAACGGTGGTAAGTAAAACAGACGAAAAATTGACTACGTTTTTTTTCTCACCCTCTAAAATTATTCTCTGAAATAATTTCATGAAACGAATCCAGGCCCAGCTCAGTGCACCTTCAAAACTTACATGGATTGTAAGCCGCTCATGTTCAAGGGTGATGAGGGAGTCCTGGGTCTATTGCGATGGCTCGAGAAGTCAGAAAAGGTGTTCTCAATGTGTAACTGCCCAGTTGCAAATCGGGTCAATTTCGCAACTGCTACACTCGAGGGAGCTGCCCTCACTTGGTGGAACGCGCAAATCCAAATGTTAGGGCTCGATGCGGCAAATGCTATGACTTGGCAGGAATTCAAAGATGCCATCATGGAGGAGTATTGTCCTCGCGATCAGGTCAAAAGGTTGGAAGGTGAGTTCCAGAACTTGAAAATGGTAAGTTCTGAGGTTGAGGAGTACACCGCTCGCTACCATGAGTACACGGTGTTGTGTCCTACGATGGTTGATGCTGACTTCAAAAGGATTGAAAGGTATGTGGATGGGTTAGCTCCACAGATCAAGGGGATGGTTACTGCCTCAAACCCTGCAAATGTGCAGAATGCTATCAGGTTGGCCCATAAGCTGACTGACCAGGCCATAGAGCAAGGAACGTTGCCACCCAGAAAGGTCCCCAAAACTGCCCTAGATGGGAAAAGAAAGAGAGATGACGACTCTAGTAACAACAAGAACAATGGTAGTGGCAACAACAATGGGAGATCCTCTAACTCTCACAGCCAAAACAAGAGATACAACAATTCCAGGGGTGACTTTAACAACGGTAACACCAACAGCGGGGGCGGTAATCAAAACCGCCAAGGTGGTAGCAATCAGAATAACAATGGGTACAAAGGACGAGCACCGTTCTGTAATCGGTGCAACCAACACCACAATGGAGCATGCAAGAAACTCACCTGTGAGCGCTGTGGTAAAGGGGGCCATGAAGCTAAGAATTGTTGGGGTGAACTACAAAACCGTCCCAACCAGAATCAAAATCAGAACCAGAATCAGAACCAGAGGCAGAATAATGAAGGCCCTAGGGGGTGTTATGAATGTGGAAAACCAGGGCACTTAAAGAGGGACTGTCCACAGCTCCGAAGGAACAATAAAAACAATGCTGGCAACAACAACAACCACCGTAACAACAATAACAACGGTGGTGATGGTGGTAGGAATGGTGGAGATGGCGCCAAAGGGCGAGCTTTCGTTATGGGTTCTGGTGAAGCAAGAAACGATGCCAACGTCATTAGCGGTAAGTTTCTTCTAAACAACTACTTCGCAAATGTCTTATTTGATACCGGTGCTGAGAAAAGTTTTATCTCGACTAAGTTCTGTAAGTTGATTAAGGCTACCCAAACTCCACTAAAAGCTAGGTATACGGTTGAATTAGCAAATGGTAAGCTTCTTGACACCACTCACTTAGTTGAAAACTGCACATTAGAACTATCTGGTCATAAACTAAGTATAGACCTTATGCCTTTTACCATCGGTAGTTTCGACGTCATAGTGGGCATGGAGTGGCTATCCAAACATCAGGGGACTATCGTTTGTCAAGAAAATGTCATACGAATACCCGTAGCAGGAGGAGAAGTACTCTCAATTCAGGGCGAAAAGGGAGGTGCTGTCTCCGGAATCATATCATACCTTAAAGCGCAGAAGTGTCTTCGGAAAGGACACGTGGCAATCCTAGCCACAGTTACGAACCAAACCAGGGTGGAGAGCAAAATTGAAGACTTTCTGATAGTACGTGATTACTCAGAGGTGTTTCCTGAGGAATTACCTGGCCTTCCTCCACATCGGCAAGTAGAATTTGGGATTGACCTCGCTCCAGGAGCAGCTCCGATCGCACGTGCACCATATCGTCTAGCGGTGAACGAATTGAATGAGCTATCCACACAACTACAGGAACTGCTAGATAAAGGTTTTATTAGACCTAGCTCGTCACCATGGGGAGCACCAGTATTATTCGTCAAGAAGAAGGATGGCACATTTAGGATGTGCATTGATTACCGCGAACTCAACAAGGTCACTATCAAGAATCGATACCCTCTTCCACGAATACATGATCTTTTCGACCAGCTTCAAGGATCCAGTTACTATTCCAAGATTGATTTAAGGTCTGATTACCATCAGCTTCGAGTCCGTGAGGAGGACATCGAAAAGACAGCCTTCAGAACACGCTACGGCCATTATGAATTCTTGGTCATGCCTTTCGGGCTGACAAATGCACCAGCTGTGTTGATGGACCTCATGAATCGTGTGTGCAAGCCCTACCTGGATAAATTCGTCATAGTATTTATTGACGATATCCTCATCTACTCCAAGACAAAAGAAGAACACGAGGAACATCTACGGTTAATCTTAGAATTGTTAAAGAAAGAACAACTCTATGCGAAATTTCCTAAGTGTGATTTTTGGATCCCAGAGGTTCAATTTCTGGGTCACATCGTCAACGAGCAGGTATCCACGTTGACCCAGCCAAGGTTGGGGCAATTAAAAATTGGTCTACCCCTAGAGCTCCTACGGAAATTCGTCAGTTCCTAGGTTTAGGGTTACTACCGTCGTTTTATAAAAGGGTTTTCTCAGTTAGCTCACCCATTGACCGCTCTTACGCACAAAGGGGTTCAATACAGATGGGGTGACAAGGAAGAGGCAGCCTTCCAAACTTTGAAAGAGAAACTTTGCACTACACCTATATTATCTCTACCTGATGGGATTGACGACTTCGAGGTCTATTGTGACGCGTCAATCCAGGGACTTGGATGTGTATTAAAGCAAAGAGGTAAAGTCATTGCATACGGGTCAAGGCAACTAAAGTCTCATGAGAAGAATTACACAACTCACGACCTAGAGTTGGGCGCGGTCGTATTTGCCTTAAAATTTTGGAGGCACTACTTATACGGTACCAAGTGTACGATATTCACTGATCACAAGAGCCTCCAGCACATATTCGAACAGAAGGAACTCAACATGAGACAACGTAGGTGGGTCGAATTGCTAAACAACTACGACCTTGCGATAAAGTACCATCCAGGCAAGGCCAACGTGGTGGCCGATGCCTTAAGTAGAAAGGAACATGTTAAACCAAGAAGGGTTCGAGCTCTCCAATTAATGATCCATACGGGGCTACCGGATAGACTCCGGGATGCTCAGAAAGAGGCCCTAAGGGAAGAAAATTTTGGGTCTGAATGATGTCGATGGAACTTCTGAAGTTAAGTCTGATGGACTTCGTTACTATAAGGATCGTATATGGGTACCTCTCCATGGAAATCTTAGTGAACTGGTGATGGACGAGGCCCACAAGTCCCGTTATTCAATCCATCCAGGTTCAGACAAAATGTATCAAGACTTAAAAGGGTTATATTGGTGGCCCAATATGAAAGCTGACATCGCTAGATATGTTAGCAAGTGCTTGGCGTGCGCAATGGTCAAAACGGAACATCAAAAGCCAGCAGGATTACTGCAACTACCTAAAATTCCTGAATGGAAATGGGAAGAAATCTCGATGGATTTCATCACGGGATTGCCCCGTTCTTCTGGCGGCAACGATATGATTTGGGTTATCGTTGACCGATTAACAAAATCCGCTCATTTCCTAGCTATCAAGGAAAGTGACAAAACAGAGAAACTTGCAAAGATATACCTCAAGGAGATTGTCAAGCTTCACGGAATGCCTTTATCTATTATCTCTGACCGAGACCCTAGGTTTGCTTCAAACTTTTGGAGATCCTTACAAGCGGTGATGGGCACTTGCTTAGATATGAATACTGCGTATCATCCTCAAACAAATGGACAAACTGAACGTACCATCCAAACTCTCGAGGATATGCTTAGAGCATGTGTGCTCGACTTCGGGAAAAATTGGGAAACGCATTTACCACTTGTAGAATTCTCCTATAACAACAGCTACCATACCAGTATTGGAGCCGCTCCATTTGAGGCTCTTTATGGACGAAAGTGCAGATCGCCGGTATGTTGGGCTGAGGTCGGTGAGAGCCAACTCACTGGACCTGAATTAGTACACGAGACCACTGAAAGATCGTGCAGATTAGAAACCGCATGAAAGCGGCAAGAGATAGACAAAAGAGTTATGCGGATAAACGCTGAAGGCCTTTGGAATTTAAAGTCGGCGATAAAGTACTACTAAAAGTCTCGCCTGGGAAAGGCGTCGTACGCTTTGGAAAGCGCGGGAAGTTGAATCCCCGTTATGTAGGACCATTCGAGATCACCGAAACCATTGGTTCGGTGGCTTACCGCTTAAACCTACCTCCTGAATTGGATGGAGTGCACAACGTATTTCACGTTTCAAACCTGAGAAAATGTTTAGGTGATGACATTCTTATAGTTCCAGTAGAAGAACTGCAAATCGATGAACAACTGCGGTTTATCGAACAACCCGTGGAAATCATGGGACGTGAGGAGAAAACATTGAAACGAAGTAAAATTCCCATCGTCAAAGTGAGATGGCAATCTAAGCGTGGACCAGAGTTCACGTGGGAACGTGAAGATCAGATGAGAAAGAAATATCCTCACCTATTTGATCAAGCGTAAACATCTAATTAAGGTATGAGTTAAATTTTGGGACAAAATTTCCTTAACAAGGGGATGATGTAGCAACCCTAAAATTTTTCTTTTCCTTCCACAGAAACCGTAGCAACTTAAGGCAATTTTCGGGACGAAAATTCCTTAACAAGGGGATGATGTGATAACCGCCAATTTTCCAGGTTAACTCCGTTAACAACTTGTGTTATGTTTCGATAACGTCCGTTACTTCCGTTAACTTTCATAGTTACACGAAAGATGCACATGAGTCTAGATGTCGGTTAACTTACTTGAATAGTTATATTTTATGATTTTATGTAAATCATATTTTATGGAACGTTTTGTCATTATATGTGGCAACTATATTTATTATTTTTACATGGTATATATGTATATATATATACGCACGTCGTTTTATGATTTTATGTGACGATGTGTGGCGCAATAATACGAACCGTTTCTATAATTTAATGGGAATTTAAAAATAGATAGTTATGGGTTATAACTATGATTTTATGTGAAATGTATGTAGGTGATACTTTTATGAAACTTAGTTCGTTGAATACGTTATGACGTACACTCGTATACCTATCGTCAAGTTACTCTTCGTTAAACCCCGTTAGATCTTGTTAACGGTTTGCAACTACGAGGGACCTAACTTGTAATTTCTAAACTTGATTTGTATTTAATAAAGCTGGAGGGGCTGTTGTGTATTAATCTAAACCTTGTAACCATTTGTGTTTATTATGGAGGGACCATTTTTGACAAATCTTGAAAGCCAATTCAATGGCATTTACGAGCAATCAAGCGGGAGGCGGTTTTGTTCGACCGCCATCACCACCGGCAGTTTCGATTGCACTCATCAATCCCTCATTCAAGTCCCTCTTGATTGCAAGAATCATATTACTGCTCAAGATCCGTTCAATTGCGAAACACACACCCTTTCTCAAGCTCTCGTTCTTTCTCTCGTTTTTTTATGTTTTATAGGCGAACTCAAAAAGTCCGGCCAACCAAGCACTGTTTCTTAACCATTCGTACTTCACAGGGATCACCTCCCTCTGCCGAGCAACCCTGTAACATCGATTTGGAGAACGGAGCAACGTCAAGCGTCGGAGTCGAGATTTTCGGTTTCTTTTTCGGCATCTAAAACACGCCAAAACTCATCAGTGATTTGAGGTAAACCATAACCTATGTAAATCGCATGTTTCTGTAGTCTCGATTTCAAGTTTTACGTTTTTCCGGTCGCCGGAAAATATCTCCGGAGACATTAGGGTTATATGAAGAAGATGAAGTCTGGACGGGTCGGGTTAAATACTTAAGCTTCTGGATATAAACAAAAACTCGCATGTAGCCCAGCTGGTTAGAGCATTCGTTTGAGACCGTGAGGTCTCTGGTTCGAATTCCCACAACCCTCTTCCTTTTTTCCTTTTTTTTTTTCATGAGCCATCCAGTTTACCATCATTTGTATGCTTAAAGGAATTATGATGCAAGTCTGTTAACAAACAAGCAACTGGCCTAATGGTTTGGGCGTTGAATCTTAAACATGAGGTCACGGGTTCGAGACCCGTGACCACCATTTTCACTGTTTTATTTCTTTTTTTTAAAGATTTCAAGATTTCAAGATTTCTTACTCCAAAACCTAAAACTCCTATCACATTACTATTAAATCTCGTCCCGTGAAAGTTCCATAGACCCCATTAGGGTTCTTGTTGAACGTTTATAATACAAAAAAATAAAAAAAAACATTACGATTTAAATGAATCAAAATATTATAGGCTCGTTTATATTAATATAAATTAGTTTGCAACATAGAAATATATATATACATACTTTATTTATTGTCGTGCACTTATATACGTGCGTATGTTTTAAATAATTTTTTTTTATACTCTCGAAACTTTGGCACGGCATATAAATAAATATATATATATATATATATATATATATATATATATATATATATATATATCGACGTTTTATTTATTTTTTTTTTCTTTACACTTTCGACTACACCTCGATATTTATATTTACGAAAATATATATATATAACCCGATCATCTCTACATTCTTATTATTAGGAATAATATTCGTGCATTGGTTTTCGTAAATCCTTGTGTTCTTGACTAAATGTAATTTTTGACTACTTTCGAACGAACGATTTTTTCGTCACAAATTGAATTTGTCACCTGCGTCATAATTGGAATTTCTTGATAAACAAACCGTCGTCTAGGCTATGTTACTCATGTGCGGACACACACTTACGTATGTAAAATCGATAGGTGCTCGGTAATTACGCAAGACTTGGAAGTTTAACTAAAATTGTAGCAGCGCACCCTAAGGTGAGTTACACAACCTTTACGTTACGTCCGGTTTTGGACGATAACACACGCAAACACGTTACACCCGGGTTAGGGTGATAACACAACAACTTTCATGTATGATTGAAGTAGAAATCCAGTATATATCACATGTTCACGTAAAATCCTTTATCTTTGAAAGTCCTTACTTATCGAACCGTTAATAGCAAATAGCGAGGGGATATTGGGTAGTACTACTGGGGTCTGACAAACCCCACGCAGCGGGCACGAGGTGCACCACCCGACTGGCGGTCGGACTGAGGACAATGTCAGCCTAAACTTACCGTGATCGAGTAGACACGGGGAAGGCAAACCACGTAAGGATTATTCCTACAACTAATTGGTCAACTTCGGTTGCGAACGTTTTAGTGACATGAACTTAGGCTCGCTACCTACGATATGGATTGTACTGTTAATATACATGCTTACATACGAATAAAAACTGTTGTATTCGTACTGCATAACTATACTAGTTATACTTATGTGCTTATGTGAACTCACCAACATTAGTTGACACTTGCTCTTATGCATGCTTTGCAGGACGCTAAGGAGAATCGGATTTTAGGCAAGTACGCTGGTTAAACTTTATTTTTGGGAACTCGTTTTTAAAACCCTATACTTGAACTTTATTTACTTATCGGGCGCTTGTTTTGCGCGACATTACTTTAATATGCTTCCGCTGGATTTTTTTTTTAACTCTGGTTTGATATTTCCCGTTTGGAAATATATTTACATTTCGAACCCTTAACTTATGTTTGATGTAACAAATGACTCGGGTCCTGGTCTGGTTCACACCCCACACGGTAAAACTCCGTTAGTGGAAATTGGGGGTGTGACACAAAAACCTCGGGAGCTGGCCCGAATAGCCTCCTGCCTAATTATATTATTGCATGAAATAGATTGAATACAAGGTTGAGCAAGTGTGACCGATTGGCTAAGTGTTATAGAGAATGTTTCTAACTGCTAGTGTGAGCATGAGAGCTTATGTGTGTCCCTAAGTTGATCATGTTGTTGATTTAAATAACAAATATCGGCCCAACTAACTATCCGAGATTCCATGAGGATCTCTAGCCAGTCAAAGTGAACGTTGATCTCCACTTGACCATGTTTAACAATTTTGTCAGGGACTTCAGAGTTTGCTACGTGTGCAGATGTTCCATACCTGCAAAAATAACAAACCACGGGGAAACATAAAAAGGGTTAGCGGGTAACTTAATTCGAGAATACCAAAGCTGCTTGGATTCTGAACCCTTGTGAGGATACTGGATCATCTAAGCTTTCGGCTAGGATCCTGAATTGCCATCCCTAACACGGACCACCGTCACTTAACGGATCTGGAAGTAAAAATTCAGATCCACAAATAAAAAATGAGCTTGAGATCTCGTTATTAATCTTATGGAAAAATCAGATCTTAGAAAAGGGGTTGGGTTATCTTTGGCCTACAAGTGATGGTGGTTGGATGTCCGACGTGAAGCTAACGAATGCGTGCATTATTTTAAAATAATTGGATTTATACAAATGCAATTCTTCATCCATTTAGTTTTGCCCGACGACTGAAGCTAACGGATTGCACATTGATTAAACAAATAATTCACACATAGAACACAGTGATGGTGGTTGGAGGGCCGATGTGTAAAGCTAATGAATCTAGTTTAACATTCAATCAAATCTTTTTATCCGACAAGTGAAGCTAATGAATTATAGTCACTGGCAGCCTTGGTACCTTGGAGGTCGTAGGGTTTCAAGGTTGCTATGGGTTTGATTGCGGCTCAACTCTGGAATGAGTCATGGGTTTCTAGGTTGCTAGGGCTTGATTAATGGTGGGTAAAGGGCGGTGGTTAGTGGTTGGTAGGTGGGGACAAAGGTAATAGATATAGAGAGAGATGGAGTTTTTGACTTTCATTGGATTCAAAGATATTTTTATTGTATGTTATTTTCAAATAATATCCCTAATTTCTAAACATAAATCTAAATACTCTAAAATTTTTACCTAAGTACAAGAATAGTCATTTGAAAATTGAAAAAACTAAAATATCCCGCACTTAACGGAAATATTTAATGTCGTTAGAGGAAATGACGTAATTTGTTATTAAGTGTGAACATAAAGGACACTTAGTTTACATACCTTAATTTAAGGACAATACGTGAAATCCGTGCAAACTTAAAGGACAAAATTTCTAATTCACTCTATTACGGGAATGAATCAAGGCGGGTCAATTATGATCTCCTTGGTGGTCATGGTAGTTGGTGAGCTCATCGATCTATGATTTCATTTCAATTTCCCCCCTTCCATTTTTGTTTGTTCACGATTTAACCCCTTTAAATTGTCAAAAGAAAAACTAGATATTTTCAAAACCCTCTAGAGAGCTTTTATTAACTCGTGTCCGAGCTTAGTTGAGTTGAGTTGATTAGACTCGTAATTTTCACACGAGGTTCGTTTGTGAGTTCGACCATGCTAGCTTATGGCTCGTAAGATGACTCGTTATTATGAATTGTATAATTTTGTATGTGTTTTATACAAATCTCAAATAAAAGTTAACAATAATCTCAAGTTATTTAAGTTTTTCAGAAAATAATATACAAAACGATTAATATACGAGACTAATCAAGGATAAAATTTTATTTGCCCAAAGACCCACAAAAAAGGCACTGAAAGATGAAAACCTAAAGACAAATATAATGAAATATGTGCGAAGTAGGTAATGAATAAAATAATGCGGGTGTAAGGACCCATTTTGATAGAATATTAATAGTAGAGATTATGGAATATGAATACTAAAATATCTTGATGAGTAATAGGAAGTTGTTGTTGAGCTCGTTCCTGATGAGTAGCGACTGTTTGTTGAGCTTTTACAAAAAAGCCATGAATTGAAAAATAACAGTTTTTGTTAATCAATTTAATTTATTTAAATGCAATTAAATTTTGGTTATACTAATATTAACGTACAATTTCAGTTTCTGTGTGATTGTAAGACGAGTACAATGGTTCATTTGGAATTCTATATTAAACAAAATCAAGTCCCATTGAAATAGCAACCACTTTCTTCACGTGGCACCACACAGCTATGTCCACATGGCAACGCATGTGGTTGTCACTTGACATCAGTATTTTTTTAATTTTATGCTTGTTATTTTTTTATCCAAACGCAAGTCTAATAGGTATAGTCGTGTGGGTTTAGCAAAGAAGATGGTGTTAAGTTGGTGGTATAATATGTACAGACGTGTAACATATATATTTTTTA
The DNA here is from genome assembly GCA_039602395.1 of Deinandra increscens subsp. villosa. Lineage (NCBI taxonomy): Eukaryota > Viridiplantae > Streptophyta > Magnoliopsida > Asterales > Asteraceae > Deinandra > Deinandra increscens. Next base: position 25,657,547 of record JBCNJP010000010.1, on the reverse strand, counting down.
TTTCCAATCACAGCGAATTTAGCACAGAAGTTAATGATATAATAGGTACAATTGTGTAACATAACTTTTAGATCGTAAGCTCAATACTTTAAACGTTTTGGTCGTTACACAATTTTTTTTTATTTCTATTTTATTTATGTAGCGTTGTAGTAATTAAACTCTTTTGTGCGCCCATATTTTAATAAAAGAGGAGTACTATATACTTGTTCATCCATATCAACATCTTCATCTTTTCACATGATACAAAAACATCAAGAAGCCTGGTGCTATCTTAGGTACAAAGTCATTTTCGGCAATACGTCTAACTTTAGTTGTTGTATCATAAGAGACAAACAAATTCATTTAAGAAGAGGCATGAATTCTACCTCAAAAGATATGTCTTAGTCAGGAACCCTAATAATAGACACAACCTATGCTAACATCCTAAGGGAACTAACAAAGAACAACTCGAGGTGCTTCATCGACGAGTCACAATATGGGAATCAAGCGTAAGAGGTGACAACAAGGAGACGGGGTCTTCATCACGAGGTCAGGTGAAGCGAATATTCAAGTTGATGAATGGGATTGCTTCAAGCATAAAATTACAATAGGGTGTTTAGTATTCGAATCGGACTTGAAAATTTCAAAATCGACTCGATTCGGTTCAACAGTTCGAAATTCCAAATTCGAATTCAATTCGATGCAATTTCAAATCAAATTCTAATTTGATTCGAAATTCGAATTAGACATATTCATATATTCACGCACATGTATATGTACTATACATTTCTTTTGTATAAAAACAATTATATGAATATATTAAATTAGTTTTCATAGACAACTTCTCGTTTTCACATATTTAAAATCTTTAAAAGTTTAGTTGTTTAAAATATTCAAATTTGAAAACACTTATTCTCTAATTCATGTTCAAAATTTTGGCATTATATGAATTTACCCAATCATCACCATTTATTAAAATAAATTAATGGTATTATGTTTTATAGCTATTTTATTTTTTTATGTAAATAAAATTATAAATCTTGTGTTTTTTTAAGGAATGCTTAAGTTAAATTTTGAATTATCACAATAATTACTAAACAAATTTTCTTTAAGGCTGTGTTTTGCACGCCATAAGCTAGCTTGTCAGCTAGCTTTTTGACGTACCAGACGGGTTTTTTTTTTAAAAGCTAGTTTTTTTTTAAAAAAAAAAGCACCGTTTGGTAACGTCAAAAGCTAGCTTTTGAAAAGCTAGTTGGAGTAGCGTTTCAACTATCTTTTATAATATTTCCAGTTTTATCATTCGCTAACTTATGAATAAATACTTTTATTTATATTTATCACATGTACTTTTATGTCATTTTATATTTTTCAGCTAGTTTATGAGCTAGTATTTACCAAAGTTGTATTTTATCAGATAGCTTGTCAGATAAGCTAGCTTATCAGCCAGTGCGTCAAACACAACCTAAATCCATATTTTGAATGTTATACTAAACTTTATCTAATTTGAACGTTTCCATTTTAAATGTTAAACTATGAATTTTTTTTTCATTCGTCTCTTGGGTGTTTTACTAATTTTATATTTTTATACATTTGTACTTTTTAGTAAAATAAGTTTGGATTTATTCGAATTTGAATTCGAATCAATCCGATTCATATTTCAGTTTTCAAATTCGAAACGAATTCGAATCTAGGTTTTCAAAACTAAAATTCAAAATAAATCGTTTCGATAAATTCTAGTATTCGAAGTTCGATTCGTTTAACATCGCACATAACATTACACAATATCTAAAAAACAATATTCTATTAACCAACTCCACCCCCACCCCCCCACCCCACCCCACACCTATACAACAGCAACCCAGCTAAACAAAGCTGATAGTGTTTCCAGAAGATTAAAATCAACAAAATTTCTACCAATATGCTATGATAACCTTCACCTCAAGCAATCAAATTTGCGAATCACTTTGGCTTTGCTTTGTCGATTTCACTCGTGCTTTAAGTTGGATGGTACTTGAGCTCTTTTGATAAGATAGAACCTTCTCTTGGCTGGTTTGCAAGATATACATCAAAATTTCCAACAACCAGACAAGTTGACTTGAGATTTTGCATCAAACAACCTAAGTTTGATAAAGAAGTAGCCCGATTAGTGGAATGATTAGAATGAGGAGTACCAACAGAATGTCTTTTGTCTTGAGCTGTCTTGCATCAATATCTCTTGCAGCCTCTGTAGAGGCGATAACAGTCTCCGCGCATGCCTTTTCTACCTGAAAATAAAATTTTAAATAAAGAACAAAGTTACCAACAGAAAGCCATAAATTAGCTACCTCAAAATTGGTTGATAAGGCTTCTTCTTTGTTTTCTGTAGTGAAGTCATTACTGCTAGCTTTATCACCACCGCTAACTTTTACATCACAATCTTTATCCGTTTTCTTTAAGCAATTTACCAAGACTTTGTTTTCTTGTTTCAAGGAAGATATCTGCATGCATATAGAAAACTAATAAAACACAATGAAACTAAAGAAAAAAAACGAATTTATATTTCTTAATGGAGATAGAATCATTAGAAAATAATCAAGTTTAAGAATTGTTCAAATGAAGTCCCTTCTGCCTTTTTCCAACATTACCTCTTAGGTTTCATTATTGGTCTATTGCTGTGAACCTTTTTTATAAAGGTTAATTTTTTTAGAAAATACATGACTTAAATGGAACATATATGAAACTTGGTTAGTATTTCCCGTATTTAACAATTATTTTTTGTCAAGTTAAAGGGAACAACTTAAATCTTGATTAATATTTTGTGAACTTTTTTGTTTACAGTTATCTTCCTTGATAAATTTGGAAAAAGAAAATCACTAAATAGTAACCAAGGTTCATATATGTTCCACTTATGCAAAACCTTTTTTTTTATTTTACAAAAATCAATATTCATAAAAATATCACAAATATAGAACACTATTGAAACTTGAGTGATTTTTATAGTTAGAAAAACCCCTAGGTAACTTTAGTGGAACACTGAAATAAACTGGTTACTACTAGATAACATATTCCCTTTTGGATAATAAGCCTGTGTATTATATTAGAAACCTGCTTCTCAAGGCGTTCTCTTTCAAGTTTCATCTGCATAGCCAGATCTGTTATAAATTTGCTACAAAGATTTATGCCTTTAGCGGATGCTTTCTTGGTTTCCTCCATTTGACGCAAAGATGTTTCCAAACTTTTAACCCTGCCCTTAACATACTTGCATTCATTCTTGAGGACAGCATTTGCCTCTGACAATGAGATACACCTGTCCTCCATTCGATCAGTCTGAATTTCAGCTTGTGTAACTTTTTTCTTCAGGTCATCAATTACATTTTCCATGTCTTTAGTTATAGAAAGATGCATGTTTTTTTCCTCCTCACTAGCTTCACAGCATGCTTCTGCGTGTTGTAGCTTAATTTTAAAATTGCACAGCTCCTTTTCAAGCAAAACCACTTGTTCACAAGCATGCTTGAGTTCCTGACACTTGTCTTCATAATTCACAACCTTGTTCTCTGCTTCTGTAATTTGTTCTCTCAAACCTCTTATTGTGTTTTCCGTTTCCAAAATCCCTTTTGAAGATTCTCTCTCTTCTGTGACGCATTCTTTAAGTTTCAGTATCTCATTTTTCAGTTCCACTTCTCGCAGAATTGAACCTTTGAGGTTGAACTGCAACATCTTGATTTTACTTGTTAATTCTTTGGAGGTTTCCATTAGCAGTTCAGACGTGTGGTCTGTTTCATAGAACTTCTCTAAGGTCATTTCAGCTTCCTCTTCAGCATACACTACTTCTTGTTCTAACATCCGCAACCTCATCGTCAAAGTTTCTTCAACTTGAGTCAAATCATTCACCCTTTTCTCCAAATCTAATTCTCTCTCCAGAGATTTTGCAAGCATCCTTAAAACATGTCTTTGATGTTCCACAGTTTTCATCTTCATTTTCTCCTCAAGTCCTAGAGGATCACTGCTGTTTAACAGCTCTGGACAGCCCCTTTCTCCAGAAAATCTTAACAAGTTCTTCTCAAAGTTGGCAGATCGTATTTTTATTTCAGAAACTTGCTCCAGTAATTGCTCCAACGATTTTTCAGAATCGAGCAACATTTCTTCCATCCCATTTACCGGTTCTCCCAAGTGTTTTCTTGAAGATAAAACCTCCCTTACATTATCTGTTTCTGTATGAAGATCAGATATGTATGCCACTAGCATTCTTATCTCTGAATCCACAAAACCACATAAAAGGTCATATTCAACCCTCTTCATAACTAAATGAGGATCCATGTCAGATACAAATGCCTCAAAGTCACTCTCCTTAGTCTCCACATGCATTGAGAGTAAGTTCAAGTTGGTCAGCTTCTCACTAATACACGCTATATCCAGTTCAAATCTTGTTATAATCTCTCCCATACTTTCCGAGTCTCGAGAAGTCTTTACAGATATGCTACTTTTATTGACATCTGATTCTGACCCAGAATGAAGAGACACTGGAGGGAAAGACACATCATAACTAGCAGCAGCATCCATGTTAACGGTCCAGCAGCAAGTTTAAGCAAAGAGCCTAAAAAGAGAGGGGTGTTATTGTGCTTCTTGGCACCAATATATATCGCAAAAATGCTTTGATTTTGCATATAATAATGTGATTATTAGAGCAACGAATATAACAGAAGAAGGATTTTTCTATAGATAACACTCCAAAACTAAACAAAAAAGGAAGTGATCTACTTTGAATTCATAGACTAGGATGACCAGCATAAATATCCAAAAGGGGCTCGGCATCAATTCGTGAACCTCTTCAAATTTATGCTAATGGAATTCGAGTATCCAATAATGTTGCTAATGTACTTTAGGTATAAGGTATTATTAGTCATTTACTTATATCTATACGATTGATTGACAGATGCTTACGCCAACACAAAGTTCAAACATTATGAATTGGTCTCTTGAATACATCTGCAGTAAGTTACCAAACATATGCACATCTGCAGATAGATGTGTCACTAGTTCAAATCTAAACCACTTTACAACTTCATAATAATCAGATCATAAATACTGTCTACCACATTAAACCTCATCCTAGAAAATTATGCGAATTGTGATAACTTTCAAGAAAATACAAATCCATTATAGATCTCAAAAGTGATTGTAGTTCTTTTGGGGATTAGAGATACTTAAGCACCTAAATGATGATTTTAAAGACAGAAATAGAAGAATGCGCATCTTAAACTCAATCGTCAAACGACACTTTCTAAACCCTAAATTAACAACAACAACAATAAGAAAAGCCCTACATATCGTAAAATCTGCTGGAAGATATCAAAATAGGAAGAAAGTGTAAACGACGAGTATGAAATTAATTCCGAATCTACATACCTGATCCAGAAGTTGGATCGGTTAAGGAAGAAGGAACGATCAGTTTCGCTTTTACGATATTATGCAGTTGATATTCACTCCTCCCTCTACTTACGTTGACACCCACCACGCCCCCACTTCTCGCAATATTTATAGGAACAACCTTTAGGTTTTACTAAACTGCATGACAGTCCCTGAACTTTATGATGCAGTAGTAGTAGTCGTCGTCCGTTGCTCTCTAAAAATGTGTAAGGGTGGGGGTATGCATGCCTAAGGCTATGTGTACTCATAACCCCCACCCATGGGGGTTATGCGCCATGTGTCCGCCACATCATCTAGCGGGGGGTTATGATGAAAGTGGTGTAATGGTAACAATGTTATAACCCCCTAGCAATCATTAACTAATTATTAATTTAATCATTTTTTTAATATAATTTAATATTAAATATATTAAAGACTACATTCATAAAAAAAAAAACAAACACTAGAAGATTTTTTTTAAAAAAAGTACAACATTCATTAAAAAAACACCTAAAACATGAAAATTTAAAAAACACACATAGATTCTTAAAAAAAAAACTAGAGCCCATATCGGGTCTTGATATCCTCTCGGATTTGCAACGCGAGACTTCGTGCGGGTTCTTCATTCGGGAGCGGTTCCATGAGCTTCGCCAAATCTTTTTCTTTTTGCCGAATGTTTACGGCACCAATTTGTTGCGTCTTAAGTGACAAAAAGCGATCGAACCGGTCTTTCATTTCTTCTTGGTGGGCGGTGTAGTCCGAGGCGGCTCGACTAGTCGAGGATGAGGATGCTCGCTTCGCCTTCGCTCGTGCCTTTGCCTTGTCCCGACTAAGCGGCCTAGCAATCTAAAGTTCGACGTCCTCGTCGTTCTCGTTCAAATCAAATTCCCGAGCGTCGGACATATTAGGAGATTCGGGAGCGGCGGAAGACGACGTTTTAGATTTCTTTTTTGGTCGTCTTGTCGTCTTTGTGAGGTCCGCTTGGTCCCTCCACTTCGGACTATCGTAAACGACTCTCCAAGCTTCCAAGTTGTTAAACGCCGGCCGATTGCTTCGATACTCAGCCAATGCCGCCGTGATGATGTCACCGTCGTTTGCACCGCTCGGCCAACTATTTTTAATCCGCCCGTAGATGTTGGAAAAAGCTTTCATCCTTTTGTTCATTTCGGTCCACTTCCCCGACAACGAGTCATTATCTCGGTATGGCTCCTTTTTTAGCTCGCTAAAAAATTTCCGACGAATGGAAGCCCAGAATGTTGTAACATCTTGACTATTAGCTACAAAAAAAAAAATTAACATTTTTTTATACCTCAAAAAATTATACAATTGCATAAACTAAAAAAGCGAATAAAAAAATATTTTACCGTGGATGGGATCCTCCGAAGTGTCGATCCATGCTCGAGCTAGCACCACCTCCTCCTCCATGGTCCATGGTTGAACCATCTTTCGTTGTCTCGGTTCCTCAGCCGTTTTCTTCTTGTGAGATTTCCGTCTCCTCACGAGTGGAGCCGGTTCCTCTTGCGTCTCCGGCACCTCATCGGGTTCGTCTGGGGAAACCGGAACGGGTTCTTGAGAAGACGGGCGGGAAGGTGGGGTAGGAGATGGAGATGGAAATGGTTGATATTGTGACACCCGTCACTTTAATTTTAGATTAGAAATGATAATTTAGGATTTATTTGGATTTATTTAGAATTAATTATGATTATGTGAATTATTTGAGTAATATAATATTAGATAAAGTTCCGTAAATATGAACCGACTAGTGAAACGAATAAAATAATTCGTTTGGCTTTAGATTACGAATGTATATGAGTTAGAGCCTTTAGAAAAGGTTGTACATTCGTTTGGTGATAGATTAGAGAAAATTACGCAATAATGAATACGAATCGTATAAAAACGTCACTACTTTTGGTCTCCGACCAAGTGTGACGAAACTGAAAAATAATTATATGGTTCTGAGCGTAATTTAATTTCATGAATTTTGGTATAAATATTGGAATTTATTAGATTCGGAAAAATACCCGTAAAACACGACATACACTGTGTAATAGCTAGAGACTTACAAAAATTGAAAGAAATTGGTGAGAGTATGTATGCATGTCGTGATGTATATATATATATATATATATATATAAGTGGAGTGTGTTTATGTATTTCATTTAATAGATGTATAGGTTATCATGATTCATTTTTTTTTAAAACTTAACCTACACATCACATGAGATAATAAAAGAAAAAAAAAATTTATCACCTCCCTTCTCTCCCTCTATTTACGCCCCCCCCCCCCCCCCCCACTCCCTCACTCTCACTCACTTCATTTTTACTCTCTCACTAAAAACACACATATACTTCAAATCTTCATCCAAGCTCAAGAACATCAAGAACACTTACTTTCTCTCTCTAGATTCAAGTAAGAAAACATCATCTAATCATCTTCTAAATCTCGAAACCCACTTCCAAATCTAAGATCCAACATCAAACTCTTGATTAGTTATGGTAGATTTGGAAGGATTAAGCTTCAACACACAAAGATTTGTGTGAAAAAAACCCCACCTACACACACAAAAAATCGTGAAGTGTGTGTGTTAGTGTGTGTAAGTGTGTGTTGAACTTTGATGTTAGGGTTTGATTATCTAAAAACCCACATGCATGTAAGATCTAACTTCAAATAAAGACTTTTAAAGAAAGATCCATCTCAAGGTTAAAACTCAAGTTTCATGAATAAAAATAAAAACTAGTAAGTTATATGATACATGCATGAGCTAAAATCTATGATTTATGTGATTTTATGTATTAATATGATGATGATTTACTCTAGAAACTTGATAATCTTTGATCTTGGTTATATGAAAATGATATGTATAAAGGATATTAAGTTGTGAAACTCTTGGATTTTTAATAAAATCCGAAATATATATATATATATATATATATATATATATATATATATATATATATACATGAATTTGGAATAAAAAGGTTAAAAAAAATCAAGACTTAGTGTTACAATTGTAGTAAACCCACCTCATGGTCGTCAATGACGCCTACATGGTCGGTAACGATTGTCACTAAGATAAACCCCGTGACTATTTCTCATGGTAATTCCGCCTATAATGGTCGGTTATGAGGAAACACGAGTGGTACACCATAAATATATAATACTTGGAAAATGTAAAAATATGTCAAAAATCCGAAAAATCTAGTTTGGTCAGTAAAGGAATATTAGTAAACAGTAAATATGAGTTATAAAAATTTCCTAGAATTTTTGGAATTTATTTAATAATTAAAATGGAATTTATATGCTTAAAATTAGCTAAAAATGCTTAAAAATAGAATAAATTGGAGAAATAATATAGAAAAATTTGTGAACTTATTTTAGACAGTAAGTAACAAAAATAAGTGAAAATAATTGAAAAACTTAGATGAAAATGGCACCCGAACCCTTAAGACGATGAAAATAATGCAATAAAACGTGAAAAATTAGTAAAATAAGGTATAAAATGGGAAAATAATTGAGATCAGTAGCTAAAAGACTTGGAACAGATTTATAATGTTTAGGAAACATATAAAAATGATGTGGAAATAGAAACTTAAGTATTGGAGAAAAATTGGAAAAAACCCGTCACCGAAAAAGCCGTAAAAACGGGTAATTAAGCATAAAATAGAGAAAAATTAGAAAATAAGTGCTAAAATATTTGGAATAATGTTAATTAAGTTTAAAAACTTATATTAAGCCTTAGCATAAAGTTTCATGTATAAAGATTAGTTCTTTTTGCTTTATGTGTTGGAATTAGTCGAATAAGGGCAAATCGTTATTTTGCTCGAATAGTTTGAAAATTCAGAATTTGTCACATTAGTTAAGTAGAATTGCCTAACTAATCTGATCCTAATAAAAATAGGACCAAGATACCTGAATTTGCTTATTTAGAAGCCAAGCTAGTACTTACAAGCAAAGGTGAGTTCACTCGAATCCCTCTTTTAATACACGTTTTTACTAAAGTTAAATTAAAGTGGGATAAAGTTAATTGGGAAAATTGAGTTGACAAATGGATGTGTGGGTATGATTAAACGTAAGTAATGGTATGGACGCTCATAAAAAGATGAGCCTGGCCAAAATTGCAAAGAGTATGGTGCAAAATTGTAAAAAGTATGGTGCAATAAGTCTGCCGTCTAGAATCATTAAAAGAAGCGTGAGAGGTATTAATAGATCTATCGGGTTGACCCCCATACCACTGATCAGTCGCTCTGGTCGCGCAACAGGGTGGTAAATACTTTCGAACATTGGTCTAGCGTTGATTTAGAGCTTAACGTTTAATTGTACATCATAATGCCTAGCTAGCTTATGAACCATACTTGTCGCTAAACTCATTATTTGGTATAAAGTGAAATGAAATGTGAGCAAGAGAATAAGAATAAATGGAAATGTAATCAAGGGATCTATACGGTGATTGTGGAATTAAATTGTGAACTCACCAACCTTTTGGTTGACACCGTTTGTTAATGCCTTTTTTTAGGTACATGATGCTTGTCTTGAGAGATGGACCCGGTATACCAAAGATGAAGTTGTTGTGTGTTCTCTTTTGTACTTAATGTAAACGTTTTAGTAATGATGATGTAAGGGACCGTAACATGGATGACTATGTTATCCATTGATAAATAAAATGTTGTTTTTATCTTTTATTATATTACTAGTTACTAAAACGCATGGGTTACCAACTTTGAACACCGCCACGTAAGACTTCCGCTGAATTAAGAAAATTGGGGTGTGACAGAAGTTGGTATCAGAGCCTATGGTTATAGTGAACTAGAGATTTTTAAAAAGAAAATTCTCGACTATAGTTTGCAAAAAGAAAGCACAACAACGAGGTATACCGATCCACAAGACCAAAAGTTTAGTATTGTTATTATATAATGAATTATCGAACTATTAAATAATTGTTGGGTATTTATTTAGTTCGGGATAAATATGTCACAAATGCATACCCCATAAGAAACCAATTAGGGTTGCCTTGATTGTGTTTATTCAGAATTAGTATTTGGTGTTTTCTCTTTAGGACATTGAAACCATGAATTCGTGATATTTTGGATATAAGAAGTAGGTTATTTTTGAATTGTTATAATGTTAATATATAACTGCTTGCAAACACTAATATGCGAAACTCTTGTCTTGTTTTTATAACAATAGATAAGTAATGGCAACCGAAGCCCGTCAAGACGCTAGTGGACCAGAAGCCGGATTACCCTCAACCACTGAGGAGTTAACTCGCCTGATTTCACAACACGTGAATGCAGCCCTTGCACAACACAAAGATGAAACAGGACGAGGGCATGGTACCATTGAGCAGGGCTTAGGAAGCCGAACTCACGGATGTTCCTACAAGGCATTCCAAGGGTGTAACCCTCGACCTTTTAGCGGGTTGGAAGGTCCTCTAGACATCATCCGATGGATAGAGAAGATGGAATCCGTGATGGCTATTAGTGGATGTAGTTCAACCCAAAAAGTTTTGTACGCGACATGTTCATTCCGTGACGAAGCTCTATCCTGGTGGAACTCGCAAGTTCAGAGTCTCAGAGAGGAAACGGCACATCGGCTCACATGGGACGAGCTAAAGGATATGCTAATGAGAGAATATTGTCCGCGTCAGGAAATTCAGAAATTAGAGACTGAATTTTGGAACCTCAAGATGGAAGGTGCGGGAATTAGAGAATACACTTCTCGATTCATAGAATTAGCTAGACTGGTACCACGAATGGTCACGCCTGAATACGCTCGCATCGAACGTTACATTTGGGGACTGGTTCCTCAAATTAGGGGCATGGTTACGTCGGCTAAGCCAACCACCATCCAAGATGCCATTTCTCTTGCCAGGTCACTAACCGATGATGCGTTACGCGAAGGTACGCTAGGGAAGAAAAATGAGACTCAGAAATCGTCAGAAGTGCAAACTGAGCAGGAGTCTCATAATGGCAAGCGAAGTAGATCAAGGAATTCAGACCGTCGGGAAGGAAACAAGAAAGGAAAGGAATCTGGTCAGGTGTTTGCGGCTAACACCAATAAACCCAACACGAACGAGAATCAGAAACCATTATGCAAGACATGCGGAAAAAATCACGCGGGGATCTGCAAGAAGTGCACTAAATGTAACCGATTTGGTCATTGGAGTCAGGAATGCTATGCCAGGATCCCAACGGAGGAAGAACGGCGATACAGGAGGTGTTTCAATTGTGGAGAGAACGGCCACTTTAGCAGGTAATGTTCAAGGCCTCGAGAGCAGAACAATCGAGGAAAAGCATTTGAGATGAACGCAGGAGCGACTCATGAGGATCAGCAGTTGTGATCGGTATGCTCTTTGTCAACAACCATTACGCTTACGTACTATTCGACACCGGATTTGATATTAGTTTCAACGAAATTTAGACCTCTCCTTATATTTAAAGCTAGTAAATTAAGCAATAAGTACGCGATAAAAATTAGCTTAATGGAGAGTTGTCCGTAATTATAGTCTACTCTTAGAAGGTCGTAGCTTCGAAACCGATTTAGCGCCTATAAGAATTAGGTAGCTTCGACATAATAGTTAGAATGACCTAGTTGTCCAAACACCATGCCGAGATAATAAGCTCGGAATAGTTAGTATGGTTGCCAAGCCCAAATGGTAACACACTAGCGATTCATGGCAATCAAAGCGGTGCTAGAGTAAAAGTAGTAAACGTCATGAAGTTGCAAAAGATGTTATGCATTCTTAGTTAACGTTATTGATACCAAAGCTAATAAGGGTGAGCTGGAAGATATTCCTGTTATTCGAGAATATTCAAACATATTTCCCAAGGATTTACCAGGATTATCTCCGGCAAGGCAAATAGAATTTATGTCACACCCCGGTCAACGGAATCGGTTGTGAGCCAGAATGGAATCATAGTCGAGGATACATAGAACACTTCTAATAATTTAAAAACTTCATAAAACATTAACTCATTTCATTGCAGCGGAAAAGATAGTGGAAACATTAATGTCTTACAATTTAAAAACATAAGTCTTAAACGATTATTAAAAGCATAAAACGGTTAAGTTGGATAGTCGGGACTATGACTCCAAGGACAGGTCCGATAGCATTTGTAAGCCCCATTTGCATGTCTTCAGAAAGTCTTGTCAATTACCTAAGAAATCATGAATATAAAACGGGTCAACATAAAGTTGGTGAGGTTCACAGGTTTAGGACTCGATGGTTAAACAGTTGTAAAACAATTGTAAAACAGTTGTAAAACAGTTTCGGTATACTTAAATATTATCAGGGTTTATTGTTGTGGTTGTATGAACTCACCTGAACTTTGATTTCAAATACTAACGGTTTACCCACCCGACATCTCTTGCCCAGAGATGTTAAACAGTGCAAAATAACTGACGTGTACCCCCAGACAATCCGGAGTCAGAACTGGAGCTACCAGTTAGTAAGGGTTGTCAACCCAAATAGATCTATTCACTAGCTATCGTTTCGTACAGAACTAATTGAAATCAATTAATGATGGGATTTCGGTTGTACAAACGTTTATAACGATAATGTACCAAGTTGGGCAATCAGTAAGAGAACAAGTAGTCATACGGATAACAAGTAAACCATAATATTAAGTAAAAAGCATTTAATCAGTTTTCATGATTTCTCCCCCAAGTATAAAACAGTTAAAAGGAAAAAGGGGCCGTGAAACTCACAGATTCAGCAGATAAGCGGTAAGTAAGCAGTGAAGGACGGTAGCACGTAACGTCCTAAATCATTTAATAAACATATGTATAAGGTCTATGATCATTTGAGTAACATAAGTCACCCAAGTGATACCGGTCAAGTCTTGACGATTTAATCCGTTTAAATACGTTTGAAAACCCGTTAACTTGTATTTATTGAACAAACACAATCGGTGATGATATATATTTATGTTAAATAAATATAATCTAAGAATAATCATTTTCAACAATTCAACCAAGTTTTAAACATTGAGTTTAAAGGAATAATAATGTTTTATTATTATTTTCACAAGTTCGCATAATTATTTTAAGTAAATAATTACATATTTGATTTGTTAATCTGCAAGTTATAATTATATTAAATAATTATGATTAACAATACTTTGGTGGATAAAACGTATATCATTAGAAAATAATTATTTGTCAAAAATAATTATTAAACGTTTGTCTTTAAAACATAAATCTTTAAAGAAATTATTCGAAATTTTTAACATTTAATCATTTATATTTCGAAAGCGTTTAATATTTCATTTTCATGAAATATATGTTTCTCAAAATATCTTAACGACGCTTGGATTTATATAACGTTTGATTTATTAAAACATTACGTCGTTTTAATAAAAATAAGACAAGTTTTACGTTTTCGCGTATATCGTCGTGCGGTCCCGGTTTTATTACTACGCATCGTATTATTTATTTTAATTACTTTGATTCCTCAAAGTAATGAAATAAATCCATGAAAACTTTTAAGTCTTTATTTGCCTTGATAAATTTTTATTAAATTTCTTTTATAAAATGTCTATTTTTAGCAAGTTTTAGAAAGGTTAAAACTTGTAATAAATCCAAGTATTTATGTCAAGTTAATCATTTGACATAAATATTATTCTTACTAAATCTAGCAAGAATTTAATATATTCCTTTTGTCCAATCATTTAATCATTTGTAACATATTAAATATGTTACATGACTATTTTAAGAAATATGTTCTTTTTGTTTTTAACATGTTTATAACACATATAAACATAAATAACAATCAACTAACACATTGGTGTTAGGAATTTATAAATGTAAATAAACAATCAACTAACACATTGGTGTTAGGACATTATAAATAAACAATCAACTAACACTTATACATGTGTTAGGACCAAGAATTAAATATTAACAAGTAATATTAGTTAGTCTTTTTAATTCAAGGTTAAGTAAATTACATATGAGTAATCATGATGATCTTAGGTGCACTTGAATACTTTCAATAGATTTATTCAAGTGTTTCACCCCATTCTCTTGGCTATTTTAAGTTCCTAGAACACCATGAGAATGTTTGAAGACCATAAAGGAGAATGGGGGTTTAAGAAGAGAGATTTTGATGATTAACTAAATATGCAAGTGTTAGATTTACATTTTATTAATTTATGAAGGGGCTTGGGTTTGCAAACAACTAACTAAGAAATCCTTGGATTTCCTTAGATCTAGGTGCACTTGAGCTACTAGCCATAAGGTTTCACTAAGTGTTTCACCATCTTGGATCTTTGAAAGAAATGGAGGTTAAGAGAGAGTTGTGTTAGTTGTTGCAAGCAAGCATTCCAAGATAGATTTATATGAACATTTTGATCTAGATTTCATGAGTGTTAATGTGTTTAGGTTGTCAAGACTTGAGAGGTTGATCATGGGTGATAACATGATAGAGAAATATAGAGGAAAAGGTGGTAGGAGACTCACAATGGATGTGAGCTTAAAACCGAGAAAAAGGAAGGAGGGTGACGGCTTTCGGTGGTGGTTGGCGGGGCTGTGGCGGCTCCGGCAGGTGGCTGGTCGGCGGAGCAGGTGGCTCGGCGGCGGCGGCAGCCGGAGGTGGTGGTGGTGGCCGGTTATTGTGGAGGGGACAAGAGAGAGAGAGATGGTTGTGTTGGTGCAAGGGAGACAAGGGGCTTAGCCTCCCTTTTATAGGCTAGATTAAGGTAATTACCCAATGTATAATAGTGTGTTGTCAAGCCCTTATCATCTCTAGCTTTCCTTAATTAGATTTTATAAGTTTTATAAAAGTCTTGGAACTTTTATAAAATATAAGGGACTAGGAGTTTATAAAAAAATATAACTTTTTAAAATAACATCCAAGTAGATTTATTCCAAGTGAATGGTGATTTTTATTTTTATAAACATTGCAAGTCCAAGTTTTATAAAAATATTAGTGGTTAAAGATTTTGTTAAGTTTTATAAAACTAGTGGGCTTAACAAATAATTAAATTTGTTTGTGATTTGGGCCAAAGCCCAAATGTAATTGAGGTGGGAATGGGCCGAGGCCCATTCGGTTTGTATAAATTGGACGGGCCGAAGCCCAAACGAAATCCGAGGGGGTTTGGGCCGGTTTGGGTTGGTGTGGGCCGCGGAGAAAGAAAGAAGAGGGGATTGGGCCGGTTTCGGCCCAAGGTGATACGGGCCGTGGTTCGGGTTTCCGGGTTGACGGATTCGCTCGTTACGTCGAGGTGAACCTTCGGTTAAGTTTTCGGGTCGATCCGGACATTTTTGGGCTTATTGGGCTTACCGGGCCCAATTGGCTAAACGGTTTGGAAATTGGCTAAGTCTTGACAACGTAACACTTCGTATTCGTTTTAAGTTCATGAAATGACTTATTAGTTTGAATCAGTTTGATAAAATATAAAAAGTTCCATTTTATATTTACTTTTCTTATTATTGGAATTCCACCGTTAATATACGAAGGACGCATTATTTTACGTACGTATATATTTTAGTTAGAAGTGGAATTGAAGTCGGTTAATCATTTAACTATCACAGTTAATCATGTATTAAAGCAGTAATTCACATAATTATCATGTAATTAAAAGTCAACGAAAGTCAACGGAGAGAGGTTTGACCTGATTATTGGACCGGTTGTCACATTCTCCCCCAGTTAAAAGAATTTCGTCCCGAAATTCAGCTTTGGTTACTGGTGGATGCGACATTCTCAAACAGGCGTGGATACTTTCGGCGCATTTGATCCTCGCGTTCCCACGTGTACTCTGGTCCTCGCCTAGAGTTCCATCGTACTTTAACTATGGGAATGCGGCTATGCTTCAGCTTTTTAATTTCTCTGTCAAGTATCTCCACGGGTTCCTCAATGAAGTGTAAGGTTTCGTCCACTTGAATCTAATCAAGAGGAACGATGAGTGTTTCATCAGATAAGCATTTCTTAAGATTACAGACGTGAAAGACATTGTGAACGCTGCTTAGCTCGGCGGGCAGATTTAAACGGTAAGCTACTGGTCCGATGGTTTCGGTGATTTCAAAGGGACCAATGTAACGAGGGTTGAGCTTTCCTCGTTTGCCGAACCGGATGACACCTTTCCAAGGTGACACCTTTAGCATGACGCGATCACCCTTTTTGAAGGACAAGGGTTTGCGTCGGTTGTCGGCGTAGCTCTTTTGTCTATCCCTGGCAGCTTTCAGACGATCTCGGATTCGGAAGATCAATTCGGTCGTTTCAAAGATTAGTTCGGGTCCAGTCAACTGACTGTCGCCAATCTCATTCCAGCAGAGTGGAGATCTGCATTTTCTCCCATAAAGTGCTTCGAAAGGGGCGGCTTGGATGCTGGTGTGATAACTGTTGTTATACGAGAATTCGGCAAGAGGGAGGTGCTCGTCCCACTTGGGTCCGAAATCTATCACACATGCTCTCAGCATATCCTCTAGAGTTTGGATTGTTCTCTCGCTTTGGCCATCTGTCTATGGATAGTAGGCAGTACTCATATCGAGTCGAGTACCCAAAGCTTTCTGTAGAGATCTCCAAAAGTGTGCGGTGAATCGACTGTCTCGGTCGGATATGATGGATTTGGGCACACCGTGGCGCGAGACGACTTCCTTTATGTAAAGCTTGGCTCGTTTGTCCATCTTATCCTTCTCATTGACCGGTAAGAAGTGTGCTGACTTTGTCAATCGATCGACTATCACCCAGATAGCATCATAGCCAGATCTAGACTTAGGCAATTTTGTGATAAAGTCCATGGAAATCTCTTCCCATTTCCATTCGGGGATTACTGGTTGAGTCAACAATCCAGAGGGCTTCTGGTATTCGGCTTTGACCTTTGAACATGTTAAGCACTTGCCGACATAGGTGGCTATCTCGGCTTTCATGTTAGGCCACCAAAATTGCTTCTTCAGATCGTGGTACATCTTGTCTGATCCGGGATGAATGGAATATCTTGACTTGTGAGCTTCATCGAAAATCAATTGTCTTAGTCCTCCATAGACAGGTACCCATAGCCTATCCATGAAGACCTTGGTTCCATCAGGTTTCTCCTCCAGTTGCTTCTCCATTCCACGTAAACCTTCTTCAGTTAGGTTTTCCGTTTTGAGGGCTTCAATTTGTGCGTCGCGCACTTGAGAATTAAGGTTTGAGTGGATGGTCATGCCTAATGCTCGGACGCGGCGAGGTTTGGCATGTTCTTTCCTGCTTAAGGCATCGGCTACAACGTTAGCCTTGCCTGGATGATAACGAATCTCGCATTCGTAATCATTTAGCAGTTCCACCCATCGGCGTTGCCTCATATTCAATTCCTTTTGATTGAAAATATGTTGGAGGCTCTTGTGATCGGTAAATATGGTACATTGGGTACCATAAAGATAGTGCCTCCAGATCTTGAGAGCAAAGACAACGGCTCCGAGTTCCAAGTCATGAGTGGTATAATTCTTCTCGTGAATCTTCAGTTGTCGTGATGCGTAAGCAATGACTTTCTCTCGTTGCATCAATACACAACCTAAACCTTGATGTGAGGCATCGCAGTAAACAACGAAGTCTTCGATCCCATCAGGTAGTGATTGGATCGGGGCATCACAAAGCTTCTGCTTCAGTAACTGAAATGCTGCTTCAGTCTTGCCACCCCATATGAATTTCTTATCTTTCTGGGTCAGGGCGGTGAGCGGCTGGGCTATCTTTGAGAAGTTATCGATAAATCGGCGGTAATAGCCAGCAAGACCTAAAAATTGTCGAATCTCGGTTGGAGTCGTTGGCGTACTCCAATCCTTGATTGCTTCAATTTTTGTGGGATCCACGTGGATTCCTTGATCATTGATCACATGGCCCAGAAAGTGAACTTCGCGAATCCAAAAGTCGCATTTGGAAAATTTCGCGTAGAGTTCTTCCTTCTTCAACAACTCCAGAATAAGTCTCAGATGTTGTTCGTGTTCTTCCTTACTACGGGAGTAGATAAGGATGTCGTCAATGAACACGATAACGAACTTATCCAGGTAGGGTTTGCATACGCGGTTCATCAGATCCATGAACACAGCCGGTGCGTTTGTCAAACCAAATGGCATTATGAGGAACTCATAATGGCCATAGCGTGTTCTGAACGCTGTCTTTGAAATATCTTCATCTCTAACTCTTAGTTGATGGTATCCTGATCTTAGATCGATTTTGGAGTAGAAGCTCGATCCTTGAAGTTGATCAAACAGGTCGTCGATCCTAGGAAGCGGGTAACGGTTCTTCACAGTCAGCTTGTTCAGTTCCCGGTAGTCGATGCACATCCGAAAAGTTCCATCTTTCTTCTTGACAAATAGCACGGGTGCTCCCCACGGAGAGTGGCTTGGTCGGATGAAGCCTTTATCTAGCAATTCTTGCAATTGGCTAGATAACTCCTGCATCTCAGAAGGTGCCAGACGGTACGGGGATCTGGCTACGGGGGCGGCACCTGGTGCCAAGTCGATGCGAAACTCTACTTGTCGCGTTGGCGGTAAACCTGGCAAGTCTTCGGGAAAGACTTCCGGGTATTCGCGGGCAACGGGAACATCTCCTATGTTCTTCTCCTTTGGTTTCTTCTCAGTTACATGTGCTAAAATGGCATGACATCCTTTACGAATGAACTTTCTTGCCTTCATACTAGATATGAGGTTTAGTTGGGTTCCACTCTTCTCGCCTTGTACGTTTAGAGTGTTGCCATCTTCGAGTGGCATCCTAACTATTTTCTCATGGCACACGATTTCTACACGGTTCTTTGATAACCAGTCCATGCCTATGATAACATCAAAACTTCCTAGTTCTACAGGCATCAAATCAATGCTGAAGGGATGATCGGAGAGTTATAGTGAGCAATTGGGATAAATAATGCTAGTTTCTACTAATTCTCCGTTTGCTAATTCTACTGCGAACTTAGTGTCTAAGGCAACAGGGGTAATTTCAAGTAATTGACCAAATTCGATAGACACGAAGCTCCTATCAGCACCAGTATCGAATAAAACGGAAGCATAATGATCATTTAGTAGAAACGTACCCGTCACCGTGTTGGGGTCACGACGAGCATCTCCGGCATTGATTACGAAGGCTCTTCCTCTAGCCTGATTCGGATCCTGGTTTCCTACCTTCGGGCAATCCTTCTTGTAGTGCCCGGTGGTTCCGCAACCGTAACAGGTGCGCTTCGGATAGTCTCGTGCTACGTGCCCTTTCGTCTTGCAGATGTTGCAGTAGACGTTGCCACAATCGAGTGTATGATGGAGATTGCACTTGTTGCACAAAGGTGCTCCACCGTTGTATCCAGTCTTTCGGACAACATGGGCAGGGGTAGTAGCAGCAAAGACCTTCACTGTTTCAGCTTCCTTGGCAGGGGCCTTATCATCGCGATTCCTCCAGAATCCGCGTTTCCGCTTGTTATCAGGCTTCTTGTTGGTGGAAGGAGTGGTACTGGCTTCAGGGGCCTTGTTCTCAGACTTCTTCTTGTCAAGATTTACACCTTGACGGTTGGCTTGGTAAACCAGGTTGTGTGCCAGGCGCACAGCATCCTGAAAAGTCTGAGGGTTTGAGGAAAGGACATTCCCCTGGATATGAGGTGCAAGTCCCCAGATGTACCGTTCAATCTTCTTGTAGAGAGGAGTGATCATGGTCGGACAGAGATGAGCGAGCTCACGGAACCTCTTGGTATAGCCGGCAACATCGGCTCCATTCATGGTTAGGTTCCAGAACTCAGCTTCGAGTTTCTGAAGCTCTTCTCTAGGACAGTACTCATCGCGAAGCAGTTGTTTGAGCTCGTCCCAAGTCATGGCGTAAGCCAAATCAGTTCCCATAGCATCGGCATGGGAATTCCACCAAGTCAGTGCGCTATCAGTCAGTGCGCATGTGGAATACTTGACCATGTACTGCTCAGGGCAGTTGCTTATGCGGAAGACGGACTCCATTTTCTCAAACCAGCGAACTAAACCAACAGCGCCTTCAGAACCCTTGAAATTCGAGGGTTTGCAGTTCATAAAGTCCTTGTATGAACATTCACGGGGGCCTGCAATTGTAAGATTGAAACGTTGAATAAAATTTAGGAAAATTGTAATCGAGTGTTTTTCTAACATTGGTTAATTCGTACTTACCGCGCGCCCCATTGTCGTTCTGACGTTGGGTTTCAGCGGCGGCAACAGTTTCTGCTACGCGATTAGCAATCATCTCCTCGATTTCCTCAGCGGTCATGGGAGGAGGAGGCGGAGGAGGCGAAGTGTTCCTGGTGGTTCGGCGTCTCGGTGGCATGATTTTGCTTTAAGTTACAATTGTCAACATAAAGAAAAATTTAGATAATATGTAAATGGGGTTATTGCATGCTCGAGAATAACTGCCACGACATACATCAATTGCCAAAACATTTTCACGCAACTCACCAAGAAACATAAGATAGGAAGGATGAAGTAACATAGCGTGTCATAGTAATCATAATAAGGTAAGCCATACAACCATAACATAATAATAACATGACCATAAATAAGCAATCATAAACATACCAAAAGATTTCCATAGCATAATAACCGGAATCATACATCAAGTTTGTTACCATATTACAGACGAAACATATTCAAAATAAACAAGTTTTGCATCGTGGGCTCGCAGTCCCAATCCTGACTAATGCTAACATGTTTCATCTATAAAACGGTTATCAAAAGATACTAGGTCACATCTACCTAGAATGCTGGTGGGGGTGGTGGAGGTCCTGGGGGCATGAAGAAGACCGGTGGTCTCTGGGTTAAGGCCTGGAGAGCGGCGAGAAGTCGTCCGGAGACGAACTCCAAAGCAGAGACCCTCCCCTGCAATCTCTCATGCGAGAGAAGCAGATCAGTCGTGGCCATGCTGACCCCAGTCATGTGGGCATGTAGGGACTCCATGGCGCCGTCAGTGGCGCGCATGCGCCCGGTCAGCTCGGCTATCTGGTTCCTGAGGTGAAACACCTCAGTAGCTGCAGGTAGCTGACCGATATCAGCGTGCAGCTCCCCCAGATCGGCCTCAAGGCGTCTCAAACGAGCCACCAGTAATGGGACGGTGTCAGAGATGGGCTCGTGAGTGAAAGGTGAGATACCCATGGGCACTCGGCGGAAGGGATCAGGAAGTGAGGACTCTCCCCGATCGTAACAGCTCGGGAACTCCTCGATGATCCGCCAGTGCTGGACCTGGTCTGGTATCCAGGCGAGGTGGGGTAACTCAAACACCTGGCGCCGCTTGGGCGCGGGCTCATCAGGGGTACGTCGAACCTCTCGAGTCCGGGATGGGCCAGGTGCCCGTCCCGGGGTGAATCCCCGTCTGCCGCCACCAGGCGTGGCGACAAAAGTCTTCACAGACCGATCTCGGCCTGCGAAGGGGTCAGTGGAGCTAGAAGCATCCATAGTGGCTGCACCGCCAGCAGTGGCGGTGGGAGCAGGGTGGTCAGGGGAGTCATCAGAGGTCCTACGTCTAATAGGACTCAGAAAACCTGCTGGTACGGGAGTCGGGCGAATAACTCCTACAGTAGCGCCCTCAGTCTCGGGGCTCGACGGCACGTAGTCCTCTGGTGAAGGTGTGTACTCAACACTCGGCTCCTCATCGGAATCGGCAACGCAAATGACCTCTTTAGAAGCCATCTCTGCGAAAATATTCCAAAAGGAACTGTGTCAGTAACATCATGGTAGTGTGGTAACACATAAGTAAACATAAGTAAACATATGAGGTCTTGCATGCAAATGGTAGCTTCGGAGTGGGTTATAGTCCAGGCTTGGTTTTCGTTTTGTTTTGTTTGTTTGTTTATCCTGGTTCGCTATAACCACGGCTTTGATACCAATCTGTCACACCCCGGTCAACGGAATCGGGTGTGAGCCAGAATGGAATCATAGTCGAGGATACATAGAACACTTCTAATAATTTAAAAACTTCATAAAACATTAACTCATTTCATTGCAGCGGAAAAGATAGTGGAAACATTAATGTCTTACAATTTAAAAACATAAGTCTTAAACGATTATTAAAAGCATAAAACGGTTAAGTTGGATAGTCGGGACTATGACTCCAAGGATAGGTCCGATAGCATTTGTAAGCCCCATTTGCATGTCTTCAGAAAGTCTTGTCAATTACCTAAGAAATCATGAATATAAAACGGGTCAACATAAAGTTAGTGAGGTTCACAGGTTTAGGACTCGATGGTTAAACAGTTGTAAAACAGTTGTAAAACAGTTTCGGTATACTTAAATATTATCAGGGTTTATTGTTGTGGTTGTATGAACTCACCCGAACTTTGATTTCAAATACTAACGGTTTACCCACCCGGCATCTCTTGCCCAGAGATGTTAAACAGTGCAGAATAACTGACGTGTACCCCCAGACAATCCGGAGTCAGAACTGGAGCTACCAGTTAGGGTAGGGTTGTCAACCCAAATAGATCTATTCACTAGCTATCGTTTCGTATAGAACTAATTGAAATCAATTAATGATGGGATTTCGGTTGTACAAACGTTTATAACGATAATGTACCAAGTTGGGCAATCAGTAAGAGAACAAGTAGTCATACGGCTAACAAGTAAACCATAATATTAAGTAAAAAGCATTTAATCAGTTTTCATGATTTCTCCCCCAAGTATAAAACAGTTAAAAGGAAAAAGGGGCCGTGAAACTCACAGATTCAGCAGATAAGCGGTAAGTAAGCAGTGAAGGACGGTAACACGTAACGTCCTAAATCATTTAATAAACATATGTATAAGGTCTATGATCATTTGAGTAACATAAGTCACCCAAGTGATACCGGTCAAGTCTTGACGATTTAATCCGTTTAAATACGTTTGAAAACCCGTTAACTTGTATTTATTGAACAAACACAATCGGTGATGGTTTATATTTATGTTAAATAAATATAATCTAAGAATAATCATTTTCAACAATTCAACCAAGTTTTAAACATTGAGTTTAAAGGAATAATAATGTTTTATTATTATTTTCACAAGTTCGCATAATTATTTTAAGTAAATAATTACATATTTGATTTGTTAATCTGCAAGTTATAATTATATTAAATAATTATGATTAACAATACTTTGGTGGATAAAACGTATATCATTAGAAAATAATTATTTGTCAAAAATAATTATTAAACGTTTGTCTTTAAAACATAAATCTTTAAAGAAATTATTCGAAGTTTTTAACATTTAATCATTTATATTTCGAAAGCGTTTAATATTTCATTTTCATGAAATATATGTTTCTCAAAATATCTTAACGACGCTTGGATTTATATAACGTTTGATTTATTAAAACATTACGTCGTTTTAATAAAAATAAGACAAGTTTTACGTTTTCGCGTATATCGCCGTGCGGTCCCGGTTTTATTACTACGCATCGTATTATTTATTTTAATTACTTTGATTCCTCAAAGTAATGAAATAAATCCATGAAAACTTTTAAGTCTTTATTTGTCTTGATAAATTTTTATAAAATTTCTTTTATAAAATGTCTATTTTTAGCAAGTTTTAGAAAGGTTAAAACTTGTAATAAATCCAAGTATTTATGTCAAGTTAATCATTTGACATAAATATTATTCTTACTAAATCTAGCAAGAATTTAATATATTCCTTTTGTCCAATCATTTAATCATTTGTAACATATTAAATATGTTACATGACTATTTTAAGAAATATGTTCTTTTTGTTTTTAACATGTTTATAACACATATAAACATAAATAACAATCAACTAACACATTGGTGTTAGGAATTTATAAATGTAAATAAACAATCAACTAACACATTGGTGTTAGGACATTATAAATAAACAATCAACTAACACTTATACATGTGTTAGGACCAAGAATTAAATATTAACAAGTAATATTAGTTAGTCTTTTTAATTCAAGGTTAAGTAAATTGCATATGAGTAATCATGATGATCTTAGGTGCACTTGAATACTTTCAATAGATTTCTTCAAGTGTTTCACCCCATTCTCTTGGCTATTTTAAGTTCCTAGAACACCATGAGAATGTTTGAAGACCATAAAGGAGAATGGGGGTTTAAGAAGAGAGATTTTGATGATTAACTCAATATGCAAGTGTTAGATTTACATTTTATTAATTTATGAAGGGGCTTGGGTTTGCAAACAACTAACTAAGAAATCCTTGGATTTCCTTAGATCTAGGTGCACTTGAGCTACTAGCCATAAGGTTTCACTAAGTGTTTCACCATCTTGGATCTTTGAAAGAAATGGAGGTTAAGAGAGAGTTGTGTTAGTTGTTGCAAGCAAGCATTCCAAGATAGATTTATATGAACATTTTGATCTAGATTTCATGAGTGTTAATGTGTTTAGGTTGTCAAGACTTGAGAGGTTGATCATGGGTGATAACATGATAGAGAAATATAGAGGAAAAGGTGGTAGGAGACTCACAATGGATGTGAGCTTAAAACCGAGAAAAAGGAAGGAGGGTGACGGCTTTCGGTGGTGGTTGGCGGGGCTGTGGCGGCTCCGGCAGGTGGCTGGTCGGCGGAGCAGGTGGCTCGGCGGCGGCGGCAGCCGGAGGTGGTGGTGGTGGCCGGTTATTGTGGAGGGGACAAGAGAGAGAGAGAGATGGTTGTGTTGGTGCAAGGGAGACAAGGGGCTTATGTGACACCCGAGAATTTCAAGGTTAACTTCCGTTAGACAAATCCGTTAGTTACGTTATAAGTGTTAACTTAGTAGCTAATGCATAACTAGGCCGAATAGGTCCACGACCTTTGGTTGATCACCGAACCCGTCCATATGTGGTCAGCTAAGAAACCATACACACTCTCCTGGAAAATCTAGTAGCTTCATTTGCCTCATTTCACAACAAACACACACACACTCTCCTGGAAAATCTGGTCAGCTAAGAAACCATAAAGAATCATCATCTCAGCCTTGAGACAACACCCATTTGGATCCTAGATCAAATCGTGAGTCTCCAAAAACCTTTCTTTATGTCCTTTTCCTTGTGTTTTCTTTAAAAGCATGCTCAAACCCTCATGTAATTGCTTGATCTACTAATATGTTGTCTAGGGATGCTAGTTTTATCATAAAGTCAGCAACTTTACGTTTAAAAACAAACCATGATGATGATTTATGCAATTTTGGTCATTTTAGGGTTTAGAAGTGTTTTTAGAGATTTGATGATTAAAATGCATGTTAAACGTGTTAAAGCTGCTTGATTTATGTTGGTAAATGCCCATGAATGCTAGATAATGAATTGCATGTAAGATCAGAAGCTGTTAGGTTGATTTTTAGGCAAATCCGTATGTTTTTCGCGACCAGCGAAACTGCGTGTTCTCTGGGCGAAACTAAGTAGCGAAACTATATCTCCTTCCAGCGACACTACCCAGCGAAACTATAGTGTCGCCGGGTAACCTGACCAGACCAGCTCGAACGAAACTACCGAGCGAAATACCTGAACGAAAGTTCAAACCAGTTTCCCTGCGAAACTAGGCTAGCGAAACTGCGTCAGCAGTTTCGGGCGAAACTAGCCTAGCGAAACTGTGTCACCGGGCATTGCCTAGCGAAAGTGCTGCCCGTGCACCTAGCGAAACTGCCTAGCGAAACTGTGCTAGCGAAACTAAGACCTGACCTAAAAACCAAACTTGTGAAATTTGCTTAAGTGTTATGTCATGACTTACATGATTATGCCATGATGAAACATGCTTGATATCTGATTTATATGAACCCTTGTTTATGATCAACCATTGGTGTCGTGTGTCGGTATGTCGAGTCATAGTTGCAACGTGCTATGTTATGGGCCATAGTGACGTTAAGTAAAGATTAGACACGAAACTAACACTTAAGACCTAAACGTGTTCATAGGTCTTCGTTAAACAACAATAATTTGGATTACTTGAAGTGTAGCAGTGCAACCAAAGGTGAGTGTCACTAACTTGTTTACCGTGAGTCCGTTTGGGCCACACCGAACAACGTAACGAAAAACAATGCTGACAAATACATGAGAACTCGAACAACGTAACGAAAAACAATGCTGACAAATACATGAGAACTCGGGAATGCTCTGCACCCACTTGATGAACTGAAGTGTTTTATGGGAAACACTTGTGGACTTAAACAAACTATTTCTGAAACAAAACCGAAAACGTTTTAATATGGCTAGTGTAGGTTAAAGTCTGAACCATATGATATCACATGTTTTCTAAGGATGCCTTATAACAATATCAGCCTATTTGACCGTAGTCCCGGGGAGGACACGGGGGCGGCAAGAACCGCGATGACGTAGGTCCGCACCGTACGGGATGGCTCGGCCCCCACAAAATAAGTCAGCTTTGGTACAAACTTCCTTAGAGCATGGAACAACGGATTAGCTACCCGCGATATCGGTTGAGTCCTTTAACTTTACGGAACTAGTACATACCCGATGACGTAGGTCACGGACAAACCATTTATAAACTGAGATTTAATTACGAGCATTGCTTTTCACAAATAAATATTTTGTAAGTACATCTTGACACGAATTATGATTATGAGACCGGGCCAATGCATGACAAGCCCACTGTGAACTCACCAACCGTTAGGTTGACACTTGCGTGGTTTAAACTTTTGCAGATCGCTAAGGAGTATCCACCGGAGGTTGGCATGGCACGTGAAGACTCTTATTTTTGATTAACTTAATTTGGGGATTTCTAAAACAATGAACTTGTAAGGCACGTGGTTAGTGCCAGGATAATTATTTCCGCTGCGTGTATTTAAGACTCTGATTTATAACTTGTGTTTGAACTAACCCTGATTTGTTTAGTATTTGTAACTATGGTTGTGGATCCTGGTCTAGTCGCACCCCTCGACGGTATAAACTCCGTTAGTGGTAAATTGGGGGTGTGACAGATTGGTATCAGAGCCATAAGTTGCAGAGAACTGGAATCATTTTTGAAAACGATTTGGAAACTGCAACTTGAAAACCTTGGTTACAAAACGAGTAAACAAATTCCTAAAGACAAAATTTTTACGTGCCAACCTGGGATACTTAGCCTCCCTTTTAGTGGTAAATTGGGGGTGTGACAGCTTAGCCTCCCTTTTATAGGCTAGATTAAGGTAATTACCCAATGTATAATAGTGTGTTGTCAAGCCCTTATCATCTCTAGCTTTCCTTAATTAGATTTTATAAGTTTTATAAAAGTCTTGGAACTTTTATAAAATATAAGGGACTAGGAGTTTATAAAAAAATATAACTTTTTAAAATAACATCCAAGTAGATTTATTCCAAGTGAATGGTGATTTTTATTTTTATAAACATTGCAAGTCCAAGTTTTATAAAAATATTAGTGGTTAAAGATTTTGTTAAGTTTTATAAAACTAGTGGGCTTAACAAATAATTAAATTTGTTTGTGATTTGGGCCAAAGCCCAAATGTAATTGAGGTGGGAATGGGCCGAGGCCCATTCGGTTTGTATAAATGGGACGGGCCGAAGCCCAAACGAAATCCGAGGGGGTTTGGGCCGGTTTGGGTTGGTGTGGGCCGCGGAGAAAGAAAGAAGAGGGGATTGGGCCGGTTTCGGCCCAAGGTGATACGGGCCGTGGTTCGGGTTTCCGGGTTGACGGATTCGCTCGTTACGTCGAGGTGAACCTTCGGTTAAGTTTTCGGGTCGATCCGGACATTTTTGGGCTTATTGGGCTTACCGGGCCCAATTGGCTAAACGGTTTGGAAATTGGCTAAGTCTTGACAACGTAACACTTCGTATTCGTTTTAAGTTCATGAAATGACTTATTAGTTTGAATCAGTTTGATAAAATATAAAAAGTTCCATTTTATATTTACTTTTCTTATTATTGGAATTCCACCGTTAATATACGAAGGACGCATTATTTTACGTACGTATATATTTTAGTTAGAAGTGGAATTGAAGTCGGTTAATCATTTAACTATCACAGTTAATCATGTATTAAAGCAGTAATTCACATAATTATCATGTAATTAAAAGTCAACGAAAGTCAACGGAGAGAGGTTTGACCTGATTTTTGGACCGGTTGTCACAATTTAGGGTCGACCTTATCCCTGGTTCTGCACCGGCCATATTCATAGATATTATGAAAAGGGAGTGCAAACCCTATTTGGATAAATTGTGATTGTCTATATTAACGACATCTTAGTCTATTCACAAACCAAGAGAAATCATAAAACTCATTTGAAATTAATCCTCGAATTGTAAAGGAAAGAGAAATTGTATGCAAAGTTTTCTAAGTATGACTTTTGGACGCGAGAAGCCCATTTTCTCGGCCACGTCACCAATGAAAAAGGCATACACATAGAACCAGCAAAGGTAGATACAGTGAAGAATTGGGAAGCACCGAAGTCTCCAACGGAAATACGACAATTTTTGGGTTTAGCAGGTTACCACAGAAGGATCATTGAGAATTTCTCTCGAATAACCCAACCTTTGACTTTGCTAACTCAAAAAGATAAGAAGTTCGACTAGACGTAGAAGCAGGGGGACGCTTTCCAAACGTTGAAGTCTAAGTTATGTTGTGCACCATCCTATTCTTGCTCAAAGGAATGGACGAATTTGCAGTTTATTGTAATGCATCACGAATAGGTCTTGGATGCATGCTTATAGCCTACGCGCCACAACAACTCAAAGTGCACGAGAAGAATTACACAACCCACGACTTAGAACTTGGGGTTGTAGCGTTACTCTATATATATGGAGACACTATTTGTACGATACCAAGAACGAAACCTTTGAATATTCGTGCTTTAGGATTGACAATTTAGACGCGTTTGTCATAAAAGAAGACCGTTAGCATTTAGAATGGGAAACCATGTTATGCTAAAGGTTTCTCCATGGAAGGACACGACTCGATTCAGAAAGAAAGGAAAGTTAAGCCCGCGATACATTGGATCTTTCGAAAGTACGACTCGAATTGGCAATGTGGCTTATAGGATATTGCTTCCACTTGAATTGGAATAAATATACGACGTATTCCACGTGTCTAACATAAAGAAGTGTTGTCTGACAAAAGCCTAATCTTACCCCCAGGCGAGATTAAGATTGATGACAAGCTTTGATTTAGCAAGGAACCAATGGGTGTATAGGATTGGAAGATTCGATAGTTAAGAGGAAACCATATAAAGTTGGCGGAATTCGAAGTATGGTCCTGAGTTCACTTGGGAACGAGTGGACCAAATGGAAAAGAAAGTATTCCCAACTTTTCCGTCGAAAGCAAAAAGGCACGTCTTAGGATTAAATTTCGGGACGAAATTTCTTAAACGGGGGGAGACTGTGACACCCGTCACTTTAATTTTAGATTAGAAATGATAATTTAGGATTTATTTGGATTTATTTAGAATTAATTATGATTATGTGAATTATTTGAGTAATATAATATTAGATAAAGTTCCGTAAATATGAACCGACTAGTGAAACGAATAAAATAATTCGTTTGGCTTTAGATTACGAATGTATATGAGTTAGAGCCTTTAGAAAAGGTTGTACATTCGTTTGGTGATAAATTAGAGAAAATTACGCAATAATGAATACGAATCGTATAAAAACGTCACTACTTTTGGTCTCCGACCAAGTGTGACGAAACTGAAAAATAATTATATGGTTCTGAGCGTAATTTAGTTTCATGAATTTTGGTATAAATATTGGAATTTATTAGATTCGGAAAAATACCCGTAAAACACGACATACACTGTGTAATAGCTAGAGACTTACAAAAATTGAAAGAAATTGGTGAGAGTATGTATGCATGTCGTGATGTATATATATATATATATAAGTGGAGTGTGTTTATGTATTTCATTTAATAGATGTATAGGTTATCATGATTCATTTTTTTTAAAAACTTAACCTACACATCACATGAGATAATAAAAGAAAAAAAAATTATCACCTCCCTTCTCTCCCTCTATTTACGCCCCCCCCCCCCCACTCCCTCACTCTCACTCACTTCATTTTTACTCTCTCACTAAAAACACACATATACTTCAAATCTTCATCCAAGCTCAAGAACATCAAGAACACTTACTTTCTCTCTCTAGATTCAAGTAAGAAAACATCATCTAATCATCTTCTAAATCTCGAAACCCACTTCCAAATCTAAGATCCAACATCAAACTCTTGATTAGTTATGGTAGATTTGGAAGGATTAAGCTTCAACACACAAAGATTTGTGTGAAAAAAACCCCACCTACACACACAAAAAATCGTGAAGTGTGTGTGTTAGTGTGTGTAAGTGTGTGTTGAACTTTGATGTTAGGGTTTGATTATCTAAAAACCCACATGCATGTAAGATCTAACTTCAAATAAAGACTTTTAAAGAAAGATCCATCTCAAGGTTAAAACTCAAGTTTCATGAATAAAAATAAAAACTAGTAAGTTATATGATACATGCATGAGCTAAAATCTATGATTTATGTGATTTTATGTATTAATATGATGATGATTTACTCTAGAAACTTGATAATCTTTGATCTTGGTTATATGAAAATGATATGTATAAAGGATATTAAGTTGTGAAACTCTTGGATTTTTAATAAAATCCGAAATATATATATATATATATATATATATATATATATATACATGAATTTGGAATAAAAAGGTTAAAAAAAAATCAAGACTTAGTGTTACAATTGTAGTAAACCCACCTCATGGTCGTCAATGACGCCTACATGGTCGGTAACGATTGTCACTAAGATAAACCCCGTGACTATTTCTCATGGTAATTCCGCCTATAATGGTCGGTTATGAGGAAACACGAGTGGTACACCATAAATATATAATACTTGGAAAATTAAAAATATGTCAAAAATCCGAAAAATCTAGTTTGGTCAGTAAAGGAATATTAGTAAACAGTAAATATGAGTTATAAAAATTTCCTAGAATTTTTGGAATTTATTTAATAATTAAAATGGAATTTATATGCTTAAAATTAGCTAAAAATGCTTAAAAATAGAAAAATTGGAGAAATAATATAGAAAAATTTGTGAACTTATTTTAGACAGTAAGTAACAAAAATAAGTGAAAATAATTGAAAAACTTAGATGAAAATGGCACCCGAACCCTTAAGACGATGAAAATAATGCAATAAAACGTGAAAAATTAGTAAAATAAGGTATAAAATGGGAAAATAATTGAGATCAGTAGCTAAAAGACTTGGAACAGATTTATAATGTTTAGGAAACATATAAAAATGATGTGGAAATAGAAACTTAAGTATTGGAGAAAAATTGGAAAAAACCCGTCACCGAAAAAGCCGTAAAAACGGGTAATTAAGCATAAAATAGAGAAAAATTAGAAAATAAGTGCTAAAATATTTGGAATAATGTTAATTAAGTTTAACAACTTATATTAAGCCTTAGCATAAAGTTTCATGTATAAAGATTAGTTCTTTTTGCTTTATGTGTTGGAATTAGTCGAATAAGGGCAAATCGTTATTTTGCTCGAATAGTTTGAAAATTCAGAATTTGTCACATTAGTTAAGTAGAATTGCCTAACTAATCTGATCCTAATAAAAATAGGACCAAGATACCTGAATTTGCTTATTTAGAAGCCAAGCTAGTACTTACAAGCAAAGGTGAGTTCACTCGAATCCCTCTTTTAATACACGTTTTTACTAAAGTTAAATTAAAGTGGGATAAAGTTAATTGGGAAAATTGAGTTGACAAATGGATGTGTGGGTATGATTAAACGTAAGTAATGGTATGGACGCTCATAAAAAGATGAGCCTGGCCAAAATTGCAAAGAGTATGGTGCAAAATTGTAAAAAGTATGGTGCAATAAGTCTGCCGTCTAGAATCATTAAAAGAAGCGTGAGAGGTATTAATAGATCTATTGGGTTGACCCCCATACCACTGATCAGTCGCTCTGGTCGCGCAACAGGGTGGTAAATACTTTCGAACATTGGTCTAGCGTTGATTTAGAGCTTAACGTTTAATTGTACATCATAATGCCTAGCTAGCTTATGAACCATACTTGTCGCTAAACTCATTATTTGGTATAAAGTGAAATGAAATGTGAGCAAGAGAATAAGAATAAATGGAAATGTAATCAAGGGATCTATACGGTGATTGTGGAATTAAATTGTGAACTCACCAACCTTTTGGTTGACACCGTTTGTTAATGCCTTTTTTTAGGTACATGATGCTTGTCTTGAGAGATGGACCCGGTATACCAAAGATGAAGTTGTTGTGTGTTCTCTTTTGTACTTAATGTAAACGTTTTAGTAATGATGATGTAAGGGACCGTAACATGGATGACTATGTTATCCATTGATAAATAAAATGTTGTTTTTATCTTTTATTATATTACTAGTTACTAAAACGCATGGGTTACCAACTTTGAACACCGCCACGTAAGACTTCCGCTGAATTAAGAAAATTGGGGTGTGACAGATATGGTGGAAAACCTTGGGTTGGTTAAAATGGTTGGTAATTTTGTTGGGAGTAGGAGTTAAAACCGAAGTTTTGAAAGGGAGCAAAAGGTTGGAATGGTTGTGGCGGTGGAGTCATATTCGCAACATAAGTGAACAACTCATCGTCTCGTGGTTCTTGATCGTTCGAGTTTGTTCGCCGCGGGTTTTGGAAACGTGGGTTTGATAAAGAACCACCACGAGGAAACATTGTTTTTTTGGTGTAGATGAGAGAATTTTAAGATTAGAGGATGAAAGGAATGTTGTGTGTTTAAAAAAAATGGTTGAAGGTTATATATAGTGTAAAATAAAGTGGGTAAAGAAAAAAAAAAAAAAGAATTCGACCGTTCAACGGTCGAAAATGCAAATCTCAAAAAATTACACGGCGCCATGCCTATAGCGCCACCCACCAAAAAGTTTAACATGGCGCCCCGGGGGGCGGTATTGGGCGTTATAGGGGGCGCCATGTTAGCCCAAATTGCCCTATAACGCCCCACTACGGACAACCTAAGGCATGTTTTTTAATCATAAAACCGACCAATCAAATGGTGCCAACAGGAGAGAGAAAAAATATGCAGAATTAATATTTTGGTGGTGGGTATACATGCCTAGTGATGTTTTAGCCAATGTGAAGTGGGGACCACCATCAAATACACACATATCTGTCGGCAAGATTCGGCAAAGATATGCCGAAAATTAGGGTCAACAATGCCGATGCCGCTAATGCCGATAAACTCGGTATACATGCCAAGTTCGGCATCATCCATGCCGTATACATGCCGAAGGGATTAGACATGTATACCACCTACCCTAATAAAACTGACAAAGTCACACAACAACATTCTTTATTTGGATATCAAAAACAACATAAATGAATCACATGTTCTTGCTTACTAATCTTGAAAAATCTGCCTAATTAAGTTTCAAGAAAATATGAGGGTTTTGATCATTACATTCATTACATTCATATATACATGGCTTGAAACATATATATGTTTCAAAGAAATCTCGGAATCGCATAATAATCATCAGCCACACTCGCCACACTCGCCACGCCCACCATCATCACTACCATCGAATCCATGTTTTCTAAACTGTTTCTTCGGGATTTATTTTGTTTTAGCTTAATTTTAGCATCCCTAAGCTTTTTCTCAAGCAAAACCACCTTCTCAGATGAACTCTTCAGCTCGTTACTAGTCTTTGTTAGCAGCCTGAGTTTAGCTTCAGCATTCTCAGCCTTACGTTCTGCCTCAACTATTCGTGCTTTCAAATCTTTAACTGTATTATCCATTTCCATATTTGCTTTCTGACCCGCCAACTTAGAAGTTTCTTGATTTTCAAGATCAGGTTGTACAACCTTGATCTTACCCATCAACTCTTTTGAGATTTCCATCAGGATCTTAGACGAGTGATCAGCTTCATACAACTTTTCCAAGGTGATTGCAGTTTCTTCTTCAGCCAAAATGACTTCTTGTTCTGCAGCATGCAGCCTCATGGTCAAAGCTTCTTCGATTTGAGTTGACTCGGACACCCTCTTCTCGAACTCTATTTCCCTTTCCAAGGACTTCTCGAGCATCCTTAAAATATGTCTCTGATGTTCCATAGTATGCAAGTTCATTTTGTCTTTCAGTTCAGGAAGATCATTGTTGCCCGTGGCCCCACAATCATTGTCTGTGCCTGAAAATATATCAAGAAAATGAATAATATCAAATATTAACCTTTTCTTCAATTAAGGGCAAGGAGGTCTCAGGCCACTTGGGCCTGATAGACTTGGATAATCGGTTGTAATAAAACTGGTTGTTGTAGAAGATAGTGTTTCAATGTTTTGGCAAGTTCAAATAAGCAGATAAGAAATTTTAATAGGGAATTCCAAACAGCCCCTACAAGTCTACCAAATCATAGAAGCTGTAAGTTGGTAATTTAGTTTTGCCCATAAATAATCAACTTTCTTGATGTGGATATGAAACTGCTCAAGTAATAAGATACAAAAACAGAATCTGTTTATCCAGACATTAAAAACAGATTATTTTGATAATCAGTTCCATAAAGACGATCCAAACACCCCCAACCAACATATTAGGATCTAGGCACATTAGATATGGTCTACACACACACAAAGAAAGTAGAGTAAAGAACTTACTGGTTTCTCCACCGTAAAACCTTGCCACATTGTTCTCAAACATTGCTGCTCTCGCTTTCAATTCCAAGAGTTGATCCATTGAATGCTGCAATGATTTTTCTGAATCGCGCAACATATCTTCCTGTTCCATTGAATTATCCCCCAAATATTTGCTTGATGATATAAAGTCCTGCATATTAGTTTTGTCCGACAGAAATTCAGATATGTGAGTTTCTAATACTTGCACCTCGGAATTCAGAAACCCCGACAAAAAGTCAAACTCCAGTGCTTTGACTTCCAGGTCACTGAGGTTTGGATTGATATCAGATACAAAGGCCTGAAAGTCACCCTCTATAGTTTCCATATGCATTAAGAGTAAATTCAAGTTGGCCAACTTCTCACAAACACATGCCATATCCAGCTCAAATCTTGTAACAACCTCTCCAACACTTTCTAGCTCCTGAAATGTATCTGCAACAGACGAAGTCCTTCTGGACATGGTTTTATAAAACTCGGATTCCGGTCTACACGAATAGACCGATGCAGCAGCTGAAGATGGCTCGTAACCAAAATGCATATCCATCTTGAGCTGTGATATTATTATATCAACTCAACACCTGAAAGGGTAAACCTGTAATTTCCGACCCAACAAGTAAGCAGATAAGCATTCTCTTCTTCATCCAAACATTCAAAAGTGCATATCTAATACAGATATCAATTTATTATGTTGGGCCAGTTTCATATATTAATATTGGACCAAACCTTCAAGGGAATGGCACAGTGTTACGCCCTCTATCAGAGGTTTTTCAGATACAGCTTCCACTGGCACAAACAGTTACAAAGAAGAATGTATCTAGGACCATATCACCTGAGCTCCTGAATTTCAGAAATCGTTTTAAGTTTGAATGTTTTACAGCCTGTTTTCAAACTCCTCAGTCCATACAGATGTTATGCGCCATCATGAACTACTTACTAATTAAACAATTGTGCCAATTAAGCAGATAATAAAACATGAATCAAACTAGCCCAACAATCAACCAAATCATCTGGTGCATAACATAGAACAACAAACAGGATCAAGGTTTTCGAACAAAATAAAGAAAAAGCGTGATTCCAGCAATATAAACAAAACCTAAATAAAATATTTTCGTGTTGTAAAAGGATCAATTGCATCGCAAATTTGGTAACATAACTCAGAAAACATGCATTCTTGAAA
Organism: Deinandra increscens subsp. villosa; assembly: GCA_039602395.1. NCBI lineage: Eukaryota > Viridiplantae > Streptophyta > Magnoliopsida > Asterales > Asteraceae > Deinandra > Deinandra increscens. The sequence continues at coordinate 25,621,506 of JBCNJP010000010.1, read as the reverse complement.
TGAATCCAGAATCGACGTACCTAAATCGGAAATTTATTTGATTATGGAATGAGAGGAGATTGGATTTTGGAATGACGTACCTTGTTGGATGGAATGGAATTCACAGCCAAAGGCGCGGAACCGTTTCCTTTCCAACATTTACGTTAATAACCTTTAGATTTTCTAAAAGTTGCATAAATAAACTTTGTATATTCTTGCAATGCAACATTTACCCATTATCTATATTAGATTGGCTCTTATTCGGGTTTGCAATGGAAGTGATCCAGGAACAAACATGGGAGCCACGTTTTTGCTCCCCTCTTTTTTTTAATACATTTTATATTAATATATAATAATCTTTTAATATAGGGTTATTGGTTTCAAATAATCCTAACTTTCACCTTTTGGCCAATAACACTCCCAACTAACGAATTTCCCTCTGGCACTCTCAACTATCGACATATTTTCCTCCACCACTCCCTCTGTTAATTTTCTTTAACCCTGTTAGTCATCTGCCTACGTGGCCATAAGCCACGTAGACATCCACATAATCATTTTATGCCATGTAGGACAGCCACATAGGCAGATGACTAACAGAGTTAAAGAAAATTAACGGAGGGAGTGGTGAAGGAAAATATGTTGATAGTTGGGAGTGCTAGAAGTAAATTCGTTAGTTGGGAGTGTTTTTGGCCAAAAAGTGATAGTTAGGATTATTTGAAGCCAATAACCCTTTAATATATAGAAAACATAATTTGTTCACTACTTATTTCTTGACGGAGTACTTAAGTATAATATAAGGGTTCGAACTGGGTAGAGATACATATTCGACACTCGTAGACACTTTTTTTTCTTTTCTTTACTCCTGATTTTCATTTATATTCTCTTTCTGTATATATGTATTTTTTTTCTTGTTTAACACGATCTCTTAATAACGACCTTCTATTCCGTTTTTTACTAACTGTTTTTTAACTACGTTATTAATTGATGCCCCTTCGATATGATCTGAAAAATATTTTCCCCAGAGGAATGTTGGATACCTGGTGTCCTGACCCGACACTTAAACGTAACCGACCCAGTTTCGACCCGAAAGGGTTACACCGGAGTCAACGAACTTTTAATTAATTAAATGTTAATTAATTTAAACGGTTTAATATTAAATAAATAATAGTTATTTATTTAAATGTAACGAAACGATTATTTTCGTAAAATATTTATGGGAATTATCGGCAAATGATTATCTAGTCGTTAAACGGTTAACGGACTAGAAAGATCATTGGGTTAGGGGCATTAGTCGCGATGGGCTTTGCTTGGAAAGGAAGTCAACACAAAACTATAAAAGGGAGGGAGGAGAGGATTAGTCTAACCCTAATCGCGACCCTCTCCCTCCTCTCCCTTTGAGCCGTCGCGAACTCCCCCTCCCCTCTCTCTCTCGATCGGCGCAAACACCACCACCATCCCCCGTCGCTTTCTCCGACCGACACGATGGTAAAACGAGACCCTCGTTTGATTGCCACCGCCATGAAGCTCGAGACCACCGCGGCCGTCGCCCGAGCCGCCGCTGCCACGCGGCCCGTGTCGCCGTCGCCGCCGACATCTTCGGCGAGGACCACCGCGAAGTGGTTCTCGCCCTACCCGCGCCACCGAGACCGTTATTTGAACCGTCTCGTGCCGCCACCGTCGAACCGGGTGAAAACCCTAAGTGGTCGCCGCCATTGTATGCCACCACCGTCACGCCACTACGTTCTTCGCTTCCACGCGTGTCGGACGAAAATCGATATTGCATCGGTTTCGTCGCCATGCACGACGGAACCATTCGACTGGAATGCTATGATACATAGCATGGTTTTGTTACCGCCACCACCGCCGGTTCATGAGATGAACCCGCCTGTGGTGCCTGAGGGCCCGTCTTCAAAGTCGGTTGAAGACTTGACTCGCCGGTTCGAATCGGGCGTTGCCGTTAACCCTAGCGCCAGTTCGTCGATCACCGGTGTCTCGAACGGTTGTTCGGACTCCGCCAAGGTATATCTAAATTGTTTAGATTATTCGATTTTATTTTTCTGTATTTACGCGTACACGGTGATCAGATCCTGTCTACGGTTTTTACTTTATTCGCGTTGTAAAACTTGTTTTTCCGCTGCGCAATTATACTGATTAATTGACCCGTTAATTTATTTAGTAAAAATAAAAACGGGCAATCCGGATACCCACTGTAAATCCCAACAGTGGTATCAGAGCCACGATCACCGCGCGTAAATCTGAACCGGTCTTTTCGTAACCGGTGGTTCGCAATTTCGATTCGTTTCCAAATTGCGAACGGAATTACTTGCTTAATTCTTTTAATTAAATTGTGTGTTACGACCGACCCCTTTAATTTAAATATATGTTTGACGCATTTTAGTTTTCTCTGATTGGCCCAATTGTTTGCCCAATTGCATCTTTGTTTGGTTTTGGTGGACCCGTTGTTTTTGGGTTTCAAAATTGTAATAGAGCTAGGTTTACTAAGTTGTTAGTAAATTTTAATTTTGTAAAAACCAAGACTGAAGATCGGACACTCGCCAAAAGGAGTCTGAAGGCTAGTGGGAGTTGAACCGGATCCACGAACGCACCGAGTTGCCTTCCTTGTGGTTGTTCACCTTTATATTGTCATGTCCCATTGGTCTTGCTAAATGGCTCTAGCAAGACCATGCCATTATGTCGTTAACACACAATTGACCATTCGCGACACTTAGATATTTTAAATAGGTGATTTAAAACAATTGTCCCGAGTGAAGATAGGGTTTATCGTTTGTGTCTAATGATCACTTAAAATATTAAAATTGGTTTTAATATCCCTATCTGGTAAATAAAATTGATAGTTAATGCCGTCCAAAATCAAGTCTAACTTGGAACGTATTGACCGGAGCATCAGTGTTGGAGTATTTCAACACCGCACTTGGTGCCGAGGGTACATTCCAGGGTGGGGGCATTGGAGTATTTCCACACCGTGCCAGCCGCATTGACCATTTGGGATTACTATCGCTTTCTTTATGTATGTTTGTAGTGTTGGAGTATTTCAACACCGCACTATAAATGTATATAGACAAAGTGGGCATGGATGAGGCTAAACGTATCGCAAAATATAATTTATTATATTATTCGGCCTCATAAACAAGAGTCGCGACTAAGACTTCGCGATTGACAACCGTTATCAGTTTGGTTACACGAGTTTGCTCCTAAGGCTCATTTGGCGGTCTCAAGTAAAACCGTCTAATCGAATTCTCAATTTTCTTATTTAATAAATCTTACCAATTTATATAAGAGAATGGTTTACACCGAAAATACTAATTTAAAATTATTTTGCATTATTTCAGAAGGCTAATGAAAACACTGTTCCTCTAAGTTCAATGGTATCTCTGGACCCATTCACTGAGACGAACTTCTTGTCATGGCAAACCCTCCTGAGGAAAATCTTGAAGCTTTTTGGAAAGTTGTATGTTCTTGACTGACCCATCCCGAGCACACCGTCTTACTTGTTAAACGACCGCTCACAGATGGAAATCCAAAAGCACAGTGATGACTCTCGGGAAGTCACTGAGCTTATGTTATCTAGCATGACACCGGATTTTCGATATAACTTTACCGACATGGGAGCGTATGAGATCATGAGAAAAATCAAATATTTGTTTGAGTTAACCCAGAGAGGTGAGCGATGTAGGGCACTTCAATAATTTGTGAACTGCCACATGTCGCCAAATTCCTCTGCCTATGATCATGTCATGATGATGAAGGGGTATCGCGACAGACTGATCGACCTCGGCTACTCCATTCCTTAGGGGATGGCTCTTGATGTAGTCCTTGGATCTTTACCCGAGCATTATCGCTTGCATGCGGTAAATTGCTCGGCTCAGACTTTAGATGAGGTTCTGACATTGTTTCCAAATGTCAAGATCAGGACCACACCGGCTGTTCTCAGAGTTGCTGATACAGGTATCACCAAGACCAAGAACAAGGTCAAAGAGACCAAGGGCAAGAAATCATTGGCGCATCCTCCTCAGGAGCGTCAATGCTTTGAATGTAATCAGATGGGCCACTAGAAACGTAACTGCCCCGTCTACCTTGCTAAGATCAAGATGACTGGAAACCCCGGTAAGGGCTGCTCATCAGGTATGTCAATAAATGTTATTGAACTTTTCACTGTTTCCTCTAATACATGGGTATTTGATACCGGATGTGGTTTTCACATTGTAAATGTTTTGCAGGAACCTGAGAAATGGAAGAAGATAGGACAAGGCGGTATGAAGCTCATCGTTAGTGATCGCAAAAGAGTCCCGGTCTTGGCTACCGGCATATATTCTCTTACATGTCCTACCGGTCTTGTAGTTACTCTAGATAACTGTTTATATGCTCCTGGATTGTCCAGAAACATTATTTCTGTCTCTTCCCTATTTGAACAAGGTTTTAAGTACAAGTTTAATGGAAATTCCATTTTTACCTACTTTAACGATATCTTTTATTTCGAGGCTAAACCTCGACATGGTATATAGGAGATAATTGTTCAAACGCATGATCAACTCTATCATGTTTCTAGACGAAACAAAGTTGATAACGATTCCTCGTTATGGCATCATCGACTAGGTCACATAAGCAAGGCTCGCATCAAGAAGCTTCAATCTGCAGGGATTCTCGAATCCACTGATGCAGATACCTTCGGAGAATACGAATCATGCTTATCTGGTAAACTGACCAAGTCACCCTTCACACATGTTGGTGGATGGGCTAATGATCTGTTAGGACTTATACACACTGATGTGTGTGGGCCCTTTCGGACCGAAACGAGAAATCGCGAACGCTACTTCGTATCTTTCATAGATGACTATAACAGATATGCTTATGTCTATCTGATGAAACATAAGCATGAAACTTTTGACAAGTTTAAAGAGTTTCAACACGAAGTAGAAAATCAACTAAATCGAACTATTAAGATACTTCGATCAGATAGAGGTGGTGAGTATCTTAGCAACGAGTTCCTCGATCATCTCAAGGCTTGTGGAATTATTTTAACAACCCACTCCTCCCGATATGCCACAGTTGAATGGTGTAAGTGAAAGGAGGAATCGAACCTTGTTGAATATGGTTCGATCGATGATGTGCAGGACTACCTTGTCCCATTCCTTTTGGGGTTATGCTCTCTTGACCGCCGCTCGCCTAATAAATCTGGCACCGACCAAGAAAGTGGATAAGACCCCATATGAGATATGGGATAATTCTTCTCCAAATCTTTCTTACCTTAGGGTGTGGGGATGTGAAGCTTATATCACTAGTGAATCTGACAACAAGCTTGATCCTCGAGGTGAAAAAGTAATTTTCATCGGATACTATTGTAATACTGGCTATTACTTTTACCATCCTGATGGAAACCATGTTTTTATAAAAAGGAAGGGTAAGCTCCTTGAGAAGGAGTTTCTCAACAGAGGAACCAATAATGATCCAGTGGATCTCGAAGAAGTTCGAGAAACACAAAACCCTGAGACGGTCGCTGGGTCTGACCGACAAGTGGTTGTCGCCCCATCAGACCAAAACACAAGCGTTCGCAGGAGCGAAAGGACACACAGGGCACCTGATAGATACCTCTGGCATCTAGAATGTCCCGATGTCCTATTAGTAGCTGACTCAGATGACGAACCTACTAATTACAAAGCTGCTATGTCAGATCCTGGATCTGACAAATGGCTTGAAGCCATGAACGCCGAGATGCAATCCATGCGTGATAATCAAGTATGGGACTTGATTGAGCTACCCCCCCGGTTCTCGGGCAGTAGGGAGCAAGTGGATCTTTAAAAGAAAAACTGACATGCATGGAAATGTGCAAACCTATAAGGCACGACTTGTTGCGAAAGGTTTCACTCAAACCCAAGGGATTGACTATGATGAAACCTTCTTGCCCGTGGACATGATCAAATCGATCAGGATATTGCTTGCCATAGCCGCATACCATGACTATGAGATATGAAAAATGGATATCAAAACCGCGTTCCTGAACGAATAACTCACTGAGGATGTCTACATGGTTCAGCCTGATGGTTTTGTCGATCTTAAATATCCAAATAGGGTTTGCAAGCTGAATAAGTCTATTTATGGACTTAAACAAGCATCTCGAATGTGGAATCTTTGCTTTGACCAGAAAGTCAAAGAGTTTGGCTTTGCTCAAAACGAAGACGAACCGTGTGTTTTAAGAAAGGCAAGTGGGAGCGCTATATCATTCCTCATATCGTATGTGGATGATATACTGATCATAGGAAACAACAACCCCATGCTTAACGAGGTTAAGGTATGGCTATTGTAAAACCACTGTTCGATCTTACTACTACATGATTCGGTAATTGGAGAAATACAAACGAGTAAATAAAGCTTTGCTTTATTGATTTCACTTAGTGATTACACAAAATCTAGAGAGAGAGAGAGAACACACTCAGTTACACACACTTAAGATGTAGAATGACAGAACTCCTCCCAGCTCTCTCTCTAATGAACTATTTATAGTGTTAACGTACTAACTGGCGGACCACCAGCATACCATTTGGTACGCCCATACCAAATAAGCTGCGGACCATTTGGTACGCCCACATTAAAATGTTATCATTAAGACTCACAAAGATGCTCTAACCTAGATACAATACACAAGACACAACGTAGCATAGGAATATTCTCTAACAAACTCCCCCTTAACGTGTAGTGTATCTAGCTATCTATCTATCTAACAAAACTTCAGTCTTCAATCTTCAGCATCATTGCGTCCGATCTTCAACTTGAAATCTTGTCAGAATTAGAGCTTGCATGGCTGGATCAATCTTGAACAACCTTTGAACTTCAAGATCCACTTGTGAAAGATATTACATACTCCCCCTTTTCACCATGCTTGAGTCTTGTCACACAGATAACCTGCAATTTCAGAAGACAGAAACGCAGCTTTCTTTTTCTTTATGAAAAATTAATTTAATCTTGGCACAAAATTTCTCTTCGAGAATCCAAGATATAGATTTGAAATTTTGATTTCGTATCTTGTATCGATCGATCGAAAACAAATAAGAAACAAAATCTTTTTGGCTTTTTGAAATTATATATCAAAACACACCGAAAATCTTTTTGATTTTTCATAAATAAACCATAAATGCAATACAAAAATGAAATACTGAATCACACACTATTTTTGTCTTTTATGAGAAAGATCACAACCTGGGATCATATTGGTCATTACATGCTGAACTACACTTCAATTCCAATTATTTCAACACACAAGTCATGTCGATTACTGGTATAATTTGTCCATCTTAAACTCAGGCACAATCATACTCATAACATCTGGATATGTTATTGTATTGATTAAGTTTGCTTTGACCAGTGTACCCCACACTATCAGACATACTCAGATATGTTTTTGCTTTTATATCACACTTTGTGATTTCATTTATGATTTAATCACATAATGATTGTATTCATGAATCAGTCAACTGTGTTCCATGCAAAAAGAAATAAGAATGTTAAATCGTCTACCTTAAGGTCGATCTTTCGATACGCAGATAAGGCATCGGATTTAACAAAATAAGAAAATAAAACAAGTTGAAATTGTATAACTCAACAACAATCAGGTCGGTACTCCCGTACACACAGAGAAAGTCCGATGAGTTATACGAAACACCAAAGAAAATAAAGTAGAACGTCAAACGACCAACGATCAGGTCGGTCTTGTGGACACGCAGAGAAAGTCCGATCATTTGACAAAATAAAGAAAATCAAACAAGTTTAAATCTTTGCAAAATGAACACATGTATACATAGTGACTTCTCATTTTCATTTTCACATATCTTTTCTTGATATCATGAGATATACATCAATAAACATCTATAATTTTTTCATACGCTATTATTTTTATAAAAAATTTGCACCAAAAGTCTTAAAATTATATTATCTTTAATACTATAAAAAAATTTAAAAATAACGTTTCGTTTTTTTTTTGTGTGGTGCACATGTGCATCACAAGAAAATTTCATACTTTTAGTATGCGTTAATATATATTTTTTTCTAAATCGCACCGTATGTCTTATATTTATGTTTTTTTTATTAATGCACATGTGCATCACACAAAAAAAACCTCGTACGTATAGTAGACATTAATATTTTTAAAAAGGAATTGCACCCTAAATCTTATAGTTGTGTTATCTTTAGATTTGAAGAAAAAAATAACATTTTATAACTTTTTTAATTCTATGTTGCACATGTGCACTATGTAGCATTATCATTAATACCATACATGTTTTAGTGTTTTTAACATAAGGAGTGTTTTTTCGCATGATAATTCGTCTTTGAGTAGTATTAATGATAATGATGCAGATGTGCATCACACGAAATGGTAATCTTTTTAATATTTTTTTCCAGAACTAAAGATAACATAATTCTAAGACTTTTGGCGCGAATTTTATGAAAAAAACCCGTATGAAAAAGTTATGTAGGTTTTAATATTTGTTTTCGTGTTTTCACAAAAAAAGATTTTTCGCAGGATCCTTATATATATATATATATAATTTGGTTTTTTATAAAATATCAAAATAGGGAGTCGAACCTGGGTCTTGAGTAAAGCATGTAGGATGCGTACCAGTCCGACTGGATTTGCAAATGTTAACAAAATCAACTTATCATTTATATATATTAAATATAGATAGAGATGCGTGCTATCTAGGTATAAGTTACCTATTGTATATATATATAGAATATTAGATATAAACAAATGTAAGAAAAAAAGTGTCTAACAAAAACAAACGTGTAGTCAATAAGTAATAAGTGTTACTCGAAGGTTAGATATGTATATTTAAAGTTAAGAACATATATCGGATAAAAACAATCATACCTAGTAATATTATACTCATAAAATAAGATCCAGATGAATATGAAAGGAGACAACCCTTGAGATTTCTCTGAATAACACCCTAGTTAAAACCATTTTTTTAAATACAAATATAAAAAAGTATCGAGTGAATTATAAAAATTGTGTCCAAGGTTTGCTTGAATGCAACTCTTGTCCATAGGAATAAAAATTTATATCTATGATTCAAATGTTTTTAGTTAAACTATAAAGATAAGAATAATAATTATAATATGATACTCTATAAACAATATTATATAACATTGGCAACACAATATAATACATGATTCTAGATTTTTACCACATATTATTTGAAAAGGAAGAGATATTGGTCCCACTTATAAGAGCATTCACAACCTATTCCCTATCTATATCCCTATCTCTAAATAATAAAGGTGATGGTGATTGTATCGTCACGGATATCGTCTCCCAATGTTACTGGTAAATAAATTTGCCTAAAGGGCATGAAAGTTTCCCCGAGAAGCTTAATACTGTTGGTTATACGGGTGGTGTGTGCTTAGGCGTTTTAAAAATATGGCAGTTTTTCAAACCCGTGTAGCAGCTGAAGCTTTTAAATTTATAATACCTGATTTACTTGACAACTACCATTTCACCACATTACACGGGCAAGTATACCCATCGTGGGTAGTATAGTAGTGGTAAGTTGAATCGGGGTCGATCAGGACACAATGGAAAATGAGAGCTCCTAGTACTCAATCTTTATTAACGTTTAACCAGACTATGAGCATGTTTGGGAGTGCTTATTAAAATGACTTTTGGCTTTTGGAGGAGGCAAAAAGTCAAAAATGCCCCTCCAAAAGCACCCAAAAGCCACAATATTGTGACTTATTAGTTTTTGGAGGGGTATTTTTTTTGACTTTTTGCCTCCTCCAAAAGCCAAAAGTCATTTTAATAAGCACTCCCAAACATGCCCTATATCTTTTAGTTTGTTTAGAAAAAATAGGTTAGTAATATATATATTCTCTTATAAAACAAAAGGAAGTATAAAATGCAACTCTTGATGCAGCATGTACAACATGTAAAGCATGGCAATGTACAACCTTTAAGCCTCTTGGTACAAGGCCGGATGATTTCTTCTCTTTACTTTGTGCCCATGCCATGTAATTGTCGCTTTCCACGTATGCACACACAAGGCAGATAGAGTTTAATGCCTTCAACCACCACACGCTTCTACAACGTGATTTTGTAAATGCTTTTAACGGGGGTGGTTCCAGATTAACAGTAACCTCGCCGCCTCATCTGCTCCACGTTGCTACAGGGCTCCTTGGTTCACGATTTCAAACCTACCGTACCAATTCCTGTATTGTTTACATATCCTACGGAATATTTCTAATTAATGCAGCAAGGCTACACCATCTCAGCACTGTGCTTGACATGCAATGGGGCATGGGTTTATGGTCAATATAAGGCAGCTTAAACTTCAGATTATTCAGAATTCGTCATTATTCATCCCTGTAAGTTCTCTCATCCTGTTTACCATATCGATTGAACCACACAATCCTTTTTCTTTCTTTTCTTTCTTTTCTTGCGGGTTGCTGATTTGTTTTTGGGTATGCAGGTCTGATTGTCTCTGTTTCAGATTCATTCTCTAAATCAGGTATGATTCATCATCTATTGTTCATCATCTATTTATTACTTATGTGAGGTGTTTGTTTTCTTACCCAAAAAACATGAAAAAGAGGGGTACAAGGTGTATGTTTTTATGCCCACAACCTGTTTGATGGAATGCCAACATGTGATTCTTTGGTTTTTTATATTTTTTTGGGTGTTTGGTTACTTTATGTGGCTGTCTTTCATACAGAAATAACACATGTTACGTGGTGATGGTCGAATCAAACTTTTCTAACCATAAAACTGCACTTTGTTTGTGAGTTTAAACTTTTTTGGCACATTTTTAAATAGAGAAGTGTCGATGGTTTGTAGATGGTGCTCTAAATGGTAACACAGTTTCATAAATGGTTGTACATGGTTTAGTGTTTTTTTACAGATGTTAAGAGGTTGTAAATTGTTTCGTGAGTTTAAACTTTTTTGACACATTTTTTAATGGAGATGTGGAAGTGGTTTGTAGATGGTACTCTAAATGGTAACACAACATTGTAAATGGTTGTAGATGGTTTGGTGTAAATTTTTTTCAAGCTGTTACCTTAAACATATCTCTCAACAGGTTGTAAATGACATGGGAACATGAGAAGGTACTAAGGACAATAAAAACAAAAAAAAAGCTGGCTTAAATCCAAATAATAACCTATAATCTCAAATGTAACCCATTGAAAAGTTACAGCAGGCTTTCAATAAAGATAAACGGCTATAATACTAACTTACCAAGCATGAAAAACTTAAATAGACCAAATACATAGCCTATGCTGAATGAATTTAATAACAGACTTAACCATTGGATGTTTAATGTGTTAATCCATACTATTTTGGAGGTTATAAAATTTAAAAATAAAATGAAGATATTATAAAACAGTTACAGATAAAATAGGATTAATACTGAAGGTAAATTAAGTTTTGACCAGTAACAATTGCTCAGCATCTAGCAGTCACTGCTTGGCATCACAGTTTGACTCGACTCAAAATTATAACATAATTATATATCATAGTAATGTGTTTCTTCACAAACCTCAGCCCAACTAACATCCAATTCCAAACAAACATAATTATAGAAAGAGCTAATAAAAGAGAGTGTTAGTAGTTTCTGTAAAGACCTAACAAGTAATAGCCCGGTTCATGTTAGAAATATGTTAGAAATGAGTCTTTTTTATTGCAGGTCATTTTTAAACAACTAATTTCTTAAATATGAATGGAAAATGTTGATTTTTAAATCAACCATCTAATGTAATAAACCAAAGACACCTTGGTGGAGTTTTAACTTGTTTGGCTATTCAACTCATTCCATTGATACAAAATAGGGAAGATATTAACCTGAGTAACTTGACCATCATTGTCTGTAAATGCAGATGCTGTAACACCAAAAACTTCATCAACATCAACCTAATTTATATAACATCAACCTAATATACAATATTTAAGTGATACAACTGTTATTTTTAGGTCTATTATAAATCAGTAGCAACAAAAGCTTTTATTGTTGTTAGGTAATCAACAACAAGAACAACAGTAGCAACTTTTATTGTGTGTTTGGTCTTTTGAATACACCAACCTTTGTTGTTTATGTATCTTAATACACCAACTTTTGCTTTTGCTTTTGCATTATTTAAATGACTATAGTAGGCTAGGAGAATCAGTCAAATAATTTCAGTTAGTATATTTAACATCGCAATATTTTTTGGCAATTTATTATTCTAGATTATGTTAAGGTATATTCTAAATAACTTTTGTAAAGCATCATCATTTTTTTCAGGAGTTTACTAACAATTTATGCAATGTTAACAAGGGGAGTGTATTTTTAATATGTAGTATACCAAACAAAATTTAGCATTATTACAGGTCTAAAATACATTTCTTTAGTCTTCAGTTCTTTGCTGATTATTTTTTACTTTTTTTCCTTTGGCAGTGTCTTATTGTCACACCCCGGTCAACGGAATCGGGTGTGAGCGAGAATGGAATTATAGTCGAGGATACATAGAACAACTTCTAATAATCTACAAAACTTCTTAAAACATTAATATGATTTCATTGCAGCGGAAAGATAGTGGAAAACATTAATGTCTTACAATTTTAAAACATAAGTCTTAAATGATTATTAAAAGCATAAAACGGTTAAGTTGGATAGTCGGTACTATGACTCCAAGGACAGGTCCGATAGCGTTTGTAAGCCCCATTTGCATGTCTTCAAGAAAGTCTCGTCAATTACCTAAGAAATCATGAATATAAAACAGTTCAACATAAAGTTGGTGAGGTTCACAGGTTTAGGACTCGATAGTTAAACAGTTGTAAATCAGTTGTAAAACAGTTGTAAAACAGTTTCGGTATACTTAAATATTATCAGGGTTTATTGTTGTGGTTGTATGATCTCACCTGAACCTTGATTTCAAATACTAACGGTTTACCCACCCGGCATCTCTTGCCCAGAGATGTTAAACAGAGCAGAATAACTGACGTGTACCCCCAGACAATCCGGAGTCAGAACTGGAGCTACCAGTTAGGGTAGGGTTGTCAACCCAAATAGATCTATTCACTAGCTATCGTTTCATACAGAACTAATTGAAATCAATTAATGATGGGATTTTCGGTTGTACAAACGTTTATAATGATAATGTACCAAGTTGGGCAATCCGTAAGAGAACAAGTAGTCATACGGCTAACAAGCAAACCATAATATTAAGTAAAAAGCATTTAATCAGTTTTCATGATTTCTCCCCCAAGTATAAAACAGTTAAAAAGGAAAAGGGGCCGTGAAACTCACTGGTTCAGCAGATAATCGGAAAATAAGCAGTGAAGGACGGTAGCACGTAACGTCCTAAATAATTAAATAACATATGCATAAGGTCTATGATCATTTGAGTAACATAAGTCACCCAAGTGATACCGGTCAAGTCTTGACGTTTTAAGTCCGTTTGTATTATTGAAAACTTGTTAACTTGTATTTATTAAATAAATACGTTCGGTGATGATTTATATTTATGTTAAATAAATATAATCTAAGAATAATCATTTTTAACAATTCAACCAAGTTTTGAACATTGAGTTTAAAGGTATAATAATGTTTATTATTATCCTCACAAGTTTGTATAATTATTTTAAGTAAATAATTATATAATTGGTTTGTTAATCTTGCAAGTTATAATTATTAAATAATTATGATTAACAATTATATGGTGAATAAAACAAGGTTTAAGTCCTTTGCAAATAATTATTTGTCAAAAATAATTATTAACGTTAGTCTTATTTAAAACATGAACTCTTAGAGAAAAACATTTAAGTTTTTAACATTTAATCATTTATTTTCGAAAACGTTTAATATTTCATTTTCATGAAATATATGTTTCTCAAAATATCTTAACGACGCTTGGATTTATATAACGTTGTTTTTATAAAACTTGACTTTTATTTAAAATCTCCAACGAACGTTAGTCCATCTTTGGATACTTTGTTTTCATTAAAGTAATATTAAAGTCCATGTAAACATTTAAAGCCAATGATTTGTCTTTGATTTATTTTTATAAAAATCCTTTTATAAAAATATTTATTTTCAAATGTGACATTTTTGTAAAAATGTCCATTTCTAGTAAGTTTTTTTTTTAAGAAATGTTAAAACTTGTAATAAATCCAAGTATTTATGTCAAATTAATCATTTGACATAGATATTATTCTTACTAAATCTAGCAAGAATTTAATATATTCCTTTTGTTTTGATTTCTTTTTATAACACATTTAATGTGTTACTTTTACTAAAACAAGTAACATTCCCTTTGTTTTAGTCATAGGTTACATATGTAACATTTGTTTAATCATTTCTTCTTGTTTTAATATTGTTTTAACATGTAACATATATAAACATAAATAACAATCAACTAACACATTGGTGTTAGGACTTTATAAATGTAAATAAACAATCAACTAACACATTGGTGTTAGGACATTTAAATATAAATAACAATCAACTAACACATTGGTGTTAGGACTTTAAATATAAATAATCAACTAACATTTTCATGTTAGGACAATTAAATATAAACAATCAACTAACACTTTTGTGTTAGGACAAATAATGTAAACATGTATAGATTAGCATTTATTTTATATGAAGAGGCTTGGAGGTTTTGTTAAGATCAACTAACTTATGAAACCAAAGTTTCATAAACAAGATTCATGGTGCACACCATATTACTTTCCTTGGATTTCATAAGTGTGTTTCACCACACTTGTTGGCTATCTTTAAGCATTTAAAATGCACCAACAAAGTGCTTGATCTTGAAAGAAGGGAGATTAAGAAGTGAGTTTTATTAGTTGATCATCCAAACACAAGCATTCCAAAGTTTAGTTGCAAGAGTTGGTTTAGTTGTCAAGACTTGTAGGGTGATCCTTGGGTGTAAAGATGCAAGGAGAAGTGAGTTAGAGAACTCACAAGAAAAGAGGAGGAGATTCGGATGGTGGTGGTGGTTTTCCGGTGGTCGGCGATGGTGGTTCTCGGCGGCAGGGGCGGTGGCAGCCGGCGGTGGGTGGTGGTTGGCGGTGGTGGTCGGCCGAACCAAGGGAGGGGGAGGGAGAGTGCAAGTGTTTGCTTGTAGTGGTGCAAGGGAACAAGGGTGGTAGTGGTCCCCTTTTATAATCATGTTTAGGGGGGTATTAACCAAGGGTTAATGATGTGTTGTCAATCCCACATAATTCCCTAGCTTCTCTTAATTAGTTGTAAGTTTTATAAAAGTTTTGGATCTTTTATAAAATATAAATGGGTTAGGAGTTTATAAAAATAATAACTTTATAAAATATAATCCAATTGTAATTAATCAAATTGATAGGTGGTTTTTATTTTTATAAACATTGTTAACCCAAATTTTATAAAATGTTAGTGGGTTAAAGAAATGGGATTAACTTTTATAAAACTAGTGGGCTTAAACAAAATAATTAGATTGTTTACAATTGGGCCGAAGCCCAATCGAGTTCAATTAGGAGAATGGGCCGAAGCCCATTCGGTTTGAAAATGAGGCTGGGCCGAAGCCCAGTCGAGTTTGCGGGGTGGATTGGTCCGAAGTCCAATCGGGTTTGCGAGGCGGATCGGGTCGAAGCCCAATCGGGTTTGGGTTGGGCCGCGAAGGGGAATGGATCGGGTTGGTGGTGCGGGCCGCGAAGAAGAAAAGAAAGGAATTGGGCCGGTTACGGCCCAATACGATCTGGGCCGCGGGTCGGGTTTCCGAGTTCGGGGTTTTACTCGTCTAGTTGATACGAACCTTCGGTTAAATTTTCGGGTAAATCGGGGTTAGTTTGGGCTTAATGGGCTTACCGGGCCCAATAGGCTAAACGTTTGGTAATTCGGCTAAGTCTTGACAACGTAACGCTTGTTTTAAGTTCGTAAGATGTTTTATCAGTTTGTAACGGTTTGATAAAATATAAAATGTGAAATTTTATATTTAATTTCTTATTATTAACGTTCCATTAATAATAACATGAAACGTTCATATATCACAGTTATCTAACGCGAAGTTTAAATCAGTTAATCATTTAACTAAACACGGCTAATTATGCAGTTTAGAAAACAGAAATCACATAATTATCACATAAATAAAGTCAACAAAAGTCAACGGAGAGAGAGTTGACCTGATTTTTAGGTCCGGTTGTCACACTTATGGTTTTTCTGTTTACCTGTCTTCTGATTGTTGTTGTTAGTCTTGCTTTTGCCTGTTAAAAATTTGCCCTGCATTATGTTATGCCTGTGATTATTGTTGTTAGTGTGTTTATCTGTGACTGCTATCATTGCTTTTATGATTAAGTATATATGCTGTGTGTCAGTTGGACTGCGCTTTAGGTGTGTGTATTATTTAGTTGCCTATTGAGGTGGCCACAGTTTTCTGCACACTGGCCCTTTATTTTAGGCTTATAAGTATGCCTTCTAAGGTGGCCTCACGTAAACGCAAACGATCACAAAATGGTGAGGGGAGTTCATCATCTTCTTTGGATTTCGTGCATCTTTCTTATAGCTACGAGGACCTGGGGGACTGTGACCAGATCTGTGAGTTCTGTTCCGCGCGCTTTTGGTACTCAGAACGTTCTTGCAAGAGCCTGGTTAAGGAGCATCCTAAGTATATCATATGTTGTAGGTCAAAAAAGGTGCGCATGAGGTGTCTAATAAACCCTCCGCGTGTTATTAAAGAGCTCTTTGCTGATAAGGCTTTCCTACCAAATGTACGGCGCTACAATTTGATGTTTGGTGCTAAGATAGATAATGACATTAACATAGGCTCTGCAGCACCTGTCTTTAAGGTGGTCGGCCAGGTTTCCCACATCCTCAGCTCGCTTTGTCCGGGTGATAACGCGAGACCAAAGTTCCTCCAGTTGTCTATCTATGACACTTTGAATGAGGTGTCAAACAGGCTGTCCATATTTGACGCGCTAGTTCATTCAAAACTCTGTACGCATGTTATTCAGACACTTATACATACACTCGACAGGTGTAACTCCTTAGTGAAGCTGTTTAGGACAACAAGGGATCTTTGTGCATCAACAGATGTTCCAGAATTTTATGTCCGGCTTAACCATAATGTTGGTGTGCATCCCTATCAGAGCCCAGCAGAGGGTACTCTTGGAGCTATCGTATATGATGCAGAACGCACGATAAAAGATTTCGATATAATCATTCGCACAAAGGACGACATGCGGCATCGTGTTAACATCCTACATCCATGCTATATGTCTCTGCAATACCCTTTGCTCTTCCCTTTAGGCGAGACTGGATGGACGACTGATATGAAATTGGTTGTGCCAGAAGACGCGGATGATAAGCGTTTGACACTGAATATGCATTATAGCTACAATATACATGATATGCTACATACCTATACGCATATACTTCATGTTGGGCATCTGTTCCAGCAATATTTGGTTAACGCTTATGTTTCAATAGAGCGTAATAGGTTGGTTTATATTCAGGCTAACCAGGCCAGCCTTAGAACTGATTTTTTAAACGGAATTTTATGATGCTATTGCGCGAGGCGATACTGAAGGGCATAGTACTGGGCAACGGATAATTTTACCTTCCACATTTACGGGGTGGGGGGGGGGGGGGTGGGGGGCACGGTACATGTATAAATACTATCAAGATGCCTTAGCCATCTGCCGTGTACATGGGAATCCGCAATATTTCATTACCTTTACCTGCAATGTCAAGTGGCCTGAAATCGTGCGTTACCTAGAGGAGACACCGCTGCTTAAGCCAGAGGCCAGGCTTGAGATCATTTCAAGGGTCTTTTGAATGAAGGTGCATGCTTTTATTGCCTTTTTGAGAAAAGAGAAGCCTTTTGGTGTTGTGGTGGCAGGTATTAGATGTCCCTTTGCTGCCCGTTCATTTCGTTTATTCTTAGTATGCCCCTAGGACTGATTGTTTGCCTGCGTGACAGATCTCTATAATATAGAGTTTCAGAAGAGGGGGTTACCACACTGTCATACGCTTTTGTGGGTGGCTGATCAATATAAGATAAAGGAGCCGGTGTAGCTTGATAGCTATATTTGTGTAGAAATACCTGATAAGGACGTAGATCCTCTTCTTTATCAGATTGTGAGTGAGACCATGATACATGGGCCCTTGTGGGTTAGTGACTCCTGATGCTACATGTATGAAGGATGAAAAGTGCTCTAAGAAATTTCCAATGGATTATCAAGATGTCACGCACACTGTTGTTCGCAGCTGGTGTACTTGAATAGATACTTGATGAGCATACTCTAACCATAATATTCTACATTTATATGCGCTCTAAAACGCATCAAAAGCGTCTTATTATACGGCACAACATAACTACTATCAACTAAGATACCCTTCTTCTTCTTAACAGTTGGACCATTCCAACTGTTATTGCAAGCACATCAGCTGGGACCAACAGTGTATCACAGGAAAAAAAACAGATTGACGAGATCAAGAATTTTGTTGACGGCTGATTTATTTGCCCCCATGAGGCTGCGTGGAGGATACTCAATTTCCCAATACAACATAGGAACCCTGATGCCTAGGCTCTAGCTGTACATTTGGAAGGTCACCAAAGCGTAACATTTAATGACAACAGCTTGCTGGAAAATGTTGTCAAAAATCCTGGTTCAGGCAACACCACATTAACTGAGTGGTTACGTAACAACAGATGAGATCCAAGCGTTAGGCATCTTTGTTATGTTGATTACCTTAATGAATATATATGGGACAACAATGGAAAGTTTTGGGTTAGACGCACAACAAAAAGAGAACCAAGCATTGGCAGATTGGTCTATGTACATCCTAGCAGCCGTGACTTATATTTCCTGAGGATTCTTCTCGGTCACAAGCAAGGTTGCAGATCCTTTGACGACATACGTGTGGTGTCGAATATCATCCATCCCACATATCGACGTGCATGTGAATTATTAGGTTTAATTGGTGATGATACAGAGTGGATCCTTACGTGCCAGGAGGCTGCTGTATGGGTTACTGCTCCTGAATTGAGGTCCCTCTTTGCTCATTTGCTTCTATATTGTGAGGTGTCAAACCCAATACTTTAATGGAATGAATATTGGCGAGCAATGGGGGATGATATCGTCTTAAATATTATGCGCGATACAGGGGTCCATTCTAAGAACATACCGCCACTCATGTTGCAACATCAGATACTATATGAGGTGGAGAAGATTCTGAATTCAGCTGCTACATACTCGACTCTTTCTAACTATGATCTACCAGCGGCACAAGGAACATTCAAGGAGCTTCTGCATAATCATCTTCTCATGGATGAGAGGTGTTATGACACACGCCTACTGGCTGCACAAAATGATAGGATGAGAGCGTCTATGCATCCAGAACATATAGAAATTTATGAGGCAGTGATGCGCGCTCACCTCTCAAATACACAGATTCTGCTTTTTGTCTATGGTCATGGTGGGACAGGCAAAACTTACCTATGGAAGGCCATCACAAGTGCCATACGATCACGTGGTCAATTTGTGTTGGCAGTTGCAGCCTCAGGAGTGACATCTCTTCTGTTACCCTCTGGACGTACAACGCATTCGCGCTTTAGGATACCAATCAACATAACAACTGAGTCGCTTTGTAACGTTAAGAAACAGACACAGTTAGCACGACTACTTGATGAAACGTCTTTGATCATATAGGATGAGGCCCCAATGAGTGATAGGAAGTGTTTTGAGTGTTTAGATAGGACCCTGAGGGACCTGTTAGACATTCCCAATGTACCTTTCGCTGGGAAGTCTATTCTGCTTGGCGGTGATTTTAGACAGACTCTGCCGGTGCAAAGAAACGCGCCTAAATCCAAGGTCATAGCTTGCTCACTGCCAAATTCTAAACTCTGGCCAAAATTCAAGGTTATGCGGCTTAATCATAACATGAGGCTACATCGTGAGGGGGTTTCCAATACAGAGCGAAACTCTATAGATGAGTTCTGAAGGTGGCTTCTGGCTGTAGGCGAAGGAAATATAGGCAGTGTTACAACATGTTTGCCTGCGGAAGCAAGAGACATTCAAATACCAACAAAGTACCTCATTCGTTATGACAAGGAGGCCCTTTTGACACTGATTCGCTTCATATATGATGACTAAACCTTAACCTCTCCAAAGGACACTAATATGTCTGATAAAGCCATCGTGTGCCCACAAAATACAACAGTTGATGAGATCAATCAGATGGTGTTGCAGAGGACGCCAGGAGATGTATCATTATACCGTAGCGTGTTAGAGCATATTCCTATGCTAGCGTGTGTCTCGTGTATTGTATCTAATCTAGAGCATATGTGTGAGTTTTATAGTCACTGGCCGTACCAGATGCACCACCGGACCAGATGATCCGGGCGGACCAGATGGTCCGCAGCTGGTACGCTGGCCTGTTACTAAGTGACTATAAATAGCTTGTTAGAGAGAGTGTTTAGTAGTTCTGTCATTTCATATCTCTTAACTGTGTGTTCTTAAGGTGTTTTCTCTCTCTACATTGTATTCTCTAAGTGAATCAATAAAGCAAAGCTTTATTTACTTTCTCGTTGTTATCCGATTACCGAATCATGCTGTAGTAAGATCGTCTCAGTGGTTTACAAGTGGTATCAGAGCTTCCAGGTTGCTCTACTGCTGTGTTTTGGTAAAGTTTTCCGGATTCTAGAGAGAGAAAGTTTGGGTTTTCTATGTTTTTCATCAAATTCTTCCAATTCCGAGTGTTTCTGCGATGGAAAATGATTTCTGAGTGTTCCTGAAGTGTTTTCGCATCTATTTGAATCAAATTTCCGATCGAAAACGTCGAATTCGCGAAAATCAGTCGATTTTTGTTCGAATTGCATTTGGTCCGCTGGTTAAACAGTTGATCCGCCGTTTGATCCGCCCCGGCAATCTTCATCAGTCTGATCCGCGACAGTTACAGCGTACCAGATTTGGTCCGCCGTATCAAAATCTGATCCGCCGGACGAAATCTGATCCGGAATCTGATCCGCTAGTGCAAGTCTGATCCGTCTGGTTAATTTGATCCGGAACTGGTCCGCTGATAGTATTTTGATCCGCCGATTTGTGTTGGTCCGCTGGCAGAATAGTGACATTCACTAAAACTGACGTAACTTGCAAACCGTTTGGAGTTACGGAACCCAATACCAGTCAAAACGTTCGTCTTTCCGAGATCTAGACGTGTACTAACCTAAAAGGTCTGTACCCTCCAGTTTGACCCCCAAAATCCGCTTGGAAGACCCTTATTTTTGAGATCAAAGTTTTGGAGTTTAAGGTTTAACATCAAAATGAGTGATTTCTATGCAATGACTGCTGCTCAAACATCAATGCAAGCCATGTTGAACTATGATAATGAGATAGGAACAACTCAAAAGGTTCCTAAATTGCTAAGGCTTGAAGATTATCACAATTGGAGAAGTCGGTTTGAATCTTACATTTATGCGCAAGATGTTGAGAGTTGGATTCCAATTGAGAAAGAATATGAATATCCGATGATAAGTCCCAACAAACCAAAGATGATTAGTAGTTTCGATGCTGATGAACGAAAATTGTTTTCTCAAGAAAAGAAAACATATAGCTATATTACAATGGCCTTACCAAAAGATCTAATGCATCAATTTAAGCAATATACAACGGCTAAGGAATTGTGGGATGCTATTGAAGAGAGATGTACGGGTAATGATCAATACAAAAATACTCGAAAGAAAGTTTTGAAGAAAGAGTTTGATAATTTCAGGCATTGCGAGAATGAGAAAATTCCAGATTTGATTGCTCGGTTTTCACATTTGATAAATGAACTTGATGTTGTAGGCGTCAAGAAAGATAGTGATGAGTTGAAAGAGAAAATTCTGGAAGCATTACCAGAAAAATGGGAAAATTATGTGATGATGTTGACAAATGATCCAAATTATTCAAATTGGACATTCAACCAAATAACTAGCAAATTACAAGCTCGTGAGATGGAATTGTTGGTGAAGAAATCTACACATCCTACAGTTCAAAATCCTGAATTGTACTTTGGGGAAAATAACGCTACTGTTCATGCAAAGGCAAAGTCACATGCTATTTCTAGCAGTAATCCGCCGGTAACAGCTTTTCTTGCTGGATATACTGAAAACCCTGGTTATTCTCCAGGATGTCGTTTTACCATTCCAGATAAATCATCAAACAATTCTCATCCTGCTCAATCAACTGAAGAGTTGGCTGCATTATTATCTGCTTTTATATCTTCATCGTCTGGATCGATTTTTGGTCAAGTTAGTGATGCTGGTTTAAGTGGAACTGAGTTAGAACAGCTGGATGATGATCAATTAGCTGAATTAGATCTGCATTGGCAATTTGCAATGATGGTTGAAAAAGGAAGACGATTTATCAAGAAACATGGAAAGAATTCTTTTGTTCCAGGAAATAGAAAATTGGGTTTGGATAAATCTAAAGTAAAGTGTTACAATTGTTCCAAGGTTGGACATTTTGCTCGTGAGTGTTCTCAATCATCATCTGATAAGAGTAAATCTGATAAGACTGACGCAAAAGCTATGATGGCTCAAGCTCAAGCAGATAAAGAATTTGATGAATGGTCAAAACAATTTGACAAATCACCTATTGCTTTGACTGCTATTCAAGATACGTGTGCCGACTCAGACGAATGTTGTTATATCAATGGTCAACATGTGGCTTTAATGGCAAATGTCGAAGTTGAATCGAGTGGGTATACATCTGACACAAGTGAGTCTGAAGTTAGTGGGTATGAGTCAACTTGTGAATTTTGTGCTGAAAAGGATAGAAAAATTCGTGAATTGGTTCAAGAAAAGGAAGGGTTAATGGTTGAGAGAATACTGAAGGAAACAGAATTAGAAAATTTTAAGAAGAAAGTTGAAAATTCTGATGAGATTTGCAAGATAAATGAGAAATTAATCGCCGAAAAGAATGTTTTGAAGGGAGAATTGATGGCAGTTCAAGATAAATTGAATGAGTTCATTAGTGCCGACGAAGAACAAATTTTGAAGTTGCAAAGTGAGAATGAAGAGTTGGTTAAAAATGTTGAGAAATGGGAAAATGAAGCAAAAGATGCGATTAATGATTTTGATAATTTGTTTGAGAAATCAACTGCAAGAGTAGATTCGCTGAAGAAAGCTTATGATGATCTCAAGAAAGAGTTTGATGAAATTACTACTAAGGAAAATGATCGTCAAATGGAACATTCAAAATTACTTGATAAAGTCACAACTTTGACACATGATAATCAGTTGTTGAAACGAAATATTGCGATTCATGAAGGCCGTGTCAAGAAAATTACTCAAGAAGTGTGTGATGCTCATGATCAGATGCGACAGGAAAAGTTTCGGTTTAATACAGCTTCAGAGAAATTAATTGATTCTGAAAAAGCATTGGGTGAAGCTCAAAAGAAAATATCTGATTTGAATGTTGAGGTGCTGGATCTTAAGAGGCAGTTGAATAATTTGAAGAATTCACATTCTTTTACCAGTTACTTATGCAAAGACGAGAATTTTAAAAAGGTTTTTGGAAGCGAGGAGTATAATCAGATTCCGCATCCGGTTATTGAATCTGATGTCCTTGCTGACATTCAAATTTCAGCTATAACTGGTGATTATTCTGAATTTGTTGCAAAGAAGTCTGACTCGAAGAAATCACAGAAGTCAAAGATGAAAGTGGAACAAGAGGAGAGTTTGGTTGATAATTTCCCAACAAAATTTATTTCAGGTGGTTTTATTTCAGAAGAGGGAGTTGGTTCTGTTGGAAATCAAGTGGAGAAGGATGCCAAGCAGTTGCATGAAGAAAAGTTTGCTGCTCAACTGGTTGAAGCTAACAAATTAAAGGATATTAAAGCTTCTTTTAATCAAGCTGCTAAAGCGGGTCCTTCGTGTTCTGAAGTGGATTTAACTAAGCTACCGGGTTACAAACGTTGTGGTTTGGGTAGTGATGGTAAGAAGGGTGCACAGAATATCAAGAAAAATATGTCCACGAAAGCTCTCAAAGTCAAGAAAGACACAAGCTTGGAGCAAATTTATTATTTGGCTCAAGTCTTCATGTCTACAATGGAAAAGGGGTTCGGTGGAAAGATTCAAAAGAAGGCTTCATCTACAAGTTCTTCTGGTGAAGCTCAAACAGTGAAAGTTTCGTCTTCATCTGGATCAAATTCCACACCTCGAAGTCCTACATCGAAATGGGTACACTCTAATCGATTTCAAATTTTTGATGATATTTCTGATAGTTCTGAGCCCGTTGAGAGGTGTTCATCAGTTCAGGGCAAATCACAATCTCAACGATCATATCGTTTGTGCTATCAATGTCGCCGAAAGGGACACATGGCACAGGATTGTCCTGAGACTGCTAAAAGATCGTTTTCAAACAAATCTGCCACATTTATTGATGAATCAGGCAGAATTTTTACTAAGTCCACACCGTCTAACACTAAGTCTAAAAAGAAACAATTTTTTAAATTTGATTCAAGTGTTGAAGGTTCATCACAGGATGATGTTTCAGTAAAAACAGCAAAGGTCAAAATGCAGTGGCGACCTAAGGTGGTCAGCAAAGCTGCAACTGATTTTGTGGAAGACACTGGTCGACCAGAAGCTGTGTGCTTCGGGTCATTTGAATACTAATCATTTAAACCAGTGTGCAGGTATTTCTAGAAGACCCGTTGGTGATTGCAAAGTTGCTGATGGAGGAGTATTCTGCGTTATTAACTTAAATTGAATGCTTCATATTTCTAAACTAAAAGTTTTTCTGAAAGCTTAAACTGAAAAGGTATCAGTATCGATTGGTCAATTTTCTTTCTTTTACATTCCGTATGTAGTTTAGAGGGAGAAAATTGAAAAACCAAAAATAGTGTGTTTGTGTTTTTTGATTAAAATGAAAATCCAAAAATAGAGTTTTCATTTTAAGGGGGAGAAAATGGAAAAATACAAAAACATTGAAAAACAGGAAAATACAAAAACATGGAAAAATGAGAAATTGTATCCAACATATTTGGGAAATGATGGTACATTGGCTTACATGTCTGACTCATAGATAAAATAGATGAAAAAGTCATAAGATCATTGTTCAATGTACTTGGTAGGCTCGGCATTAAATCAGAAAGTATTCAGATGTGATAAACACATTAAATACTAATGCTTGACTAAGTGGACAACATCTTGATGCATATCTCATGATATATCAAGAAAAGATATGTGAAAAAGAAAATGATAAGTCACTGTGTATACATGTGTTCATTTAGCAAAGATTTAAACTTGTTTGATTTTCTTTATTTTGTCAAACGATCGGACTTTCTCTGCGTGTCGAAAGACCGACCTGATTGTTGTTCGTTTGACATTCTGCTTTATTTTCTTTGGTGTTTCGTATAACTCATCGGACTTTCTCTGCGTGTACGGGAGTACCGACCTGATTGTTGTTGAGTTATACAACTTCAACTTGTTTTATTTTCTTATTTTGTTAAATCCGAGGCCTTATCTGCGTATCGAAAGATCGACCTTAAGGTAGACGATTTAACGTTCTTATTTCTTTTTGCATGAAACACAGTTGACTGAATCATGAATACAATCATTATGTGATTAAGTCACAAATGAAATCACAAAGTGTGATATAAGAAGCAAAAACATATCTGAGTATGTCTGGTAGTGTGGGGTACACTGGTCAAAGCAAACTAAATCAATCAATAACATATCCAGATGGTATGAGTATGATTGTGCCTGAGTTTAAAATGGACAAATTATACCGGTAATCGACATGGCTTGTGTGCTGAAGTATTTGAAATTGAAGTGTAGTTCAGCATGTTATGACCAATATGATCCCAAGTTGTGATCTTTCTCTCAAAAGACAAAAATAGTGTGTGATTCAGTATTTCATTTCTGTATTGCATGTATGTTTCATATCTGAAAAATTCAAAAAGATTTTCGGTGTGTTTTGA
Source organism: Deinandra increscens subsp. villosa (assembly GCA_039602395.1). Taxonomy (NCBI): domain Eukaryota; kingdom Viridiplantae; phylum Streptophyta; class Magnoliopsida; order Asterales; family Asteraceae; genus Deinandra; species Deinandra increscens. Next base: position 25,595,605 of record JBCNJP010000010.1, on the reverse strand, counting down.
TATAAAGTTTCAAAAAGTCAAAAAGATTTCATGTCTTGTTTGTTTTCGATCGATCGATACTTGATACAAAATTTAAAAATTCAAAACTATATCTTGGATTCTCGAAGAGAAGTTTTGCGCCAAGATTAAATTAATTTTCAAAAGAAAAGGAAAGCCGCATTTCTGTCTTCTGAAATTGCAGGTTATCTGAGTGAGACAACTCATGCATGGTGAAAGGGGGAGTATGTTATATCTTTCACAAGTGGATCTTGAAGTTCAAAGTTTTTTTCAAAGGTTGATCCAGCCATGCAAGCTCTATTTCTGACAAGATTTCAAGTCAAAGATCGGATGCAGCAATGTTGAAGATTGAAGATTGAAGTTTAGTTAGAATATAGATACACTACACGTTAAGGGGGAGTTTGTTAGAGCATATTCCTATGCTAGCGTGTGTCTCGTGCATTGTATCTAATCTAGAGCATATGTGTGAGTTTTATAGTCACTGGCCGTACCAGATGCACCGCCGGACCAGATGATCCGGGCGGACCAGATGGTCCGCAGCTGGTACGCTGGCCTGTTACTAAGTGACTATAAATAGCTTGTTAGAGAGAGTGTTTAGTAGTTCTGTCAATTCATATCTCTTAACTGTGTGTTCTTAAGGTGTTTTCTCTCTCTACATTGTATTCTCTAAGTGAATCAATAAAGCAAAGCTTTATTTACTTTCTCGTTGTTATCCGATTACCGAATCATGCTGTAGTAAGATCGTCTCAGTGGTTTACATAGCGTAGATTCTATGGACCCAAAGATGAGAGAGAGCGACACAACTGAATTGCTATACCTGGTTGAATACCTAAACACTCTTGATTTCCCAGGCCTACCAGCGTATTCCTTAGAGCTAAAAGTCAACACGCCTATTATGCTTCTTCGCAACATTGACCAGACAAACGGCGAGTGCAATGGCACACGTCTTATTATCACATAGTTGTCACCCAGGATCATTGAGGCCAGGATTATTAAGGGCAGCTCAGTTGGCAAGCGAGTGTATATCCCTCGCATTTGCTTCATTCACGACAATAAGGAGTTTCCCTTTATTTTTAGGAGAAGGCAGTTTCCTATAAGGCTTTGTTATGCGATGACTATTAATAAAAGCCAGGGCCAGTCGCTGAACAAGATAGGCATATATTTACCTGAACATGTTTTTGGCCATGGGCAGCTGTATGTTGCTCTTTCTGGGGCTACCTCGCCTGGATCTTTAAAGATTCTAATAAAGCCACAGGACGATTATTTGCCAAACACAAAAAGAAATGTGGTCTATTCAGATTTCTTGGAAGAAATAGACTTGGAATAGGTTTGGATGCTAAATAATATCTATGAACCAAATTTTAATATGCGCCTTATATATAGTTTTGATTGGCTAGGCACAAAAATTGTGTTAATCTATAAATGAATAAATCATGTGTTCGTATAGTGTACGTTATACTTGGTGTTGTTGTTTGAATGTTGCATGCCTTAAATGTTCTCTCTAGTGTATTTTTAAAGGTTATCTTATGTATACGAATTGTGCATTTTTATAAAACAAAATATGAGATGATTTATATGATATAATTTCAGATTGTGGTCAAATAATAAACACCATTTCAATATATACATTATAAAAACAACATCTTTGCACAGAACAATAGTTTGGTTCATATGTGTCCTAACATCTATGTTATGCAGGGAAATATTGGCAGAGCAAGTGGCGATAAGTCAGATTCAGGCAACCTCACTACCAGCTCCACTGAATAGGGGTGTTCAAAACCGGATATCCGGATTTTCGGATATCCGAATTTCGGATATCCGAAATTTTCGGATAGTGAATATTACTATCCGTATCCGTATCCGAAAATTCGGATATCCGGTTTTCGGATATCCGAATTTTCGGATACGGATACGGATATTAAAAACGGATATCCGCAAGAAAAAAAAAGTTAAATATTCACTAAACATTACAAACAATATAGATCTTCAAAACTATCATTCAAAACACATCAAATTCATTACAAACCATGACTTCTAAATAGTTATCCTTCAAAATATGAACCAAACATTACTTCTCAGATAAAATTTTCACTTTGAAAGGACCTAAAATAGGTTTAGATCAAACAGTTTGTGTACTTTTGGGGTTACAAATTAATTTGGGGTACCTCCTTTGTCAGATAATTTAATTTAATGAACAACTATTGTGTGTTTTGTAATTGTCAAACAAGAACTGTTAGTTATGAAGAAAGGCATCAAAATAAAGCCAATCTTCAACTAAAATCAATCTTAAATTCATTCAAATAAACAACAAAATTCTAATCAAACATCAAAATTATGAAGAAACGACATCAAAATTTATCCGAATAAACATCAAAACTAGGGCTACTTCAACCAAAAGTTCTAACCAAATTTAAACTAGACAAACAATTATAATCAAGAAGTAAAAGAAATAAAAGCACTCTGCACTACCTGGTAATCGTCTAATCGACGATGAGATGCGAGAGATGAGATCGACGGAGACGGGAGCCCAGGAGCTGCAGACCTCGTAATCGACGATGGGAGGAGCAACCAGGCGAAGAGGCGACGATGGCGACGGGCTGAGAGTGAGAGGAGGCGACGGGCGACGGGCGACGGGCGACGGGCTGAGCGAGGGCGGAACGGCGGATTGCAGAAGGGAAGGGAGGAGTGGTGTGCGCCTGTGCGGAGAGCCGGACGAGAATTGGGAGCTGGGCGTAACTTTGTTTAGTTTTAGGGTTTCTTAAATTTTATATAATATTTAGATTTATATAAATACTATATAGATATAAATATTTTAATAATTTTATTAAAAATTTCGGATATTTTCGGATATCCGAATATCCGAATTTTTTTAAAATTGACATCCGAATCCGAATCCGAAAATGCGGATATCCGAATTTCGGATATCCGAAAATTCGGATATCCGAATTTTCGGATATTTTCGGATTCGGAAATTCGGATATTTCGGATTCGGTTTCGGATACGGATTTTTTGAACACCCCTACCACTGAAAGCTAGGGTCATTCGGAAGTGGGTGATCTAAAAGCGAAGGAAATGGGGTAACTACCTTCTGATCGATAACCATGTAAGTGTGGCTAGATTAAGAATACTAGACCTTTATTGCTTTATGTGTAGCTGTGCTGACATGAAATGTATTTCAAACATGGTGACACAATGCATGCACTGTATAGGCTGGCAGATGAGGCTCATCTCGACAGCCAGATCGTGCTTATGAACTGCTATGTCTTTGATGACTATGTATGCTAGAATGCACCTACTATCATGAGGGTGGCCGCGCATACAACTTCTATTAAAATCGACCATGTCACCACTATCACTGCTGTGGATGACGATGGTGCCATACCAAGACGTTTCTTTAGGTTTACACCGCATGGAGAGCTTGCACTGAGGATGGAGAAGGTTGATGTGCTAAGAGGTAAGGTCTTCATTCGTAAACGCCTTAAATAATTAATATGTGTGATGCATCAGATTAGTTACATTTGCTGTGCTTACGATTGTTTGATATTTCATAGCTTCATGCTGACCATGCTTATATGTGTTGCTGTTGCTGCCTAAAATGGCAACGCTGATTACAGACTTCATAGGGAAGGTTGAGAGCTTCGAGCACGTGGAGACGCAGTTTGGAAATAGCCTCATACGTATGACCGTTCAGGGATTAAGGTATAGAAGATTTCTACCGGTGTATATGATCTAATATTGTAAAGGTTTTATTTTTTATCACACAAAACTTATAGAGGTACGCTCTTTTCTAAACAGCGGAGACCCAATTATTGTTGCCTTCTGGAGAGAGATTGCTGCCCTGTTGGATGTAGATGCTCTTGCTGCCACAGACAAGCCTGTCATAGTCGCTCTTCCATGGTAAGGCTCACAACTATGGGCTCTGAAAATGTGCTCGATATAAATAAAACTGACAACGTTAAGCATTATGTGGTAGCAGATGACATGCAGCTGGAATCCACCGCTGCCACAAGAGTGGAAATCAATCCTGACATTGCAACGACACATGAACTTGCTGCAAGGTAATGTCTAACAACACTACGCCTGTTAAAATACGTATACTTGCATGTTCACATGTATAAAGCAACAGGCATGTGATATACATATTTGGTTGGTAAGCATATATATGCTTATGTATGGTGAAAAAAAACCATTTTGGTAAGCATATATATGGTTATGTATGGTGAGCACTGTTATATTAAAGCATGTATCAAGAACCTTTTGGTAAGCATATACATGCTTATGTATGGTGAAACTATTATATTAAAGAAGCATGAACTTCCTATTTGGTTTATTTTAGCAATGTTTTGTGTCAAAAGATGCCTACCTTTGTATGCCATGTTTGTATTTGTTTGGTTACTGCAGAAGATGTGAAGGCTATATAAATTAGAATTGAGCATGGTATTTGTTTCTCACAAACTAGTAAAAAAGCTGTGATAAACAATCATTTAGTATTTGATCATATGTTTGGCTTTTTTTGGGTAATAAATAACCATAGATTGATAAACATGATGTGTCGTGTGCGAATAAGCCCCGTTCAAAAGGCATATCGCGCGCAGCGCGCGCTCATAGGAAACTTATATATATATATGGATAAAATGGCTTTTTGAGATTTAAGTGGTCATTGTCAATATTGACAGGAGGAACACAACATTAACTTGTAATCGAGTTGTTACTTTATAACTTTGCCTTAAGATTGTTTATCAGCAGAAGATCAGACACATTTCGGAATCTTAGGCCGATTCACCATCTCCACGTTCAATCGTCTGCGAGGAGTACAAACATCTTGGGAAGGTGTCGCTAATAGAAAAACGAAGTGGTATAATGCCACTTACTTACGGGGTCCCTCAAACCGGTCAACTTACCGTAATCGACACGCCGCCATGAACCAGTAGGGGAACAACCCTACATGCTGGATTATTTTATTATGAAAATGATATTTTTAAGGGACTAAGGACCATTACTTCCATGCATCACTCTCGCGCATGCACATCCGGCGTAACCAGAGCCAAGTTCAGAAACACATACCATCTCGGCTTCCCTGAAGTGACAAAATATTACCAACCCCCATTCCCAACCAAATACTTTCAGCCCGTACTTGCGTGGTCAGCCGAGTTTGCTTACATAGAAATAAGGACCTTGAACGTATCATGTAACATGGTGCACGAGTCACCTTTCGGATCATGCATCGTCCCCCGACCGGGTGTCACAAGTCCGGCCTTTTGGATTTCGACTCCCCAAATGGTTTGTGATACGTAGAGCACGCTTGGTTCAGAAAATTAGTAATACACTTTCAATAAAAAGGGTTTTCATAAAGTCATTATACACACTTTAAAACAACATTATAAAGGAAACTCGAATGCTTATTAGATGTTAGTTACCTCCCATCAAGTGTAAGAGTTGAGCTAATCATTTTTGACTAGCTTAAAGATATGCCAGGTAGTAAACGAAGAATTTTATAGACAAAATGCTTTCATTTACTAATACTGGTTATAGTTCTTACAGACTCTGACATACTTAAAGACTCAAAAAATGCCAAGTGGCTCGACTAATATAAAAGTGGGGGAGGAGAGGAAAGAATTGAGGGAGTTGAGAAATGAGGCGAGGCAAGCTTTTATAGGTAAAATATGGTTAGCGACATGGGTCGTGCCAAGCTGGGCATGGGGCGTGCTGTGTCAAACGGCAGGATTTTGTCTTCTTCTGTTGTCAGTGACACGGGCCGTGCTAGGCTGGGCACGGGGCATACCATGTCAGGAAGGTCAGCGACATAGGGCGTGCTGTGTCTGGAGCATGTGTATGCTGAACAGAGGTGGATCCGGGTCAGGCACGGGGTGCTCTGGGTTGGGCACGGGCCGTGCTGAGGCTGGTTTTTCGAAAGTTAGCATTTTCTTCACTTTTCTGCAAGGTTCTGCTCCTTTTGGTACTTTGACCTCAGAAAACCTGAAAACCTAAAAAGAAAACAAAATCGACTTGTTTTGATGTTAGTGGTTTGGTTTATTCTCGATATGTGAGTAAACTTGATAATAAAAATATGTATAATCTAGTATTTATCAAATATCCCCACACTCAAACGTTTGATTGTCCTCAAGTAAAACTTCATAATTAGGGGCTTGACACATCCCGAATTCTTCTTCCTGCGTGTAGGATCGGATTCTTGTTACAGACTTGAACCAATTACAAGGTTTTACTTTAGAATTAACCAGGTGGAAACAAGTTAATTCGTATGCTCTGTTTCTGGTAAAGTAATATGAAGTCGAATATAAGACAAGTATAACAATTATATGAATAAAACTGAGCACTGTATTATAACTTGCAGATTTCGAAGTACATATCAGAGTGATTTACACTTTGCTTATTTAAAGCTGAGTTTACAAGTGTCTATATATAGTGCCCTAAGAAATCAGAAGAACCCTTGATTTCTCTAACGATCATCTCGACCGCCAAGTAAAGATTCATAAACTAGAATAATAATAAACTAGTCTAGAAGATAATCGTGTCAGCTTCATGTCAGGATAATGGTGGGAAACTGGATCAGATATGTCAGAGACAAGTGGAGTAGGTCAAGTTGATGTCCGAGATAACTCGCCTTACCGAGGTAACTTAAGTTATCTCGGCGTATCCACTATCCGAGATAAAACTGTGCACCCGAGGTAAAATAGGCTTCCGAGGTAAAATGACCTTCCGAGATAACTATAAGTTATCTCGGGCAGTCTCTTCCGAGGTAACTTATCTCGGGCCTTCTATTCTTCCTAGATAACATTTTTAGCCGATCAACATCATTTCTTTTGGAGAAATTCTTCCTTACAATCTCCCCCTAAGATGATGCTTCCAAAATCTTCCGAATACAATACTAAATGAAAAACAAAACGGTTTAAACTATCTTGAACCAAAAATAACTAACATCTTATGTTGGGCTAGTTATATTAGAGGCATGAACATTAGTTTTGGGCCTATTTAGTTTACATTTTGGGCCATGTGGGCCTATTTATTTTTATTTATGATTGGGCTTATAGTGTTTATGATTGGCCCTAGGGTTTGTATGAGATGGTATAAATACCTCTCTTTGTTTGTTTATGATTAAGCTTTGGAAATTACATTCACGATTTCTTCATCTCTCTTGGTGTTTCCAATCGGTTTTTCTTAGCTTCAAGTGTGTAGTATTTCTCATTCAAGACTTGATCTTTACCTTAGATCTAGTCTCTTTCTTCTACATACTTCTTGAATCAATCACATACGAGGATTCCGCACTCGTTTGTGATTAGATATCGTGTGTTTGGTTAGATTTCGGACCAACAATTGGTATCAGAGCCAAGAATCTGTGATTCGAGGCTCTCACGATATTGATTCAAGCTGTTTTCTGGGTTAAAGTGCTGGTTTTTGAAGATTTGAAGGGTTTTTAGAGTTTACGAGTTCTGCTGCTGCTGTTCTTCGTGTTTACGATCTATTTTTCTGGGTTTTTCGGTGTTTACGACTGCTACGGTTGAAGATCTGCATAGTTTTCATGTTTACGAGTTCAAGAATCAATTTTTATCGTGTTTACGATCCGGCGAAGTGTGTTTGCGAATGTACTTGGGCCGTGATCGGAGTTTACGATTTTTTCTGATCGCAATCGGGTGTTTACGAAATATTCTTATCGGAAACAGGGATCGTAATCGGTGTTTACGACTCCTTTAATCGAAATCGGTGTTTACGAGTTTGTTTGATCGGAATTGGGAGTTTACGATTTCTGCTTGGATCGTAATCATTGTTCTCGATCGTATTCAAGGGTTCTCGATCGTAATCGTGTGGTTCTTATCGTAATCTCATTTTTTTTGGACGTTTGGACTATAGATTTAAGTTCCCTAAGCTTTCGTAATGGATTTCGAACCAAGTATGTATCAGAAGTTGGATTTTGAGATTGGATCCATCACTCGCCCACCTAGACTCAACTCGGCGCATAACTTTCTGGAATGGAAATATAGGTTTGAAAACCACTTGAAGAGTGTTGACCTACGACTTTGGAGAGCAGTAATTCATGGACCATTCACACCTACACACTCAGAAGGAGTTAATGCAGGGAAGGTTAAGACGGAAGATGAGTATGATGATGATGATTGGGAAAGATGCAACAAAGAAGAAAGAGCATTTGCCATCATGACTATGGCACTGACACCAGATATTGCTCAAGGATTTAGGCACTGCAAGACTGCTAAGCAACTCTGGAATGCTTTGGTTGTTGCATATGAAGGAAATCCTGACATAAAGGCAAGTCGTAAGCAAATGCTGAAGCAAAAGTTTAATCTGTTCAACCATGTACAAGGTGAATCCTTTGAAGCACAGGTGCAGAGGTTTGTGTCTCTGATGGCTGAAATGTCCAGCTACAATGTTGAACCAGACAAGGAAGACAAGAATCTGAAACTGTTGAATAGTTTACCCAAATCTTGGAACACCAACATCTCTATCATTAAGGACAACAACAAGCTGAGTGAACTATCTCTTGATGAGTTGATCAACAAACTCAAGTCCAAACTAATTGATGACAAGAAGAGAGAATTGAACCATATAAGCTTTCTTAGTTTGGCGGGAAAACTAAATCAAGCACTGTTGTCAGAAGATGTGGAGACTAAGCAAGATGGAAAGTCAACTGGGAGTGGACCAAGCTCTGTCGCAAAGTCAACTGCTTTTGTGGCACAACCTCAAGGAAGTTCAAGTGGAGGCGTCAACCCTGATGCTACAAATGATCCCAATTTTGCTCTCGGTATGGGTTTTATGAACAGTTACCACGCTCTCATGGCCGGAACTCTTGTGCCTACTGATATGTTATCGAGTGAGCTAAACCAGATAAATCCTGAAGATGTAGAGATGTTAGATGTGTCATGGCAGATGGCTATGGCGGTCTTCAGAGCAAAGAAGTTCATGGCAAAGACAGGGAGAAATGTGTGGAAAGATCAAGACAAGATCAGGATGGGGTTTGACAAAAGCAAGCTGAGGTGCTACAACTGTGACGAGTATGGGCATTTCGCAAGAGAGTGCAGTAAGCCGAAGAGAGAAAGGGGAGAGGAAAGGAAAGCAGGTGAAGGAAAGGGAGAGGCAAAGGCATTGGTTGTTCAAGAAGGTGGTGGTTATGATTGGACACCTCAGTTGAAAGAGTTTAGCATGTCTCATGCAATGATTGCTGCTATGGAAAGGGATGAGGATGAAGAGCATGCATTTGTTGTGACTGATGAAGAGAAAGCTGAAGAGGATCTGGTGGAAGATAAGGAAGCCTTTGCTGCTGAAGTTGATAACCTCAAGGTATGTTCTGATCCTACTTGTGCTCGTATAATTCCTGGACTTAGACAAATATGTAAAAATTATGAGATAGAATTGTTTGAGACTAAGTGTGAAAGGAGCTCATTTAAGGGTAGATGGCTAAAGAATGAGGAGAAGGTTAAAGCACAAAAGCTAGACATAGTAAAATATCAAAAACTGGCAACTGAGAAAACTCTCCTGTATGACAATGCTAAGTTAGAAATAGCTGAGCTTAGGAATCAGGTAGATGAGATCACACATAAGTACAATGAGTTGCAGGTTAAATTTGATGTGAATCAAACGAAAAGCAAAAGAATGTTTGAGGCTAGAAAATCTTTGAACTCCTGTATAACTGATGTTAGAATGGGAAAGGACAAGGGTGGAATAGGAATTAGTTTCCCAGACAAGGGCAAGAACAATGTTCCTCAAGATAACTCTAGAGATATAATAGGAATAATCTTTGAGGAGGATCAGATAGACAGATCTGAATCAGGAACACATGAGATAGGACCTCCCTTAGATAGTGTTCTGGTAGGAGTGACACCTTTGACCCCCAGGAAATAGAAAATGAGAAACACATGTCTTATGGGTTGGGTAATCAGGATAAAATTGTGACAGACACTTGTGAATCAAGTACTTCCCAGGAGTCATTAAACAATGATGTTGGACCTGCTGATAGTTTTGTTTCATGTGCAGATGAAGTAGGTATTGAAGATGTATCTGGGAAGGACCTAGAATGACTTGATACTGTACATCGCTGATACTTCACACGCTCATAGGAATATGCTCTAAAAAACTCCCCCTTAACGTGTAGTGTATCTATTCTCTAACTAAACTTCAGTCTTCAATCTTCAACATTGCTGCATCCGATCTTTGACTTGAAATCTTGTCAGAAATAGAGCTTGCATGACTGGATCACTCTTGAATCAACTTTGAACTTCAAGATCCACTTGTGAAAAATACTTCATACTCTCCCTCTCACCATGCTTGAGTCTTTGAAACACATAACCTGCAATTTCAGAAGACAGAAACGCGGTTTCCTTTTTCTTTTGAAAATTAAATTAATCTTGGCGCAAAACTTCTCTTTTGAGAATCCAAAATCCAAGATATAGATTTGAAATTTGATTTCGTATCACATGTCGATTGGTCGAAAACAAATAAGAAATAAAATCTTTTTGGCTTTTTGAAACTTTATATCAAAACACACCAAAAATCTTTTTGAACTTTTCAGAAATGAAACATAAATGCAATACTGAATCAGACACTATTTTTGTCTTTTGCAAGAAAGATCACAACTTGGGATCATATTGGTCATATCATGCTGAACTACACTTCAATTTCAATTACTTCAGCACACAAGTCATGTCGAGTACCGGTATAATTTGTCCATCTTAAACTCATGCACAATCATACTCATAACATCTGGATATGTTATTGTATTGATTAAGTTTGCTTTGACCAGTGTACCCCACACTATCAGACATACTCAGATATGTTTTTTTTTCTTTTTATATCACACTTTGTGATTTCATTTGTGATTTAATCACATAATGATTGTATTCATGATTTAGTCAACTGTGTTCCATGCAAAAAGAAGTAAGAACGTTAAATCGTCTACCGTAAGGTCGATCTTTCGATACGCAGATAAGGCCTCGGATTTAACAAAATAAGAAAATAAAACAAGTTGAAATTGTATAACTCAATAACAATCAGGTCGGTACTCCCGTACACGCAAAGAAAGTCCGATGAGTTATACGAAACACCAAAGAAAATAAAGCAGAACGTCAAACGAACAACAATCAGGTCGATCTTTCGATACGCAAAGAAAGTCCGATCGTTTGACAAAATAAAGAAAATCAAACAAGTTTAAATCTTTGCAAAATGAACACATGTATACACAGTGACTTCTCATTTTTCTTTTTCACATATCTTTTCCTTTATATCATGAGATATGCATAAAGATGTTGTCCACTTGGTCAAGCATTATTATTTAATGTGTTATCACATCTGAATACTTTCTGATTTAATGCCGAGCCTACCAAGCACATCGAACAATGATCTTATGGCTTTTTCATCTATTTAATCCGCGAGCCAGACACGTAAGCCAATGTACCATCATTTCCCAATCATGTTGGATACAATTTCTCATTTTTCAATGTTTTTGTATTTTTCTGTTTTTCTCCCCCTTAAAATGAAAACTCTATTTTTGGATTTTCATTTTAACACAAATAAAAAACACAAAGACGCTATTTTTGATTTTCAATTTTCTCCCCTAAACTACAAACGAAATGCATTAAAGAAAGAAAATTGACCTTTCGACATGGATACCTTTCAGGTTTAGCTTTCAGAAAAATTGCAGTTTGGAAATTTGATATCACATGTAATTTAAGTTAAATCAGCAGAATACTCCTCCATCAGCAACTTTTCAATCACCGATAGGTCTTCTAGAGGTACCTGCACACTGGTCAAACACATAAGTTTATAAGTGACCCGAAGCGAATTGCTTCTGGTCGACCAGTATCTTGATTTCCTTTTGAAACCACTTTAGGTTTCCAAATTTGTTGTTTTGGCAAATCAGTATCTGATGAACCTGTCACAGTCGATTGTGACGAACAACCTACATATGGAACATTTTGAAAACAAGGAATAAATCTTCCTTGAGTTTTATAAAATGTAGGTTGTGGAAATCCATCAAACACTCTGCCATATTCATCAATGAATCGCGGTTTGGCAGCTTTACCAACAAATGGAACCTTTCCTTTTCTAGAACTAGAAGCAGCAGAAACCGGACAATCATGTGCCATATGCCCTTTTTGACGGCAATTGTAACACAAACGATTGTTTATGTTTCTTGTCTTTGGAACCTGCATAGCTTCACATACATATTCATCTCCAAAATGATCATAAAAATTCTCATATACCTGAAATCGATGATCATGAACCCATTTGGATGTCGGGCTCTTTGGAGTAGAATTGGATCCCCCAGAAGAATATTTAGCACCTTGTTGCTTCTTGGTCTTTGAATCAACATTCTGCACAAAAACTTCAGCAACTTTCCGAGCATCTACGCAATGTAGCGGGAATTCTTTATCAGAAAATATTTGTTCTGAATCCTTGAGTTTGTAGAACCTCTCGGGTTGAACTTTGTCAGCTTTAAAAACTTCTTTCTTTACTTGCTTCAGATTAACTTTCTTCAATTCTGTTGCTGTAGAACCTTTGAAACATTCACATTAACCTGTTTCTTTTGAAATCCCAAACCTGTATATTTTCCAGAAACCTTCTCTTCTGAATCAGATGATTTATGCCCGTTCTTTGCAAGACGAGAAAATTCAGCTTTAACTTTCTTGAGATCTTTTAGAGCATTGATAATCGTTTCATCAATGTCAGCTTTTGAAGACGAAGACCCAGACACAACCTTTTGAGCTTCAGAAGCTTCAGTACTTTTGCCTTTTTCCTTTTGCTTTTCTTCAACAGATTTGGAACCAACAAACTCAGAATAATCACCAATCTCAGCCTTGTCTTTCAAATCATGAAAGCCTTCTTTGAGACTTCCTGGTGGCGAGACTGTCTTGTTAAACATCTTCTCAAAATTTTCATCTTTGGCCAGAAAACTTGTAAAAGATTGTGAGTTAGTAACATTGTTCAAAAGACGTTTTGAATCAATGACTTCAATCTTTAATTCAGAAATTCGTTGATGAGCTTCAGCCAACTCTTTTCTGTTGCAATGAGCTTCTTTGCCACTTTGTTAGTTTCATACTTTTGCAATCTTAACTCATCTAATCCGGCCACTAATTCCTTCTCGAGTTTATCTTCATTTCTTTTCTGAATATCCAAATTTGCATTTTGCAACTTGTTCACTCTAACCAACTCCTTCTTCTCATCAAGTAACTTTTCCATATCAGTCTGATAAGATTGAATCTTAGTAGCTTGATCACCAGAAAGTTGAGTAAGAGTATCAAGTCTGGACTTTGATTTATCAAAAAGATTCTGAAAATCTTTTGCAGCATCCTCAGCTTCATCTTTCCATTTCTTCACTTCTTGAACCAATTCATCCTTTTCTGCAGATAATTTTGTAAATTTCTTTTCAAATTCCTGCTCAACACCTTGAAACTGCAACTCTTTTTCAATTAACTCTGTCTGAAAAACTGAAAACTTTTCTTTTTGAGATTCTAACTCTTGGATCATACCTTCCAACTTTTCTCTATCAGCAACCAAATCTTCTTTTTCCTTAACTAAGCCTTGAATCATTTTATCTTTATGAGAACAAAACTCACAGACAGATTCATAACCACTATTTCCATAACTACTAACATCTGAATCAGAATCTGTTATCTCTTCTTCGTCATCACTGTGAACAATCTGAGCAACAAAACAAGACTCATCAGGAAAATCAGCAGCCCAATCATAACCTTCATTCGATGTTTGTTCTTTTGATGCAGAAGAAATAGCAGTCAAAGCAATTTGAGGTGAAGCAGTTTTATCAGATGTCTGAACCACCTTTTCTTTTGCAGGACACTCACGAGCAAAATGACCATATTTGGAACATTTGAAACATTTGATCTGTGACTTATTCAAACCAAGTTTGTCTCCTTGAAAAATAGATGTCGTTCCATGTTTCTTAATAAACCTTCTACCTCTTTCAGTTAGCATAGCAAACTGCCACTCCAAATCTAATTTGTTCAACTGATCTTCATCCATATGATCTAAATCCTCTCTATATAGACAAGATTTACCAATTTGAGTAAATATATCGCCAGACGAAGATGATATGAATCCTGATAACAACGCAACTAAATCTTCAGCTGACTTCCCATTAATCGAACTAGCAGATGATCTATCAGGAGTAGTGAAACTGCACCCCCTTGATGAACTTTCATACTTTCCTGATCCATGATCAGCAACAAATGCTGTTTGAGGTGGATTTGATGTATCATAACCAGATGATTTAGACTTTGCATTGATACTTGCAGAATTTTGTCCATGATATAACTCAGGATTTTGTAATTGAGCAGTGGACTTGTTTGAATTCATCATTTCCATTTCTCGAGCATGAAGCTTTCCAGTCAAATCATGAAATGATAATGTGGAATAGTCTTTGTCATGAGTAATCAACAACACATAATTTTCCCATTTCTCTGGTAATGCTTCCATCAATTTCTCTTTCAATTCTTCCTCGGTCTTTTCAATCTTGACCACTTTCATCTCACTAATTAGATGTGAAAATCTTGAAACAAGAGCAGAAATATTTTCTTTGTCATATTGTTGAAAATTTTCAAATTCTTTGTTCAACACTTTCCTTCGACTCTTCTTATACTGATCATTGCCTTCACATCGAGCAGATAAAGAATCCCATAACTGTTTAGCTTTCTTGCAAGTACTGAATTGATGTAACAACTCAGTAGGTAAAGCCATGGTAAGATAACCATAAACTTTTTGTTCAAGTTCATAACTTCTTCGTTCATCCTTATCAAAATCTTGAATCTCTTTATATTCTCCATTGTCAGTTGGACGCACATACAGCGTTTGAATCGGAATCGACAAATCAATATCATTTGTGCTGATGTATGCAGAAAAACGTTGCTTCCAATTTTGATAATCTTCCAACTTTAGCAGTTTAGGAACTTTCTGGCTTATTCCTATTTCATTATCAAAGTTAATCATAGCTTGCATCGTGGTTTGCATAGCCGCAAATGCATAAAAATCCGACATCTTTCACTGAAAATAATACTTCAAAAACTTCGAACTCAAAAATGAAGGTCTTCCAAGCGGATTTTGGGGGTCAAAACTAGACGGTATTGGCTGGTACAAGTCCTAGATCTCGGAAAGACGAACGTTTTGGCTGGTATTGGGTTCCGTAACTCCAAACGGTTTGCAAGTTACGTCAGTTTTAGTGAAGGTCACTTTTCTGCCAGCGGACTAAAGCAAATTCAGCGGACCAGATTCCGGATCAGTGTGAAACTGCGGACTAGATAAAACCCAGCGGACTAGATGATATTCAGCGGACCAGAAATGAACTTGCGGATCAGAATTGAACTAGCGGACCAGATGCGTACCAGATATCTTCAGCGGATCAGATGTTGATACGGCGGACCAAATTTTGGTACGGCGGACCAAATGGTATGCTGTAACTGCCGCGGACCAGATTGATGATGATTGCCTGCGCGGACCAACCGGCGGACCAGGTGTTCCTTGAGCGGACCAGACGCATTTCACGCGGATTTCGATGGATTTTTCGAATTTTTTACGTATTGAGCTAGAAAATGGATCAGTAAGGTGCGAAAATCACTCCAGAAACACTCAGAAATCATTTTTTATCACAGAAACACTCGAAATTGGAAGAATTTGATGAAAACGTGAAGAAACCCAAACTTTCTCTCTCTAAAACTCCGAAAATCGATCAAAAACACAGCAGTAGAGCAACCAATAGCTCTGATACCACTTGAAGAAACGAGAAACGATCTTACTACTGCATGCTTTAATCAAACATAATGAACACGAATGTAAATAAGAGAAATCTTATTGATCACTTGAAGATACAATGAAGTTCTCTCTAGTTTCTCTCTCTAGAAACACACACAGAAAGGTGTAGAATGACTGAACTGGTTAAGCTAACATTCTAACACACACCTATTTATAGTAAGTGACTAAACGCCCAACGTACCAACTGGTACGCCGGACCATATGATCCGCCGGATCATGTGGTACGCCACTAACCTAATAGTCACTACAATTCATTCTAAGACTCGCTCACATAGATACAATACACGAGACACTCATAGCATAGGAATATGCTCTAACACTTTCGTTGGTTTTTCTTTAGATGTCGTTGGTTAGTGGTTACTAAGAAACGTACAATGCAATTTATCACGAGGGAATTGATTAAGTAACAAAAAATAAATACCATGTTGGTTGATTTTTGTTGTCGTCGCATTGAGCTTACAGAAATGAATACCATGATGTAAATTGCCGTGTCGTCGTAAGGCGTGAACAAATGACGAATAACGTGCTATAAAAGGTTTGCCGCTGCAACGCGTGGGCACCATGCTAGTATATATATATATATATATATATATATATATATATATATATATATATATATATATAGAGAGAGAGAGAGAGAGAGAGAGAGTCATGTGAATAGGCATGCATATAGGTTTGCAAGTTGGCACACATACAAGGCAATGCATGAATGCACACACAAATGAATGATACATAGATTAGGTTATAGACTAGTTGCAAAACTGATGCATCCTAATTCACTATAACCACGGCTCTGATACCAAGTCTGTCACACCCTGAAATTGGCGAAACAGAGGTGTGTGACTGATGTGGCATCAAGGTCATGATAATAAATGAATTACCTCTAAATAAAAATTTTAAAAAGGCATTTTCTTTTGAAACAAGAAGTCTACAAATCTTTAAAATAGAGTGCAGCAGATAAGTAGTGGTATGACATGTCTAAGTATTTCAAAAGATAATTGGTTTCAAGATTTAAAAACATAACATTCCAAATGACGTAATGCAAATAAATCTTCAAAAGATAGCATGAACATACAAGCACGCAAGACCATGAAACAAGTAGGACCCAAATATTTGGCTTCATGAAAGTGCATCATCTAGTTACCTGGGAATTAAAGAAATTTGAGAAGTCAACATAATGTAAGTAATACTGAAGTTGTAATGATTGAACATGAACCTTGATTCGAACACTAACTGATCACCCACTCATGGCATCTTCCCTAGGAATACCAAATGACCAGAATAACTGACATAGATACCTTTACTATAACCGTTGAGTTAGGATTGGAGTGACAAATGGGGGCAAGGGCGTCAACCCAAATAGATCTATTCACTAGCTATCGTTTCATGTTGAACTATCGAATTCAATTAATATTGGGATTGGCATATAAGCATGAACCGACATGAAATATATAAGATATGGGGATATGAAAAGAATATGCAATCAGAACATGTTACAAGTATCCTTAGTGTCAGAGAAAACGGTGTGAATTTGGCTTTCTTTCAATTCTCCACCAAAGTTTGAAAATAGTAGAAGTACAGGGGCTGTGAGACTCACCTTGCTAGGTGATTGGCTGCCTGATATCACGCTGGATATGTGAAATGCTGACCTAGCAGTGTCTATAATATAATATTAAGACATTCAGGGTAGGTCATATTGGTTAAAACGTCATGTTACCCAATATTCTTGGTCAAGTCTTGACTTATGTTACCCGATTACATCATTAGAAATATTTGAAGTTTATTTGTAGTTCAAACAAATATGTTGAATGTGGAAATATATTTATTTGATAAATAAATATAAATTAAGATTTTGCGTCCGGAAAATAATATGAAAATATTTATATTGAATAACACATGTTTATTTTCACTGTGACGAAACAAAATATACAAATATTTAATCGCACTAAATATTAATAAGGTTTTGAACCTCCAAGAATAATAAATAAATTACTGTATTAATAGAGTTCAAAATATGCGTTTTCTACCATGTATCAATACACGGTATTATTCTCTTTCTCATGGAAACTATTTAGACACATAAAAATATATTTATTTTTATGGAAGAATGATTCCAAGTATAAGTAATTACATTTTACGATTTTCGGTGTCAGTTTACCCGGTAACGGTGCCGCTTTCACCCGTTTCGTGTCTATGACTCATTTTGAGTTTCTCAAACACTTTGAAAGCGTTTAGGAGGTTGTTTCAATAATATTTTAGTTTCTAAATTACCAAGCTCGTCGGGGGAAGCCCAACTTGTAAAAATTAGGGTTTTTGAGTTACCGAAAGTCACAGTTTTTGCCCGGTTTCTTTCCAAAATATTATTTTTCACTTTTGGTTGTTAAAAACCATTGAAGATATTAAAAATGAGCTCATTTTCTGTTCTAGACCAAAAGCTTGATGTCTCATAATTTTTAGTTAAATCTTTTGGAAATTTAGGTTTTGGGTCCCGAAAATCCCGTTTTTAAGTTTAATCCTTTTAGGGTTAAATGTGACATCAGGAAACTTGTTGGTAATTTATTAACATAGATTTTTAAGGTCTCAAAAAAATCTTAATACAAGTGAAGAGATATTTTCGTTATTTACTTAAATAAAATACATTTTATGACCTTAAATCACTAGATTTTTACACTTCTTTATGTTTAGCATTTTTTTAACAAAATAGCATTTTGTTACCATAATATAGACAATATACTTACTTTACACAAAATACTAACCATAAATATTGTGTTATGAATTTTCAAGTAAACTTTAGTAACCATTTTTCATGATCTTACCAATATCATCAAGTTTAACACATGACACAACCATAATACCCTATTTTGAACATCATAACACTACATTTGATTATAGGTCCAAAAATATTTAGGTTTCTACTAAGATCTATTTATCAGAGTAACCATCTATGAACATTTTCTTTATGGTTTTTAACAAGAATGTGTTTCTACACATGTTATCACCATACAAAGTCATTTTTAAGCATACTAACACCATAACAACATATGATTTACAAAAATATGTAGCTAACCATAAATAGATCCATCAAAGTGAGTGTTTTCAGTCTAAAAGCATATTTATCTAGTTGGTCATCAAGCAACACTCATCAAGCTTGAACATGAAATGAGTTAAAAAACATGAATATGAACATAGAAAAAAGGTGTTCTCACTAAAGCTTCCACGGGATCGATTTATGACGATAGTGGGTTATTGATTCAAGCTTTCGGTTAAGCTCTTAACCACCCTTGAAACTTGGATGATGAAACCTTAGTGTTGAAAGGACCAAAGATGACAAGAAAAGTGATGAGAATAAGATACTTTAAGTGAAGGAAAAGGATAGTGTTCTTGATAAATTATCAAAACATGGAGAGGGATTATCAACATACCTTTGAACTAGACGATTCAGATTGAGATTAGAAGCTAGATAGTGGTTAGAAAGTATAAATTGGAGTGGTGATGGTTGATGAACCACAAATTCACACTGCTCGTAGGTTTGACTCAATGATTCAACTAGGAATTAAGCTAATAGATGGAAAAGTATTGGAGTGAAGAGATATGTATTGATTTTATGTTAAACAGAATACATTCAGAAATACACACAGTTTGTGCTGTGGAAATGTGATCTCTAAGTTGAGAATTACAAATGGTACAATGAACTATTTATACTATTCCTAAAACCGCAGCTTTGTAAGCCGGATGGATGCACTTGCGTCTTGGTCATCCGAAACTGCATCACTTCCACCTTGCCTCTCATGCAATGCATTTCTCTGGAAATGTCATCTCTGAGGCACTTGCATGTCCATTCTTGACATATCCTCATCAAGTCCCCCTAGTCCATTGATTATTCAAGCAATAATGATGGGCTAAAGGTTAAGGACATGTTACACTTCTGGCTTGTCAATAAATCTTTTATATCCATATGGGTTTTTGATTTGTTGTCTCATTAAAAACCTTGTCCGGAAAAACCCTGTGGGAAAAAAACCAAGACCAAGGGAAAAGAGCGCAACACGCATCATGTTTCCATTTAGAGAAAAAATTCTTCAAAATTTATCCAATAATCAAGCTATCAGCCCTCAATGGTTTCGACAAACTGGTCATCAAATCCCCCTAGTCCTCATGTTATTTTGGAGAAAAATGACTAAGAACTAGAACATGCACTTTGGAGAGAAGAATGCATGTGCAACAAACTTTTTTCGGTTTATGGTGGATTACTTTCGCAAGTGCGATTAGAACACTCGCATCAGAGAGTTTGATGCCTATACGATGATTTTTTATCGACTTATGATGAACTGCATATGCAAGTGCAGTGAATAACTACCTTGTCAGACGGATTTTCAGCATGTCAGTACTTGAGTGCTAGTAGACACGTGTCGGCTTAGGAACGTTTGACGGGATGGTTTTTTAATTTATTTTTAAATTTTTCAAATCCAAAATTTAAACCGTTTAAAAGGTCTTTTTTAAAATCTATTGTCATCACAGTTTCTCCTTCCTTCTTTACTTTCATTTCTTCACTCTCGTCTGCGGTTGGCCTTCTTCTCTTCAAACCCTAGTCGTTCCTTCGTGAGATTCCACTACACAAGTTCGTCGATCGTCCTCCTACTTTTCTGTTTTTATTTTATAATGGCATCTCCGTCTGTCAAAATAGATGATGAGTCGAATAAGCATAATATGCATACTTCATTTTCGGCTTTGTCACCAAAACATTTAGATGACCTAATCGAAAGGTACCACATTCCTCTTTCTTTAAAACCTTCGCTTCCACCCCCAAATATGCCAATTTTCCCATTTTCCAAAGGAAAAATTGGGATTTATGTAGAAATGTTTCGATTTGGGAACTATCGTCTACCCTTTACCAAGTTTTTAATCAAAGCATTGATGTTTTTCGAAGTGCACATCTCTCAGATGCATCATCAAGGCCTTTCAAGATTGTGTCATTTTGAGGCTACTAATAGAGCCGTAGGAATTTCTCCTAGTGTTACGTTGTTTAGAGCCATTTATAGGATCACAATGGCCGGAGATTGGTATACATTTGAACGGAGAATTATCACTCTTCTTCCACAAAACCCTCGATCATGGAAATCTTGGTTCTTTTATGTAGACGAGAGGTGTGTGCCAGCAGAGATGGAATGGAGAGATGTTGAGGATGTTGTACATGACTCAATCCCAGAGACGAGTGACTACAAAAAAGAGTCATTTGATAAATTGGTTAAATGTGCTAGCCCCATTCGCGAGTTGCCGAAAGCCGTCTTACTTTTCTGTAGGATGAGTAGGGCTTGGTTTACTCCTGAATTATGGCCAATTTTGAGAAATAAGGGGAAGGGTAAGAACTCCCCCCTTTCATCATTTTCAATCTGTCAGTTTAGAATTTTATGTTTTTAATTGAATTCCTCGTTTATTTTGCAGAAATGGATCTTTTTAAAGCAATGCAGTTGAAAAACTATGTAGATGTGGATCTTGACGCTGAAATAATGGAAGAAGGAGCAATTCCATTCCTCCGACAAACGGCCTCCTCTTTCTTTGATTATCGTCCTGAAGAAATCCCTGAAATCAAAGTGATCCACAGATGAAAGTTCCTCAAGAGAATGCAGTTACTGTAGAAACGGAAATGGAGGCGAAAACCGGTAATGCTACTGGTAACGCTGTTGCAGCTCGAGGTGAATCTGATAGTAGCAGTAGTAATCCAAAGGAGAAAGGGAAAGAAATCACAAGCGATCAAGTTGTTACTGTGTATAAGGCATCACTTCCTCCAAAGGGTGGTGGAAAATCAAAACTTCCTTCTAAAGTGGTTATGTCTAAGGACATCACTATCTCCAAAAGAAAATCCCATCGCTGGAACCTTCAATCGTCACCTGGAAAGTCTAAGGTAAGCACTTTCGATATCTCTGAGATAGCTGAAGTGGAAACTCATCAAGAAGAAGATACACAGAAAGCAAAAGAGACTGTGGTAACCCCTTCTTTCAATGAAGATCTTGAAATTACAGATTATTTGCTAAATTCACCTGAAATACCTCAGGATCAAACTGCTTCTGATGCAAATGGTTTGCAGAAGGATGTCACACCCTTGGCTACTTTGGCCACCCATGCTCACACGTCTTCTTCTTCGCAGAAGAAAATCCCAAGCTTTGCAATCCCCACTTCTTACTGGTTAAAGAAAGAAATTGACTTGGTTACTCTGAGAAGCAATATAGGAAGAAATCTGGATCCTGCAAGTGCTAGTGCAGTTTTTGTTCCCCAATGGGATGTGAAGAATGATGACGCATGCATGGAAACTCCTACTGCAAGGAAGCTCACACTATTGGGAAGCACACCTATTGACAATTCCAGCATGCAACAAATATCCAATGAAGATCTATCCAATTAACTGATGTTAGCACAAGCAAAACAACAAAGTTTAGTGGTGGATATGTATGGGAGATGGATCATTGCAGAAACGAAGATTAAGGAGTTGAACAAGAAACTATTAGTACTTAGAGCAAGTTCTGGCTCCGTTGGTGATCAGACGAGGATTAATGATTTGAACAACAAGGTTGAGCTTTTGACAATAAAGAATCAGAAGTTGGTAGTGTTTAAGCAAGAAGCGAAAAGAGACCTTAAGTAGGCCCAGGACAATGAATAGGCAATGAAGGCTAAGTATTTGAGGCAGAAAAAAGATCTTGAGGATTAAATAGCCAAATTGCTGGAAGCAACCTCTCATCATGATGCTCAAATTGAAGCTGCAAAAAGAGGTATGACTTGTACTCTTTATTTTATCCTTTATTTGTATTTTCCATCATGTTATTAAACTTGTATTTCTAATTTTTTTAGAATCCGAGATTGCAAAGTCGGAAGTGAATAAATCAGAAGAAACTATGAAAGCTATGGCTGAGGAGCGTGAGCAGATGCAAGCTGAGAATGCTTCTTTAAACGAAAAGAGCAAGTGGTTGATTGCAGAATGCTTGGACATGGTTGCAAAGAAGGTTCACTCGGAAATAAATCCAGTGGCTTTGAAGGTAAACTCAGTTGCCAATGTCGTTGGGTTTAATGAAGGTATCAAATGTGGTTTGGCACATGTGGTGAAAGGAGAAGCCAACTTCCTTACTTTTAAGGAGTTTGACAAAAAAAAGCTAGAGAGAGGCTTCTAGCCAACTTGACCTCATTGAAGACCATGACTTTCGACATAATTGAACAATTCTCGAATTTGAGTTTGTCTGATACGGAGCAAATGAAAGAAATGTTGAAGCCAACTCCTCTTCCGAAGGGAACAGCTCCAGTCCAAAAGGCAGATGCTCCTTCTGATTCCGGGACAAATGCCCATGGTCAAGCTAGAAAGTAATTTCTTCTGAAATCATTTCAAATTACTATAAATAATTTCTCTCAAAGTCCACTTATGCTGTGGCATTAAACAATTTACTTTTGTCTTTGGTTAACGGTGGTGCTTGAATACTCGTAACTTTGAATTTGGATCGGAACTGCAAGTGCTACAGTTTCGGATATATGAATGTTTTCATGAATATTATGAATGTTTGCTTAACTTTTTCCCTTTCATTTCCATGCCTTTTTATATATTTCTTCATGGTTCATGTAGAATAAGTCACACTGACATGTTCAGGGCAAATCATTTGCAGTTGTAGTGTACTATTTTCACACTTGCAGTTGGAAAATGGATATGCATTACCCTTTCCATATGGTTTTTTCCATGATGTCATACTTATAATGATTTCCTGCTTGAAACCTATAGAATTTTTATGATTTCTGAGAAACTTCTTGAGTTTTCCTTCAGAAGTACTTTTTGATAAGATCTTAATAAAATGAATAAAACTTCAAAGAAAGCTGACACATGCGTTTCCCCCCTACAAGATGCGTCCACCTTTAAAGGCTTTTAACAGCATTATGTCAATACCACTTAAAAGTTAATATTATTTTATTTTTAATGCAAATCAATTCGTTGTGGAATAAAAAAGTCCTTACAGTCTTTGGTAAGGCTTGGTTGAACCATTGTTTAAATGATTAACCCACAAGTCCACCATCATAACATAATTTATTTAGCTGCACTTGCGACCCTTGGAGAGCTTAAGTGGGCCTAATTAAAACATGCTTCTCCCAATTAAGTTGGCCATCTCTCTTTCGGGCTTCTGTTAACAATTGTTATGCTAACAAGGTGTCCGGCCTGATCACCTCATCCTAACATGCACTCTTTTGTCATTAGCGAGAAAGTTAGGGACTAGATAAACTCACTTATTTATCTTGGGCTATCCCTTATAAATAAGGAAATAACAGCGATGCTGCACCAGAAAGTCAACATGTGACCTTTTTTTATGAACTCGCAAGTGACTCATGAACCATATTGGAGAAAATAAATTTTGTCGCATGTGTGCTCCTTGAAGAAAGGAGGCTTACTATTTGCTATAGCATGTGTATGTGTATGTACGTGTACACAATCATCCAAACAAACATTTATACTGACCTTTATAGGCAAAGGAAACAAACATTTGCATTAAATTTGATAGGTAAGGGAAACAATCATTTTATTCTTCATCAAACTTATTGTAGAAAATAAGCATAAACACAAAAACTCAAAGTAAACTTTCTCTTTCTTCGTATTCTTCATTTGCGATATCACACGTAGCACTTGCGGAGATGTATCCCGTTCCAAGCTTGAACCAATTCAGTTCCATCAAGTTGTTGAAGTATATAAGAACCATTTCTGATTGCCTTTTTGATTATATAAGGACCTTCCCACTTGGGAGACATTTTTCCAAGGGTAAGTGCTCTGCTCACCTCATTACTTCTCAGAACATATTCACCAACCTTGTATTGCTGAACCTTTACCTTTGCATTATAATATTTAGCCATTTCCTTTTTATATCGACTTTCACGTATGGCAGTAATCTCCCTCCGTTCCTCTATTAAATCAAGATTAGTCCTTAACTCTTCATCGATATTGAACACTTGCACCTGCATCCGATGACTAGGTATCCCAATCTCAGCTGGTATAACAACCTCAGTTCCATATACTAAGCTGAAAGGAGTTTCACCATTACTTGTTTTAGGCATTGTGCGATGAGCCCATGAAACGTGTGGTAGTTCATCCACCCAACTTCCACCGAATTTTTCCAATCTCATCTTTATGCCTTCCACGAGGCTTCGATTAGCTCTCTCCACTTGTGCGTTAGCTTGTGGATGCGCTACGGAAGTGAAAATTTGATTTATATGGAGTTCTTCACACCATTAGCAAAGGGATTTCCGGCAAATTGTTGTCCGTTATCGGTTATAATGTAGAATGGTAAACCAAAACGACAAACAATGTGCTCCCATACAAATTTCTTTACTTGCTTATCGGAAATGCAAGTGAGAGGTTTTGCCTCTAACCACTTTGTGAAATAATCGATTGCTACCAGTAGGAATTTTACACCGCCACTCGCAAGTGGAAATGGACTAACTATGTCCATTGCCCATTTTTGGAATGGCCAAGCTGATGTAACAGGAATGAGCTCATTTTTTCCCTCATGCTTACAGGAGCGTGTGCTTGACAAGCTTGACATTTCCGAAGTTCCTCCCAAGTACTACGATACATCCCTGGCTAGTAATAGCCAAGGCTCATAATCTTCACCACTACCATTTTCGCCCCTGCATGGATGCCACAGATGCCTTCATGCACTTCTTTGACGATAATGTCAGCTTCAGTTGGGGTTAAACACCTTAATAAAGGACCTAAAAAATTTTGCCTATACAGAACATTATCTTGCATCTGATACTGAAGAGAATTCACCCGTATTTGTCGTGCTTGTTCCTTATCACTTGGTAATTCACCAGCGGTTAGATAATTGACAATGGGACTTGAAAAAGCAAGTAATCACCGGAGATAATTTGCCGCCATTTCAGGTTCGAGAATAATAGAAAAGTATTAAGTGATTAGAGAAGAAAGAAAGATTTCATTGATTCATAGAGAGAGAAAGTACAATCGCATGTGTAATACAGAAAGTACAAGTGTCCCAAACTATTCTAACTTTCAACTGTTTATAGGCTCCGAGAACCAGCTTCCAACCTTGCATCTGCAGAAGTCGCATGTATCTGTTTCCCGCACAAACACTTCTGGCAAACATCACATGCGAAGGACTTGGAAATAAGCGATCGGATGTGTATCACACATCCGGAGCATCGTTTACTTCATCAAGTCCCCCAAGTCTATTAAGCAAATAAAATGAAGTTAATAGACTTATTTTTTAATACAAACGAGATGCCACGTGTCGATGGTAATTATGATCTTGACGTCCTTTCAATGCCACGTGTCGAGCCTTCCGCCTCGAAGCAGTTACCTGTCGCAATCATAATTATGAAAAAGCAATATTTTCAAAATGTTTAAGATTCAACTTCCCCAAATTGCCCTCCGTAAAAATCGCCTTGCAAAACTGCTTTTTACTCCTTATATATAGGCCTTCTTCTTCCCCTAAAAAATTTTACCACAAACCTAAACACTTTCCACCATTTTCTCCCTGCATTTCCTTCACCGAGCAAAGTGTTAAGGTCAGCATTTCCAACCTCTTTTTCTTTCTTTTTCACTTTGTTATCAATACTCTACTATGGCAACTACCCAGAAAGTGTCATCGAAACACAACCTTTCGATTTCATATCCTATAATCACCCAAAATGATTTGGATGATTTTGTGAAAGAGTTTAGAATTCCTGGAAACTTAAATCCTGTACTTGCAACACCAGGGAAACCAATTTACCCGTTTCCTAAAGAGAAATTTGGTGTTTATCTTGACTCTATCAGTGTGTATAACTACCGAATTCCTTTTACCCCTTTTCTTTTTGAAGCTTTAGCCTACTTTGAAATTCATTTCTCACAATGTAACCCTCCTGCTTTAGGAATCTTGAGTCATTTTGAACTTTCTTGTAGAGCCCTTGGTCTAGAACCGCAATTGATTCAATTTAGGGCTTTTTACCGACTTACCATGTCTGGTGATTGGTATACCTTTGAGAAGCGCAGAACTGTCAATCCTTTGTATACTAGGAAGCCCCCCACAAATCGCCAGTGGAAGAATCAATTTTTTTACCTTGATGACTCTTGTCTCCCGGCTTCAATGACATGGCGTGACATCCGTATAACTGTTCACGACGTCATTCCCGAAGAAGCCGATGTTCACAAGGCGACCCATGATCTTATTAGTAACTTTGTGCATCCTATCCGTCGCATCCCAGAAGAGATGCTGGTTCTTGCTAAAATCAATAGAAACTGGTTTTTCCCCGAAATGCATCCTGTTATCTTATGCGGGAAAGAAAGTGCGTGTCTTTTATGATGCTTCTTTGATAAATTTTCGTCCTTATTGTAACTTACCAACAAATTTTATTTCTCTTTTGCAGCCATGGATCTATTAGATGCGTTGATGGTAAAGGATTTCAGCCAACTGCAATTTAGCAAAACTAAAGCTAGCAAGGAAGCCTCTTCATCCACAGTGCCTTCATCCGGACCCTCTCCTGTTACTGCGGATGCACCACTTGTGAACACTTCCGAGATTGCTACTGAGAAAACTATTGATCCTTCCAAGATTTCTAAATCAACCACTTTGCAACCAGAAGTACAACATCATCCATCCCCTGTGACCCAAAGGAGAAAAAAGAAATGTGCCAGACCAAACAAAAATGCTGCTGAGGAAGATCAGGATGAAGATGAGCCAATTCTCAAAAGAACCCGTAAGTCACCCGTTACCAGATCCAAAGCCAAAATTAGTACTACTGTGGAAACACTTTCTGAACACCTTGGCGGTGAAATGCATCAAAGGACTCCCTCTCCTTCATCCGATGGTGACAGTTTACCGGTTATGTCTCCCCCCACCATGGCACATCTTGTGAGCACTTCTTTTGATGATTTTATCCGATCTCCTTGTCAAACTATTGATCTCGTAAGTAACCCATCACCTACTGTTTCTACCCCTGGATGTGAGTTACCACCCCCTTTTTCTCAAGCTGTGGTGCCTTCACCAGTTGTTTCAACCACCCCCTTGCAACACAACTTTACTGCAGTGGATCTTCAAACTTTTTACCACCTTCCAGTCATCCTACCTTTTCTGATGCGATGTGGATCTGTAATGAAGCAAAACTTATGAGTTCCCGCAAGAAGTCACTTGTAGGCTTGGATGAGTTGTTTATTCCCACCTGGAACATTACCAATCGAGACAGTGTTGCGGTCTTGCTTGTGAAAAGGACTTTTTCCTAAAGGTTGTCGGCCCAGGCGATGTGAGAAGATCCGAGGAGACACCTGCTCCAGAATTCGCATCGAAGATTGTGTCAACATATGCAGCGAACAGCACTCTTACCCCGGAATTGTATAACCGCTGGATAAAGGCTGGGTTTCAATTACAAACACTGAATGCTAAACTGGCTGCTGTTGCGAAGTCTGATTTGCAAGAGAAGAACCAAATGCTTCAAAAAGAATACCAGGACCTAACTCATTCCAACACTGCCATCTCTTCCAGATTATCGGATGTGGAAAAATCCTTGAACAGTTCGAGAAACGTGGTGGAAAGCTTAGAAAAGCAAAAACAAAACCAGTTTTCCGAATACATGCAAAATCTGAAGGAAAAAGATGAGCAATTGGAATCCCTGCAGCTCCGCCTTCAAGAGAGGAATTCAGGTATCACTTAGCTTTTTATATATATTTACTCATGTATTTTCATTAAAGGATAATTCTTACCATACTCTTCCCAAGTCATCTATTTGAATCAGAGTTTGATACTGTCAAATCTACCTTTGATGTGGAGAAGCATGTGTTGGAAGAAAAACAGAAGAATTTGCTGATGGAAAGGAAGTGGTTAGTCAACGAAGGTATCCCTGCAGCGGTTGACAAAGTTCTGAAAGGTCCACACTTGAAATCAGCTATTACTGGTGCCCTTAATGCCATGAATGCTTGTGGCTTTAATGAGGATATGCGTGCAGAAGTTTTCTTTGCATCTACCGACCCAACGGTGACGGCTGCGTCTTGCAGAGGGTTCGATGCTGAAGCGCCCAAAAAACTGAATGATGCTACTACAAACTTCCAAAAGTTGACTTTTCCTTTTGTTGAGGCTTGTAAGGATTTGCAAGATGCCACCTTGGAGGAGATTAAAAAGATCCTCACAGCCGACCTTCCTCCTGCCAGCATTCCCCGCATCTGAAGACTCTTAAGTAAATCTCTTCCTTTAATCAACTTTCCCAAAAACAATATCACTTTTGCTCCGCCTGCGAGCGGACTTGCTTCTTTTTTGCCCGTTATGTGTAGGGCTTCTTTTGTTTGAAAACAGTTTATTTTGGTGCTTCTTATGACTGCTTTATGTTGGATGATGGTGTATGATTTTGAATGGTTTACTATGATTTTACTATAACTTTGTTACAAGTATGATTTTCACTTTGCTTATCTACATGTGTATGACTTACATTATCAACCTAAATAATCACATGCGTCCATGTCATCACTTTAAGTTTTTAATTGTAACCATGCACATTTTTTACATCTTACTAATTGATAACTCATAGTTATTTTTCCTTAAGTCACATGGACTACTCCCGATTTTTTATTTTTGTTCGGAAGTGTGGATAGTGCATAACTACCTCTTATGACCCCATAGGTCGCATCCTAAAAGATGCATCTATTGATCAATTTCTTTTGGTTCTATTGAACCGCATCTATTTTAAGATGCATGGTGGCCAACCATACTTCAACCCTGTGGATTGAGTTTTATTGCATACGTATGTCTAGTTTTTCTGTTCACAGAAAAATGGTTATAGCACATGGCAACCAAAAAGTTTTTATTCCAAAAAATGGAGCATATCCAATTTTACAGGAAAATTTACTAACATAATGGAACATATCCATTTACAAATAATACATCTTCAAATGTACTCCATTCCAGGGGCGGGACAACACATTACCATTTCCATCTTCAAGTAGATAGGATCCCTTACTTAGTACCTCAGAAATCTTATAGGGTCCTTCCCATTGAACAGCTAACTTTCCTTTTGGCTCAACCCTGCTAACATCGTTATTTGTTAAAACTAGATCTCCTTCTTTGAACTGATATACTTTAGCATGAGCGTTGTAATATTTTTCCATCTCAGACTTGTATTTACTTTCTCTAATAGAAGCCATTTCCCTTCGTTCCTCCAACACATCCAAATTTGCCCTTAATTCCTTGTCATTATCCCCTACTTCAAGCATCCTTTGAGTGGGTAAACCAACCTTTGCCGGGATAACAGCCTCAGTTTCATACGTCAAACTAAATGGGGTCTCACCGTTACTGGTTTTCGGCATGGTCCGATGTGCCCACAGCACATGCGTCAACTCATCAACCCAGCCCCCACCCGCCTTATCTAAACGAGCTTTAATTCCTTCAATCAAACTTTGATTAACACGCTCAACCTGTCCGTTAGCTTGCGGATAAGCAACTGATGCAAAAACCTGTATTATGCCCAACTCTTCACACCATCCTCGGAAGGGATCATCAGCAAATTGCTTACCATTATCTGATACAATGTGTAATGGTAACCCAAACCGGCATATAATGTATTCCCACACAAACTTTTTAACATGTTATCCCGTTATGCTTGCCACTGCCTTTGCTTCTGTCCACTTCGTAAAATAATCTACAGCGACAATAAGGAATTTGACCCGTCCCGCAGCTTCCGGAAATGGCCCCACTATATCTATTCCCCATTTCTGAAAAGGCCATGCAGAAGTAACAGGTACCAAATTATGCTTTGCCTTCAAACTAACCGGAGCATGCCGCTAGCAACTGTCACATTTTCTTAGTTCTTCAGTGACTAACTTATGCATCCCGGGCCAATAATATCCCAAAATTACCAACTTGTTTACAACCATGCGAGGTCCCATATGATTACCACAGATGCCTCCATGTACCTCCTGAACAACTCTTTTTGCTTCTTCCATTATTGTTAAACATCGTAATAATGGTCCCAGATACGTTTTTCTATACAAGATACCATTTTGCAACTGATACTGTAATGAATTAACCTTAACCTTTCGCGCATTTTCTCTATCTTCAGGTAAACATCCATCATTCAAGTACTTCCAGATAGGCCAAAACCATTCTTCAGTCATAACAGATACTTCTCCTACTTGTTGATTTAAAACCGACGGCTCTTCCAACACTTCCACTCTTATTTCTTTAGCCAAATGTTGAAATGAAGTAGATGCTAACTTACTTAACACATCTGCTTTCTTGTTCTTCCCTCTTGAAACATATTCCACCTCGCAACTTGCCAAATAGAGAGTCATAACAGTACTTTTGGCCTCATAATCCCCTTTGATATGATTAGCTACCAATAGGGAATCAACATGCGATTTCACATCAGCAGCACCCATCCTTTTTGCCAGTCGCAAACCTGTAAACTCATAACAAAGGCGACACAAAGATTTAGTTTACCCGACACCCCCTTCCGACATATTCTTCTTATGTTACCTAGTATTTAAATTGAAAATACAGCTTCAATGTATGAGCTATTAACCTTCCAATAAAGCCTCATACTCTGCCTCATTATTAGATACATTAAAATCGAATTTGAGAGCATATGTCAATTCATCCCCCTCTGGACTAATTAATAGCAACCCTGTCAAATACAGAGGATATGCTCATGTCCATAAAAAAATTATATTAAAAAATTTTAAATAAGGAATTAAAAAGAAAGGAACAAACCTGCCCCAGCACCATTTTCTCCCGAGGACCCATCTGTAAACAAACTCCACACTTGTCTAGATGCGTTCTCGGATATGTTTGAATTGGTTTTAGCCGTACAACTTTATTATTTCCAACAGGCATTTCTGCAAGGAAGTCTGCTACTACCTGTCCCTTTATTGCTGTGCGAGGTTTAAACTGGATATCATATTGCCCTAATTCAACAGCCCACTTTACCATTTTCCCAGATACCTCAGGTCTCCTTAACACTTGATTTATAGAGGATGTTGTCAAAATTTCTACTGTATGTGCCTGAAAATAACGCCGCAAACGTCTGGCTGATAAAACGAGCGCGTATACAAGTTTCTCCATGAGCGAATATCGCATCTCATAATCCTTCAAAACCTTGCTTACATAATAAATTGGCATCTGCTTCTGTCCTCTTTCAGCAACCAAAACAGAACTAACAGCACCCTCTGACACCGCCAAATACATTTGCAAAATCTCCCCCACAATTGGTGCAGTTAATGTGGGAAGGGTTACCAAAAACTCTTTTAACTTTTGAATGCATCTTCTGCTTCTACAGTCCAACAAAAATCTGATTTCTCAATACTTGACTTTAACACTTGCATAAATGGTAACGATCGCTCTGCTACCTTTGATACAAATCTTTGTAATGCTACAAGTCTTCCATTTAAAATTTGCACATCCTTAACAGTAGCTGGAGATCCCATTTGAAGTATCGCATCTACTTTTTCCGGGCAAGCTTTAATACCTTCATCATTTACTATCATCCCCAAGAATTTTCCGGTACTCATGCCAAAAGAGCACTTTTTAGGATTCAAACGCATATTTATTTCTTTAAGCTACGCAAATGTTTCTTCTATATCCAAGAACATGTCATCTTCACTTCTGCTTTTAATAACTATATCATCCACATAAGCTTCCAAATTTTTACCCACTTGTTTTTGAAAAGCCCAATCCATAAGGCGTTGATAAGTTGCACCTGCATTTTTAAGACCAAAAGGCATTTTGGCATAACAAAACATCCCTTTTCTTGTAATAAAAGCAGTCTTATCTTCATCCTCTTTCGCCATTTGGATCTGATGATATCCCTTATATGCATCTAAAAACACTTCCACCGGAAGCCAACCACCGAATCAACTTTCAAATCAATTTCGGGAAGTGGATAACAGTCCTTAGGACACGCATTATTTACATCCTTAAAATCGATACACATCCTCCAAGATCCATCCGGCTTTTTTACTAACACCGGATTTGACACCCAATATGTGTAATGTATTTCTCTAAGAATTCCGGCTTCCACTAATTTCGCCACTTCCTCATTGACAGCATTTGCTCTTTCGGTATCCATTCCTCTTTGTCTCTGCTGTACAGGTTTACTTCCTGGATATAAAGCCAACTTATGCTCAGATAACGTTCTAGGAACCCCCGTCATATCCGACGGTTCCCAAGCAAATACATCCACATTCTTTTTTAATAAAGCATATAATCTTTCTCGAGCTTTTTCTGATAAACCGGTTCCTATCTGCAACTTTTGATCTGGGAACTTTGAGTTGATCACCCACTTTTCTTTTCCTATCCCATCCTTATCCACTTTATCTAAACATGAGTGGATATTCACGTTGTATACCTGTATCCCCGGATCTGCTGACAAAGTAGCAACTCCCCCTGGTGTTGGAAATCGAATCATTCCATGCATCACAGATATCACGGCACCTAATCTTCTCAACACTGGTCTTCCCAAAATAACATTATGTACTGATGAAGCCGAAACTACCAAAAACGTAACTTCCAGTTGTCGCATCTGTAAACCATTTCCAAAAACCATAGGTAAAGTTATTTCTCCAATTGGTTTAACTACCTCACCTGCAAATCCCACTAAAGGTATCGTTGTTGACCGCAACTGCGCACATGTGGTAGGCCCCATCTGTCGGAAACACTGTTCGTACATAATTTCTGTTGCACTTCCACAATCCACATGAATTCTCTTAACCATGAACCCCCCAATTCTTGCGGACACAATTACTGGCTCCTCTGTTGCCATCTGTTCCAATATAGGAGGAAAAGTTATTTCTTGATACTTCCAATCTATTTGCTTATTACTTCTTCCTCTGACATTCCTATACTGATCCGACCCTTGTAATTGCACCATATTGATCACAGGTGCATCCCCTCCTAGCAAATTGTTCCTAATTACCTTCACCAA
The DNA here is from genome assembly GCA_039602395.1 of Deinandra increscens subsp. villosa. Classification (NCBI taxonomy): domain Eukaryota; kingdom Viridiplantae; phylum Streptophyta; class Magnoliopsida; order Asterales; family Asteraceae; genus Deinandra; species Deinandra increscens. The sequence goes on along the minus strand of JBCNJP010000010.1, from coordinate 25,561,909 downwards.
ATGCCCTAACTTTCCTAATCTCACCGCTTTATCAATTTCCTTTTTTAACGTCCAACATGTATCTGTAGTGTGACCTCTGTCCTTGTGATACTCGCAATACTTATCCAAATTTCTTGTGGGTGCATTTCGCATCTTTGGTGGCGCAGGTAAATCTACTTTTTCTGTTGCCAAAATCTGCGTGGGAGTTTTAACCAGCTCTATCAACTTTGCTCCTTTATAACCCCCATGTGCATGTCCTGAGGATCCACCAAAATTTTTTCCTCTTGAATGGAAACCTTTCGCCCATTTATTTTGTGAAAAATGACCCATTGCCCTTACTGGTCCTCCATTTGTACGCCCACTAACCATAGAATTCTGTCGCATTTGCCCCGATCCACCATTAACATTGCTTAAATAAGCACATGCGTTTTTACCCCTGACAAATGCTCTTGCTTTATCCATTAATACATCCATTGACCTTGGCAAGTCCTCATGTAACTTTTCCACAAGTTGGGCACACTTTACCCCATGACAAAAGCCAGATATCCGCAATTGATCACTAGCACCCTCGACTCCCATACTCTCTTTGTTAAACCTTGTAATGAAATCTTCTATTGACTCATTATCCTTCCGCCGAATATTGTGCACTTCCGTCGGATCTTTCATACATCTTTTTTGTTGATTAAACTGACGTAAAAACTTATTTTTTAAGTCTTCAAAACTATCCACCTCTCCTGCTGGCAAGGAATCAAACCAAATTCTAGCTATCCCAGTGAAAGTTTGAACAAACATGTGACACCATATCTCCTCAGACCATTGTTCTAAACGAGCCGCAGAATAGAACTCAAAAATATGGTCATCCGGATCAGTCAAACCTCCATATTTCCTCACAACCGAAGGTAATTTTAACTTTTTTGGAAAAACCGCTTCAGAGATCCATAATGAAAACTTCGAATGTGACCTCATTGATTGAGGAATGTATGGTATCACTACATCTTTCACCGTAGCAAACTTGTTAACATTGTGTTTATCCAGTGTTCGTACAAGATCATCTTCCTCATGCATATACTCCTTTTGCTGTATTTGATCATCCCATTCTTTCACTAACTCTGCGCTTTTGCGTTCTCCATATTTCGTACTGCATCCTCTTCTATCTTCTGCAAATCCTCTTGTAACTGTCTCTTCTTCAACTGTAACAATAACTCCTTGTTTCGTAATAAGAATTCAACATCTAATTCGTCTAAATCATCGTATTTTGTCGCATGTGAATCTCTATTTCCCCCATTTTTGTTGACCAGAATAAAACGTTTTGACGAACCAGTACCTGGACCATCATCCTCCTGCGTTTTCTTACCAGATGATTCAGGTTCAGAAAATAACCTTGAATTTGGTACTATAACATTCTTCTCAGCTTGCAACGTTGCCGACTGCTTCGTTTTTGGAGTAAAAGACAAATCTGTCAACATTTCATTTCTAAACGAATTTCCTTCGACGTTCTTACCTCCCGACGAAGAATTGATCAACGATTTCTCCAAATCACTAGACGATTCCATCATTCTTAAGTAGTGTCAATTATCGGATGGCGCCACTGAAAAAGCAAGTAATCACCGGAGATAATTTGCCGCCATTTCAGGTTCGAGAATAATAGAAAAGTATTAAGTGATTAGAGAAGAAAGAAAGATTTCATTGATTCATAGAGAGAGAAAGTACAATCGCATGTGCAATACAGAAAGTACAAGTGTCCCAAACTATTCTAACTTTCAACTATTTATAGGCTCCGAGAACCATCTTCCAACCTTGCATCTGCAGAAGTCGCATGTATCTGTTTCCTGCACAAACACTTCTGGCAAACATCACATGCGAAGGACTTGGAAATAAGCGATCGGATGTGTATCACACATCCGGAGCATCGTTTACTTCATCAGGACTCATCCAGTTTTCCTCTAGGACTTGCACTTCCTCTGTTATTTATAAATTAACAGTCGAAGACTCCAATAGTTCCACTCTGATTTCTTTTGCTAGATGTTCAAATGCCACTGACGCTAATTTTCTTAGCGCATCTGCTTTTCTATTTTGAGCTCTTGATATGTGCAAGACTTCACATTTGTCAAAGGTTTTAATTAATTCTTGTACTTGTTCCAGATATAACATCATGTATTTGCCTTTTGCTTCGTATGTCCCAGCGATTTGAGTTGCAACAAGTAATGAGTCTACATAGGTTGTCAAATGTGTTACTCCCATCTTTTTGGCTAATCTCAAAGCTGAAACGAATACATTTCAGTGTTTAAGATTTTTAATGGTTAACACTTGCGAAACAAATGTAAGCAAATGCATGTGGATTTCGCTTGTGCACGTGTTTTTCTCATTAAACTTCACCAGATGCATGTGCTTGTGTCAACACACACTTTACTTCAAATGATCAGATGCATGAGTATATCCATACTCATACTCTTTTTTTTTCTAAAAGAAAAATAAAAGGCGTTAAAACTTATAAAGTTTTAAGTGTTAAGACATGCCAACAAGGCTTCGTATTCAGCTTCATTATTTGAGGTTGAGAAATTAAAACGAATCGCATATGTTAGCTCATCACCTTCCGGACTCTTTAGAATCAAGCCTGCATTTGACAAATGTTAGCTTTTGCCAACTTTTGGTAGAATAATCATTCTTTTAAGAGAAAAAGAAGGTAGAAAAACATCTTGTCGGACCTGCTCCTGAACCATCAGAATTAGAAGAACCATCTGTGTGAAGAGCCCACACTTGGTCTCTAGTTTCAGGAACGGTTATGATATTGACACTTGGGACAAATGGCACTTCCGCTAAGAATCTGCAACAACTTGCCCTTTCATGGAAACTCTTGGCTTGAATTCAATGTCAAATGGTCCAAGTTCATTGCCCATTTAATTAACCTTCCCGACATTTCTGGTTTCCATAAGATTCCTTGTATTGGGTAGGAAGTGAGTATGTTTACGGTATGAGCTTGAAAATAACGTCCCAACCTTCTAGTAGCTTGCACAATCGCTAAAATGACTCTTTCAATCATTGGATACCTTGTTTCATAATCCTTCAGCATTTTACATACATGTAATAAATCGAAAGTTGCTTATCCTCTCTTTCAGCCAGAAGCACATCACTTACAGCATGATCGGTAACGCCCTGGTACATTATTAATGGTTCCCCAACCTTTGGTGCTGTCAGGGTCGGAAGTGTAGCAAGGTCTGCTTTTAGCTCTTCAAAAGCTTAGTTAGCTTCAGGAGTCCATTCAAAGTTTTCTTTAAGACTTTCTTTTAATACCTTCATAAACGGTGTTGCTCTCTCAGCAGCTTTGGATACAAACCGATGTAAGGCAACCAACCTTCCATTTAATGTTTGATTTTTTTTTAACGGTCTTAGGATGCTGCATCTCCATAACCGCTTTTACCTTTCTTGGATGTGCTTGAATCCCATCCTTGTTGACTAATACTCCCAAAAATTTTCCTTCTTCCATAGCAAATGAACATTTTTTAGGATTCAATTTCATGTTCATTCTTCGCAAGTTTCCAGAAGTCTCTTCAATATCCCTTAACATATCTTCTTTATGGCAGCTTTTTATTACAACATCGTCTACATATGCTTCAAGATTTCTTCCTACTTGCATTTGGAAAGTCTTATCCATAAGTCTTTGGTAAGTTGCACCAGTGTTCTTGAGTCCAAATGGCATCCTTTTATAGCAAAACAATCCTTCATTGGTGATGAAAGCTGTTTTGTCTTCATCTTCTATGGCCATAACGATTTGATGGTAACCCTTATAAGCATCAAGGAATCATTTCCATCGATAACCTGCCAAGGAATCCACTTTAAAATCGATTTCTGGAAGTGGATAACAGTCTTTAGGGCAAGCTTTGTTAAGATCCTTAAAATCAATGCACATGCGCCACGTATTGTCAGGCTTTTTAACCAGAACAGGATTTGCGATCCATGTTTGATATAAGACCTCCCAAAGTATTCCTGCATTCACAAGTTTATCAACTTCCTCTTTAACCACACTATTTCTAACTTTGTCATAAGTTCGCCGCTTCTGCAGAATAGGCTTTACTTCTCGATAAACATTAAGCTTGTGTTCAGCAAAATGCTTCGGAACCCCTGCCATGTCTGCTGGCTCCCTTGTAAAGACGTTAATGCTATTTTTTAACAAATGGAACAGTTTCTTCCTTGGCTCCCCCTGCAATTGTGAGCCTATTTCGATGGTTTGATCAAGGAATCTTTCGTTAATCACCCATTTGTTTTTAGTAAGGATATCATCCTTAAACTTGCTTAAGTCTTCTTTTGATGTTACCGGTATATCGACTAATGCAACTTGCGAATCTACATCAGTTTTGACAGTTGCAATTCCCCTTGGGGTTGGAAATTGAACCATACCATGTGCGGTTGAAACAATGTCCCCAAAACCCTAAGTCCAGGCCTTCCAATGATTACATTATGAGGAGACGGAGTTGCAACTACAATGAATGTCATCATTTCTTCGCGGAAGAGTTTGTCATCTCCAAAGATCATCGGGAGAGTAATTTCTCCAATCGGATGTACTATCTCCCCTGAAAAGCCTATAAGTGTGGAAGTATGAGGCTTTAGTAGTTGTTGCACTTCTGAACCCATGAAGCAAGATTCGTACATAATTTCAGATGCACTTCCGGTATCAAGGTAAGCTCGCCTCACCAAGAAGCCGGAAATGCCGATTGTGACCACCACATGTTCTTCCTTTGATTCTTTTCCAGATAAAGGCGGAAATGTAATTTCTCGACTCTTCCATTGTTCTTCTTCAACTTTAGTTTTGACATTTTGACGCCAAACATTTGAACTTACCAGATGAGATAGCTTGTCGGATTTAATGGCTCTTTCAATTTCACTTCGCAAGTGTCGACAATTATCAGTATCATGGCCTCTATCTTTGTGAAAGTCACAATATTTGCTCACATCCATCCCTAAAGTATTCTGAGATCTTTACGGCTTTGCGAATTGCACGTTTACGGTGATCAATATCGCACTTGGTGTTTTAGTAAGTGACGTATCATCCCTAGTTCTGGGTTCCCACGTCTTTTTATAACCTCCAAAGTTTCCTTCCCTTCTTCGATCATAAGGTTGAAATCGATTTCTTCTCCAGGGTTGTTTTCTTGTCGGGGCTGAATGCACATTTGCATTTATGTTTTTAGGATTGGCTCCTTTTTTAGACCATTTCTGAGTATTAACACCTTGTATATTCCCTGATGGGCTTTTCCCTTGACATATATTCTCACCCGATCCATGAGCACTTCCATTGTTTTCGGTAAATCTTCATGTAACTTTTCTACATGGTGTGTATATCGAACACCATGGCAAAATCCTGATATTCGCAACTGATCTTGAGCTCCCGCTATCTTCATGGTTTCATTATTGAATCTCATCACAAAGTTTTCAAGGCTTTCATCACCTCTTCTTCGGATGTTATGCACTCCTGTTACTTCCTTGGTACATTTCTGTTGTTGGCTGAATTGTCTTAAGAATTTAATTCTTAAGTCTTCAAAGCTGCTAATTTGCGCGTTCGGAAGTGTATCAAACCAGATTCTAGTAGATCCGATAAAGGTTTGCACTAGCATATGACACCAAGTTTCTTCTGACCAACGTTCTAACCTTCCAGCAGTGATGAAGTAAAAAATGTGATCATCAGGATCTGTCAATCCACCATACTTCTTAATAGAGGTTGGCATTTTTAACTTTGATGGGAATTTGGCATTTGCGATCCAATCTTCAAATTTGGAATGCTCTTGCATGGATACAGGGAAATAAGGAACAATCACGTCCGGTGTTCCTAAAAACACGAGGCCCATAAATACATATGAAATTACCAATGTCTTTTTCTGAAAAGAGATCTTATTATCGTCGTACGGCCGATGCAAGCATAGCTTACTCGGGAATTAATGTATTAAGCTTCTTTTGATAGCTTTATAATGACACTTCCGATGCAAGTTCAACTTACTCGGAAATAATTTATCCCGAAGGCCTCTTTAGAGGTTTTAGCAAATGCCTATGAACTCTTCTCAACCCGATGCATGTATACACGTTTATATACATACTCGTTTTATTCTTTTAAGTATATGTATGTGCACAGGTAGGTGCTCATACTTTTCTTATATACGAAGTAAATGCATGTGCATATGTTAACACACATACTTAATTCCAAATAATCAGATGCATGAGCATTCTCATACTCATACTCTTTGTTTTTTTTTTACTTTTGAAAGAAACACTTAGCACATGAGTAAATCATTGATACAGATCTATCATGGAAAAGTTTGAAAAAAAAAATTTCCCGCTCCATTTTGACGCTGGAAGTTTCCAGTTTTGAACGACAATACTCATAAATAATTTTTATTTAATACGTCAATTATTCATCCGGTGAATATTCAAAAGATCTCCAGTTTCCGTTTTGTATCCAACAAATTCCAAGCAATATTGTCAACAATAATCATGCAAAATCACAAAATCATTAGAACACCATGAGATTTAACCATAACTAATCAGCATGTGAATAATTTCACAAACGGCATTGTAACTGATTCAATTTGCTCCGATGATCAATTCTTATAAAATAAAATTTATCCATAAATTTCAAAATCGAGAATAAATCCCCATGATTAAACTTTGTCAATCAAATATCTTAAAACTGTTTTTTCCGAAAATTCAGAATCAAAATTGTTACCTGATGCTTTTGCACATTTGTCAGACGTACGTTCATCATCTAGAATCTCCTTTGAATTCTTCCTAGCTCCAGTTTTTCCAGAACCACCTTCTGGAGTGAAGTTGAGTGTTGCCCAAACTTCTTGCAACAACGAGTCTCGTTTTTCCTTATCCTCTAATTGTTTTAACACTTCAACATTTCTAACAGGAAATCTCGACTGAAATCTTTTAATACGTCAAAATCATCATTCCGGACAACATTCCGGTCTAAATCATCTCGATCCAAATGCGTATCATCATCTGTTTGGTCCTGCAACGGAAACATTGAATCCTTCTTACTGAACTTTCCAGCTGAACCTGCAGAGCTGAAAATGTTCTTCGCTGAACTCATCGAATCGAAAATCGACTTCTTCTTCGTTGAATCGTCCAAATGCTTCTCCATTGTTCATCAATCCTAGAGAATACGGATGGCGCCAATTGATGAACCACAAAATCACACCATTCGTAGGTTTGACTCAATGATTCAACTAGGAATTAAGCTAATAGATGGAAAAGTATTGGAGTGAAGAGATATGTATTGATTTTATGTTAAACATAATACATTCAGAAATACACAGAGTTTGTGGTGTGGAAATGTGATCTCCAAGTTGAGAATTACAAATGGTACAATGAACTATTTATACTATTCCTAAAACCGCAGCTTTGTAAGCAGGATGGATGCACTTGCGTCTTGCTCATCCGCAACTGCATCATTCTAAAGCTCTTGGAGATATTTTGGTTTGATTGTCACCTGCGAGTTATCTTTGTTGTTACACTTGCATATCGCGATTTTGACCTCCCCTCATCATAAACGATACAGAACATATAAGATAATGAACAACACAAGATTTAATGTGGTTCGGTCGATATGTCCATGAGCTGCACACTAGGACGTGCTTGTACCCTCATTCAGTCTCCAGTGCACAAGCATTACAAATTTGACATGAATTGGATCGCATATGCCAAATTTCATCAAAGTTAGAGCAAATGCCAACTTCTGTATAAGACAGTATGGTGGATTGACAGTATCCTGATGATCACATTTTTTACCTTCATCACTGCTGGAATGCTAGAAAGTTGGTTAGAAGAAACTTGGTGTCAATATGCTTGTGCAAACCTTTACCGGATCTGCTAGCAAACAGATCAACTTCCGAATCACGCAATAATGTCAGTAGTCTTTGAAGACTTAAGAATTAAATTCTTAAGACAATTCAGCCAACGAACGGAATGTTACGATTGGAAATAACAGAAGTGCATAACCTAGTTCCGAAGAACAAGGTGATGAAAGCCAATTGACAAACTTTGTGATGAGATTCAACAATGAAACCATGAAGATAGCGGTAGCTCAAGGTCAGTTGAGAATCCATCGGGATTTTATCCATGGTAAGTTCGACTATACACACTTGATGAAGAATAAAATCCCACCGTGGAGGTAAGATTCGATCCTTCAATGATTAGAGAGAGATTAAGAGAATTGGAGAGGAAAGAGCGAGATCATGTTATATTTCATCCATTGAATCAAGGTTACAAGTGAAAAGGATTAGTACAAGAGATCTAAGTAAAAACACCTAGTTAAAGGTGTAAAATCTGGGATCCTCTATTATGAGCCTATAAATGCCTATTTATAGTCTCTTAGCTGTAACTGCCTCTTGACACTTGCGCTTGCGTTCTCGGAGTTGTATCACTTGCACTTCCGTATGGGCTTCGCTCATCAGCATCTGCTGATCCTTTATGTGCACTTCCAAGTCCAAGTGCATCTGATTTTGACCCATCCTCATCAAGTCCCCCTAGTCCATTAATTATTTACACAATGATAATGGACTAGAAATCAAGGATGTGTCACATTTCCGGCTGCCATGAAGGTTTGTTAGCCAACCTTTTAAATCCACATGCGTTTTTGATTTGTTGCCTCATTAAAAACCTTGTCCGGAAAAACCCCGTGGGAAAAAACCAGGACCAAGGGAAAAAGAGTGCAACACGCATCGTGCTTCAATTCGAAGAAACAATTTTTCAAAATTATCTAATAGGCAGGTTATCAGTCTTCAATGACTTTGAAGAACCGGTCATCAAGTCCCCCAGTCCTTATGCTATTTTGGAGAAAAATGGCTAAGGACTAGATCATGTGCATTGGAGAGAAGAATGCATGTGCGACGAGTTTTGTCGGCTTTGCAAAATCGCATTTGTAAGTGTAGGTCCAAGAGTCATTGCGACAGAAAAAAGGTCTTCTCATCACATAAATTCTTCCCGCCTTTACTAGGTCTTTTATTCGCAGATAATATTCTTCTTAATTTTACTGACAACTTCCATTGTGCATGTGCGCTATTCGGAAGTGTACTGATATGCTTCTTATTTTGGGATCTTTCTGGATATTTAACACTTCCAATATTTACACTCATATTTCGGAAGTACGTATGCATGTCTCTTGGGATGAAATAGAGAGACATTGAAGGTGTTGTTGATGACTCAGTTCCGGAGGCTCAATGAAAATGATCTCGTAAAATCATTGAATCATTAGATCATCGTGGAGATCAAATATAACAAATCATCATACCGATAATCGGTCATTTATCAAGGATTTTCAGTATCGAAAATCAACTTTCACGATCAGAAATTATTATCATATTTTTTTAGTAAATCAATGTTTCCAAAACAATTTATTTCAAGCGAGCACCGGGTAGAGTATTTTGATCAATGTCGTTTCTTCGGCAAACTGCCTAGTCCTTTTTGGATTATCGCCCAGGAGGAGCTGCTAATGATCAAGGGAGGTCGCAAGTGGAGACTCGTAATCAAGAAGATACTGTTTTCGGAAGTGTGGGTGAAGAGCCAGAAGTGGAACTTCATGCCTCCAAGGAGGGCTTTTCCTTCAGAACAATCTCTCTTGAAATTTCATTGGTCACTTCCGACACTTCAGAAGTGAAATGCATGCCTCTAACGAGGGCTTGTTTATCACTGACTCTAACTCATCCCCATCGTAGTCTCCCTAGTCCAATAATAATTTGTAAAATGATATCGGACTAATACTTCTGTTTTCACAAATGCACAGTTGGAAGTGTAGCTGCCCCTTCTGGTAAGTAAATTTCATTGGTTGATGTCGTGAAGATCTGTGTAACAATGCCAAAAGAGGTTTGACTTGTATTCTTTATTTTATTTTTTCATTTGCATTTCCGATGTGCTATGTCATTTGCGTTTCCGATTTTTCAGAAACCGAAGTTGTAGAATCAGAAATGAAGAAGAAGTTGGAGGAGATCGTGAAGGCTATGACTGAGGAACGTTAGCAGACGTAAGCTGATAATGATCTTTTAAATGAAAAGTTGAGCTTGATACGACTGATCAAGTAGCAAAGAATAAGCTTGTTTGATATGGAGCAAATGAAAGAGATGCTAAAGCCAATCCCACTTCCGAAGGCAGCAGCTCCGACTCAAAAGGCGGATGCTCCTTCTACTTCTGGAACAGATGCTCCTGATTAAGCCAGTAGGTAATTTCTCTTGAAATTGTGTTGAAACAATTATAAACAATCTTTCCCCAAAGTCCACTTATGTTGTGGCATTAAACAATTTACTTTTGTTTATGACTGATGATACTTTAACTTTGACTTTGTTGGAGCTGCATATGTTGCAGTCTTGAATATATGAATGCTTATGTATGCTTATGGATGTTTGTTTGAACTTCTTCTTTCTTTGCCATGTTTTGATATTATTTTCCTCATGGTTCACATAAGATGAGTCATATCGATATGCCCAAGGTAGATCACTCGCAGTCGAAGTGCACTGTTTTTACACTTGCAGTTGCGAAGCGGTTATACACTACCTTTGTCATGTAGGGCTTTTCATATTGTGGCTATTGACATTGATCTTTGCTTAACTCTTGCAAATATTCTTTAGAATTTCTGAGAAACTTCATGAGTTCTCCTTCACAAGTACTTTTGATAAGATCCTTAATAAAATTAGCAAAACTTTAAAGAAAGCTGACACATGCGTTTCCCCCCTATCAGATGCGTCCACCTTCAAAGGGTTTTAGCTACACGATGTCAATACCACTTTAAGAGTTAAGTTATTTTATTTTGAATTCAAATCTTTTCCTTGTGGTATAAAAGGTCCTTACATCCTTTGGTAAGGCTCAGTTGATCCATTTTCTTGAATGATCAACTCACAAGACCACTTCATAACATTAGCTATTCAGTAGCACTTGCGACCCTTAGAGAGCTTAAGTTGGATCTTTTATTAATAATCATAACATGCCTTTGTCCACTTAAGTTTGGCCATCTCTCTTTCGGGCTTCTGTTAGCAACCGTTGTACTAACAAGGTGTCCGGCCTGATCACCTCTTCCCAACATGCACTCTTTAGTTACCAATGAGACAGTTGAGGACAAGAAAAGCTTTTGCTTTATCTTGGGTTACCCTTTATGAATAAAGAAGTAACAGCGATACTGCATCAATGAATCGGCATGTGATCCTTTTTCGATGCACCCGCTAGTGACTCATGAACCATGTTGTAGGAAGCGAAATGTTTCGCATGTGAATTCCTTTAGAAAGGAAATTTTCATTTGTTCGGCATAGATGCTCCCTTAGAAAAGGAGTCTTATCGTTTTTCGTTGCATGTGCATGTGTACACGTGTGTACATAGCTTATTCAAATAAACATTTCTATTCAGCTTTCTCATGGAAAGGAAATAAGCACTTGCATTGATCTTAATAGGCAAAGGGAACAAATGCACTTGTTCTTTTATAGAACTTATTATTGATCATGAATATAAAGATAAGATCACAAAGTTTCATTTTCTATCTCTCCTTGCAATCTTCATTTACGACGTCACATGTAGCACTTTCATGGTTTTCGATGGATCTTCATGTAATTTTTCAACAAGGTGTGTCTTTGAACACCATGGCAGAATCTAGATATTCGCAACTGGTTTTGAGCTCCAACTATCTTCATGGTTTCGTTATTGAAGCGTACCATGAAATTTTCAAGGCTTTAATCACCTCTTCTTCAGATGTTGTGCACTTTCGTCACTTCCTTGGTACACTTCCGTTGTTGGCTGAATTGTCTCAGGAACTTGGTTCTTAAATCCTCAAAGCTGCTAATTTGTGCATTCGGAAGTGAATCGTACCAGACTCTGGCTGATCCGATAAAATTTTACACCAGCATGTGGCATCAAGTTTCTTCCGACCATCGTTCCAATCTTGCGGCTTTAAAGATGTGGATATCAGGTTCTGATAATCCATCAAATTTCTTTACGGATGTTGGTATCTTTAATTTTTTTGGAAATGTGGCAGTTGCGATCCATATGAAATCTCACTTCCACTTTGAATTGTTCTTGCATTGAGGCCGGAAAGTAAGACACAAACTCGTCTGGTGTTTTTGAAACACGAGGATCACTAGATCAAAATGAGACCTTCTATGCCTTTTCAAAAAAGGGCTTTAACATAATTCGTGTAAGGCAAAGGAATTCGTTGTCATGCCTTTAATTAAGAGGGCTTTTCAAAAGCATTAGATTTCTCTTCAATCTTTCATCATAGCACTTCCGATGCACATGTACATTACTCGGAAGTGCATATACTAACCTCTCATGAGGGCTTTAATAAGTGCATGTGAAGATCTTTTAAACAGATGCATGTGTACATGTACATGCACATACTCGTTTCTCTTCGTCAACAGATGCATGAGCATATGCATATGCTCATACTCTTTCATTTTTTTTTTTAGCTATGCACTTGAGAATGCTAGTTCATCCTTCATAAGGATTCTTCCTTGATTAGTGATTCAATTTGATAAGCTTTAGATGCTTTTACATTGATACTGGGAAATAAGGCATAACTACTTCCGAAATACTTGCAGTAGCAAAGATTCTTCTTGTCACAATGAATTTGCATGTCTTTTTAAGGACTTTTTGTTCACAAGCAACGTCTCATTAATGTCTTAGGTTTGAGTTATCACTTCCGGCATTCATTTCCGCCCTTTGGAAGTTGAACTTTTATGCCTCTTTTCGAGGGATTTTTATTCATAAGCAATGTCTCATTGAGACTTGCTGACCACTTCTGGCGTTGGTATCCATCTCTTGGAAGTGAATCATCATACCTCTTGCGAGGGCTTTTTATTCGTAAATGATCTCGTTTGAGATCTCATTTATCACTTCCGACTCTTTGAAAGCGTATCTTCATACCTCTATCGAGGGCTTCTTTTTATAGTAGTAAAAATCCAAAATGGATATGTTACTTGCACAGGGCAAAGTAATTCATGATCATATGCCTCTTATCAAGAGGGCTTTCTGAAGATTATACTTCATATAGATCTTTTATCATAGCACTTCCGATGCAAATACACATTATTCGGAAATGCATATGCGAGGCCTCTTATGTAGGCTTTGGTCGAAGCACTTCCGGGGCAAATGTATGCTACTAGGGGGTGCATATGCATAGGAAGATGTGATCATTTTTAGCTTGGCTGGTAGTTTAGCATTTGCGATCCAGTCTTCAAATTTGGAGTGTTCTCGCATGGAGGCAGGAAAGTAGGGCACAAGTTCGTCCGATGTTCTTGAAAACACGAGGACCATAGATCAAAATGAGATCACCAATGCCTTTTCTAAAGAAAGGACTTAGATCAAAATGAGATCACCAATGCCTTTTCTGAAAAAAGGTCTTATTATTACAGCACGGCCGGTGTAAGCATAGCTTACTCGGAAATGAACGTATCAACGTATCAGCCTCTTATTAAGGTTTTTATAGTAACACTTCCGATGCAAGTGTAACTTACTCGGAAGCCTTCATTCAGTATCCCTTTTTGAGAGTTCTCATCATGACACTTCCGATGCAAGTATAACTTACTCGGAAGTGCATATTCATAATCTCTTCTTGAAATGATCATATGCATGAGCACAGGCAGGTGCTCATACTTCTTCTCTTTTTTTTTTTACAAAATACTCAGCATGTGAGTGAGCCATTGGTATTGGCTTGTTGTGAGAATATTTTGAAAAAATCTCTTTCTCATCGGTTTCTATTTTCAAACCTTCTTGATTAATTAACTTCGTGTTTCGACCGGGTTCACAGCTTCGTTCAAAATTGATCCAAATCTCAAAATTTGCAAATTGGTGATCTTCTCAGAATTCACAAATTGGTGTCTTCAAGCTGTTCATCAGCTTCGAATTTTTATCATCATGAAACCACAAAGATATGAATCTACTTCTGATCTATTTTCAATTTCAAATTTCGTTGAATCCTTACTCAAGTCATCTCGAAAACACATCAAAATGATCTTGTTCGAACCCGTTTTCAATTTCGAACAATTTCCATCATCGTCATACTACTGATGCTAACAAGTTCGACTTTCATCAAGTCAAACGTTCTTACTCGTCAAGTAATCTCGAACACACATCAAGATGAATCTTGTGTCGAACCCGTTTTCAATTTCGAACAATTAATCCATCGATCGTGAATACTATTCTCGATTGCCAACAAGTTTGACTTTAAATCAAGTCAAACTGTTCTTAATAAGTCCACAAGTTGAGCATCAATTCGGATGTATTTGTGTCATCAATGGTTCAGAAGCTTTAATACATCCACATGAATCTATTTTCGGTTTGCAATTAATTTTTTAACGGTGCTCTCACCAAAATCGAAAATTCACAGGTGATGTTCTTCATCCAAGGTCATCAATGGCAGAAACTTAAATACTCTATGATCCTTTTCAAATCTGGTTTGATTACACTCGAATTCCAATCACGATATCATAGCAACTTTCAGAATCAGTTTTGGTTGAGTTTTCGTGAAAATCAAATTCACAATTCATCGAACGTTTGTTCATCGTTACCGTGCTTCATCTCGATCTTCATTTATACCCGAAACCCTATCAATATGGATCTAATTCTGATCGAAATCGAATTCCGATCACAGTAGCGGTTTCGGTTTTGAATTTCGTTAAGAATTCAAAAAGTTATTGCGATTTGAAGCTCATTCCATCTATATACATTCATACGCTATGTATTACGTATGAATACACACATATATATATATATATATATATATATATCTTCTTTTTTTTTTAACAAAAAATGATTCTAGCAGAAGTTCTTCATTCAAAAACCAGATTCAGAGAATAAGATGAAGAAATTATGATTAAACATAAGAATTCATACCTGAAAGAAGCTTCATTATTATAGATCTGAAACTTACCTTCCAGAAATCACCATAAGAGCTTGAATCAAGTTAATTCAACAAATATATTTTTCATAGACACCATAGCTTCGTTCATCCCCAAAATCGTCTTAAATCTCCAAAGGAAAAGCAAAGTTCGTGTCAACTACCGGATGGCGCCAATTGATGAAGAATAAAATCCCACCGTAGAGGTAAGATTCGATCCTTCAATGATTAGAGAGAGATTAAGAGAATTGGAGAGGAAAGAGCGAGATCATGTTATATTTCATCCATTGAATCAAGGTTACAAGTGAAAAGGATTAGTACAAGAGATCTAAGTAAAAACACCTAGTTAAAGGTGTAAAATCTGGGATCCTCTATTATGAGCCTATAAATGCCTATTTATAGTCTCTTAGCTGTAACTGCCTCTTGACACTTGCGCTTGCGTTCTCGGAGTTGTATCACTTGCACTTCCGTATGGGCTTCGCTCATCAGCATCTGCTGATCCTTTATGTGCACTTCCAAGTCCAAGTGCATCTGATTTTGACCCATCC
>JBCNJP010000010.1:25502513-25546025 GCA_039602395.1 Deinandra increscens subsp. villosa | reverse complement strand
ATTTGAGTGTTTTTAACGTGTTTACGAGTTGTTGCAGGTTCATCCATGGCGGCTTGCTACGTTTACGATCATCTCGGCGACGAAGATGACCTTTGGTGTTTACGATCGGAGTTACCGATCGATGTTTGCGACCCAAGTTTACGATTGGTGTTTACGGCTGGGCCAAATCAATTTCAAAATAACGGATCGTAAACCCAGTTATTGGATCGTAAACCCAGTTAATGGATCGTAAACCCATTTAGTGGACCGTAAACCCACAATAGGATCGTAAACCCAATACTTGAATCGTAAACTGGTGTTTTAATCATAAACACTTAATTTGGCACTTAATTTTCCTTTAAAAAAAAAATTCAATGTGTGGTTAAGTTAAAATCAATGTGTTTGTTAAATTGTGATTCAAAATCAAAATATTTCGCTTGAAAGTTTAAATTGAGATTTTCTGAACTTAAAATTCTTAACGTAATAATCAATTGAACTTCAAGAAGATGTTGACAAACATAATTGCACGTTGACGAACAAGTCTGATACATGTGTCTTGTCTTTCTCAGATGGCAGACGAGATGCTCGACAAAGAGATTAAGTTTGAACCAGATCATTGCATTCCTGCTTACCTTGAAGACCCACCAGAGAAGCACATGCCCCTATTTTATTCTCTAGTGGCAGGGATGAATTTTTGCAAAATCAATCATGCCCTGAGGACAAGTGTGCTGATTGACGAGCAACTTGTGAGAGAGTTCTGGGGCACAGCTAGAGCAAGTGCAGACAAGTCAAGAATCTCTGCTACTATTCAGAACAGGCCGCTTGTAATTCTGGAGGAAGATATAAGGAAAGGGCTAAACATCAATGATCGTGCTACCGATCCGATTGAATATCCAAAGGAAGCTGTTTTGGCGGGTGCTCAATCCATGGGATATGAAGGAAAATTCCCGCCTGTCTTTAAGAAGCTGTTGCCACATTACTGGAGGTGCCTGGCTCATTACATGCAGAAATCTTTTCTGGGCAAAAGGACAAGCTTCGATCAGCTCAACAAGCTATATGGAACTGCATTCGTCGCATTGGCCTTGGATTGGAACTTTAACTTCTCCAAGATGATGTTACTTGACTGGATAGGCAATGCGGACCTGAGCGCATGTGAACAGTTCCTGATGACACCTAGGTTTGTTCAAATGGTGGTCATGGAGAAGTACCCAATGATAGAAGAGAGAATAGAGAAGCTGGATATAAAGGTTATGGATTGTGGAGTGTTCGGGCTACAGACTCAAGACAGAAGGGGTAAAAATAGTTTTCAAGGAAGGCTGGAATGGGTCAAGAGGGGTGCATTTCCCGAGGTGGCAAGGGAACAAGAGATTGAAGAGTCTGAACCAGAAGCCGATGTGCCAACTATTAATGCATTTGTTGCTGAAGATCAAGATATAACAGCAACCCCAGCTGTAAATGTGCAAGATGAAAATGAGGTGATCCATTCAGATGAAGAAAACATTATGGATGATATCTTTCCAGTTCATGAAAATGTAAATGATGATGACATATATGGGGATTTGGGACCCATCAGTTACAAGAGATCAAGGGATGACATGCTCATGTCTTCGAGCAGCGATGCAACCCCTCCCGAGCTAAGTCTGAATATAGAGGATGTTCTTGAAGAACCCATCCCTGCTCGTGAACCATCACCAAGGAAGAAGACTGATCCAAGAAGCATAAGGTTCATGTTTACTAAGACTAGCTCAAGTCTGTTAATGGTCCATCCATCTGAGTCTAGCTCTCAAAGTTAACCTATTCAAGAAGAAAGCCCTATTCAAGAAGATACAATGATCCCAAGTGTTGAAGATCAACCTGCCCAAGTACAGACTGAAGGTCCTCTTCTGACCGAACGTAGCCCTATTCGGGAAGAAATGCAATTTCTGGAGGTTGACAACACTTTTGTTGTACCCAGTCCAGTGAGAGTGAGCGTCTCAACTGTGACAAGCCTGCCACCGACCATGCCTAGCTTTCGTCCATTCCAAGCTGCTGAGCTCCCAATCGAAATGAGGATAAGCACTGATCCTCATATTAACTTTCTGATGTCTCAGAACAGAATTAGAGAGTCTGAGATAAAAGCACTTCAAGCTGAGAACAGAAAAATGAAAGAGAAGGAGGTGGCTGACAAGAGCAGAATGAAGTATCTTTATGAGGCCCTGATGGACTTGAAGAAGAAATTTACTGATTTAAAGAGTGTTGTGGAGTCCAACACTTCAGGTGCCGCAGGTCAAAGTTCATCTCAAAGAGTGCAAAGTACAGAGGCAATGGATGTGGATGATGGAGATGACAGTTTTGAAATGTCTGACTATGCCCGTAGTGGAAGGGTCATCTCCAAAGCACCAGAAGGTCACGACAACTGGTTCAAGGAGTTCTTTCAAGGACCAGCCCCCACTCAATACACCATTGATGTGGGTGAAAGCTCAATAGACAGAAGAGGGAGTCGTAAAGCCATTCTGTGCTGGCACTATGATTCAGAGAAGAAATTGTTTGCCGTAATCCGTGACGGCTACAGTCCAGTGGAGTACTACAGAACACGTGCCCATTTTCATACCTGGACTGAGCCTGAGATTAGAAGTTTGCTAAGGGCTCCGTACATCAACCGATGGAACAGCTCAGAAGGAGATCTTATTCGCAACAATTTGCTGAGTCAACTAGAAAATAACTTTGCAAACTTCGAGCTAAAGCAAGTGAGATGGGTCGAGACTGGCATTAACCCAGTGACTGGAGAGTCCATAGGTGAAGCAAGGAGACCACCCACCAAGCGCACAAGAGTAATCAACATGTTGGATGAGATTGAAGATGGAATCTTAGTAAAAAACTTTGACTGTTGGTGTTATGATCCAACAACTCATGAGGTGGTGGTGCTCTGCAAAAGGATGAGGCAATTTCGCTTCTATGATCCGGTCGATTTGCTAAGATTTGGAGAAAAAGACATAAAGCTCCTTGCCTCCCAACCTATTCTCGGGGATGAGAACGATATGGAAAATGCTATAAGGGTGGGAATCTTTCATGGAACGGCGAATCGGATCGTAGAGAACGGATGGTGGTCAAACAATGTGCAGAACACGTTCAGATTCGATCTGCAGCTGCCATAGGTGGTCTAATGGTTCATGCCTAGGGGAAGATTGTTGGGCTAGTTATATTAGAGGCATGAACATTAGTTTTGGGCCTATTTAGTTTACATTTTGGGCCATGTGGGCCGATTTATTTGTATTTATGATTGGGCTTATAGTGTTTATGATTGGCCCTAGGGTTTGTATGAGATGGTATAAATACCTCTCTTTGTTTGTTTATGATTAAGCTTTGGAAATTACATTCACGATTTCTTCATCTCTCTTGGTGTTTCCGATCGGTTTTTCTTAGCTTCAAGTGTGTAGTATTTCTCATTCAAGACTTGATCTTTACCTTAGATCTAGTCTCTTTCTTCTACATACTTCTTGAATCAATCACATACGAGGATTCCGCACTCGTTTGTGATTAGATATCGTGTGTTTGGTTAGATTTCGGACCAACATCTTTAGCAAAATCTGACTTCTTCTACTGAACTTTTGTCATATCAAATCTGAACAGCCTATTTGTGAGCATACAATCCACTATGGTTTTCTGATCATTAAAGTTCCATTCACCTGGATTTATCTCTCTGTGTCGTGTGAATGATCCATCAGCTCTGTATACAATGTATCTGTCAGTAGCTAGATCCAATTCCATATGAGTAACAGGACAGTCAGTTCTGATGGACTACTATTTATCTTCATCATGAGGGACTGCTCTTGAGCACTTAATCTTTTGCCATCACCAGCAGAATTTCTTACATCACCAAGTTCTAAGTCAGATAAAGTAGTAAGCACTTCATTGCTGTCGAGTCTTAGAACTTCATTGGTGGTTGTAGTGAACAGGTAGAGACTTGAGTCTTCATCAAATCTCCAAGAAAGGATTATTCTTCTCTCAGTATGCATATCCTCAGGTTCTTTGTTTTTTTTTCTGAAGATGAGTCAGAACTAGAGGAAATGACTTGAGACCTCTTTCTTTTTGCCATTGATTTCTTTCTTCTTGATGTACCTGTAGTGGATTTTGGTGGGTTCAATGGGTTTGTTGCTTCAGTGGGTGCTGAGGTTAGTTGTGTAGAAGGTGGTTGTGTGGAATGGTGAGTTGATTTTTGGATTGAAGGAATATGGGATGTTGTGGGTTTTGGTTTGGGTAGGATCAGAGGTTCAATGGGGGTGAAGTTATTAGCTCTGAATTTTGGTGGAATGGGTTTGCTAGGTTTTGATCTTTTGGCTGGTGGTTTTGAGAATTAAGGTCTGCTGGCCCTGGGAGGGTTTCTTTTGGTAGGAATGGTGGGGATTTGTGTAGTAGTAGGTGGAGTAGAGGGTGTATTGCCAAGAAGTGAGTCTACGAGACTCATAGGTTTAGGAGGAAGAGAAGGTGTACCTGAGAAAGCTCCTAAGGTCTAGGAATTCTTGTTCTTTCTGATGTCCTTGACTGCTCCTTTCTTATCTCATCATACCTATCTCTTAGAGTGTTCAAAGAACATGGATTTATTGATTTCTTTTTTTCTCCTAAGATCTCTATGAAATATCTATTGAGTGCTCTTGTCTCCTCTGCTTTGGTAAGAGGAGCTTTAGCAATTTTCTGTGTTTCAACATTTTTTAATTGCTCATGGATGGCATAGTCTGCTTCAAATCTTTGACTGAGCCTGAAATCTCCTTCTTCTTCTACTACCATTGACATTAATCCACATAATTCATTAGCAGAGGTTAAGCTAATAGCTTCAGGTGTGACCCATCCTCTGGCTAAGATTATGTCTCTCCGTTTTTAAGTAATTCCCAGTTGGCATCATTTGCAGCTAGCCTGATCTTTTCCTTTTCCTCGTTTACTTCAAGGTCAGCTTCTTTGTCAAATGACTGATGCCTCTTTTCCTTGGCTTGGTCTAGTTTCTTCTTTCTTTCTTCCATAGACATTCTTTTAGCTTCTTTTATAAAATCAAAAACAACTTCATTGTTTTGATAAATTTGTAGGTTGTCTTGAAGTGAAAAAGCTTCAGCCATATCTCTATCCAGTCTTTCCTGTTCCATTCTTTCTAGTATGTCAGCTGTAAGTACAAAGTTTATCATACTTACATCAATATCAGGTAGGGTGGTTTCTTGCCCATCCAGAAGCCTTGTAGGTTCTGTGGCCTTTGCTTTCTCTACTTCAAATAGTTTTGCAGGAATCTTTACACCTTCTCCGCTTCTTCTTTTCAACTCACTGAATTTCTCCAGTTGAGCCATGTGAGTCATCATTCTTTCATTGAATTCTCTGGATAATGCTTTGTCACATTCTCTTCTCCCATCACGATCTTCACCCTGCCTGTCAAGAATAGGAATGAATATTGTTATTGAATAGTCAATTTTGTTTTCAAGAGTTGACACATTCTTGTAGGCAGGTTTGAACTTCTTCTCATGGTCAACCTGTAGTTGTTCATCATCAGTCATTTTCTTCTTACCCTTTACAAGATTTGGATTGTCAGTAGGGTAGGTTATGACTTTGTCACTGATGGCAGCTCTTTTGATAAATGGTGGTAGTGAATTGATCTTGACTTCACCTGTTCCTGGCTTGTATTTGGCCCAGTAGTTGGCCAAAATATCTCTTACTATATCTTCCATAGGAGTTGAAGGAGCTACAGGAACATATTTTGAATAGTCTTTTGTTGGTGGGAAGTAAGGTCCAAATTCCATGAGGTATCCTCTTTCATCTCTAACCCCTCCCAAGTCTACCGGAGGAGCTTCAATCATCAGTCTTTGTTTAGGTTCAACAGGAGGTGAAGGAGCAGAAGTTAACCAAGAAAAGCTGAATCCTTGATAAACTCTTTTTGCATGTAGCATTGCCAAATGTTTCTGCATCTTCCCAAATGTTTGCTTAAGTGAACTCAAACCTAATTGGCTGCTCTGTGTCTGCTACAAAGAACATGAGAGTGTTAGTTTCATCCTTTGAAGTAACTGTTTGCTCCGAGGTAACTTGATCAGCAGCAGTAACAATAGCCAGTTCCGAGATAATCTGATCGCCCGAGATAACATTTTCTCTAGAGGTAAATTGTTCACCCGGGGTAATGTTTTCTCGAGATAACATCTTCAGCTTCCGAGGTAACTTGATCATTTACCTCGGGATCAGTCAGATCTCTATAATCCTTCAAAACATCTTCTATTTGTTCATCAGCAATATCCATATCAATTTTGTACACATTTTTGTTCATTTCCTAGGTATTCTGATCTTTGTCAACAGTGTCCTCTTTCAGCACACTTTGAACTTCTTCATTATCTTTCTTTTCATTTCCATTATCACCATTGTTATCATCATCATTATCATCATCATCTTCATCCATCACTTCTATCTCAACATCAAGATCGACTCCTTCTTCAGCAATTGCCCTCATTTCAGGGGTAACAAAGTCTTTTTCAATAATCTACTGAATTTCTTTGATAGAAGCAGGAAGTGCTCTTGCAGCTATCATAGTGAAGAGAAACAGTTCCTTTAGGTTGTCTTTGTGTGGGGCCACAGCAAGAATGTCATCTATTGAGACTACTTTCCATGCTTCTTCAATTGTAAATGGCTCTCTTCCCACAGATTGAAACAACTTCAATCAAACCTCCTTGGGTACTCTTGTATACCAGTCAAATTCAGTAAAATCTTCTTCTCTATAAGCCCTATACCCCTCCATTTTGGTAGCCTCATCTTTATCTGTACCAAGTTCTTGTGGTGGAGTGCTGGCTTTTGATTTTGAGCTTGAGGTTTTGGTGACAACTTCCTCTACATAAGGAACCTGTTGATGCTTGATTTGCTTCAATTCTTCACTCTGCAATTTCACAGTGTGTGAAAGCAAAGTGAACTGTGTTTGTAAGTTTTGGTACAAAACTATGAATTCATTTAGTGAAAGCTTGCTCTCTATTGGTTTGTGTTGATACCTGAGATGAGCGTCGTGTGAAGTATCAATTTGATTCAAGACAACTCCAAGTTCAAGACAAAGTTGCTGCTGCCGAACCTAGTCCGAACTTGAGGTTCGGACAAGCCGAACTTCAGGTTCGCTAGGAGTTCAGACGGCAGTCTATAGATAGTGAGCTTAGTCTTTTTTTTTAGTTACGAAATGGTATGAGCGAGAGTCTGTGTTAGTCTTAAGTGTGTGTTTCTGAGGTGTTGAAAAAACATGTAAAGATCGATTCTATGGATGAGACGGAAGTTTTGTCATATATTGTGTTGAATGATTACATAAACCGAAGGAGTATACAAACGATTAAGCTCCGGGGGAGGTCGGACAGAACCTCCCCTCTCAACACATTGATCTGAGAAGACACTGGACAAAAACTTACAATGAAATACAAAGACTTCACTATTTATACTATTTCATTCTGGGCCGAACCTGGGACCTCCGAACCTGGAGTTCGGCCAAGGTTCGGAGCCTCCGAACCTTGAGTTCGGCCGAGGCTCGGACCCCAGACTTTGTCCACTCTCAAATCAGTCTGTTCGTCAATTCGAACAGTAACGGCCACACAAGGTTCATACACTAACAAATTCCCCCTTGGACGTTACTGTCGAATCCAGACATTGATCTTCTAGCAATCTTCAGTCAGCTTGCTGCAGACATCTCTATCTTTAGCAAACTCCCCTTGACTGAATCATCAGGTATGCAGGACACAATTCGAATCTTGTACAATCTCCACAACCAATAAAATTCCCCTAGCTTCAAGCACAACCATCCAATTGGAACCGGCATGTATGATAATGGTTTACTTCATAAGTTGTATCCGGAAATTATAAAGACACACGAACATCACTGCATCTTGATAATAATCTTCAATCTTCACCGAATTGTAACACATTCTGATCTTTATGAAAACAGACACGATCAGCATCTTCAATCACGGAAATTCCCCCTCAGCATCAAATCCATCCCAATATATTACTCCGGTAAACGTATATCTCGTTGCAGACTGGAATTTGACCAAGTCTTTCGACAACTCAAGAAAGTATCGGGCATATGACAGAAAGTTCCAAACCATAATTGAAAACTTTGACATATCGGTTCGCACGAACATCAGAATATACCACATTTCCATGAAGATCAAAAACCACCATCATCCCTGAACTGATTGCTTTTGAATATTCACTTTTTCAATTATAAAACTTTGAAAGTTTTGAAAGTTTTAGGGTCCCCAAATTCCCCCCTAAATAAGTGACATATTCAAATCTTCAATTTCTTATGATTCCAAACCCCGCATTCTTGTAGTGGAATGATAAACTCAAGTGGCCCGCAACGGAATGTTTAATCTCATTTAATCTTCAGTTTGTGTGGAATGATAATCTCCGACAAACGTTCCCAAGTAATCATAACCATGTCTCCGAATCTCTGTCCATCATCAGAAACACGTATTCTTGAATCTCTGTCCATCATCAAGAACCATGACTACCCACAAACACATTTCTTGAAATTCGATCACTAACTCATAACAAATATCGTGATCTGGATTTTCTTCAAACATAACACCCCACAGCTACCGAATCAAGGGTAAACTCGATAACTGATCCGCTTCTTTGAAATTCCCACCTAACGGGGGTTCGGGGGCAGCGCCCCTGAGAAGCGGGGTCCAAGGGGCGGCAGCCCCTGGCGGGGTCCAAGGGGCAGAGCCCCTGGCTGGGATCGAACTTTGTCCGATCTACCTCCGAACCCGGTCCTCCGAACCCTCTCCGAAACTGACCTTCGGACCTAGTCCGAACCTGACCTTCGGAGCCATCTCCGAACCTGACCTTCGGACCTCCGAACCTGGAGTTCGGAGCGGTTATTCCGAGCGTACTCCGAACCTGGAGTTCGGAGCGGTTACACCGAACGTGGAGTTCGGCCGAACGCGAAAAAACCAAAAAATTTCGGAAAAACTCACTAGATTCAGAATTTGATCGAATTTGAACATCCAGATGCTTCTGTTAGGTAAAAACATGACTCAGGAAGACTCGATTGATCAAAAATCAATCAGAAACACTTCCAATCACCCCTAACCGAAGATTTAACGTCTCAAAAATGAAGAAAAACGATAGATTTCCACCATAGAAAGAGCCAACAGCTCTGATACCACTTGAAAAAACATGTAAAGATCGATTCTATGGATGAGACGGAAGTTTTGTCATATATTGTGTTGAATGATTACATAAACCGAAGGAGTATACAAACGATTAAGCTCCGGGGGAGGTCGGACAGAACCTCCCCTCTCAACACATTGATCTGAGAAGACACTGGACAAAAACTTACAATGAAATACAAAGACTTCACTATTTATACTATTTCATTCTGGGCCGAACCTGGGACCTCCGAACCTGGAGTTCGGCCAAGGTTCGGAGCCTCCGAACCTTGAGTTCGGCCGAGGCTCGGACCCCAGACTTTGTCCACTCTCAAATCAGTCTGTTCGTCAATTCGAACAGTAACGGCCACACAAGGTTCATACACTAACAGGTGTGATTCTCTGAGTCTGTATTCTTTGTGTCTAGAGTTGTAATTGTTCGTTTGATTAATAAAACAACTCTTAATTACTCGTTTTCTATTCCGAATAGCTAGATTGATTAGACGATCCAACGCTCACGACTTCTCAAGTGGTATCTGAGCATTGTGGTTCAATCTACTGATCTGTGGTTGCTATTTTCGGAGTTTTTGAAACGAGATGAGTAGTTCTTGGTGATTTTCGAGTGTTTATATAAATTTTTTATCACTTTGATCGAGTCTTTTGTGAAAATTTTGCTCCTAAATCATTTCTTATCACTTTTCCTGATCTACTGCTACAAATCTTGTCAAAATCAGTTCAAAATCGAACGTTTTGAGAAAATGATAATGAAGTTCAGCTGTAACTGTTCAAGTTCGGACTAACTGCTCCGAAGTCCTAGTTCGGACGAGTTCGGAAGGAGTTCGGTCTCTGTTCAGTCTGAGTTCGGTTAACGTTCGTCTACATTTCTGTTTCGATCAAAGTTAGTACAAGGTTCTGGCTATATTGAGTTCGGACGGAGTTCGGAGTAAGCTCGGTATAGGTTCGGACAGAGTTCAGTGATAGTTCGGCATTTCTAGGTTCGATTGAAGTTCGGATTATTGTTTGAGGTTCGGAGAGAGTTTGGAACAGGTTCGGACAAGGTGTTAAAGTTCGGATAGGGTTAAAGGATCAGATTCAAACTTTTCAACGATGTCGGAATTTCAAGCTTTTGCCGTGATGCTGAATGCGATGCATACCATGATGAACTTCGATAACGAAATTGGAACAAGTCAGAAAGTTCCCAAGTTGTTGAAGTTGGAAGATTATCAGAATTGGAAGCAACGATTTCCGGCTTACATAAGTACGAATGATATCGATTTGTGGATTCCGATCAAAGGAAACTTTATCAACATCCGACTGATCAAGGAGATTTCAAGGAAGTTCCTACCTTCGACATTGCTAAAAGGAAATCGTACGAGCTTGAACAAAAAGTTTTCGGTTATCTTACAATGGATTTACCTACTGAGTTGCTACATCAATTTAGTACTTGTAAGAAATCTAAGCAATTGTGGATTGCTTTATCGGCTAGATGTGAAGGTAATGATGACTACAAGAAGGGTCAGAAGAAAGTGTTGAATAAAGAATTTGATAACTTTCAACATTATGATAATGAAAATATTTTTTCTCTTGTTTCAAGGTTTTCACATTTGATTAGTGAAATAAAGGTTGTTGGAATTGAGAAAACTGATGCTGATTTGAAGGAAAAGATTATGGAAGCTTTGCCTTTAAGTGGGAAAACTATGTTTTGCTACTCACCCATGATAAAGAATACTCTACGTTGAAATTTCACGAGCTTACTGGAAAACTTCATGCTCGGGAAATGGAAATGTTAAATTCAAAGAAGTCAACTGCTACTTTACAAAATCTTGAGTTGTATCATGGTGAGAATACGGCTAGCATGAGTGGGCTGGGATATAATTCCACAGGCCTTTAGATGACCGATGAATTATGTACTAAGGTATTCGCTTCCTTTATCAGATCAAAGTATTTTAATAGTACGACTTAACTGATTTTGTACTTCGCTTTGGAACTATTTGAATTTTTAAAAGGTATCATGTTTATGCTTCATTAGATAGACATAAGAAAATTTGCTATAGTCATCTATGAAGGTTACGAAGTACCTTTGATGATTCCTTGTAATAGTCCTAAAGGGTCCACACACATCAGTATGGATTAGGCCTAATAGAACATTGGCTCGTTCGCCAACAAGGGTGAAGGCTGACTTGGTTAATTTAACAGATAAACATGACTCGCATTCATTGAAGGAGTTTGCATTAATGGATTCGAGAATCCTTGCATTTTGTAGCTTTTCGATACGGGCATTGCTTATATGACCAAGTCTACAATGCCATAGGGATAATTACTATCAGTTTTGACTCATTTAAAAACATGATTGATTTGGTCGTTTTTTTAAACATCTTTCTCATATATACCATGTGAAGGTTTAGCCTCAGATATTTAAGTATGTTAAAAGAGAAACTCCATTAAACTTGTACTTAAAACTTTGTTCAAACAATGAAGATCCTAGACAAACCAGGTGCATATAAACAGTTATCTAAAGTAACTACAAGGACAGAATGACATGTTAATGAATAAACACAAGTTGCGAGAACCGGGACTCTTTTGCCATCACCCAAGAGCTCCATGTTGGCTTATTCCAGTTTCTTCCACTTTTCAAGTTCTTGCAAAACATTAACAATGTGGGACCACATCCAGTATCAAATACCTATGTATTGGATGAAACAGTAAAAAGTTCCATAACATTTATTGAAATACCTGTGAGGAACTCTGTTTAGAGTTTCTAGTCATCTTTAGTTTGGCTAGATATGTGATACAATTTCGTTTCCAGTGTCCTATTTGGTCTCATTCATGACATTGGCGTTCCTCGGGAGGCAGGAGTGATTTAGCAGCCTTTTTGCCCTTGATTTCATGAGCTTTGGTCTTTGATTTGGTTTTTGTGACATCCGAGAATTTCAAGGTTTACTTCCGTTAGACAATTTCCGTTAGTTACGTTATAAGTGTTAACTTAGTAACTAATGCTTAACTAGGCCGAATACGTCCACGACCTTTGGTTGATCACCAAACCCGCCCTTATGTGTTATGTGTTCAATTACTTATAGTTATTATGTGCAATGTGATTTAAATACATGACTTAGTATTGTGAATAGCATGACAACCCATGAACTGTACTTATCTTGCTTAAAATGTAAACTGGTCACTTCTGGGTTTCCAGCGAAACTACCGGGCGAAACTTTAGTGTCGCCCGGCTAGTCTACCCTCTGACTACCAGAGCCAGTTTCGCTTGGCCAGCGAAACTAGCCAGCGAAACTAGACCCTGATATATAATGACATAAAACCCTAGATATCACGTTTTTGCCTCATTTCATACAAAACACACACACACTCTCCTGAGATATTCTGGACCAGCTGATTCCAGCCAAGAACCATCAAGGAACCATCATCTTATCTCATCCATTTGGCCCTAGATCGAATCGTGAGTCCCCAAAACCATTCTTTATGCATTTATATGTGTTTTCTTGGTGTTTTACTTTAAAGCATGACCAAACCTCCATGGAATCACTTGATCTTCTGATATGTTGCCTAGGATTGCTAGATCTGTTATAAAGTTTATGACTTTACGTGTGAAATCCATCCATGTTGAAGATTTATGCTAGATTAGGTCATTTTAGGTTAAAATGTGTTTTTGGTGATTTGATGATGAAAATGCATGCTAAAGGTGTTAAAATGACTTCTGTGATATTGGTAAATGGTTATGTATGCTAGATAATGAATTGCATGTAATATGGAAGCTGTTAGATGGATTTTTAGGCTGATCCGTAGGTTTTTCGCGACTAGCGAAACTACTGTGTTCTCTGGGCGAAATTGTCCAGCGAAATTATGTGAATCTTCAACCAGCGACACTATGCAGCGAAACTGCAGTGTCGCCGGGTAAACCAACCAGACCTGTTCGGACGAAACTACCGAGCGAAATTCCCTGAACGAAAGTTCAAACCAGTTTCGGGCGAAACTAGGCTAACGAAACTGTGCCAACAGTTTCAAGCGAAACTAGCCTAGCGAAACTGTGTCATCGGGTATTGCCTAGCGAAAGTGCTGCCCCTGTACACAGCGAAACTGCCTAGCGAAACTGCTAGCGAAAATGTGACCAGAATCCAAACTTGTGCATTTTATTTGAATGTTATGCCATGATGATACATGCTTTGATTTCTAATGTATATGAACCCTTGTTTATGATCAACCATCGGTGTGTGTGTCGGTATGTCGAGTCGTAGTTCCAACGTGCTATGTTATGGGCCATAGTGACGATAAGTTAATGATTAGACACAAAACTAATACTTAAGACCTAAACGTGTTCATAGGTCTTCGATAAGCAATCAATATTTGGATTATTTAGCAAGTGTAGCAGTGCAACCCAAGGTGAGTGTCACTAACCCGTTTACTGTGAGCCCGTTAGGGACACACTGAATAACCTAATGAAAAACAATGCTGACAACTTTATGAGTGCTATGCACTACTTGATGAAACTGAAAAACTTAGAGTGCTATGCACCTACCTGATGAACTTGAAGTGTTTTATGGGAAACACTTGTGAATTACTTAAACAACTAATTCTAAAACAAAACTGAAAAATGTTTTCGGGATTCATAAGAACCCCAAAGTAAACCGTTTTAATATGGCTAGTGTAGGTTAAAGTCTAAACCACATGATATCACATGATTTCTAAGGATTGCCTTTTAACTGAAAAAGTCCTCAACTTAATTGTGCCATTAATTGTAAAGCGAGGGGATGTTGGGTAGATCTACTAGAGTTTGACAAACTCCGCCTCGTGACACTGGAGGTGCACGGAGGTACAATATCAGCCTATCTGACCGTGATCCCGAGAGGACACGGGGGAGGCAAAGCCGCGATGACATATGTCCGCAAAACAAAATAGCTGGAGGCGCTGCCACTACAATTATCGGTCAGCTTTGGTACAAACTTCCTTAGTGCATGGAACAACGGATTAGCTACCCGCGATATCGGTTGAGCACTTTAACTACACAAAACTAGTACATACCAGATAACGTAGGTTACGGACAATACTTTTACCAAACCACAATACTATGATTTTGGTTATCATTAAGCGTTGCTTTTCACAATTAAATTGTACATAAGAATATGTTTATACGATTATGATGTATGAGACCGGGCCACTGCATGACAAGCCCACTGTGAACTCACCAACCGTTAGGTTGACACTTGCGTGGTTTTAACTTTTGCAGATCGCTAAGGGGTATCCGCTGGAGGTTGGCATGGCACTTGAAGATTTCTTATTTTAAACTCAAACTTGGGAATTTAATAACAATTCATGTTTTGTAATTTCAGCACGTGGTTAGTGCTAAGATACTTATGTTTATTTTCCGCTGCGTACTTTTAAAACTGTTTTTATTATGAACATTTGGACTTTACTCTGATTCGTTTAGTATTTGTAACTAATGGTTGTGGTCCTGGTTTGCTCGCACTCCTTAACGGTATAAACTTCGTTAGTGGTTGATTTGGGGGTGTGACAGATTGGTATCAGAGCCATAAGTTGCAGAGAACTGGAATCATTTTCTAAAACGATTTGGAAACTGCAACTTGAAAACCTTAGTTACAAACGAACAAACAAAATTCCCAAAACCAAAATAATTACGTGCCAACCTGGGATACTCGCTCTGCTGTGTAAGTAAAAGCTTAGTACGTATGTATATATATATAGATATAAATATATATATAGACCGTGTCTAGGAAGTCTAACGGAAAACCTTAGGAAAATTTTCACACACGAATACGAAACGCGAACGCTAATGCGCGCACTATGCCGGGGGAAAGCGACAACGAAACGATGCTACGCGTTACGTCCTGATTTCTACTACGATGACGACGCCGACGGTGACTTTTATGGGAAAGCCGACTTTCGACGATAGCTACTTACGACTTACGACGTTCTCCGACGACGCCTCGATTTTGCACAAACTTTTCTGGACTAATAGTGGGATAACGGGAATTGTTAATATACATATTTTGGGATATGTATAAAGTATAACTGTGACTGAACACTGGCTACTTTAACTGTTCAGCAAAATGTCTGGAAGGGCTGGAAGGAACAACATTAACTTGACACCCGCGCAACTGCAAGCGATGATTAACGAACATGTGCAAGCTGCCGTGGCAGCCGTCCAAGCTACAATTGCCGCGCATGGTAATTATTATGCCGGTTAAGGCACAAAGCAGTTATATTTTGAATTGTTTAAAACCCGAACTATCTATTGCATCAGGAAACCAGCATCACTGTACGTTTAAGTCTTTCATGGACTGTAAGCCGATGACGTTCTCCGGCGAGGAAGGAGCGGTGGGACTCCTTAGATGGATCGATAAGTCTGAAAAGGTTTTCTCCATGTGTAACTGCCCTGCTGGAGACAAAGTGAAGTTCGCGACTGGTACCTTTGAAGGAGCTGCTCTTACCTGGTAGAATGCTGAAATCCAGATGATTGGGATTGATGCGGCTAATAACATGGAATGGGGAGCATTTAAGGAACTGATTATGGAGGAGTACTGCCCCCGTGACCAAGTGAAGAAGTTAGAGGGCGAATTCTTGAATCTGAAAATGATTGGGTTTGAAGTTGAGCAATATACTGCGTGTTACCATGAGTACGCGGTCTTGTGCCCCACGATGGTCGATGCTGAGTTCAAACGCATTGAACGTTATCTGGAAGGCCTCGCGCCTCAAATCAAAGGACTAGTGACTGCCAGCAACCCCGCAACCGTGCAGCAAGCCATCCGTTTGGCTCACAAGCTTACTGATCAGGAAGTCGAGAAGGGTACACTTCCTGCTAAGGCCATAGAGAAAACTGCCTTAAGTGGCAAAAGGAAAGCTGATGATGAAGCTCCTGAAAACTCCATGAACAATCATAGTGTGGGAAACAGCACTGGGAGGTCCTATAACTCCCAAGGTCAAAGCAAAAGGTCTGGGAATAACAGTGGGAACAACCGCGAGGGCGGTAATGGTCAGAGCAACTACAAGGGTAACCTGCCCAAGTGTAACAAGTGTGGGAAGCATCACACAGGTATTTGCAGAAGAAGTTTAAGCTGTGAAAGGTGTGGCAAGAAAAGCCACGAGGCAAAGGACTGTTGGGCGATTCTTCCCGAGCAACAAAACCGCCTAAGGCAAAACAACAACAATCATGGCAACAACAACCATGGAAACAACCGGGGCAATGGGAACAACAATGGCCAGAACCGTAATAACAACAATGAAGCTCCCAGAGGGAATGGAAATGGGAACTGCTATGAATGCGGTGCTCAAGGCCACATAAAAAGGGACTGCCCGCAGTTAAGAAGACAGGGAAATGGTAATCAAGGAAACAATGGTGGGAACGGTAATGGCGGAGGAAATGGTAACGGGAATGGCAACGGGAATGGTGGAAATGGCAGGGGAAGAGCTTTTGTCATGGGTCAAGGTGAAGCTCGCAACGACGCCAACGTGATTAATGGTAAATTCATCCTAAATGGTTTCTTTGCTACTGTATTGTTTGATTCTGGTGCTGAAAGAAGCTTTATTTCCACTAAATTTGCTAAGATGATTAATGCTAAACCAATTGCCTTAGATGCTAAATATGTGGTAGAACTAGCAAATGGTAAACTCCATGATACAACCCAAATAGTTAAGGACTGTAAGTTAGAACTAGCTGGCCATACGTTAGGAATCGATCTTATGCCTTTCCCGATTGGTAGTTTTGATGTTATAGTAGGAATGGACTGGTTATCTGAAAACCGCGCTGAAATCTTATGTCAAGAAAAAGTGGTTCGTATTCCACTCAAGGACAGTGAAGTGTTAACAGTTCAAGGTGAAAAAGGTGGAACAGTCACCGGTATTATTTCGTTTCTTAAGGCTCAAAAGTGCCTTCGTAAAGGTCACTTCGCGATTCTTGCAAATGTCACCGACACGACACTTCCCGAGTGTAGAATCAACGACTACCCGATAGTCCGCGACTTCCAAGATGTATTTCCTGAAGATCTGCCTGGTTTGCCTCCATTTCGACAAGTCGAGTTTGGAATCGATTTAACTCCTGGAGCCGCTCCGATTGCACGCGCACCTTACCGTTTGGCGGTAAGCGAACTCAACGAACTCTCCGCACAACTTCAAGAGTTACTCGACAAAGGGTTTATTTGTCCAAGTTCGTCTCCGTGGGGAGCACCGGTATTGTTTGTTAAGAAGAAGGATGGAACGTTCCGCATGTGTATCGACTACCGAGAGCTTAACAAGGTCACGATCAAGAATCGGTATCCACTTCCTCGAATCGACGATCTCTTCGACCAGCTGCAAGGTTCGAGCTACTTCTCAAAGATTGATCTACGGTCTGGATATCACCAACTTCGTGTTCGAGATGAGGATGTCCCCAAGACTGCTTTCAGAACTCGCTATGGTCATTACGAATTCCTGGTTATGCCGTTTGGGCTAACCAATGCACCTGCCGTATTTATGGATCTGATGAATCGAGTGTGCAAGCCGTACCTCGATAAGTTTGTGATAGTCTTCATTGATGATATTTTGATCTACTCCAAGACAAAGGAAGAACACGAGAGACACCTGCGACTTATCTTGGAATTACTCCGCAAGGAACAACTTTATGCTAAGTTTTCAAAGTGTGACTTTTGGATTCGCGAAGTCCAGTTTCTTGGACACATTGTTAATCAGGAAGGAATTCACGTCGACCCAGCTAAAGTGGAAGCTATCAAGAATTGGTCTACTCCAAGAGCGCCGACCGAAATCCGACAATTTTTGGGACTTGCCGGATATTACCGAAGATTCATTAAGGGTTTCTCGCAATTGGCCCAACCCTTAACAGCTTTAACGCACAAAGGAGTGCAATATAGATGGGGTGAAAAAAAAGAACGCGCGTTTCAAACTCTTAAGGACATGTTATGTTCAGCTCCGATTCTCGCGTTACCCGATGGGGTTGACGACTTTGTAGTTTATTGTGATGCATCCATCCAAGGACTCGGTTGTGTGTTGATGCAACGAGACAAAGTGATTGCCTACGGGTCCAGGCAACTGAAGGATACTGAGAAGAATTATACAACGCATGATTTGGAATTGGGAGCCGTTGTATTTGCACTTAAGATTTGGAGACATTACCTCTACGGAACAAAGTGCACAATATTTACCGACCACAAGAGCTTACAGCACATCTTTGAACAGAAGGACCTCAACATGCGACAACGACGGTGGGTCGAATTACTCAATGATTATGACTTAGCGATTAAGTATCACCCGGGAAAAGCCAATGTTGTGGCCGACGCCTTAAGCCGCAAGGAGTACGAAAAGCCTCGACGTGTACGAGCGCTGCAACTTACCATTCACACGGGATTGCCGAACCGGATCCGCGATGCCCAACAAGAAGCTTTAAAGGAAGAAAACTTCACGGCTGAAGCACTGCGAGGGGTGGATGGAATTTCTGAAGTTAAGTCCGACGGACTCAGATACTACAATGACAGAATTTGGGTTCCTTTACTTGGAAATCTTCGTGAGCTCGTGATGGACGAGGCTCACAAGTCAAGGTATTCGGTGCACCCTGGATCGGATAAAATGTACCAGGATTTGAAGAACTTGTATTGGTGGCCGAATATGAAAGCTGACATCGCGCGATATGTGGCTAAGTGTTTAACCTGCTCAAGAGTTAAGATCGAGTACCAAAAGCCTTCTGGGCTATTACAGCAACCAAAGATCCCAGAATGGAAATGGGAGGATATCGCAATGGATTTTGTAACGGGATTACCTCATCGATCGAATCGACCGGATCCGATTTGGGTTATCATTGATCGATTAACCAAATCTGCACACTTTATCCCGATGAAGGAAAACGACAATATGGATAAGTTGACAAAGCTGTACATTGACCGAATTGTGGCACGTCATGGAGTGCCTAAGACCATTATCTCAGATCGAGATCCTCGATTTACTTCCCGACTATGGCAATCTATGCAAGAAGCATTGGGAACCAGACTGGATATGAGTACAGCTTATCACCCGCAGACCGATGGTCAGACGGAACGAACTATTCAGACTTTGGAAGACATGCTCCGAGCTTGCGTTCTCGACTTCGGTAAGGATTGGGAGACTCACCTTCCGTTGGTGGAGTTCTCCTACAACAACACTTATCATTCAAGTATCGGTGCAGCACCTTTTGAAGCAGTTTATGGCAGGAAATGTAGATCGCCCGTGTGTTGGGCCGAAACGGGTGAGAAGGGACTCACTGGACCGGAAATTATTTATGATACCACGGAACGAATTATACAAATCAGAAAGCGGATAGCCGCAGCACGTGACAGACAAAAGAGCTATGCCGACAAACGCCGTAAACCTTTGAAGTTCGAGGTAGGCGACAAAGTGTTATTAAAGGTATCTCCCTGGAAAGGTGTGATACGCTTCGGAAAGCGTGGGAAGTTAAATCCTCGCTACATCGGTCCTTTTGAAATCATTGGGGAAGTAGGCCCGGTGGCCTACCGTTTACGACTCCCTGCCGAACTCGATGGAGTCCACAACGTGTTTCACGTCTCTAACCTAAAGAAATGTCTGGCTGAAGACACTGAAATAATTCCTTTGGAGGAATTGGAAATTGATGAACATTTGAGATTTATCGAGCAACCGGTAGAAATCATGGGACGGGAGGAGAAAGCCCTCAAACGTAGCAAGATTCCGATCGTCAAGGTACGATGGAACTCAAGGCGTGGACCAGAATATACTTGGGAACGAGAGGATCAGATGAAGAAAAAGTATCCTCACTTGTTCGGGCAAACGTCCACAGAAACTCAAGGTGTGATTTAATTTTGGGGACCAAAATTTCCTTAACGGGAGGAGGATGTGACGACCCTAAAACTTTTGCTTTCTTTCCCTAGCAAATACAGCAACAACGACAGCCGAGGCTGCGAACGCTACGACGCAAGAATAATTTTCGGGATGAAAATTCCAATTACAAGGAGATGATGTGACATCCGAGAATTTCAAGGTTTACTTCCGTTAGACAATTTCCGTTAGTTACGTTATAAGTGTTAACTTAGTAACTAATGCTTAACTAGGCCGAATACGTCCACGACCTTTGGTTGATCACCAAACCCGCCCTTATGTGTTATGTGTTCAATTACTTATAGTTATTATGTGCAATGTGATTTAAATACATGACTTAGTATTGTGAATAGCATGACAACCCATGAACTGTACTTATCTTGCTTAAAATGTAAACTGGTCACTTCTGGGTTTCCAGCGAAACTACCGGGCGAAACTATAGTGTCGCCCGGCTAGTCTACCCTCTGACTACCAGAGCCAGTTTCGCTTGGCCAGCGAAACTAGCCAGCGAAACTAGGCCCTGATATATAATGACATAAAACCCTAGATATCACATTTTTGCCTCATTTCATACGAAACTAGGCCATCAAGGAACCATCATCTTATCTCATCCATTTGGCCCTAGATCGAATCGTGAGTCCCCAAAACCATTCTTTATGCATTTATATGTGTTTTCTTGGTGTTTTACTTTAAAGCATGACCAAACCTCCATGGAATCACTTGATCTTCTGATATGTTGCCTAGGATTGCTAGATCTGTTATAAAGTTTATGACTTTACTTGTGAAATCCATCCATGTTGAAGATTTATGCTAGATTAGGTCATTTTAGGTTAAAATGTGTTTTTGGTGATTTGATGATGAAAATGCATGCTAAAGGTGTTAAAATGACTTCTGTGATATTGGTAAATGGTTATGTATGCTAGATAATGAATTGCATGTAATATGGAAGCTGTTAGATGGATTTTTAGGCTGATCCGTAGGTTTTTCGCGACTAGCGAAACTACTGTGTTCTCTGGGCGAAATTGTCCAGCGAAATTATGTGAATCTTCAACCAGCGACACTATGCAGCGAAACTGCAGTGTCGCCGGGTAAACCAACCAGACCTGTTCGGACGAAACTACCGAGCGAAATTCCCTGAACGAAAGTTCAAACCAGTTTCGGGCGAAACTAGGCTAGCGAAACTGTGCCAACAGTTTCAAGAGAAACTAGCCTAGCGAAACTGTGTCATCCGGTATTGCCTAGCGAAAGTGCTGCCCGTGTACACAGCGAAACTGCCTAGCGAAACTGCTAGCGAAATTGTGACCAGAATCCAAACTTGTGCATTTTATTTGAATGTTATGCCATGATGATACATGCTTTGATTTCTGATGTATATGAACCCTTGTTTATGATCAACCATCGGTTTCGTGTGTCGGTATGTCGAGTCGTAGTTCCAACGTGCTATGTTATGGGCCATAGTGACGATAAGTTAATGTTTAGACACAAAACTAATACTTAAGACCTAAACGTGTTCATAGGTCTTCGATAAGCAATCAATATTTGGATTATTTAGCAAGTGTAGCAGTGCAACCCAAGGTGAGTGTCACTAACCCGTTTACTGTGAGCCCGTTAGGGACACACTGAATAACCTAATGAAAAACAATGCTGACAACTTTATGAGTGCTATGCACTACTTGATGAAACTGAAAAACTTAGAGTGCTATGCACCAACCTGATGAACTTGAAGTGTTTTATGGGAAACACTTGTGAATTACTTAAACAACTAATTCTAAAACAAAACTGAAAAATGTTTTCGGGATTCATAAGAACCCCAAAGTAAACCGTTTTAATATGGCTAGTGTAGGTTAAAGTCTAAACCACATGATATCACATGATTTCTAAGGATTGCCTTTTAACTGAAAAAGTCCTCAACTTAATTGTGCTATTAATTGTAAAGCGAGGGGATGTTGGGTAGATCTACTGGAGTTTGACAAACTCCGCCTCGTGACACTGGAGGTGCACGGAGGTACAATATCAGCCTATCTGACCGTGATCCCGAGAGGACACGGGGGAGGCAAAGCCGCGATGACATATGTCCGCAAAACAAAATAGCTGGAGGCGCTGCCACTACAATTATCGGTCAGCTTTGGTACAAACTTCCTTAGTGCATGGAACAACGGATTAGCTACCCGCGATATCGGTTGAGCACTTTAACTACACAAAACTAGTACATACCAGATAACATAGGTTACGGACAATACTTTTACCAAACCACAATACTATGATTTTGGTTATCATTAAGCGTTGCTTTTCACAATTAAATTGTACATAAGAATATGTTTATACGATTATGATGTATGAGACCGGGCCACTACATGACAAGCCCACTGTGAACTCACCAACCGTTAGGTTGACACTTGCGTGGTTTTAACTTTTGCAGATCGCTAAGGGGTATCCGCTGGAGGTTGGCATGGCACTTGAAGATTTCTTATTTTAAACTCAAACTTGGGAATTTAATAACAATTCATGTTTTGTAATTTAAGCACGTGGTTAGTGCTAAGATACTTATGTTTATTTTCCGCTGCGTACTTTTAAAACTGTTTTTATTATGAACATTTGGACTTTACTCTGATTCGTTTAGTATTTGTAACTAACGGTTGTGGTCCTGGTTTGCTCGCACTCCTTAACGGTATAAACTCCGTTAGTGGTTGATTTGGGGGTGTGACAGTTTTTTTGACACCCATGTCCCTCACTCTAAGCACATCTGGTGTGGTTCTGATTTTTGCGCTAGGAAGTAAAGCTATGAGCCCACCAAATATCTCCATCGAGCAATTAATCGCATGGATACGATGAAACTCAGGGGGAGAGTTCACGCTATTGTACAATGCCATATTATCTGGTATGGGGTATCCAAGCTCATGTAGTCGGTCACGGTTAGCTATCATCATTACGACATGTTCATAAGTAGAGGAGTCAGGCGACACTTTGCAGTTCATAAGTTTTTGAAGTGCATTGTATTGTTCTTCTCTTTGATGATGTTAGGATCTTAGTGTACGAATTTTCAAAATATTAGTTTAACTTGTTGCACAAGTCATGATCAGAAGCATGTACACTAGACTGGTTCTTAATCGATCCCACCAGAGATCCAGATAACCCGCAAAATAAATCTAGTCGTGATGGAACCATTCGGGACACGATGGTTCAACGAAACAAACTCGCTAGATGGTTGATCACGATTAGGGTTTCGATTACAACAACTTGTAATCTAAAACTAGATAGAAACATAAAAGTAATAACTTTTATAGTGTTTCAAGAGAACCCGAGAACCGAGGTGATCGGCGACGGTAGACGGCGACCTGTGGTGGTGGTGGCTCCTCGTCGGCTTCAGTCCAACGCAGGGAAGGTAGGCGGCTACTCCTTTTCCTTGATTGATCTCCAAGTCCTCTACTTGATCAAAGCCTTAACAACCTCTAGAGTTTCTAGGTTGTGTCCTATTTATAGGATAAACCTAACTTGTTTTCCAAGTTCAAACGTCGTTACATTAACCACCCCTCGAGAATCGAATTTTAACAATTAAATAATTCAGTTCCGAACTTTACCCAGAACGAGCAGTTACACGGTAATGAGCCGTTATGACATAAGGGCCCTTTATGCCCAATGAGAGGTTACGTGTTAAACAAGTCAACTCTCATATAGGACATCCACCACATTGCTAATCTTGTTTACTATTTAATCGTGATAGGATAAATAATCATCCTACTTGTTCGTTGCCTAATGTGTAACCCTTTGTAGCATACCTCGTTAGTAACTTTGATATTATCCAACTATGGGACACCTAAACCAACAAACTCCTAGTTAGACGAATTATCAATAAGGGTCTTCATCATAGACAGCATTGGACGCCTATCTGCTTCTCACTCCCCCTAGCAAGGTATGACGGTCATTATCGTCAACTAGTTCTTTGAGATAATCAACTTCTTTGATTTATCTAAAATACTATAGCCTCTGGTAATAGCATCTATTATCCCTCTCTTGCGAACACTCGTTGAACATGAGACATGGATTATAATCATTCCCATGTATTGTTCAACAACTTCTAGTTTCATTTCCAATTTGAAAATGGTCAAAACGAACTACTTTTAGTTCGGGCACGGCCATGCATTTTCTACCAATTCAAATTCAACGACAGCGCCATAATGTTCAACTCTTGTTTTACTAAGAAAACAAATTCCCTTTGGTTACAAACAACTCCCATTAAGCATCAGATCACTCCCAAAATTAACACTATCACTGCCAGTTACGGATAGTGTTAGAAAGATCAAAGAATGAACTTGAAAGGCGGTTGTTCTAGTTTGCACTTTAGGTCTAGTAGTAAAACATCATACCAATTTTAAAATATCTTATGATTGAGATCCATGAGATAACTTGAAACGGGTTACGTCTAGTATTATTCTACTAATAAATATTTGTGAATATGATCCTCAACTCCCTTGAGCATTCATCTCATGAACCAACCATCAATTTACAATAGTCTTACATTCAGATTTGTTCACACATATCTGATCGCCTATGGACATTTAAAATACTCTTTTATTCACTTAACGTATTAATACTCGAAAACTGAAATGGTAGTTTTTGAAACTTTTAACCATTAAAATTCAACCAAACTCAAATTTTTTTATCTTACATTCGAGTGCACCAAAACTACTAATACAAATCAAATCCATTGTATAGAAAATCTAAGACCTATCTTATATGCATGCACCTCATGATTAACTTGAGGCATATGCTTAGTGAACGGATCCGCTAGATTTTGATCTGTATGAATCTTGCTTATTATGATGTCACCACGTTCCAGAATCTCACGTATATAATGGAACTTCCGTAGGATGTGCTTCGTGCTTTGATGCGACCTTGATTCCTTTAGCTGAGCAATAGTACCACTGTTGTCGCAAAACATCTCGATTCGCTTTTGTATGCTAGGTACAATATCGAGATCAACAATGAACTTCTTCATCCAAGTAGCTTCCTTGGTAGCATCAGATGCCGCTGTGTATTCCGATTCCGTAGTAAATTGCGCTACTACTGATTGCTTGGTACTCTTCTAAGTAACCACTCCACCATTCAAAGTAAAGATATATCCCATCTGCGATTAAGAATCATCTCAGTCTGTCCGAAAACTTGCATCTCTGTAACATCTTACACCAAGTTTTTCCTCTAGTCCTCCATATATCATAAACATATCCTTAGTCCTTCTCAAGTACTTTAGGATACCTTTCATAGCAATCTAGTGACTCTCACCAGGATTCTGTTGATATCTGGTTGTCATAATTAGGGCGTATGATACGTCTGGTCTAGTAGATAGCATGGCATACATTATGGAACCGATTGCAGATGCATATGGAGCTTTTCTCATATATTCTATCTGCTTGTCCGTCTTAAGACGTTGATGATTGTTTAGCACAGTTCTGTGTGCCATGGGCAAGAGTCCTTTCTTGGAATTTTGCATTGAGAAGCGTCGTATGACCTTGTCAATATATGTACTTTGGCTTAGTCCATTCAGCCGTTTCAATCTATCTCTATAGATCTTTATTCCTAAAATATAGGTGGCATCACCAAGATCCTTAATTGAGAAATATTTCTTCTACCAAGACTTCACGTCTTGAAGCATAGGTATATTGTTTCCAATGAGCAATATGTCATCTACATATAGGATAAGAAAAGTGATAAAGCTCCCACTTGCCTTCTTGTAAACACATGGCTCATGTTTGTTTTTGACAAAACCGAACTCTTTGATTTTCTAATCAAAACGAAGATTCCATCTTCGTGATGCTTGCTTCAATCCATAAATGGATTTGTTCAACTTTCATACCTTTTTAGTGTTCTTCGGATCTACAAAACCTTCAGGTTGTTGCATATAGTCATCTTCATCAAGATGTCCATTTAGAAACGTGGTCTTGACATCCATCTGCCATATTTCATAGTCATAATACGCAGCTATGGCAAGGAGAATCCTAATAGATTTAAGCATGGCTACAGGTGAAAAGGTTTCCACATAATCAATTCCTTGAGTCTGAGTAAATCCTTTTGCAACTAGCCTAGCCTTATAGGTTTGCACATTGCTATCCTTATTGGTTTTCAACTTAAAAACCCATTTACTTCCTACAACACGACTATCGGGTGGGAGTTCAACCAAATCCTAGACTTGGTTGTCAAAGATGGATTACATCTCAATGCCTATGGCTTCAAGCCATTTCTTAGATTAAGAATCTGAGGCTGTAGATTTATAGTTAACGGGTTCTTCCTGATCAACTATCAGAACATCATGAATTCCCAGCTACCTTTCTTGTTCATGACGATCTCGAGTACTTCAGCGGATGCCTTGTGTTATTAGTGGTTCCTGAATCCTTTCCGGTTCATGCTCAATAACATCTTGTTGAATGATTATACCGGCTTCAGGTTGAGTTACAGGTGATTCTCGGACTTCTTCTAGATCTACCTGATTATTTCCATCCCCACGGTGCAAGAACTCATCCTCTAAGAATGTTCCTCTATGTTTAATGAAAACTCGATTTTCAGTAGGGTTGTAGACATAGTAAACAACCTTTCAGGCATAACCGATGAAAACAATTTTATCGTCGTGGGGATCAAGTTTGTTCGAAGACTCCCTTGGAACATAGGCATTGCATCCCCATACCCTAAGGTAAGATAATTTGAAACTTTCCTATGCCATACCTCATATGGTGTCTTATCTACCTTCTTCGTAGGAGCGAGAGTCATAAGTTAGGCAGTAGTTTCAAGAGAAAAGCTCCAAAAGGAGTGTGGCAAGTTTGTACGACACATCATTGATCGAACCATGTCTAACAGTGTGTGATTTCTTCTTTCGGACACACCATTAAGTTGCGGCGTTCTAGGTGTGGTGAGTTGGGATATGATCCCGCATGCCTTTAGATATTCTTCGAACTTCTCACTTTGATATTCGCCACCTCAATCTGATCGAAGTGCTTTTATAATTTTACCGAGCTGGTTTTGTACTTCGTTCTGGTATTCTTTGAACTTTTCAAAAAGGCTTTGTGTTTATGTCGCATGAGATAAACGTGACCATATCTACTGAAATCATCAATAAGAGTAATGAAGTATCTATCTCCATTTCTAGACATTGTCCTGAAAGGACCACACACATTAGTATGTATGAGCCTCAACATGTTTTTCGCTCTTTCACCGACATTGGTAAAGGGAGACTTAGTCAACTTGCCACTTAAACATGATTCACACGTATCAGAAGACTCCAGACCAGTGGATTCTAAAATCCCCGTAGTCTGGAGTTTCTTGATGCGATTCTTCTATATGTGACGTAGTCGACAATGCCATCGGAACATGTGATTGACACTAGTCTTAGTACGTTTATTGGAGACGTTGTATAACACGTTATCACTAGTATCTATCTCATAGATCCCATTATGCGGTTAAGCCTCAAAATAGAACACATCATTCAAATACAAAGAAATGAAATCATTGTCATTATTCAAAGCATACTTGAAACCTTGTCTTTTCAAAGCAAATAAAGAAACAATATTTCCAGTCACACTAGGCACAAAACAACAATTGTTCAAAACAAGAGAAAAACCACTAGGTAAAAAAAATAGTAAAATCGACTATGGCCTTAACAACAACTTTCTGCCCGTTCCCAGCGTGCAGCTCAAGATCGCCTTGCTTCACATTTCTAACTCTTCTTAGTCCCTACAAATCATTACAGATATGAGTGCCACATCCAGTGTCTAACACCCATGATTTGCTAGAAAAACAAAATGATTTGATAACATGTATACATGCGGACTCTCCTGCAATTGATAGCTTCTTAAGCTTCACTCCAGCTAGGTATTTAGGGAAATTCCTCTTCCAGTTCCCTGTTTCATCACAATGAAAGCACTTTGCATCCTTCTGAGGATTTGCCTTAGGAGTTTCTGATTTCTTGCCTTTACCCTATTTATTGCTTTTCTTGCCCTTGGTTTTCTTAGCTTTCTTACCAATAAAACCATCTCGAACCATCAACACCGAACTAGTCCCAACTTTTTGTGGAATACTTGCTTCAGCAGTTTTAAGCATCTGATTCAGCTGTGTGATGGACTTACCCATGCCATTCGTGTTAAAGTTCAGAACGAACTGGTCGTATTACTTGGGCAGCGAGTTGAGGATTATATCCATAGTCAACTCATCACTTAGTGGATTTTCCAATCGTGCCAGATGGTCAACATAGCCCTTCATTTTTAGCACATGAGCACCAACTGGAGAATTTCCTACATATGACACGAGATGAGTGATCTTATCACCTCAAAATGCTCGTGATGAGCATGTTGCTGAAACATAGCTTTCAGCTGCTCCCTAGTGTCATATGCCATCTTATCAACCATGTTCCTTTGATGTTCGGGAACCATAGTTGCCAGTAGAAGGTAGGATACAATATGGGAGTCATCAACATGTCTAGCCTAGGTGACATGTGCAACACTAGTTCGCACTGCGGGTTCTTCAGGGATTGGATTCTCAAGAACATAGAATTTTTTCTCAGCCATGAGAACAATTCTCAGGTTGCGATACCAATCCATGGAGTTGGTGTCATTAAGCTTTTCCTTCTCAAGGATGGACTTAAGCATGAATATGGAGGAATGATTAACGGGTTTGGAATTAATTATTGACATGTAAATACAAGAATTTGATTAGAAGTTTCCATGCAAAAGCCTAATTAATTTTGACCCAAGAAAAACAAAATTGTTGATACATGAAAATGGCAAGATGCTAGATCAGACATAAGAAATTAGAAGAAAAAGACAAAGTTCAAATCTGCTTAGCCGAACCCACTCGAACCCAGTTCAGACAGAGTCTAGTTTGGGTGATCGGGGTCTTCTATATATTGTAGATTTGTGTTAGAATTTTGTAACTGAGCGTCTTAAGTGTTTGTTTCTTAAGGTGTATTCAGCATTTGAGCTCTAAGTCTTTTGTAACCTCTGTTTGGTTGATATATGAAAGATTGTGTTTGTATTTACATCCTTGTGTTGTTT
This sequence comes from Deinandra increscens subsp. villosa, assembly GCA_039602395.1. Taxonomy (NCBI): domain Eukaryota; kingdom Viridiplantae; phylum Streptophyta; class Magnoliopsida; order Asterales; family Asteraceae; genus Deinandra; species Deinandra increscens. The sequence continues at coordinate 25,517,050 of JBCNJP010000010.1, read as the reverse complement.
CGTTTACTAAAATAGCTTGAGTTGCGCATGATCCGACTTCCTGTTCACTTTCCAGTGGTATCAGAGCATTTGGTTAGTTGCCCAGCTCGATACCGAATCATTTTTACTGAATAACAAAGCATTTTTGGTGTTTTAGCTACTTTTTCACGTTTATCAATCATCAAAACTTGTGTTATTCAAAATTCGATCATTCCTGAGTACTCTTGACATCACGATGTTCATTTTCGTGTGTTTCTAGTTCATGTGATCGTTTCGGTGCGAAAAAACGTCAAATTCTTCGTCAGTTCGTCTGAGTGAGAACCGTCATCTGAAGTATAGGTTTAGTTGAACAACCGCTCCGAACTTCTGGTTCGTTTGAGTTTTTTTCACTTCATGTACTGGTTCGTATCCTGTTCGGTTAAAATCTCTGGTTCGGATAGAGTTCGAATGGAGTTCGTCTGAGTTCGGATAGGTTCGGATACTGGTCACTTCGTTTGAGTTTGGATAACTTCGGTTAAGTCATTCAGCTTGGATACAGTTTGGTTGGGTTTGGAAGACTTTAGTTTGTTCTCAGTTCGGTTAACATTTTGAATTCGTTTCCTGTTTGGCAGAGTTGAGACAAACACATTTCAGTTCGTTTTGAGTTCGGATAAATCGGAATTTGAAAATTTTCGAAATGTCGGAATTACATGCTTTTTCAGCGATTCAATCGCAGATGCAAACACTTCTGAACTACGACAATGAAATAGGAACAAGCCAGAAGTTTCCTAAACTATTCAATCTCAAAGATTACCATAATTAGAAAAAAGAGGTTCGAGTCGTACATTGGTACTTCTAATTGTGATCTCTGGATTGCAATTGATACCCCATTTACCTATCCGGTTGACTCTAACAATGTTCCAATTATGCAAAGGAATCTGTATGTACATGGACAAAAGGCTTATGGAGCACTTACTCAAGCTTTGCCAAAGGAATTATTGTATCAATTCAAAACGTGTAAAAATTCTCATACATTGTGGAATGCTCTGAAGGAAAGATTTGAAGGAAATGATTAATACAAAAAGAGCAAGAAGAAGGTTCTGCGAAAAGAATTCGATAATTTTAAACATTTTGATGGTGAGGGTGTTCCAGAATTGATTTCTAGATTTTGCCATCTTCAATCGGAAATGGATAATGTTGACATTAAGAAGGAAGATGAAGAGTTGAAAAAAAAATTACTCGAAGCACTGCCACCAAAATGGAACCTTATGTGTTAATGCTCACAAACGATAAAGAAATGATAGAGAATATTCAAAATGGAACCAAAATGGAACCAAAATGGAACCAAAATGGAACCAAAATGGAACCTTATGTGTTAATGCTCACAAATGATAGAGAATATTTAACGTTGACTTTCTTGAAATTGTTGGGAAAATTACAAGAAAGGGATCTTGAGATGAAAAATGTGAATAATACTCCTGCGGAAGTGCCGAATCCAGATGTGTATTATGGTTCAAATGCAGCGACAATTTCTGGAAAATTGGTTAAACATGCCAATTCTGCACCAGCAACAACATTCATAGATGGAAATGTGTCAAATGGTGGAAATATATCTACTTCCGAAGGTTATGAATCAAGTTATGAATCAAGAGTGTGTCCTGTTTCAATTCCTGCTAGCAATACCATGAATGCAAGCTAACTTGCTATGTCATTTAATACAACGGAGGACTATATGGCCCTAGTATCAGCTCTGGTATCATCGTACTACGGGGTTATCACTGGAAAAGTTAGCAATGCTGAGCTAACAGAAGAAGATTATGACCAGGTGGACCCGGATGATCTAGAATTGATGGATATTAGCTGGCAGTTTCCAATGTTGGCTAGAAGAGTGAAAAGATTCTTGAAGAAGACCGGAAGGAAAGATTAAAATTTTGGTGGACGCATTGGTTTTGATAAATCCAAGGTTAGTTGCTACAATTGCTCCAACATTGGTCACTTCGCAAGGGAATGCTCACAGCCAAAGAAGCAGGAATATCAAAAGTATACTCCAAAAGTTGAATCGTCAAATAACAATTCTAAATACAACACATTAAATTCAGGGAGTATTTCTAACCCTAAATTGATCCCACAAAACTCTTGTATCTCAAGAAGATAAGACTTATAATTTGGGTAATCAGTTTACTGATTCTTCTGCCTTAATGGTGACACATGTACAGGATGGTGATACAATGACTGAATACACTTCTGAAGGTGATGATGCAAATAATTGCACAGAATCAGTTGAAGACATTCACAATTTTTCTGAAGCTCAAGCTGCTTTTATGGCAAATACAATGTCTGATTCTGCGGATTTTGATGAAATTTTATTACTAAAGACGGAATTGGAAGTTTTGATGCAGGAGAAGGAAGCTCTAGTGAAAGATTGTGAAGCTGCTAAAGCCGAGGCTCAGGATGCAGCAAATGACTTTAAAGCTTTATTTCAAAAGAGTTATCCTTTACAACAAAAATATGAAAAGGCTCACAAGAATGCTTTGGAAGCAAGTGACAAGATAATCGCATTGCAAGAGGAGATGCAACAATTAGCTGATGAGAATAACACTGTCAAATTGGAGAATGGAGCTTTGAAAAAAAACAATCTCAAAGAATCAGTTGAAGCATTAATGGCGGATTTAGTTTGCTAAGTCTAAGAGTGATCTCTTAGATGTGAAAACCAAATTGTTTGATCAATTGTCTGTGACCAAAGCAGACATGGAAATTTATAAGACCAGATGGGAGGAAACCACAAAAGAATTGATGTCCTTACACGAGCAATTGCATATTCAGAAATATGAATTCAGCAAGCAATCAGAAATGCCCGTGTTAGCACAAAAGGACCTGGTTAATAATCAAAAAAATTATTTCTAATTTGAATATTGAAAATTTTGAATTAACCCACAAAATTGACACTTTTCAAATACCATTGTCATTTACCAATTTTCTATACAATAATGATAAGGGTAATGTGTCTGAAAAGCTTAACCAGGTTCCTGCTCCCATGGTTATAACCAATAGCCAATCTTCTATTCAAGCCGATGAGAAATTTCATTATACTTCTTACTAAAAGGAAGTGTATGTTCAATCACATTCCAAAACCACTAACAAGCAATCTAGTTTGAAATCTGCTCTAGAATTGGAAGTTGATGAGTTGTTTTATAATTTTTCTGATCTTGAAAAAATTAATGACTTAATTTCTGATCCTGAACCTGAGATGTCCAAAAATGTTTTGAACAACACTTAGGATGAACTCATTTCAAAATACAAATTTGATGAAATTAAGTCTGAACTCACAATACTGAGTGAGTATGAGCAGAAAAAGATTGCTAGGTCAAAATCGGTTGAGGGAAAGAAACCTAAAGATGGTGGGAATGGATACGAACCAGAGTCTGTTAAGTCAAAACCAATTTTTTTTTTTAAAAATGTTCAACTTCCAAAACACCAAATCATGAAAAGGGAAAATCCGGTGATCAAGTTCAAACTAAGAAGTTTGATAAATCTGTGAAGTAAACCACTTACCGGTTAGAGGGATCTGATAAGATGTATTCTGATTCAGAATTTCCTTTGAAGATGGTTAACCCTAACTTGATAGATAAGTTTTTTCGGGGAGGGTATGTTCCAAACTATGATCCCGATGCCCCAAGTGTGCCTTTTTGGGGGAAGAATGGAAAAATAATAATTCCAAAAGGCTCACTTGGATCTGATCAATCGGGGTCTGATCATTCTGAATTGTTGCTAAGTCTGTGCAACAACATGTTAAGAAGCCACTTCTTTCTACATCACTGAAAAAATTGAAACCAATTTTTGCTGAAAATGTTAAACCAAATTTCAAAATGCCAAATAGATTTTTTCAAAGAACACAATTTCATGATGATGTCTTTTATGATGATTTTAGTTATGGGCTGAATCCGCCGATGTACGGCAGGGCGCTAAATTGGTTTGGAAATGGATCGAGAAGGGGTTCTGGTCCATCCGGGTATGGTGATCGGAGAGATGGTTATAACAATGGTCATGCTTAGAAAATAAATATTTTGTGATGATTTTTTTCATGAGAATGGTAATGGTTATGATTCTGGCTTTTATGATGACTTTAGTGATCATCAGGTTTCTCGGTCACAAAAGAAAATTTTAAAATATAAGAAACCAAAGCCTCTAATCGAAATCAAGCATGAGGATGACACAATCGAGAAAGCTCTTACTGATCGTCGTAGATGTTTTAACAAGGTCATACTTATAAAAGTTGTCCTTTGAAGAAAGGAAAGTCTGAAATGTCTGGTAATGTATTAGATGGCTACTTTTCAGACAAACCTGCATTTGCTGATTCTAAGAAACATGTTAAGTTTGTTGATGCCAAAGGATTCATTCGTAATGATCTGAAGCCGTTTGTGTCAAGCTTTAAATCTGAAAAACATGATAAGACATTTGATGCTAAATCTGTAAAAGTTAAATCTATTTCGAAAACTTCTGAAGGATCATCAACTCAGCCATAATGAAAAGCGGAAACCTAAGGTTGCTTCCATTGCAGGCCAAGATTTTGTTGAAGATGACGGACGGCCCAAAGCTGCATGCTTGGGTTCTTCCCATTCTAACTAATTTTCTCTGATGTGTGCAGGGAGCTTCATGATAGCCCGTGAGTAACCTATGGGTAGTTGATAGCGGAGCGTCCAGGCACATGACCGGTGACATTTCTCTACTCCATGATGTTCAAGCATTCAACGGAGGAAATGTTACATTCGCCGGGAATAAAGGAGGAAAGATAACGGGCATTGGAAAATTAAGCAATGGTGCAATCACATTTGACCGAGTAGAGTATGTGCAAGAGTTAGAGTATAGTGCAAGAGTTGGAGTATAACCTGCTGAGTGTGTCTTAGATATGTGATAAGCAATTCACAACTGCTTTCACTGGCACAAAATGCTCAATCTTGAAGCCTGGTTACGTGATACCTTATAATTTCACTGCAATGCAAGCATCACGTCTATCCAATCTTTATGATTTGGATATGAATTCAGGTAAGGAAAATGTGGTAGGTCAATGTTTTATGTCAAAAGCTTTCGAGAGAGACTCTGTTCTCTGGCATAGACGCATGGGTCACATTCACTGGATGAATGAGTTGGTGCAAAAGAATCTTGTTGAAGGGGTTCCAAAGCATCGATTCACTTTTAATGACGTGTGAGTCAGTTGTAAGAAAGGGAAACAACAATGAAAATATCATCATTTGAAGAAGTACCACCCAAAAATGTCCCATTGGAATTGCTTCATATGGACTTGTTTGGTCCTGTGAACAGACAAAGCTTTTCCGAAGATTGGTACTATTTGGTCGTTACTGATGATTATTCTCACTTCTCATGGGTGGATTTTCTTGTGACGAAAGATGAAACATGACGAATTTTTATCAACTTGATTAATACGCTGGAATCTGTTTACAAGTGAAAGTTAGAAGAATTCAAAGCGACAATGGCACGGAATTTAAGAATATCGTAATGAAAGTGTTTTGTTTGGAGAAGGTTATTGTACATGAATTCAGTACACCATACACGGCTCAGCAAAACGGTGTTGCGGAATGGAAGAACATAACAATAATTGAGACGGCAGGAACCATGTTGGCTGATGCTCAACTTCCAGTGAATTTCTGGACAGAGGTAGTCAATACAACATGTTATGTGTTGAATAGCGTTCTAACTGTTAAACGGCTTGGCAAAACCTTCTATGAGTTTTTAAAGAATCACAAGCCAAATCTCAAGCATCTGGAACCGTTTGGGTGTCCCTGCACAGTTTTAGGGTCTGCTGGAAAATTCGACGATAAAGTGTTTAAAGGTTTATTTTCCGGCTACTCAAATCAAAAGAAATGAGTTTTTAACAACAAGACCGGTGTAGTGGATGAATACTTACATGTTGATTTTCAATCATACACTTTACCACCCAAAGGTGTCGGTCCATACTGGATGTTCGACTACAAGCATATATGTGATTCACTTGTATCAAGAAGAGATGAAACCGATGATCATCTTACAAATGTTTACATTAATCTATAAGATGATGTTCCGGTTATGAACATTTCGTCTGCCCCAAATGTGCCGGTTGCTGAAGATTACTTGATCGAAACCACAATTGATTCTTCAATTGAAGCTGATGATATGTATTCTAATGATGAACACGAGTTTCATGAAGCCAATTCAGATCCGGTTGATATTCCCGTCCTGCAAGTTGTGCCTACTACAAGTACTACTGGTGTGGTTGAAGCTGATGCTGTTCAAACTGTCCCACAAACTGAATCCAGTTCAAATGACAATGTTGTGGTGGAGGAAGATCAAGTACCCAATTTGGTTGAGAATGTCGTTGTTCCGACTCATCAGAAACTCCGAAATAATACTTATCATCCACAAGAAAACATTATTGGTGATTTGGATGATGGAGTGCATACTAGAATACAGGTTGACAATAGTGCATTGCTGACAATCAGGGAATCAGGAATTCAAGATGAGGTTTTCCACTCATGCTTCTTGTCCCAGATCAAGCCCACGGATGTTAAATAAGCATTAAAAGATGGTTCGTGGATTGAAGCTATGCAGGAAGAACTACAACAATTCCAAAAATCTTGTGTGTTGCACTTGGTTGACTTACCCCCAAACACTAAAGAGCCATGTGAAACCCGTTGGGTATTTAAGTGTAAGAGAGACGATTGAGGAGTAGTTGTTCGGAACAAGGCGCGTTTGGTCGTCCAGGGGTTTTCTCAAGAGGAAGGGATAGATTTTAACGAAGTGCACGTGCCGGTTGCACGAATTGAAGCTGTTCTCCTTTTCTTAGCGTTCGCGGCACATCGTGGTTTTAAGGTCTACCAGATGGATGTCAAGAGTGCGTTTTTGTACGGGAACGTGAAAGAAGAAGTCTATGTTAAACAACATCCGGGATTCTATGATCCTGATTATTCGGAGAAGGCTTGTAAGTTGGACAAAGCACTATATGGTCTGCATCAGGCTCCTCGAGCTTGCTATGAGACCTTGTCCACTTATTTACTGGACAACGGGTTCAAGCGTGGGTTGGTAGACTACACTCTGTTCTGGAATAGAACAGGATGAAACTTGTTGTTGGTACAAGTATATGTTGATGACATAATTTTTGGAAGCCTAAACGAACAACTTTTGAAAGATTTCGAGAAGTTGATGCAAACGAAGTTTGAAATGAGTTCCATGCATGGGCGAGATGTCGTTCTTTCTTGGTCTGCAAGTAAATCATTCTGAAAATGGAATTTTTATTCACCAGACGAAATACGTGCATGACGTGCTTAATCGATTCAAGATTACCGACGTCCGTGTTCCGGGAACTCCGATGCAGCTGTATCATGGTCTTTGTCCTGATGAGGATGGTCAAGAGGTCGATGCGACTCTTTATCGTGCAATGATTGGTTCATTGATGTATTTGACAGTTAGTGGACCTGATATAATGTTGGATGTCTGTTTGTGTGCTAGGTACCAGGCAACCCCGAAGCAATCACATTTGGATGCAGTCAAAAGAAATTTGGCTTATCGGAAGGGTAACACGGATCTCATGATCTGGTACCCTCATGACGATAAGTTTGAATTATCTGCCTATTCTGGCTCAGATTATGGAGGCTGCTAGATCAATTTTAAATCTACAACAGCCGGTTGCCAATTTCCGAGAGATAGGTTGGTGTCATGGCAGTGTAAGAAGCAAACATCCAGTGTAACATCCACTGCTGAAGCTGAGTACATTGCTGCTGCAAGTTGCTGCTCATAGGTTTTGTGGATACAACAACAAATGAGAGACTACGGTTTGCAATTTCACTACTCCCATTCACATAGATAATTCTGCCGCTTTCTGCATTACCAAAAATCACGCCAACCACTAAAAAACAAAACATAGTGACAACAGATATCACTTTATTCGTGATTGTTTTGAGAAACACCTCATTGATCTGCAAAAGATCCATACCGATTTTCAAAGAGCGGATCTTTTTACAAAAGCGTTTGATAAAACCCGTTTTCTGATATCTTTTGCAGATCAACGACACACAAAAATTTCAATTTGAGTAGTTGTCGGTTGATCAATTTTTTACTTTTTGTTGCATTTTAGTTTTTCTTTACTTTTCTTCATTAAAAAAAATCCAAAAATAGTGTTTTGTATTGTTCTGGGGGGAAAAAATCAGAAAAGCATTAAAAAATTGAAAAATGAAAAAATTAAAAAAAATTGAAAAATTTGAAAAATAAAAAAATGAGAAATTAATCCGACCTAGCGAGAAACAATATTACATTAGCATACATTATCGACCATGGATAAAGTAGGAATAAAGGTTGTAGGTACTTGTTTGGTTTGTTGAATGCGTTAAGGCAAATCTAGTATATGCTAGTATGATATAAACTTAAATACCTGCTTGATAATTGTGATGTTACATCATGAAGGGTACTATGTAATTTTGGCAATAAAAATGAAAAAAACAAAAACAGAATAAGAGATGTTCTGGTGTACACATGTTTTCTTTTTGCAAAGATTTAAACTTGTTTGATTTTCTTTATTTTCTCAAGTGATCAGTCTTTCTATGCGTATCGAAAGATCGACCTGATTGGTGTTCACTTGAGATTCAGCTTTATTTTCCTTGGTGTTTCGTATAATCCATCGGACTTTCTCTACGTGTACGGAAGTACCGACCTGATTGTTGTTGGGTTATACAATTTCTGCATTATTTTCTATTTTTTGTTTTCCTAAATAATCAGAATTTCTCTACGTGCCCACAAGGCCGACCTAATTGTTGTTTGTTTAGGGTTCTGCATTATCTTTGCATGAAACACCATGAACAATAAATCTATGTTGAAAATCAAATTTTGTATAAAAATACAAAAATAGAATAAGTCATATTTCCAGTATTCCCGATGGTGTGGGATTTCACATTATCAATGCTTGATTAATCATACCGATAACATAACGGAAAGCTATAAAAATTGATCTGCCTGAACTAACATAAACTGAAAAGTTGTATTCTCTGCTGACTTGGCTTGCATGCTGATTAATTTTGAAATTGAAGTGTGTCTGATACGTTATGCCTGATATGATCTCGTGTCTGGATCTTTCTCGCAATAAGTTTAAGTTATTCGCATTTCAATTCGGTTTGGTTAATTGTTTGTTTAGCTAAAAAATCCAAAAAGATTTTAGGCGTGTTTTAGCATAATTTTGTAAATATTCAAAAAGATTTTCGGTGTGTTTGAAAATGTTATAAAAATAAAAAAGATTTTGTTTCAGATTTATTTTCGATCAACCGGTAATGAAAAATCAAAATTATGCTGGGAAACCAAACGGTCTTGAAATCATGAAACTCATCATTAATTGATCAAAAGTTTGTGGCAAACTGATAAAATTTGAAACTTTTGGGTTCAATATTAAAATTTTACAAAAATCAAGGTTGAAATTGATTTTTTTTAATGAATCAAACTACAAGTTTGGATGAAATGAACTGAGAGTTCGAGTGATCCGAAGCTCCAGTTCGAAAGCTTTCAATTTGAGACAAAGGATGAGTTCGGATGTGTTTGGCTGACCCGAAGTCCCAGTTCGGATAACCGAATTGAGCTTCCTATATAAGGCCGAATTGCTAGTTCGGAAACACTATTACTCGTTTAAATAGCCGAACCCTAGACGAACCTTTGATCTCGAAATCAAATTTCAATTTATTATGTTTTAGCGAGTTTTGTGACAATCATCAGGTAGATACTAAGATTCCGAGTACAGGGGTGTCTTTTATTGTCGTTTTGGTCTAATAAATTTGCCAATTTTGGTCATAATTGTTGTCGGGTTGTTCCAGGTTTTTAGATCAAAAAATTAACACACTTATAGTGAGTTTTTGTTGATAAAACTTGTATCTTCGCGTTCGTCTTAACAAACCGAGTTTAGGTGTGTAAGGATTTAGCTTAAAACCGTCTGGATTGGATGTTGGATCAAAGAAACCCTATGGTTTCTGCACAAAGCCGCCACTCATGTTCTTGAGCCGAACTGGGAGTTCAGATCCCAGTTCGTGTCAGTTCGGATGGTTGACCAAGTCAGTCGGACGTTAACTTAGTCAACTTCGAATGCTTGACTTAATTCCAGTTTGGGTCCAGTTCGTTAGACTTGATCTAAATCGGACCAGTTCGTTTAGACTTTTTCAGTTCGGATCCAGTTCGTGTAGGATCGTTAAAAGTTAGAGTTAAACTTAAACAAAGCCCTTTACTTGCAAATATAACCCTGCGGAATTAAAGTTATATTTCACTTTACTCAAGCAATATTAAGTTCTTGTGTATAATGTAAAAGCTTGATTTGCAGAAATATAGTAACAACAAAGTATCAAATACTCGGCATTATTTGCATTAACTCGAAGCTACACTATTACAAGTTGTTCAAGAACTGATAACAACAAAGATGACAACTGTGTGTAAACTAGGAGCTAACTAAGCTATATATAGTGCTGATGAGATCAATGACAGCCATTGATCTCATGTGATCTAATCTAGACCGTAAACTAAAAAGTCAAATACAAACTACCAAAAGAATAAACATCGACAATTGGAATATCTTGCATGTTTGCAGCACCATACTACTTTAGAAGAGCGGCTTGAATCAGATATAGAAGCATACGAGAAGCTTTTGCAGGATTGGACTTGCTGAAAAGACATCTCAGGAAAAGTCCGGTTGAACTCATTATCTGGTGGATAATAGAGTTCACCCGGAATATTCGCTAGTAGACAAAACTGCTTCTTTCCACTTGAACTGCCAGTTTCGCTTGAAGTGAGAATTCCGCTTCAACTTCAACTTCAGCCGAAACTATACAAAATTAGCATTCAGCCGGAAATCTTCCAAGCGCAATATTCCTTACAATCTCCCTATAAGCTGATGCTGTCAAATTATTCTTTAACTTCAATGTTTATCTTAACCCCTGCATTCACATCTTTTGAGAGATCACTCATGCTGGTCATGGTGACCTTAACATGTTGCAGAGCTTCCCAATCTTGTTCATTCCACTGATCTTGAACATTAATTGCTTTATGGGTTGTGAAGCTGCTATCTGCCCTGTGTACATAGAAGAGTTTTTCTTCTTCTTCCCAAATCACAAATTTTATCGGACTGATTGTGTTTTCTTTAGTATCTTCATCAACCCGAGTTTCAGAGAACAGTCCATGCTCGAGCACTTTTGGTTCTATGCTCATTCTCAGCAGGAGCTCAGCTCTGGACAAACTCATTATCCCTTGCAATTTAGCATAGATATCCGATAGTTGGAAGATGTCAAGCATTCTGGTGGCAAGATGAGCATTCACTACTCTGGTGATCCCACTTAGGCACTGGAATTTGAAGTCAAAAGTGTCTTCATTAACTGTCCACCCAACAATTTTGTTTTGCCTGGGTGGGCCTTTCTTCCTTGGCTTTTGTTCTCTCTTTCTTTTGTGATGCAGCAGTCTTCTTTTTCTCATTTTGTTTTCCTCATTAGAATCATCAGTTGATTCTATTTCTTTTGGAGCTTTGCCCTTTGAGGATAGAGAGGAAGGACTGGGTTGAACTTCAGTAGGTTTGATGGTGGTGGCAGAAGGTTCTTTGAAGGTGAGTGGAGGTAGGGAAGTTTGTGTTGGTGGTCTATCAGCTTCTGGTGTAGGGCTTGAAGGTGGAGTAGGAGGAAAGATATATCAGAGAAGTCTATGGTAGGTGGAGGCTTTTTCTTGAGGGGAGAAATGGGAGTAAAATTATCTGTTCTGCACTTGGGATTGGCAAGTTTGGTGGCAACTTTCTTGGAGATGGAGGGAGGTTTGTAGGGAGTGATGGAAAGTGACTGTAAGAAAGATGGAACTGTTGTAGGCATTGGGTTTGGGTTGTAAGTGAAAGAAGGTGGAGGTTGTACATCTGCAATGTTAGAAAATTCAGGTTTAACATTTACAGTTGTTGTACCTGAGATGATCTCTGAAGGTGAGGGCATCACCAAGTTAGGATTAACAGCAACAATATCTCTTTTAAGCTCATAAAAGATTGAATCTATCAATCTGCAAAGTTCCCTAACTTGCATCCGAGCTACCTCTTCTTCTGTCTTCACATTTCTAACCACAAGTGCCCTTTGTACCTTCTTCAGCAGTATGTAATTCTCATCATTCTTTGTCAACCTGGTAGGCAATTGAGAAGCAATAGAAATTAACTTCTGCCTATCAGTTTCAGTCACTGCTGCCAGATCATAATCCTTTAGTCTCTAGTTGAAAGACCTAGTCTTTGCCTCTTCAAGTAAGTTTTCAAACACACTGTTTTGCAGATACAGATCATACTCCTCTTGTAGCTCTTTGGCAAGCCTCTCATCCTCTGCTGCCCTTTTGGCATCTTCTACCATCTTCACTATAGCCTCAACTTCAGGAGTTTGAGTCACCTGTTGAATGGTTTTAGCAATGTCAGCTTGAACTAGTTCTTCAGCTTGAATTGACTCAGTGCTCCTTAAGGCTATCAAAGTTGCTGCTATATCCTCTGCTCCTTCACTTCTTTGCTCTTCCGGTTGAACACTCAGCTTAGCTACCACTTGAACTTCCGGTTGAAGTCCCGGTTGAACTTCCGCTTGAACAGGAATTTGACCTTCAGTCACCACCGAAGGTTGGGTGACTTCAGGTTCTTTGTCAGCAATTTCCAGCACTTCTGTACCTTCTTCTTCACCAATCAGGTTTTCGTCTCCTCCTTCAGTAAATGTAGCAACTGCAACAGTTGCAGTGCTTTCTTTAACATCATATGCTGCCTTGCTGGTGGAGGCAATATTTCCTACCACTTGATCACTGGCTTTTTCAGCCGGAAAAATGACATCTTTAAGGAGTGTTATGATCAAGTTGATGTGCTCAGGGAGAGCACCAGCAATCAGCATGGATGACTGTACAAGTTCAGTGAGGTTGGGGTCCTCAAAAGGAGAAATGGCAATCAGTTGACTGCATCTCATGTTCACCCAACTGTCTTCAACTGAGAAGGGATTCACACCAATTCTTTGGCAAGCTGTGGCTCTGACTTCAGCCGGTATCCTCTGAACTTCTTCAATTTTTGTGATAACAGGTCTTGAGGGTATCTTCTCCCCCAATTTGACAGTATCAGCTTCATCAGTTTCGACAACTTCATCAGCATCTCTGATAGGGTTTGAAGGGCCTGCTTCAGTGTCAGTGGGAGCAGCTTGAACTAATTTAGCAACAGTTGTGTTGAGAGTTTCAACCTGGTGCTTGCAGAGAGAGGTACAATTTCGTCAATTCGGGTAGTGTATAACTATCCTCAACTGGCTTTTTACCAGTATCCTTGGACAAAACCAAACTATCAATCCTAGATTGATCAGCATTGGTACCCATGGCTTCTTGGCACCTGGGATTCTCTTCATCTGTTTCAGCAACCCTTGGTTCTAATAAAGGACTTCTAGGTGCTGATTCAGAGAAGATTGCCGCAAATTGGGTCTTATTGATGTTACTACTGACACCAAGATCCAGTAGGGATCCTTGGGCAGCAGCAGCCCTTTTTGCATGAATCTCTTCTTGACTCCTGAGATTCACCTTCGGTGAGGAGTGGGGTTGCAGTGCTACAGGGTCCTGGCCTATCAGGATGTTCTCATGTAATGAGGCAGGTGAGTTAATAACACCTTCATCTAAGCCAAGATTGAGAGCGACTGTCACTCCTAGGTGACAGGGGTTGTAGGGGTGATAAATGTTCAGATGGGGATGGTACATCTGCTTCTAATGACCCCCCCTCAAGTGAAGGTTCATCCCTAAGAGATAATCCCAATTTTACCAGTTTCCGCTTAGGTTTTTTGCCTTGGGCGGGGTTAGAAGCTGCAGGTTGGTTGTTGGTGCTAGGTGGAGGAGACCTAGTGACCACATTTCTCTGTGTTTTGAATATGACAGGAGGTGAGTTGGATGAGGAGGTGGCAGTGGTAGAGATTGTGAAAGCTTTCCTCTTTTTGGATTGAAAGGTTTTGAAAGAAGAGGAAGCTGGGACAGATATGGGATCAGATGCTGTTGGGTTTACAACTCTGTCATCTTGAGCTTGGGGCTCAGTTGCTGCTGCAGTTTCTGGTTGAACCTCTACAGTAGCAGGTTCATCAGGAAACTGCCTTCGAATTGGCAAGGGATAGTCAGTGTCCCTTCCAAGAAAAGCAGACTTGTTTAGAGCCAAGTTTGAAAATGTTTTCTCATTCAGAAGTTTAGACTGTAAAATTGTACCAAGCCAAACAATTTGGGGGTACTCTTCTTTGAGAATGTAAGTTAAAAATATGGGATATATGTAAACATATTCAGTTTGGACATTTGATTTTAGGGCCTGGAAAATGAGTTTGGAAAAATTAAAATTTTCACTTTTTACCACATCATAGAAGGCAGAGGCTTGTTCACTGGCAAGCTCGTCAAATCCGCCCTTCTTTGGAGACAAACATACCAGAATTGTATGTGCCAGGAACCTCCATTTGTATGGTAATTGCCCTTTCTTGATGGTTTTGCTCTGCAGGGAACCACCATATCCAAGATCTCTGAACAAGCGGAGATATTTGTTGTGATCAACCGCTTCATATCCACCTTCATCC
>JBCNJP010000010.1:25450414-25502013 GCA_039602395.1 Deinandra increscens subsp. villosa | reverse complement strand
ACTGGAATTTCTGGTGGCAGATTTGAGAGATCGGGTTCTTCATGTGTATCAGCTTCATTTCCAGGGTCAGCTCCGAGTATCTGAGGAGAGTCGGGAGCTGGGTCAACTTCTGCATCTGTTTCTTGTGTGTGAGTCTCCACAGGATCTACAGTCTCCTGTACAGGTGTAGGATCTGTTACAGGAGCAGGGACAGGAGGCTTTGTGACGGAGTGTGAGACGGATGGTCCTGAAATTGTTTCTTCATAAAATTCCTCAGCTAAAACAGGGTCTAATCCCAATGGGCGGAAGAATTGATTGTAGTCGAAAGCTTGAGGAGGACCGACTCCGCTATCAGATGGATTGTCTTCTAGCCAGTCCACATTGGTGGACTCCATCACAATCCCAGTGGTTTTGTTGAAGACCCTGTAAGCGGAGCTGGCAGAGTAGCCTACAAAATAACATTCATCAGCCTTAGCAGCAAATTTAGGAACATCAGTGTTAACTAAGATTGTGCATAAACACCCAAACGCCCGAAGGTGACAAATCCTGGGCTTATCATTGTATATTAGCTCATATGGCGTTTTCTGCTGCCGTTTATTGATGAGGACCCGATTCTGAACATAACAAGCAGTGTTGACTGCTTCTGCCCAGAACATGGTCGGTAACTTTGAATCGCACAACATTGTGCGAGCAGCTTCAATCAGAGTTCTGTTTCTTCTTTCTGCGACGCCATTCTGCTGGGGTGTATAAGGAGCACTGTATTGATGCTCAATCCCCTTATCAGCACAAAAATTGTCGATAGTCTGATTCTTGAACTCCGTGCCATTATCACTCCTAATGGTCATCACTTTGTGCTTCAATTTATTTTCAATAAGCTTGATGAAGGCGATAAGAATACCTGCAACATCACTTTTCTTGGACAAGAAAAACACCCAAGTGAAACGAGAAAAATCATCAGTAATAACCAAACAGAATGCACATTGGTTAAGGCTTAACATACTGACGGGACCAAACAGGTCCATGTGAAGTAGCTCCAGCGGTGTTGAGATTCTGTTGAAGATCTTCGGTTTATGTGGACGTTTGTGCTGCTTCCCCTTAGCACAAGCCACACATTTCTCCTTCAGAATGAATTCATTAATTGGAAGATCTTTGACAAGCCCTCCTCTGGCAAGTCGATTCAGGTTCTTTAAATTCATGTGCCCCAATCTTCGGTGCCACAGCTGTGCATGATTCTCAGCTGTCTTAGAAATGAGACAGGCCACCTCAGATGTGGGGGGCTTCTGCATGTTCAGCACATAAGAGTTACCATATCGAGGTGTTCTCATCAACACCCAGTCATCGGGAATGGAGTATCCAGGTTTAAGGATGGGACATTCTTTGTTGTTGAATAAAACTGGATAATCCCGATCACATATCTGTGAAACACTCAATAGACTGTGCTTCAATTGCTCGACGTAATTGACATCGTGGAAGGATGAGACATTCTTTGTTGTTGATAAAACCACCAACTCCTCCGGCAAACGACACATAACCTCCATCAAATTTCTCCAAGTCATGTAGAAGGGATATGTCGCCCGTCATATGCCTGGAACAACCACTGTCAACATACCATAGGTTGTTGACAGGCCTCCTTGGCTGTTCCTGCATTCAGAGAAAATCAGTTAGTTTTTAGTACCCAGGCCTTAACTGGTCTGGGTGAGACTGGTCTGTGAATGTCTTTATGTTGACATCACTGTGGTGATTTTCTTTTCCAAGCCCCTGTTTATTATTGTTGGTTAATTTAGACCTCTTGACCTCTTGAAAAGACATGGAGTGTTTCTTGTACACTCCTGTAGGTTTGAAAGACAAATTAACAACCTTCGAGACATTCCACATTTCATCTTTTCTCTTTTTGACTGAATGAGGTATTGAGAAAAGTGGTGTTTCAGAAGACCTTCTAACAACAGGTTGAGGTGGAAAAAAAGATTTTTGAAAATTGTCCAGCTTAGGGTGAAAGATAGGTTTTGTAGGTTTAGAAGCCCTGGCAGGTTTTGTGAACATCTTTGAAGATTTCACAGCATTGTTATTCACCTTATTTTTCACCGTTTGTGGTGTCTGATTAGGTGACTTAGGCTTTGACCTCTGTTTATGAACCTGTGTTGGGCCTGGCTGCATCTTTTGGTTTGACGATGCAGACCTTGCCTTCGGTCTAGAATGAATTCCTGCTTGTGATGGTGGGAATGTGAACTTCTGCACCTTTTGGTTTGAAGGTCCAAATTTGGGCATTGGGCCAACATGTGTTTGGCCCAAAGGGACAGTCTTTTGTTGGACCTTCTTAGGGTAGTAGGGCTCATAAGTTCGGTGCAGACAATTTCTTGCCATGTGTCCTGGTTGGCCACACACATGGCAGGACTGTTTCTTTGGATACATGGATGCCTGAGGTTGGTTCCGCCCAGTGGATATCCAAGTTGGCTTTGAAGCGGTTTTATGGATCCAGAGGGCTTTACCATGGGGCTTAGTGGTCAGAACATACTCCCGTTGTATCGGTTTGAATTGGTCATATGCAGAATTGACCTCTGGGTACGGGACAAAATCCTGTGGTTTTGCGTCCCGTACTTTCTGCACATTTTGAATGGGACAGTTCAGACTATCCTCAGAATTCTTCACATCACCTATGGGTTTGGAACCATCATTTTGTGATTCCTTACCCCTTCTTAATATTCTAACGGTTCTAAGGGGTTTCACAGGTTTCACGTCACATTTACCAACATTAAACATACCACAATCAGAAAATTTAGCACAACCATTAGACTCAGAAGACTTAGAGGTGTTTGACTCAGACATGACAAGAGTTTCAGTTTTCTCAAAAACAGAATTTTTAACAGAAAAATCAACTTCGGACTTCAAAGAACTTTTAGTGGACTCCGTGCAATTTATTACCCCTGCTTCATGTTTACCTTTATCCGCACAAGAAGTAAAAAGGTTAGTCTGGTTAGAAACAGGAGCAGATATTTTAATAGGGCAAGCTGCCAATTTCTTTTCGATCTCAGCTTTAGCATCCAAGTTGGTCTTGGAACACTCATAATCTGAGATCATTTCATGCATCAGGGGCATCGGTACTGTATGAGTGGATTTTTCATCTTTTATTTCAGTACCGAGTCCCAAACCAGAGTTGGCTTTTACATGACGCATACGAGCGTCTGTGTTGTAGAAAAGTGAGCTATCCTTCATCATTTCTGAAACAATCTTATCATTTCGCTCAACTTTGGTTTGCGATGTTTCTAATTGCCCTTTAAGTTGTTCAAGTTCAGTTTTCAATGTGGCAATTTCTTCATTTGCAACTCTCAGATATGTGTTTTTGTTACTCAAGTCCCTTTGAAGATTTTTTATGTCAATTTTAGCAGCTTCGAGTTTCTCACTTAAGTTTTTACTTCTACCTTTGTATTCCCTCAATTCTTTATCAACAAATTCACGATTTAAGGTTTCATTGAAAAACTTAGTTTGCCATTCTTTAGATTCATTTAAAATAGATTGACATTTAGGGTTAAGACATACCTCAGAGCTGCTTGCGGAGGATCCTGGAGTTATGTTTGCCATGAACGCGTGATAGAATTCCTCAGATGCTTCTCTCTGTGCTTCCTCTTCAGCTAACAAGGCCACATGGTCAAGTGTAAGACTGAGGTCCTCCACCTGAGGTGTCCAGTCATATCCTGGTGTATGTTGAACCACCAGTGCCTTATCATTCTTTCTTGCCTCCGTCTTCACGTTCTCACTCCTGTTATCAGCCTTGCCTTCTCTATCCACTTTTGGTTTGGTGCACTCTCTGGCATAGTGCCCATACTCATTACAGTTGTAACACCTCAGATTTGCCTTATTAAAACTCAACTTTATCCCCTTTCCGCCATTCCAGTCCTTCTGTCCCTTCTTTGCCATGTACTGCCTAGCTCGTAGGGCAGACATTCCCATCTGATAAGATATATCCATGCGCTCTAAATCATCGGGGTTCACTTGATTCACATCATCTGGTGACAGATCCGTGGGAAGAAGGGAACCTGCAACGAGTGCCTGATAGCAACTCATAATTCCCACCCTAAGGGCAAAGCTGGGATCTTTAGTCAAGGTATTTACATCCAGAGAAACACTGTTTGAGTTTCCAGATGAACTTGACCCAGTGGCTTGTGAAATGAATCCCATTGGGGTTGATGGTGGATCAACTGGAGCGACAGCTGGCTGTGAAATGAATGCTTGGTTCAGCTGATTCACTAATGCTCCATTGCCAGTTTTTCTTGCCCTCTTCTGTTTCTTCTCCTCGTAGGCCCTGATGGTGGACATGAGCTCATTTAGGGACGAAGTGGACATGTGCACAGTCTTCTCGATCAGTTCAATGGTGCTGTCCCAATTAGGTGGAAGAGAGTTAACCAGCTTTATGTTGACCTCTACTTGAGTGTATGTCACTCCAGCATCTTTCATCCCAGTGACTATCTTGATGAAACGTTGAAGCAGAGACTCAATGTTTTCACCAGGGATATAGTTAAACTCATTGAACATTTCCCTCAGATTCTCTTTGCGGGATTCTTTCATATCATCATTTCCCTCATAGGCTGCTATAAGGGCATCCCACAGAGTCTTAGCTGAGGTATATTCTTTGAAAGCTTCAGCAACTTCAGGGGATAAAGCCATGGTCAGGGCAGCCAGTGCCTTTCTATCTCGTTCAACTTTGTCCCAGTCATCATCGATCCAATCCTTCTTGGCCTTAGGAACAGGTGGTTGACCCTGTTCTCCTGGAGTAGATGGAACAAAGTCTCCCACTTCGATTGATCGCATGATCTTAGCATCATTGTAATTGACGTAGTTGACGAACCTATACTTCCAGCTCATGAAATCCTTGCCAGACATTAGACGTGGCGGTCTGGCAGATGTTCCGATTTTAGAGTCCATTTCCAGAGTGACACTTGACAGGTTCGACATGTCGTAGGCCATATCTTCAGAATCCAAAAAGGGTTTACTACCGAAAAGGCTTGATCGAAAAGAGGTTCTCGGCTGAAGGTAGCTGATCAAAAAGTACTTTTCGATCGGAATAGATGAGAATCGAAAAGTGAGTTGCGATAGAAAAGTGTAGGCTTGATCGAAAAGTCTCGAAGGGGACTTTTCGATCAAGGAGGACAATGGATCGAAAAGTCACAGGGGACTTTTCGATCAAAGGAGGCTGATCGAGAAGTCTCAAGGGGACTTCTCGATTGAAAGGGTTGGATCGAAAAGTCTCAGAGGGACTTTTCGATTGGTGTAACAGATCAAGAAGTCACAAAAGGGGACTTCTCGATTGGGCAGGCCGGTCGAAAAGTCACTTAGGTGACTTTTCGAGTGAGACGAACGGGTCGAAAATGGGCTTTTCGATCAGACAAACCGATCGAAAAGCAGAAAACAGGTCGAAAAGTGTTAGAAAACACAATCACAGCTTCCGAAACTTCTGACTTGAGTTACAACCTGCACAAAAACACCTCCGAACGTGCTAACAGCTGAAAATCACCAGAAAACCCAGATCGTTAGTACTCAAAAACTTGAATCTGATATCGCGAGAGCCTCGAAACTTGCGGAATCCGGTTTAACTAGTTGTAAGGATCAAACTAACCCTCACGCGATATCTAGACTAGTGAAACCATGCGGAATCCGGTTTAACTAGTTGATTCAAGAAAACAGTGAAAGATTATAATCAAAAAGTATAATAAAGCAAGTAAACAAACCGATTGAAGAACAAACTTGGATTGAACACTGATTGCTTACACCTTGGTCGAAATTCTCAAGGGAGAATTTCGATAATCACCTACTAACACCAAAACCACTAGCAACCCTAACTAGACAATATGAGATCCTATATATAGTTGACATTGACTTGGTAAACAAGTCAATCTCATTAGGAAATTTCAAAAAACCCTTAGGCCCACACTAACAAAATCGGACCTAAACCCCACAATAGCCTACCCAAGTTAGCCCAATTACATTTACACGCTAGCCCAAAAACACTAAACAAGCCCAAAACTATCTAATGCAAAAGCCTTAAATTTCAGGTCTCTACATTGATTTCCATCCGTTCCCTGTATCGTGCCACGTGCCCCTCAAGATCCGTGGTTCCATACGTAAAGTTTCATGTTGGGAGTTTGGAATGTTTTTGGAATCTCCACGTCACAAATGGGCCATGCAAACTTGGAAACTCTGTGACTGCCTTCTGGCACTTCAAGAATTGGCCGGATAACATAAGGGACACTTGATATCATGTCCTTTAGTCTCTTAAGCTCCCTGGCTATAGTTAAGTTGATACCTGCATCCTGCACAGTTCCTTGGTTAGGATTCGCATAAAAATTATCAAAGTTGTTACCAGCCCGGGGATTCTGAGGATGGATCTGGGGTCCATATCCAACATCTCTGAGGATAGTCGGCTTAGTTGTGGTCTCCACTTGCGTGGGGATGAAGTCTCCCTCATGCATCTCCTGATATGAGCTTGGAAACATGCGTGCAGAGACATAAGGTTTAGAAAATAAGGATCCTTGGGATCTTGAGCAGCTCAGAAGCGGCTTGAGAATTCAGGGAATGGCTGAGTTGAGGATCCTTGTAGCATTTGAGTAGCAGGTTCCCGTGATTGGTGGTTCCAAGGCTCTTGAAAGTTAAAATTCGTGAACCGCTGAGGTCGAGACCTGGGTAGTTGCGCTGAGAGTCTTGGCGCTTGCTGAATTAAGAATCCAGCTTGCTGCTGGGTCGAGCATCTCGTCTGCTGACTTCCATAATCATTGAAGTAAGATTCTGGGGGCTGCTCGGAGTAGAATTCGGAGTACTCCAGATCTATCACCCCGGAAGTCTTCTGATGTTGAGAACCCGAGAATCCCAAAGCAGTAGCCGTTGCAACACTTGACTTTGGAGCAGTAGAGGATTTTGCATTCTGTTTTGGCTGTTCCGATATTTTCGGAGGGTCAAAACTGAGTGATTTCTGCATCAAAGGGCTAGTTTCCTCTACTGGTTTCTTTCATTTCTTCAATTCCATGATCTCCTTCATCATTCTCTCGTTGGTTTTGGCTTGTTCATCCATATGAGTCTTCATTTGCCTGATCAAGACATACAAATCATTATTAGAAATGGAAGGGTCGGTAGACATACCTTGTGATCCAGTAGAAGTAGGATACTCCATTCTTTTAACATCGATGTTAGTCGTTTTCCTTGGCATTGGCGGAAGACCAGTGCTAACAGTCGGTTTGGTGGTTGAAATAGATTTAGATGTAATCTTAGATTGAGTCGACATTATCAGGAATTTGTAGCAGGAAGGAGATCAAAGCTCTTGGCTGAATTCAAACACCACTTGTCCCACGGTGGGCGCCAAATTGTTTTGGTCAAAAACTGCCTAAGCAATTAGTTGATCAAACTTTATAAGTGAGGTAGTGTGTTTAATGAATTTGGCAAGGAAAATGTAAGTTTGGATGTTGACACAAGGATGTAATGAGGAAAAAATCCAGGAATCCCTGAGTATCCTCAAGGATCCTAGCAAAAAACCTCGGGAGCCGGCTTAAAGTGCCTGCTGCCTCAAACTTTTATATAATGGAAATTGTTCAAGTACAAATGAAGTGAGCTCGTATTCTAAGTGTTAAAGAGAGTTTCGAGAAAAAATGTTGTGTGTTGTGTGCAGCCCTAGAGCTCGATATATATTAAGGATTACTTAATAAATAACCCCTAAGAATTAGCAACTAATCCCATGTCGCCTAGCTAGCCGTTAGAGTCCACTTGGTCCAAGTTTTCTGTTAGTTGACTGAGTCTTTAGGGCATGCGTGTCATATCGAGAGTCATCTACAAAAAATAAACAAAAGGGAAGGTAATCGTTAGCTAAAAAAAAATTCAGGATCCTTACAGTGAAGTGCTTATGAGCCTCTACGAGCTGCTCAAGATATCATGAAATCTGGTACCAACAATCTCGCAGAACTATATGTTCACAAATTAACCCATCTTGATGAAATTATGATCATTAGTTATCATAGTTAATATATGCCTTAGTTGATACTGTGGTGTTAATGAAACCATGAAGCTAGGTGTAACTTGATGAATATACTTGATTGCCATCTATGTGTAATTGTATATGTGTAGCAGGGAAATCATATTAATGAAATATGGTATAAATTATATGTTCATAAAGGTCCTAATATTGTTAGTGAACCATTAGGTGATCAAGTTGACCAAGGTAACAACCAAGGTGTTGGTGGAAGTGCAACCTCAAGCTCACGAGGTAACATTGTTTATGTTACAAGTATTAAATTATGGAGAATAGATTGTGTAATTTCATAAGAAAAAGGGGGTGATGAATGGTTAGGAACCATGAAGCCTCATTATCTAAAGGACCTCCAATCATTAAATTGACCATAACCAAGATTCGTTGGAATCACAGAATAAATGAACAAGTTACAATGGGCGGAAATGGTGCAACGGAACCATCGCCATGTAACGGGTAATGGAGGATCATAAATGGTTTATAGAACCATAGATCCTCAATACTAAAAATATGGTCAATCAATGATTTGGGAGGCACCAAGGGCAGGGATCCGTCTTAATGGGTCCAATGAGTTAATAAATTATAAACATATGATAAAGGGTGACTATGCAACCCAACATCAAATTTGTATGCTAAATGGAATGAATTTGTGAACCGGGTCCTTAGACCTTAAGTAAATGATGCTATAGTCACTAAGCCATAGTGATACATTTCCAAAATGATAGTGCTAACCACATGTAGAGTTCTCAATGGTCTATGTGCCATATATTTGTTTTCATGAAGGATTATAGCATAATTTCTGCCTAAAGTGGAGCACTTGGTACATGAAAATCCTTAATGGGCCAAATGGGTTGGGTAAACCCAACAAAGGAATAAGAAGTCGAATTCTCAAATTATGCTTGTCGTTGAACATGTTGCTATGAGTTTTTAAGTGTTTTGAGGGCCTATGATGCATAAACTAAGGCCCCAAATACCTCAAGTAAAGCTGGTAGAAAACAGGGGAAACTAGCCAAAAATTTGGCTAAGTATAGAACTGGCCGGATTTTGGCAAATCCCTGGAAAAGTCGCTCCAAGAATATCGCTTGGAGCTTATGTTGCTGGAGGCGATACGCCTGGTAAACCAAGCTTATCGCCTAGAAGTAGATCAATGCTAAGCAATACGCTTGGGAAGCCTGGTCCTGATTTCATTGATTTTCTTTATTGCCTGATGTTGTTATACATTATTATGCAAAGAAACTCACTATTAAAAGTGAGTAAATTGTAGATAAAGGGAAAGCCTAGCGGGAATGCTCGTTAAGACTTCAAAGAACCGATCACCCGTAAATCAAGATTTCCGTTCGCATTTTGCGTTTAGTGAACCTTTGTAAATATTGTTAAGGATAATTGTGGATGTTAAACTCGTGAATGTGGTATTTTGTAAATGTAAACCACTTCGATGGTACTTTGAACTCTCAAACAATATGTTTTGAACACAAATTTCCTGGGACCGAATTTTTATAAAGTAATGGCTTGTGTTTGGCATCAAATTGTGTACGGGTGTTACAATTTGGTCTCAGAGCCATGGTTTGAGGGAATTAAGTACTCGAGGAGTACTTAAACTCAAACCTTGAGCTTAGCAAATGGGAAACGGTGATCGGTTCAAGTTTAACGAAGTGTCCGGGTAAGGTGTTTAACCGTAATTTGATTGTTATTGCTTGTGTTTAATGGGACTAATGATTCCTATATGCCAGTAAACGCAGAGACATTGACTATCACTCGGCGAAATGCACTAGGAGGTGTTTTACACCTGAACCGGGAAGTGCGTGAGTGAAGTGTCCCAGGTAGAAACGGGGTAAAGCCAAGGCTATAAAGCTCCTATAAACATGTGAGAGGATATTGGCTATGACCAATATACTATTGTAAAAACCTTGTTGCGGGCTAAGGTAAATATAAGATGCAAAGCTAATGAAAATTATAAATTCTGTAGATCAATGACGGACCGTGATGGCGATAATCTTACAAAGGAACAGAGAAGGCAGGCCTTAAGAGCCCAAATCTCTGAAGAGGTGGGGGATGCCATTCAAACGGCTATCCCTGAGTATGTACACAAGATCCAGGAGGATTTGCTCAAAACCTTGAATGAAAAGTTTGAGAATCTGAAAAATGCTCTCCTAAACAAAGGAGAGGCAAGCACGCCGAAGAAGAAGGGGAGCTCCTTCAAAGACTTTGTGGTGGGTAAACCTCCACAATACATGGGTGATGCAAACCCGATAGCATGTCACTGATGGGTGACCAATGTGGAGGGGGTATTTAGAAGATGCCACTGTGAGGCGGCTGATCACGTCATCTTTGCCACGGGTCTGCTTGTAGACCGGGCAAAGGATTGGTGGGACGCAAAGGTCCTAGAAAAAGGGGAGGAGGTGGCAAATGCCCTAACTTGGGCGGACTTCAAAGAATTATTATTAGAACATCACTGCCTTCCCTCCATGGTCAATGAATTGAAACAAGAGTTCCTCAAGCTGGAGCAAGGGGAGACTCAAACTGTTGATGAGGTGACAAGTATTTACCTTGATAGGGTAAAATTTTGTTCAGTTGTGCTACCCACTGAAGGGACACAAATGTTCTTCTATCGGAACACGTTGACGGCGAAGATAAAGAATTTCATACCACTTAACCACTTCACCTCAGTGGAACAAATGATTAACGCCGCTCGGGTGAGGGAAAATGATATAATCCAGGAAGAAGCCCGAGAGGCAAGAAAACCCACCAGGGGGAATCCGAATCACCCTAAAAAGAAAAAAATGGGTGATTCGTTCAAGAAGAACGACACAAAAGGAGGTTGTTCCGAGTGCAAAGTTCGGGGAAAAGGGCACTCGGTGGAGTGCAAGATCGCCCTTGTCTAAATTGTGGCAAGAAGGGCCATGTCAACTCCAATTGCCCGTCTGAAGCACCACGATGCTTCAACTATTATCAAATTGGGCACAAGAAATCAGAATGCCCAAAATTTAAAAAGGAGGGGTCAAGAAGTGGGGGAAAGATGGAAGTGCTGAAAGCTACGGGCCGGATATTCTAACTTACGGCCGAAGAAGCCAAATCAGACCCCAACGTGGTGGCTGGTACATATCTTGTAAATTCACTACCTGCTCACGTATTATTTGATATGGGAGCTAAAAGTTCATTTATTTCTTATGATTTTATTAAGCATCCCTCGTTTATAATTGAAAAATTGCATGTACCCTTAGAGGTAGAAATAGCTAATGATAAAAACATTCTTGTTTTTGATGTATGTCGGGGGTGCAAAATCTCCATCGACAATGAGGAATACTTGATAGATCTCATTCCAATGGTGATGAGAGAATTCAAGGTTGTGGTGGGAATGGATTGGCTATCCCACAACCACGCAAAGGTCATATGTGACCGGAAGGCGATAGAGATATCTTCGTCAAAGGGGAGCAAAGTCAGCAGTTATGGTGAAAAGCAGAATGCTCCAAATCTATGCACGATGATGGAAGCTAGAAAGCTTATGATGCACGGGTGCCATGCCTACTTGGCAATGGTGGCAGACCCTAGAATTCAAAGCCCTGCACTAGATGAATTACCCGTGGTGCGATAATTTAAAGATGTGTTTGCGGATGATTTGTCGGGGATACCACTCGATCGAGGGGTGGAATTCAAAATTGAGTTGGTGCCAAATGCAAAACCGGTGGCAAAAGCCCCTTATAGGCAGGTACCTGAGAGTTGCAAAAATTGATGACCCAAATGCAGGAGTTATTGGATAAAGGGTTCACTCCGCCGAGTGTCTCTCCGTGGGGAGCTCCGGTGTTAGTCGTAAAGAAGAAAGATGGTAGCATGCAGATGTGCATCGATTACCGGGAGCTGAACAAACTCACAGTAAAGAATAGGTACCATTGCCCAGAATTGACGATTTGTTCCATCAGGTCCAAGGGCCAAAATGGTTCTCAAAGATCGATCTACGTTCGGGGTACCACCAACTGAAGGTGAAAGAGGAAGATGTTCCCAAAAAGGCCTTCGGGAGAAGATATAGGCATTATGAATTTTTAGTAATGTCCTTTGGACTCACTAATGCACCCGTGGCTTTCATGGATCTTATAAACCGGGTGTGTAAGCCTATGTTGGATAAATTGGTGATAGTGTTCATCCATCCACGATATACTGGTATACTCCCGGGATGAAGTGGAGCACACTAAACACTTACGGTAGGTACTAGAAAAATTAAGGGAGGAAAAGCTATATGCAAAATTCTCCAAATGTGCTTTTTGGCTAAAGGAGGTGCAATTCCTAGGCCATGTAATCAGTTTTGAAGGGGTTATGGTGGGTCCGAAAAAGATTGAAGCCATCACAAAGTGGGAACCCCAAAAAATTCCGACGGAGGTCTAGAGTTTTCTAGGGTTAGCAAGCTACTATCGGAGATTTATACAAGACTTCTCGAAGATAGCCCTACCCATGACGAAATTAACTTGAAAAGACACCAAGTTTGTATGGGGTGCCGAGCAAGAATCCTCTTCTTGCTCGGCACCCCATACAAACTAAAGCCTTAATCAAAAATTGACGCAAGTGCCGGTTTTAACCCTCCAGGAGGGAACCGAAGACATGGTAGTCGACTCAGATGCGTTAAAGATGGGCCTTGGTTGTGTTCTAATGCAACGAGGAAAAGTGATTGCCTATGCTTCAAGGAAATTGAAAATTCATGAACAAAAATACCCAACTCATGATTTGGAGTTAGCGGTGGTGGTGTTCGCCTTGAAAATATGGCGACACTATCTATATGGTGTGATATGCATGATCTTCACCGACCATAAAAGTCTCAAATACTTCTTCGAGCAAAGGGAATTAAACATGAGATAACGTAGATGGCTCGAGACCATTAAGGATTACCATTTTGAAATTCACTACCACCCGGGCAAGGCCAATGTGGTAGCAGATGCCCTTAGTCGAAAAGGGGATTATGCTCCTATCAAGGCACGGTCAATGAAGTTGGTGGTGACATCCGATTTAATCACCAAAATCAAAGAAGTTCAAGTTGAAGTCATAAATATGAGAATCAAAAGAAATAACGTATTATGGGCCAAGTGAAAAACTTGGTGGAAGAAGAAAGTGGGCTTAAAACCTGATTCGAGAGAATTTGAGTTCCAAACAATTATGAAGTGAAGAAACTGTTACTGGATGAAGCCCATAAGTTGCGATACTCGATTCATCCGGGGGTAACAAAAATGTACCACGACTTAAAACGTGACTATTGATGGCCCGGTAGGAAGCGGGACATAGTCCAGTATGTGGGAAAGTGTGTGACTTGCTCATAAGTTAAGGCGTAGCACCAAAAGTCTTATGGCAAGCTCCAACCATTAGAAATTGCTACATGGAAGTGGGAGCACGTAACAATAGATCTATTAACCAAACTGCCTAAAACACCCAAAGGATTTGATGCAATAAGGGTTGTTGTTGAAAGATTGACCAAAGGTGCTCATTTTATTCCAATCTGGGAGACTTATTCCTTGGAAAGAATGGCAGATTAGTACATCAACGAGATAATATCACGCCATGGAGTACCCATCTCGATTGTGTCAGACCGGGACACTCGGTTCACCTCTCAGTTTTTTAGGGAATTTCAGGTGTGGCTGGGTACAAAACTTTTGCTTAATACCGCATACCACCCTCAGATGGATGGACAAAATGAAATAACCATCCAAACACTTGAGGACATGTTACGAGCATGTTCCATTGACTTTGGGGGGAGTTGGGATCATTACCTTCCTCTCGTCGAATTTTCATATAATAATAATTACCATTCTAGCATAGGGATGCCGAACTACGAGATGCTATATGATAGGAAGTGCCGAACACCCATTTTTTGGGGTGAAGTTGGCCAACATGAGTTTGCTAGTACGAAAGTAGTAAAACTAGCCTCTAAAAAGCTTGACATGATAAGGGCTCGTTTAAAAGCGGCCCAAGATAGGCAAAAGTTCTATGAAGATAATAGACAAAGGCCTATTGAGTTCAAAAAGGGGGATATGGTGTTGTTAAAGGTATCTCCATGGAAGGGTGTTATGCACTTCCGAAAGAGGGGTAAGCCAAGTCTTAGGAACATAGGACCGTTTAAAGTTTTAGCCCGAGTGGGTAATATGGCCTACCAATTGGAACTACCCGAAGAGTTGAGTGGAATCCACAACACATTCCATGTGTCACATCTACGGAAGTGTTTGGTGGATGAAAGCGCCTATGTGCCTTTAGACGTTTTGGTGGTGGACAAAAAAGCTCAACTAAGTGGAAAGGCCTATCGTGATTCTAGATCGCAAGGTAAAGAAGCTACGAAACAAATAAGTGAACCAAGTATTGGTTCAATGGGAGCATAGAAAAGGCTCCGACTTGACATGGGAAGTTAAAAAGGAGATGCAATGTTAATACCCTCACCTATTCGGTATGTAAATTGTTTCGGGGATGAAACCCCTTTAAGAGGGGTAGAGTTGTAACATCTCAAATTTTTAATAACAAGAAAACTCCTGTTAACGTCTAGTCAGAATTAATTACGTTGCTAAATATGACCCCTCATATAGTAAAGTTTATTCTAGGGAAACTATGGGGTTTAATGGGTAAAATTATGTTTTGGGTGAAATAAAGACAAAGAACTAAAATGGGGGGGGGGGGGGGCATAATTGCAATTATGTAAAATTAAAATAAACAAAAGAGATGGAAAGGGGAGGCTGGTCGTGAATCACGACCTGGAACCCAACCCCTGAAAATGCGTGAGCGGTGGATCGTCTACTCGCTCGTATCAAAATTGATGTTTATACGAGTGAACACAATGAGTAAATAAAAACTGCTTTGTATTAGACCACAGAGAATCACAGACTACAAGATTTGACTAGGAGCTCAAGAAGTACAGGTACTAACATAAGACAAACTATTTATACTAAACATAAACCCGATATGCCAAACCTCATGTTCGGACCACGTTTGGACGTATTTGAACTCTGAGTTCGCCTAGGGTTCGGACCACTTCAAGTTGTCTTGTATTTGATACTTCACATGACGATCAAGAACCATTTATCTACAAACTCCCTGTCGACATGTGTAGTATCAATTTCCTCTTAAAACTTGTTTCTTGTATCTTTAATCAAACTCTCCCTTGACTTGACCATGAGTTCAATCTTGAATACTTGATATTGCATCGTGTGTAATCTCTTTATCAACAACTTCAGAAGACTTGAAGTTGTGATGTTCTCTTTCCACTTAGAAACCTGCCAACATAAATATCTTGGCACAAAATGTCTCTTTGAGACTCCAAGATATTTTGATTTTAAAATTTGATTTCGTATTCCATGTTGATCAGTTAATAAGAAATAAGAAATTAAATCTTTTTGATTTTTAGAAAACTTTACATAAAAACACACCTAATTATTTTTTTGATATTTTCTGATATGGAAAGTAAATGCAATACAGAATCTGACACTATTTTTGTCTTTTGTGAGAAAGATCACAACTTGGGATCATATTGGTCATAACATGCTGAACTACACTTCAATTTCGATTGTTGTAGCACATAAGCCATGTCGATTGCAGATATAATTTGTCCAACTTTAAAACTCAGGCACAATCATACTCATAACATCTAGATAT
This sequence comes from Deinandra increscens subsp. villosa, assembly GCA_039602395.1. NCBI lineage: Eukaryota > Viridiplantae > Streptophyta > Magnoliopsida > Asterales > Asteraceae > Deinandra > Deinandra increscens. The sequence goes on along the minus strand of JBCNJP010000010.1, from coordinate 25,486,418 downwards.
GCTAAGGTATTGATTAGATTTGCTTTGACCAGTGTACCCCACACTATCAGACATACTCAGATATGTTTTGCTTATCAATTTTGTGGTTTCAGTTGTGATTTATCACATAATGATTGAAATCATGATACAGTCAACTGTGTTCCATGCAAAAAGAAATAAGAATGTTAAATCATCTACCTTAAGGTCGATCTTTTGATACGCAGATAAGGTCTCGGATTTAACAAAAAAAGAAAATAAAAAACAAGTTGAAATTGTATAACCCAACAACAATCAGGTCGGTGCTCCCGTACACGCAGAGAAAGTCCGATGAGTTATACGAAACACCAAAGAAAAAAAGCAGAACGTCAAACAAACAACGATCAGGTCGATCTTTCGATACGCAGAGAAAGTCCGATCGTTTGACAAAATAAAGAAAATCAAACAAGTTTAAATCTTTATAAAATGAACACATGTATACATAGTGACTTCTCATTTTATTTTTACATATCTTTTTCTTGATATATCTTGAAATACGCATCAAGATGTTGTCCAGTAGGTCAAGCATCAAATTTAGTGTATATCACATTTGAATACTTTATGATTTGCCGAGCCTACCTTACACATCGATCAAATGGTCTTATGGCTTTTTCATCTATTTTATCCATGAGCCAGACGATGTTAGCCAATATACCATCATTTCCCAATCATGTCGGATACAATTTCTCATTTTTTGATGTTTTTGGATTTTGCATTTTTTAATGTTTTCGTCTTTTCAAATTTCTCCCCCTAAAAATGACAACCCTATTTTCATTTTTACTATTTAAAAAACAACATACTATTTTTGTATTTTTGCAAAAACAAACTCCCCCTCAAAATGAGACGGAGTGAAACAATTCAGAAATTGATCAACCAACACGAATACTTGCAGTTTAGCATTTTGAAAACAAAATTGAGTTTGAAATTCAATTTAAGTTATCACGGATATTTCACCACTAGCAATCCTACAATTCCCGATAGGTCTTCCTGAAATACCTGCTGACCCCAAATAAAACATTAGTCGCTTTGGGATCGACCCGATTCAAAAGCGTTGGGTCGCCTGGTGTCCTCTACATAGTCATTGTTGGCCTTGGAAACAATCTTGGGTTTCTAAATTTGTAAAGATTTTAATTTTTTATCAGAACCAGAATCAGTATCAACTGGCGTATTCGGTTTAGACCAAGATGGCTTACGAGTTGATTTAACCTTTGGAGACCATGGTTCATAAAAAATTTGACCTTTGTTATCCACATATTTAGTAGTGTTGTGGATATATGCAGTCGTCGGACAATCAGCAGCAAGATGTCCAGGTTGACGACATGCAAAACAAAGTCGTTCTCGAAAAATATTTGAAAAACTCTTTGATTTTTGAAAACCAGATGAATGTTCAGAATCAAAGTTATCAAAGAAATCATCACAAGAATCATACCTAGGAGAGGGACTCCTTGAAGATGATGATCCTCCAGAATAATAGGAATTGTCCTTCGAAGGAAGTGATTTCTTTGGAACTTTAACTTTTGGAATCTTCGTAGCTTTTTCTGGCTTCTGAGCTTGAACTGGTGTTTCCTTGACTTCATAACCCAATCCTTTGTTCTTGAAACCTGGGGTCTTTGATGAACCTGAAGAAAAACTAGAAGCTTCTCTCCCCTTAGCTTCTCTAGTGAATTTAGCTTTGATGTCTTTAAGTTTGTTCTTTTCAACCAAAACTTTTTCTTCTTCAGTTCCATACGAAGTACTCGAAGCACCCTTATCAAAAACCTGTTCATTTTCCAAGAAAATAGACATGGAATTAAACTTTGGAGCTTCTCCCAAAGGTGTTTGCTTTTTCTCAGAATTTGATTTCTTCTTCTTTGATGAAGTGGCAAACTTTGAATAATCATGCAATTCATCTTGAGGATCAAGTTGAGCAGATGTAGATTCAGATAAATCCACCGGTTGAGGAACCATGTGAATATCATTCTTCTTAGAACTATCTTCACTCCTATCTTGTTTATACAAGAAATTCAGCAATCTAGGCGATAAATTGCAATTCTTCACTTGCCTTTGTAACTCCAAAATTCCCAACCTCAATTCAGAGATTTTCTGTTGAGCATCAAACACTTCTTTTTGGGACTTGATGAACTTATAATTGAGATCATTATACTCATATGGTTGAAACTTCGGGATCTCACATTCAGCAAATAATTCCTCAAGCACACTTTCTCGTTTCTTCTTGAAAATTTCAATGTCTTTTGTCAAAACTTCATTCTTATCACGAAAAAGAAAATTTTCATCTTGAAGTGTATAGATCTTGTTTTGAAGTTTTTCAATGGTAGAAGCTGATTCAACAACAAGTGCATTAACTTTTTCATACTTTTGTTGAACCAGATAACTCTTTTTAAACAAATTTTCAAAATCTTGTGCTGCATCTAAAGCTTCTGCCTTGACTTTTTCACATTCTTCAGCCAATTGACTATTTTCTTTCAAAACATCCTCATGAACATGAACCAATTCATAATATTTATTTTGAAATTCTTCCAATTCATTCTTTAATATCACAATTTCTTTAGAAAATAATTCAGAATCCTTTTCAAGACTTGCATTCTTCTTACCCAACCCTATACATTCAAGACATTTTGATTCTTCCACTTTAACTTCTTTGATCATTGATATCGTCGAATTGGAATCAGAATCAGTCAGAATACTATCATCATCATCATGACAAGCATTCGATACAACAGTAAATGGAGCATGTTTCATTTTTGCTTCAAAATCTGCATTCCAGACAAATTCATCTGGATGCCAAAACATTTCAGTCAATTTTTCATCAAAAGAAACAAATTTTCTCTCAACCTTGGGAGCTTCATTTGGTGAATGAATAACCAAATGAGCATATTGACTAGACTTCAATTTATTTTCAGCTGAACTTGGGCATTCTCGTGCAAAATGTCCATATACAGAACACTTATAACATTTAACCTTTGATTTGTCCAGTCCAATTTTTCCATCCTGATTCAATCTCTTCTTGCTAGTTCTATTGAAAATTTCTTCGTTGTTCGAACCAGCATAGCATATTGCCAGTTCAAGTCCATTTCTTCCAAATGATCATAATCGATTTGATCATAATCTTCGTTGGTTAATTCTGCGTTACTTACCGAACTAGTAATAACACCAAAATATGAAGATACCAATGCAGACATTAATGCACTATAATTATCGGTAGTTTGAGCAGACAAAGCATTCCAAGTTGAAGAACTAGGAACAGAAACAGTACAACCAGCAGAATAACTAGGAGTTTCAGATTTACCTGCAATGGATGTTGTAGGAGGTGCGGAACTAAAAATATTAGATTTTTGAGCATTCATGGTTGAATCATTGTCACCATAATACACCGTAGGATTTTGAACTTGTGCAGGAAGTGACTTGTTCACCATTAACTCCATATCCCTTGCTTGGATTCTTTGAACCAGATCATTAAATGACAATCCCGAATATTCCATATCAGGAGTTATCATCATCACATAATTCTCCCATTTCTCAGGTAAAGCCTCCAAAATCTTTTCTTTCATATCTTCTTCTTCTTTTATAAGATTCACCAAACGCATTTCACTCATTAAGTAAGCGAATCTTGCAATCAGATTTGGAATAGTTTCATTCTGATAATGCTTGAAGCTATCAAATTCCTTCTTCAAAACCTTTTGTTGACTTTTCTTATATTCGTCATTGCCTTCGCATCGCTATTCCAATGCATCCCACAAACTCTTCGATGTATAGTTACCCGAGAATTGATGTAATAACTCTTTAGGTAATGCCATTGTCAAAGTACCATATGCCTTTTTTCAGCTTGATACGCTTTCTTTTTTTCGGATGTAAGCTTCCTTTGAAGAATTGGCTCCCCGGTTTCATCTTTAGGATAGACGTATTGATCAGAAAATGCCAACCACATATCAATATCATTTGTATCAACGTACGCTTCCAATCGTTTAACCCAACTATGATAATATTCCAATTTTAGCAATTTGGAAACTTTCTAACTAGTTCTGATTTCATTATCATAGTTCATCATAGTTTGCATCGTAGCTTGCACCGAATTCTGAATTGCTACAAACTCTTGAAAATCACTCATCTTGTCTGAAAACTTGTATACCAAAACTTCAAACCCAAAAACGAAGGTCTTAGAAGGGGATTTTGGGTACCAAATCGGAGGGTACTAGCCGTTAGGCGAGTTAAAGTATAGATCTTTCTGAGACGTCATTTTGGCTGGTATTAGCTCCCGTAACTCTTTAGGGTTCTCAAGTTACGTCTGTTTCCGTCAACCCTTCCTAAAATCCTGATTACTGTTTACCCGAACCTCAGCCGAACTTGATCTGTTTTGTCGAACTTCGTCCGAACTTAATCTGAATTCGAAATTGTGACCGAACCTTAACCGAACTTGGCTTTGAAAGATCTTGACCAAACCTTAGCCGAACCTTATCCGAACTATCTCCGAACACTATCCAAACCTCAACTTCGTTAGAATTTTAGCCGAACGTTATCCGAAGCTAGAGTTTGGAGTGGTTACTTTTCAGTTACTGCTGAACCTCAGACTAACTCGAACACTCTCGACTCCATTTTCACGATTCTCAGTGTTTTTTGATGAAATTTTTGACAGGAATTCAAGTAAACTCAATAGAAACAATCTAGGAGAAGATTTTTCATGAAAAGCACACTCGAGAAGATCAAAGAAACTGAAAAGTGAGTAACATTATTGCAAAACTTGGGTTTTTGACTTAAATTTCCGAATAGTAGATTGAACCTAATGCTCTGATACCACTTAAAAATGCGTGAGTGGTGGATCGTCTACTCGGTCATATCGAAATCAACGTTTAAACGAGTAAACACAATGAATAAATACAAACTGCTTTGTATTAAACCACAGAGAATCACAGAGTATAAGACTTGAATAATAGCTCAAGGAGTACAAGTGCTAACACAAGACAAACTATTTATACTAAACACAAACCCGATCTGCCGAACCTCAGGTTCGGACCACATTCGGACGTGTTCGAACTCTGAGTTAGCCTAGGGTTCGGACGACTGCAAGTTGTCTTGTCTTTGATACTTCACATGACGATCAGGAACCATGTATCTACAACCCCGCACCCTTTCGTCCTTCTTCTTTGTTGTTCATCATAAAATTTTGCATCAAGAGGACCTCGAGCTGCGATTTTATCATTTGGGGTGGATTTAAGAGTGTTATCATGGTTAATGTATGCCTTAATTAACCCATCTTGATGAAATTATGATCATTAGTTATCATGGTTAATGTATGCCTTAATTGATATTGTGGTGTTAATGAAACCATGAAGCTAGGTGTAACTTGATGAATATACTTGAGTGCCATCTATTTGTTTGTATATGTGTAGCATGGAAATCATATTATTGAAATGTGGTATAGATGGTATGATCATATTGGTCCTAATATTGTTAGTGACCCATTAGGTGATCAAGTTGACCAAGGTAACAACCAAGGTGTTGGTGGAAGTCGAAGCTCAAGCTCATGAGGTAACATTGTTTATGTTACAAGTATTAAATTATGGAGAATAGATTGTGTAATTTCATAATTATAGAAAAGGGGTGATGAATGGTTAGGAACTGTAAGGAACTTCAATTTTGAAGTTTTCCGGCTGAACTCTAGTTTTGACAATTCCGGCTGACGTTGAAGCGGAACTACAACTTCAAGCGGAACAACAAGTTCAAGCGGAAAGAAGCAATTTTGTCACTTAGTGAATATTTCGGGTGAACTCGATTATCCATCAGATAATGAGTTCAACCTGACTTTTCCTGAGATATCTCTTCTGCAGTCCCATCCTGCAAAAGCTTCTCGTATGCTTCTACATCTGCCCAAGCCGCTCTCTAAAAGTAGATTGTTGCTGTCAACACGCAAGTAATTCCAAATGTCGAAGTTTATTCTTTTGGTAGCTTAGATTTGACTTTGTAATGTATGATCTAGATTAGATCACATGAGATCAATGGCTGTGATTGATCTCATCTGCACTATATATAGCTTGTTATCTCTTAGTTTACACATCATCGTGGTTATCACTTGTAATAGTGTAGCTTTGAGTTAATGCAAATAGTGCCGAATATTCGATATTTCGTTGTTTCTACTATTCTGCAAATCAAGCACTTACATTATACAAGAACTAGACTTTGCTTAAGAAAAGTAAAATATAACTTAATTCCGCAAGGTTATATTTGCAAGTAAAGGGAATTGTTTAAGTTTAACTCTAACTTACATTGATCCCACAATTGGTATCAGAGCCATTGGCTCTCTACTTTGAAGACTTCTAGTGCTTCAAAGCTGATACTTTACTTGCATACTTGATTTCTTTAAGCCTTTTTCTGTTTTAACAAAACTGTTTTTCACAATGACTGATTTAACTCTTGGTTCACTTAATGGTAGCTCTAACAAACCACCAATTTTCACTCCTGATGACTTTGATACTTGGAAACTCAGGATGGAAGGTTTTGTTAGAAGCCTAGACAGACGCATTTGGAACAGGTTGACTGTAGGTCCTTACAATCCAACCGTTCAATCTGCTGACGATGCCCAAGTGCAAATACCAAAACCACTAGACAAATATGTTAAAGCTGATTACACTGAACTAGAATATGATCACAAGGCCTACTGGACACTCCAGGCTGCATTACCCAACTCTATACTTGTAGGGTTCAAGGGATATAAGACAGCACATGGCTTGTGGATTGCTCTCAGTGAAATGTTTGAAGGGTCTAGTGAAGTTAAGGAAAACAAGAAAGATGTTTTGAAACAAAGATATGAAAACTTTACTTACAAAACTGGTGAATCTATGACCAACCAGTATCTTAGATTTGTTTCACTTCTTGATGAATTGCAAAAGGTAGAAGTAAAAACTGAACAGGCTGATGCCAACAGAAAGTTCCTGAGATCATTACCTCTAGCTTGGACTGTATACACAGTCAGCATCAGGGATTGTAAAGATCTCAAAAAGCTTAAACTATGTGAACTCCATGGAATCCTTAGTGCTTATGAAATGGAGCTTAATTTTAAGCAGAACAACTTTCCTGAAGCATCACCACAGTTGCAAACCACTGCTTTGGTTACAACTGATTTTCAAAAGATTTCAAATTCATCTCAATATCACTCACCCTCAGTCAGTTTCATTGAGTCACCTAGAGGCTCAGAGAGTTCTTCAACACTGTTTGACAACTCTCACTCTGCCTATGTGGCAACTGACTCATCACAAGGCTTCACACGTGAAGACTTGGAATGCATAGGGGCAGATGATCTTGAAGAGATGGACATTTTAACTCAATTGGCTATGGTTTCTGTAAGGGCCCAAAGATTTATAAAAGAACTGGAAGAACTTATAAAGGGTCAAAGGGATCATCAATTAGGTTGGATAAATCTAAAGCTAAATGTTATAACTGTCACCAACTTGGTCATTTTGCCAGGGAATGCAAGCAGCCAAGGAGAGATGGACAGAACAATAACAACAATGTCCAACAGAGATCAAACCATGGAAGCAACAACAGCAGCAGTCAACAAAACAACAATAACAGCAACCAACAGCCAACTCAACCAAAACCACTTGGAAATCAAAATGTGGTGGCAGCTGTAGCTAACCAGACTGGATGTTATGAGTGGGATGACTTTGTCACTGAGTATGAGCCAATCAACCATGCTTTGATGGCTAAAGAAGATTCAACTGAACAGGTAAATGAAATTCCTGAAAATGTTTTGGAAAATCTGTGTAGCCCTGCCTGCATAGAACAAGTGGCAAAATACAGAAAACACAACACTGATCTGATTGATGAGGTTTCCAACTTGAATGAGTTAAAGAATTGCTTTAAGAAAACTGAAACTGCTTACATCACCAAAATTGAAAATTTAAATAAAGAATTTGATGTTTTGAAGCAAACTAACTCCATTTTGGAAACACAATTAGAGGACTTGTTAAACAAGCTAACTATTTCAAGACAAGAAACAAAAGATGCAAAAGTAGAAAATGATGTTCTTGAAATTAAGCTAAAAGATGCCTTGTTCACTTGTGACAAATTCCAAACAGCTAACAAGAAAGCTGAGAAACTGTGGAATGGGGCAATGCATGGGAAAACAGGTATTGGGTACAACAATGTTGAACCACCCAAGGAATACTCACCTGTTATTGCTCCAATCCAGGCACTTCAGAAGGAGTGCAGTGTGAGTCTAATTGTTGATAGCACTGCATCTTCACCTTCTGAATCAAAATCTGTTGAATCATCATCAAACTGTAAAGTCAAAGATGCTAGCACATCAGCATCTGTTGACCTATCCAAGGTTTTAAAACCAAAAGTTGCTTTTCCACCACCAACTATTTATGAGCCCAAGGACTCAAAAGTTGGAGGTAAACTACATGAACAGTCAAAATCAACTGAAACTGAAAGAATATGTAAACCTATTTACCATCAGATTACTAATGACCAAATAACCAAAGACACAGATTCTTCCCAAAGAAAAATGTTTGAATGTGTTTTCTGTGGTGAAAGAGGTCACATGGCTGCTATGTGCAAATTCAATCCTTTGAGCAAAGCTCAAAACTTGTTAAAACCCAAAACTGTTTTTACTCAGAAAAGATCTACAGGTAGAATCTCACCTGTAAGAAGTAACACAATGAAGTATTATGATACTGAGTCAAACAAAATTTTAATTGGGAACAACAAAAATGGAAGTTTTTCAGTCTTAAAATCAAACAGGGTTCCGGCTGAACTTCAACCGGAAAAATTTTCAACCGAAAGAGAAGTTCAACCGGAAAACTCCAAAACACTCAGATCAGTTACTGCACCTAGACAACGACCCAGGGTTCAGTTCACTGATGAGTATGACCATTTTGAAGGTCAAGGAAGGAGAAACCCATCTAGAGGCAAGACCACCTCTAGAGAAAATTTTGTGAAAAACAAACACAACTCTCAACCAGAAATTCCCTCTAGTTCAAGCGGAAATGCCTCTGTTGCATTTCGCAGTGAGAGATCTAGCAAGTCAAGCAAATTTTCAAAACTTAATGCTAGAATCTCACCAGTGACTAGTGTTGATCAGACCTAGATCTCACCCTGTGAGTTGCCAAAGGCCTTGACCAACAAAAAAAGAAGTATAGGGAATACAGAGAGAAGAAGATTGCTGAGAGAAGGCTTAGCAAAACAAACAGGCAATGTCAATCAAGTGAATAGTCTGAACACTTGAACATTGATCAAGATGACCTGTTGAATGAGGATCCAATACTAAATACTTTAATACTTAAAGAGTATAAGTATTATGATGCTTCTGGCAAGCCCAAGACCTCAAAGGCTTGGGTTACCTTTAGAAATTAATCAACTTTCTTTGTGTGTAGGTGCATAATAAAGGCCAACAGAGCCTATGGGTAGTTGATAGTGGATGCACCTGCCACATGACAGGAAACAAGCAAGTATTGGAAAATCCCAAAATCATAAATGGAGGTCCTGTAGCTTTTGGAAGTGCAAAAGGACACATTACTGCACAAGGTGCAGTCAGTAGTGGGATGCTTACCTTTGACAAGGTAAATTTTGTTGACACGTTAAGTTTCAATTTAGTTAGTGTCTCACAAATGTGTGACAAGAATTTAAATTTAATGTTTACTGAGAAAGAGGCCATAGTCTTGAAACCTGGTGTTATAATCCCTGAGGAACTTGTGTTGCTTAGAGCACCTAGTAGAGAAGGACTATATATTTTGGATCTGTCTGCTGCCACTCCAGCCAGTGGAATTGCATGCTTTATATCCAAAGCCTCAGTGGATGAGTCTGATTTGTGGCATAGGAGGTTATGTCATGTTAATTTCAAGAACATGAACAGAATAGTGAATCTCAGCTTGGTTAAGGGTCTTCCTAACAAGCAGTTCAACTGTTCTGAACACTGTGTTTCTTGCCTCAAGGGTAAGCAACACAAGACCTCCTTCAAACCCAAAACTGAGTCTTCTATCACTCAACCTCTAGAACTTTTACATATGGATCTGTTTGGTCCAACTAGAGTGATGAGCATAGGGAAAAGTTCATACTGTTTTGTCATAATTGATGATTTCACTAGATATACATGGGTGTTTTTCTTAAAAACAAAAGACGAAACTGCTGAATTATTGAAAACACTAATTGTATCTTTAGAAAATCAAGCAAAATTGAAAGTTAGGACAATCAGAAGTGACAATGGCACTGAGTTTAAAAATCATGTTTTGAACTCATTTTGTGAGGAAAAGGGAATCTTTAGGCAATTCAGTGCTCCTAGAACTCCACAGCAAAATGGTGTTGCTGAAAGGAGAAATAGGACATTAATTGAGGCTGCTAGAGCAATGCTAGCAGATTCCAAGTTACGAGTGATATTTTGGGCAGAAGCAGTAAACACTGCCTGCTATGTTCAAAATAGGACTTTGATTGTTAAAGGTAAAAACAAAACTGCTTATGAGATTTGGAGAGGTAGAAAACCCAACATTTACTTCTTTAAATCTTTCGGTTGTCCTGTTACTATTTTGATAACTAATAGGTTGTTGCCTAAGTTTGCTGAAAAGGCAGATGAAGGATATTTTGTTGGATATTCTGGTGTTTCAAAAGCATTCAGAGTATACAATAAAAGTACTAAAAATGTTGAGGAAATAATTAATGTGACTTTTAATGAGAAATCTGTTAACAATTTTGTATCTCAACCTGACTCGCTATTTGACATAGATGCACTAACCACTGCTTTCAATTTTACCATTGAGAAGCCATTGAGTTCAATAGTGCAGGAACAGGAACATAAGCAAAATCACACAAGATCGGCTGATGATATTTGGAAGACAAGCACCAAGGAACTGCAAATGCAACCTACCTTATTTTCATCCATCAGCACGAAGCCTGTGAAACCCAACAACTCAAAGAAAACCTCTGAAATTGTTCCTGCTGATACAGAAGTTTTTCCGGTTAAACTTCCGGTTGAAGTTCAAGCGGATCCTGTAGCAGTAGAATCTCCGGTTGAAGTTCAACCGGAAAACAATTTTTCAGAAAATTCTGAGAACAATGAATCCAATGACTCAACAGATGCTGTTTCAAATGAGTATAGTTTTGAGCATCTGATTTCAGATTCAGTCCCCAGTTCTCATGAAGAAAGTTCAGATCCCGTATCACAAATCAACAATATTGAGTTATTACCTCAACTCAATATTCCTCACAATGGAAGAAGCCACGAATTTCCACTATTTCCTGATAGAAGAATTGGAAAGAACCATCCAAGGGAGAACATTATAGGAGACTTGTCAGCTCCTGTGCTGACAAGAAGCAAGTCTATTGATGCAAACATTTGCCTGCATGCTGCATTTCTGTCTCAAGAAGTACCCAAAAAGATCAATGATGCATTGGAAGATGAAAGTTGGGTAGAGGCAATGCAAGAGGAACTGTTTCAGATCAATAAACAGAAGGTTTGGGAATTGGTTGACTTACCTGAAGGTGAAGAACCAATTGGAACTAAATGGGTATTCAGAAACAAGAAGGATGACAGGGGAATAGTAATAAAAAACAAGGCCAGACTTGTAGCTCAAGGCTACACACAGGAAGAAGGCATTGACTATGATGAAGTTTTTGCTCCTGTAGCCAGGCTTGAAGCAATCAGAATATTTCTTGCCTATGCTGCATTCAAAAACTTTCTGGTATTTCAAATGGATGTTAAATGTGCTTTTCTGTATGGTCTTTTGGAACAGGATGTGTATGTCAAGCAACCTCCAGGCTTTGAAGACCCTCATTACCCCAACAGGGTGTGCAAGTTGATTAAAGCTTTATATGGTCTCAAGCAAGCTCCTAGGACATGGTATGAGACACTCTCAAACTATCTCCTAGTGAATGGCTATAAAAGGGGAGCTATTGACAAAACACTGTTTGTGAAATCTGATGGCAAAGATACTTTGATGGTACAAATCTATGTTGATGACATCATCTTTGGTTCATCCAGTGCTGCCTTGTGTAAAGAGTTTGAGAGTTTGATGCAATCTAAGTTTGAGATGAGTTCAATGGGAGAACTGAACTTCTTCTTAGGGTTGCAAGTGAAGCAAACTGCAAATGGAATTTTCTTGAATCAATCCAAATACATTCAAGATATGCTAAAAAGGTTTGATATGCAGTCTGTTTCAACCTCAAAAACTCCCATCTCCACTTCTCATAAGTTACACAGTGACTTGAATGGGAAACCAGTAGATGTTCACCTCTACAGGGCAATGATTGGATCACTGCTCTATCTCACAGCAAGCAGACCTGACATCATGTTTAGTGTCTGTTTATGTGCTAGATACCAGTGTCAACCAAAGGAATCACACATGTTAGCTGTGAAGAGAATCTTTAGATACCTTAAAGGACAACCAAAGCTTGGGTTGTGGTATCCAAAGAACTCAGATTTCTCCTTCAAAGCTTACACTGATAGTGATTATGCTGGCTGCAACTTGGACAAGAAGTCTACTTCAGGAGGATGTCAATTTTTGGGAGAAAGACTTGTGTCTTGGCAATGCAAGAAGCAAACCTGCGTGTCTACTTCTACTGCTGAGGCTGAATACATTGCTGCATCAAGCTGCTGCAGTCAAGTCTTATGGATCCAGAATCAAATGTTGGATTATGGCATCAAATTCATGGAGACTCCTATTCTTGCAGACAACAACAGTGCTATTTCAATCACAAACAACCCTGTTCAACACTCAAAGGCAAAACACATTGATATCAGGTACCATTTTATTAGAGATTGTGCTGAGAAACACTTGATTAGAATGGTCAAGGTTCATACAGATCAACAATTGGCTGATCTGTTTACCAAAGCATTTGATGAAGCTAGATTTTTCTATCTCATTAGTGCCATTGGTATGATGAACTTTGACTAATTTAAACTATTTTTCACAATTCTAATAAAAAGGAGACATGTGCTCAAAGAGCCCGTCTCTTGATACAAAAAGAAAATGAAAATGAAAATCTTTAGTGTTAATCAGACAACATTTCAGTTCATAGTCAGTAACTGCTGATAATACTATGAATAATTAACACAAATTTTCAAAAATCATGTGTTTTGGATTTCCGGTTCAAGTTCAGGCTCAACCTGAGAAGACAACTTTTGAAATTCACCGGGTGAACTTCAACCGGAAAAATGTTTTAAAATGATGTGGAAATTTATTTTTGAAAACAATTCTTTCAAGCGGAAAAATTGTCCGCTTGATGTTCAGGCGGAAGAATTTTTGTTTTTAAAAATAAAGGAGAAAATGGGTTCCGCTTGAACTTCCGGGTCAACTAAGTCAACGTTTCATTTAATTACCCGTAAGGCACAATTTTCTAAGCGGATATACATTTATTTACCCATTGAATTGTTAACTGTTTTAAATCCGAGGTTTCAGTAAATTAACTTTTGGATAAGGACATGCTTTAACCAGTTGTACCGTATAACCCATAAAGCACCTATCCCATCAGTCACTGAACCGTCGACTTTTTAACCTCTCTCGTCCACGTCAGCACTGAAAAAGGTAAAAAGCCCTAATTTACCGTCAGTTTCCCCATTTCCATCATTCTCATTCCGAAATTACTCCAAATTTCTCTCAAACCCTCTCCAACAAACCTTCGTAAACCGTCAACCTGCGTCAACAATGGCTCCCAAGGGGAAGGCAAGTGGCAAGCGGCCCATAAGTGACTCTAAGTTTCCGGTAGAACACAATCTTGTGGCGTATCTAGAGCCACCGAGCAAAACAGACATCTACAATGGAATGATTGACTTCATTAAAAGTTCTCATCTTCACCATGCGCTTACTGTCGAAGCGGAAATTTTTGAAGAAATACTCGAGGACTTTTGGTCACACGCTAGGGTTACTGAAAGGGCGAATGGTAGTGAAGCGATTGTGTCAACTGTACAAGGGAAGGAAGTGGAAATCGATGAGGCAAAGGTGCGAAGTCTGTTGAAATTAAAGGATGAAGGTGGATATGAAACGGTTGATCACACAAAATATCTCCGTTTGTTCAAGAATCTTGGTTACGGTGGTTCACTGCAGAGCAAAACCATCAAGAAAGGGCAGTTACCATACAAGTGGAGATTCCTTGCACACACACTTCTGGTGTGTTTGTCTCCAAAGAAGGGAGGATTTGACGAGCTCTCCAGCGAGCAAGCTTCTGCCTTCTACGCTATGGTAAAAGGTGAAAACTTTAATTTTTCCAAACTCATTTTTCAAGCCCTAAAGTCAAATGTTCATTCTGAATATATTTACCTATATCCTAGATTTTTAACTTACATTCTCAAAGAAGAGTACCTCCAAATAGTTTGGCTCGGTACAATTTTGCATCAAAAACTTCTGAATGAGAAAACCTTTTCTAACCTTGCTTTGAACAAATCTCCATTTCTTGGAAGGGACACTGACCACCCCTTACCGATTCCAAGGCAGTTTCCTGATGAACCTGCTAATGCAGAGGTTCAACCGGAAACTGTAGGAGTAACTGAGCTCCCTGCTCAAGATGACAGAACTGTAGACCTAACAGTTACTGATCCCACATCTGTCCCTGCTTCCTCAACACTACAAACCTTTCAATCCAGAAAGAGGAAAGCTCACAATCAATCTACCACTACCACCTCCTCCACTGAAACTCCTCCTGTCACTTTCAAAAGACAGCGACAAGTGGTCATTAGGTCTCCTCCACCTAGTGCCACCACCCAACCCGAAGCTTCTAACTCCGCTCCAGGCAAAAAGCCCAAGCGGAAACTTGTCAAATTGGGATTCTCTCTTAGGGACGAACCCTAATTTGAGGGGGAGTCATTAGAAGCAGATGCACAATCCCCATCTGGACATATGTCACCACTTCAACCTCAATCACCTAGGAGTGACAGTGCTATCAATCTTGGCTTAAGTGAAGGTGTTATTAACTTACCTACCACGTCACATGAGAAAAACCTGATAAGCCAGGACCCTGCAGCACTGAACCCACACTCCTCACCGGAGGTGAATCTCGGGAGTTATGAAGAGATTCATGCGGAAAGGGCTGCTGCTGCCCAGGGATCCCCACTGGACCCTGGTGTCAGCAGTAACATCAATAAGACCCAATTCACGGCAATCTTCTCTGAATCAGCACTTGAAGTTCCTTCATTGGAACCGAGAGTTGTTGTGACAGATGAAGAGAATCCCAGGTGCCAAGAAGCCATGGGTACCACTGCTGATTAATCTAGGATTGATAGCTTGGTTTCGTCCAAGGATGCTGGTAAACAGCCAGTTGAGGATAGTCTTTCACTACCTGAATTGACGAATTTGTACATATTTCTCCAAGCACAGGTTGATACTCTAAAAGTAACTGTTGCCAAACTGGTGAAAGCTACTCCTACTGATGCTGAAGCAGGTCCTTCAACCCTTCACAGTGATGCTGATGAAGCTGTAATAGCTAAAGAAGCTGATACTGTCAAATTGGGGGAGAAGATGCCCTCAGAGGATACCGGCTGAAGTTAGAGCCCCAGCTTGTCAAAGAATTGGCATAAATCCTTTTGATGTTGAAGAATGTTGGGCCAACATTAAAAGCAGTCAATTAATTGCCATTTCACCTTTTGAGGATCCCAACCTCACAGAGCTGGTTCAATCTTCAGTGTTGATTGCTGGTGCTCTACCTGAGCACATCAACATGATCACTACACTTCTAAAAGATGTTATCTTTCCGGCTGAAAAAGCCAGTGATCACAGCAAGGCAACTGAAGACAGCACTGCAACCACTGTAGTTGCTACAATCTCTGAAGGAGAAGATGAGAATCCCATTGGTGCAGATGAAGGGACAGAGGTGTTGGAAATTGCTGACATAGGATCTGAAGTCACCAAACCTCAGGTGGTGACTAAAGATCAACTTAATGTTGAAGCGGAAGTTCAGGCGGAACTTCAGGCGGAAGTGTTTGTGGGAGCAGAAAATATTGTTCAACCGGAAACCCAATCAATTGCCCAGGTGGAAACTTTTGGACCTGGCAACTCAATTTTTGGTGTTGATGGGTCTGCTGAACCAACTGTGGTTCAACTGGAAGAACAGAGTAATGCTGAAATAGCAGAAATGGCCGAAACCCTCATAACATTAAGGAGCACAGGGGTTGACTCAACCGGAAGAACCTGTTCATGCTGAATTTCCTAAAACAATTCAACAGGTGGTTCAAACTCCAGAGGCTGAAGCCATACATAAGATGGAAGAAGATGCCAAGAGAATAGCAGAGGATGAGAGGCTTGCTAAAGAAATTCAAGAGGAATTTGATCTTTACATGCAAAATTCTGTATTTGAAAATTTACTGGAAGAAGCAAAGACCAGGTCTTTCAACTGGAGACTGAAGGATTATGATTTGGATGCTGTGACTGAAGCCGATAGGCAGAGGCTAATCTCTATTGCCTCTCAACTGCCTACCAAGCTGGTAAAGAGTGATGAGAATTACCAACTACTGAAAAGGGTAAAAAGGGCATTTGTGGTCAGAAACATAAGAACTGAAGAAGAGGTAGCTCAAATGAAAGTCAAAGAACTATGTCAATTGATTGACTCAATTTTTCATAAGCTAAAAGGAGATGTAGCTGCTGTCAACCCAAAGCTAGTGATGCCTGCACCCTCAGAGCTCACCTCAGGTATGTCAACTCACATAAATGTTAAACCTGAGATCACTGATGATGCAGATATCCCTCCTCCACCTTCCTTCATATATGACCCAAATCCCATGCCTACAGCTACTCCATCCCTTCTACAGTCACTAGCCATCATTCCATACAAACCTCCCAAAATCTCCAAGAAAGTAGCCGCCAAGCTTGCCAACCCCAAATACAGAGCTGACAATTTTACACCCATCATTCCTTTTAAAAAGAAGCCTCCTCCTACTATGGATTTTTCTGATATCTTCCCACCTACCCCACCTTCTAGCCCAACTCCTGAAGCCAGTAAACCACCCTCACAAATTTCACTTCCTCCACTCACCATAAATGAACCCTCCACCACCATCACCAAAGCTACTGAAGTCCAAACTGGCCCTTCTTCATCTGACATAGGCAAGAAACCCATTGTGCCAGAATCTACTGTTAACTCTGATGAAGAAAGATCGGTCAGGAAAAGAAAACTGATGCATGCCAAGAGCAAAAGAAATCAAAAACAAAAGAGAAGTGCTCCACCCAGTAAAAGACAAATTGTGGGTTGGACAGTGGATGAAGCCACATTTGATTTCACTTTTACTATGGCCAGCGGCATAACTCAAGTGGTAAACGTTCACAAGGCAACTTCTCAACTCACTATGCTGCAAAGGACAGACATCATTCTAAAACTTAGAGAAATTTTGAATCCTTCAAGAGCAGAGCACATGTTAAGGCTTGTAATTGAGCCATCTGTGCTGGAATGTGGAATGCTCTACAGAAGCAGTTTAGATGGTGACTCAGCAGAAGAAGAAGATGAAATGCCTACCAGTGAAATAAAATTTATCATTTGGGAAGAGGAGGAGAAGCTCTTTTATGTTCACAGAGCTGATGGCACCTTCACAATCCATGAGTCCATTTCTGTTCAAAATACATGAAATCACTAGTAAAATACATGAAATCACTAGTAAAAACACATGATATACTAGATCTAACATGAACTTAAACAAAGTTTTAGGTTACTAGAAACATAGAAGAAAATGCAAGTTTAATGTCACCATTTTTAACCAAGACTTGTGTTTGGAGTTCTAGATGGTAAATATGACTAGTTAACATGATTAACTAGAGAAAATCAAGAAAATATCATCTACTAACTTGAGAAAAA
Source organism: Deinandra increscens subsp. villosa (assembly GCA_039602395.1). NCBI lineage: Eukaryota > Viridiplantae > Streptophyta > Magnoliopsida > Asterales > Asteraceae > Deinandra > Deinandra increscens. The sequence continues at coordinate 25,468,646 of JBCNJP010000010.1, read as the reverse complement.
CGTGGAGGATGATGGAGGATGGTAGATCTTGCTTCCTTGTTGCTCCTTGTAGCTTTAATCTTCAAGTGAACTTGTGTTTGGATGAAGAAAAACTAGAGAGAGAGTAGAGAGAGAGAGGGCCGACGGTTGGGGAGGGAGGGAGAGAAAAGTGTGTGTTTCTTTTGTGGAAGCAAAGTTGTGTGCTAGGGTTTCTATTTCTAGAAGTATATATATATATATATATATATGTGGTACACAAAAAGGAAAGCAAGAAAAGGGTTTGAAGGGTGGTGGTGGCGGTTTGGTGGTTTGGCTGAAAGGAGAGCCAAGGGGAGGGGGGCGGTTCTAGGTGCATGGAGAGGAGGAGAGATGGTCAACCCAAGAATCTTTGGTACAAGTAGGGTGTAAGTCTTAGGGTGGCTTGGATGATGATGTTGTCTAAGGGAGGTACACGTGAATAGTGCATGGCTTAATGATGGGAGATTAGTAGTAGGTTAAGATAAAGGTGGTGGATTACTACTAATGATGGATACTAATTGTCGGGTGTCGGGTTTTGATCACGAAAGACAATATGATCAAGGGTGACGGTTGAACTTGATAATGCATGGAAATGAATATGCATGGAGGATAATGAATCAAGGTTAAAGAAAAGAAATGATACAAGTCTTGTTTAAAGGTCAAACGGTGTTAAATGGTGAAAAACGTTTACGTTGATTGCTTTATATAAAAACCTAATGGTTTTACGTTATAAAAATACTAAACGTTAAAATGATTTATCTGACGTAATCAGTAAATAAATGGATAAACGTTATCGTTAAATAATTATTTTACGTCAAATAGTGACATGAACTTTGAACGTATGCAAAATACTACAAAGGTGGCGAGATAATATAAAAACTCTTTTTATATTAGAATACATATATTGTTGTGAAATGTTTCTTATTATTGAAGTTCCACCGATCATATATATAATGTTCTTGTTTTTAAGGTCGATTGTCGAGATATTAAATTAGGGTTACACCAAGACTAACGGGTAGGTGCATATTACGTTATCTACGTTAACTTAAAACACAGATTTATGCACAGTTAATTACACGTATTATCATATGATTTGACTTAGGAAACTTACGGGTAGTCACAAAATGCAAGTGCTTAGGTGAGTCTTCACTACTAATTCCCCCTTTTCTTTTACAATTTTGGGGTGATACGTACTCTCTTTTACTTCCAACATATAATTATTTCAAATATTGTACTTTCTTTATTTACATGTCGTGCTTGATTATATTTGGATTCGCGATACACATATGTTCGGACTAGTGATACTTATCCTGGCTAGTCCCACACGATACTTTATTTACATGTCGTGCTTTATTTACAGGTCTTTGTTATAGGGCTAGAGGTAAAATGGGTAGCGCTATTTGGGGATAATGCCCCCATGTCCTTGTGTCCATGCTATTTTCGAGACGCCCTTATAAGAGACGGCATTGTGGCATCTGGGACATCAAAACCCCATGGTTGGGTTCATATTAGGTGTTGGGTCCCTTGAGAGGCTCTTTAACAATATTGGCACAATTTGATTTAAACAAGATTAATAAGTTGCGAAAAGTAAATCAAATTGGAAGACAACAATTCATAAAAGGGTTTTTTTTTATATATCTCAACTGTAAATAACGGTTTACACGAGTTTATAATATAACAATATATCAACAGAAATAACTTTTCTATGGGAGTAAGTTGTAATTTCTTTTTGAAAAGCTTGTGAATTGTGTGCTTGATGTCTTGCTTTCTTTGGTGAAGTCTGCTTGCTATTTATAGGAAGTAGTGGCAAGTTGCAAGTGGATAAAGTGGTTGAGGACGGTTGAATTTGGAGTGTGTCAGAGTATATACAGATAAATTGAGGTTATTCAATTTATTTCTTTTCAACTGTCTTCAACTACTTTCGTGTTAAATGCTAAGTTGGTATTCACTTTATTTGTTCTTCACACAAAGGCAAAATTGTTCTTCTCGTAATCTTTATCATCTGATAGTTCGGGACTCCTTCAGTACTCTTCTTTGAAGACTATAAATGCTTCCCATTAGAAGCCTTCTACAGAAACGAGGATTTCTGTAGAATTTAATCTATATAGAACTACTTCGGAAATTACGGAGTAGTTCTGTATGAATATAGAAATCTGTATATCGTACATATTTTCATATCCTTTCTCTTTTGAGAATATATCTTATCTTTTTCTTCTATACTTGACTGTTTTTGTTACATTTACATTGTGATCTAACATTAGGTATTTTAAAATACACAGAGAAGTCTCTATTGGTGAGTGGTCTTGCGCACGTAACAATCGGGTATGACTATGACGGGTAGAGAATTGTTGATTGTGGAACTATATTCATTTTGAAACCATAGCATCTTATGCTCGACAGGCCATCTATTTAAATTATACTGTAAAGACATACGAAAAAACTTATTTTATTGAACTATGTACGATAAAACAATACGTTTTGGCAAATATAACCATTTTCATACTTTTATCAAACTCAAACACTCTTTCTGACAAAACAAAACCTTATTGACAAACCTAAAGGAAACCCATTTTCATACGACAATTACTTTTTACTAACCATGTGAACTCACTCAATTTTTTAGTTGACACAAATTCTTTTTGAGTATGTATCAGGTACCTAGCTTGGATAAGTTGCAAAAGAAGACAAATGAAGTAGATTTGCTCGCATGCGCATGAAGACAACCCTAGAAGACTCAAGCTTCCATGTTGGGTCCCTTGAAGGGCTCTTTAACAATGTTGGCACAATTTAATTTAAACAAGATAAACAAGTTGCGGAAGGTAAATCAAACTGGAAGACAACAATTCATAAAAGGGTTATTCTGTATATCTCAAATGTAAATAATGGTTTACACGAGTTTATACTATGACTATGTATCAACAGAAATAACTTTTCTACGTGAGTAATGTTGAAATTGCTTTGAGAAGATATTGAATTTTATGCTTGATGTCTTGCTTTGTTTGGTAAAGTCAGCTTGCTATTTATAGGCAGATGTAGCAAGTTGTATTTGGATAAGGTGGTTGAGGATGGTTGGAGGAGAAATTACCAAATGTCTAGCATTCCCTCACGCTTGGCGCCAACGAGGCTTTTATTTGAGAGAAAAAAGAAGGTCGAATAAAAATGAATAGAATATGAGAAAATATGAGAAAGTAGTCAAAATAAATATGAATCAACACCTTCAATAAAAAATTTCTCTTACTATATTTATCTTAAATACTCTTAGACTCTAACTAATATATCATTTATTATTGAATATACAATTCAAAAATTTTTCTTACATAAATCTTACTATATTCTTCTTCTTTTTTTCAAATAAAAGAGAAGAAAGTATTTTTATGTCAGAGTATATAGAGATAAATTGAACATATTCAATTTATCTCCTTTTCAACTGTCTTCAACTGCGTTCTTTCTTGATTAATGCCAAGTTGACATTCATTTTGCTTGTTCTCCACACAAAGACATAAATAGTTCTTCTCGTAATATTTATCTTCTGATAATCCAGAACTCCTTCTGGACTCTTCTTTGAAGACTTTTGATGCTTCCCATTAGAACCTATCTACAGAAATGAGGATTTCTGTAGATTTTAGTCTATACAGAACTACTTCGGAATTTCCGGAGTAGTTTTGTATGAATACAGAAATCATGCAGAAGTCCGTAATTCATACAGACTTTTGTTTCCTTTCTCTTCTAAGGATGTGTCTTATCTTTTCTTCTAATACTTTACTGTTTTGTGTTACAATTACATTATGTTCTAACAATCTCCCCCTAAGTATCTGAAGAAAATAACTAAAAAGAGAAGTAAAGTAATCATAGATCATTTTTGTTGATCCTTTCAAGGAATATGAAAGATGTCTATTCTATCATAATTTGAAGATCTACATGTCTTTTCTGATTTTTTCCCTACCAGTGAGTGAATTAATTTCAAAGTTGTATTCTTTAGTACTTTCTTCCAGTAAGGTCTTGAAGACAACTCTTTCCTTTATTAGTGCATTAATTTCTGACTTGTTGATTTCCTTGATGATGTTGTTGTTAGTCTTGCATTTCTCTAGAATGAATAGGAAGAATTCTATGGCCAGATTTGTATATTTCTGCTTTTCTTTTAGCCTAAAGAACCTTCTTTCCTCAGAGTGATCTTTGAAGCACACACCATAGATTTCAGGAGGGACAGTCTCATTTGGTTTTGTTAAGTGAAGCAGAGGGATGTTGGATTCTTTTGCTAATTAGACATCCACCTGTGCTTGTGTTCTGAACATCCTTTTACCGGCTTCAATTCTTTGGTATAGGTAGTGCTTACCCTTTCTGTTTTTGAGGGTTGAGTTGAGAAGTACCTTAAGAATGACACCAACTGTGTTAAGTTAAATTGCTATTGATCTTTATCAGTGAATTCCCTGAAGGCTTCATCTTTTGTTTTCACCGTGTAACAGTTGAAATGATCTACCCAAAGATGTTTTGTTAGTGGTTGTTGTGACGACCCTAAAACTTTTGCTTTCTTTCCCCAGCAAATATAGCAACAACGACAGCCGAGGCTACGAATGCTACGACACAAGAATAATTTTCAGGACGAAAATTCTAATTACAAGGGGATGATGTGACATCCAAGAATTTCAAGGTTTACTTCCGTTAGACAATTCCGTTAGTTACGTTATAAGTATTAACTTAGTAACTAATGCATAACTAGGCCGAATACGTCCACGACCTTTGGTTGATCACCGAACCCGCCCATATGTGCTATGTGTTCATTTATTAATGTCATTATGTGCAATGTGATTTAAACGCATGATTTAATATTATGAATAGCATGACAAATTGTAATTCCTTGATTATGTGAAAATTGCCTAAGTTGTGCAGCCAGCGAAACTACCGGGCGAAACTGTAGTGTCGCCCGGTAGCCAGCTAAGTTAATCAGTTAAAACGTGACCAGAGCTAGTTTCGCCTGGCCAGCGAAACTGCCAGCGAAACTAGCCTCTGATATAAATAATCTTAATAAACCCTAGTTCTCCTATTTGCCTCATTTACACAAAAACACACACTCTTCTCTGGAGATCTGGTCAGCCGAAAACCATCAAGAAAACCAAGATCTCAGCCTCAAGACAACATCCATTCGATTCCTTGATCGAATCGTGAGTCCCAAAACCTTCCCTTATGCCATTTCTATGTGTTTTCTATGTGTTTCTTCATAAAGCATGCTTAAACCTTCATGATATTGTTAGATCTTCTGTAGGAATGCTTAGGAATGCTAGATCCACCATAAAGTTTGCAACTTTACGTTTGAAATCCAACCATGGTAGAGATTTATGCTATTTTGGTCACTTTAGGGTTTTAAAGGTATTTTGGTGATTTGATGATGAAAATGCATGAATAAGGTGTTAAAACTTGTTGATTGATGTTGGTAAATGCCTATGTATGCTAGATAATGAGTTATGTGAAATATGGAAGCTGTTAGAGTGATTTTTAGGCTGATCCGTAAGTTTTTCACGACCAGCGAAACTGTAATGTTCTTTGGGCGAAACTATACAGCGAAACTGTATAGATCTCCCTCCAGCGAAACTGTGCTGGCGAAACTGTAGTGTCGCCCGCGAAACTGACCAGACCAGCTCGAACGAAATTACCGAGCGAACCAACCTGAACGAAAGTTCAAACCAGTTTCATGCGAAACTAGGCTAGCGAAACTGCGTCAGCAGTTTCGGGCGAAACTAGCCTAGCGAAACTGTGTCACCGGGTATTGCCTAGCGAAAGTGCTGCCCGTGCACGTAGCGAGACTGCCTAGCGAAACTATGCTAGCGAAACTAAGACCTGACCTAAAAACCAAACTTGTACAATTTACTTGAATGTTATGCCATGACTTACATGATTATGCTATGATGAAACATGCTGTGATTTCTGTAATATGTGAACCCTCATTTATGATCAACCATCGGTGTCGTGTGTCTGTATGTCGAGTCATAGTTCCAACGTGCTATGTTATGGGCCATAGTGACGTTAAGTAAAGATTAGACACAAAACTAATACTTAAGACCTAAACGTGTTCATAGGTCTTCATTAAGCAAACTTGGATATTATAGCAAGTGTAGCAGTGCAACCCAAGGTGAGTGTCACTAACCCGATTACCGTGAACCCGTCTGGGTCACACCGAATAACTAAAAGTAAAACAATGCTGACAAACTCGAGAGTGCTAGGCACCTCCCTGATGAACGTGAAAACTTGGAGTGCTCGGCACCCACTTGATGAACTTGAAGTGCTTTATGGGAAGCACTTGTGAATTACTTAAACAACTATTTCTGAAACGAAACTGAAAACACTTTTGAGATTCATGAGAATCCAGTAAACCTTTTTAATATGGCTAGTGTAGGTTAAAGTCTAAACCACATGATATCACATGATTTCTAAGGATGCCTTGAAAACTTAAAAGTCCTCAACTAAATTGTACCATTAATTGTAAAGCGAGGGGATGTTGGGTAGATCTACTGGAGTTTGACAAACTCCGCCCCGTGGCACGGGGAGTGCACGGAGGTACAATATCAGCCTATCTGACCGTGATCCCGAGAGGACACGGGGGAGGCAAAACCGCGATGACGTAGGTCCGCAGCACTGATGGCACGGCCACTACAATAATTTATGGTCAGCTTTGGTACAAATTTCCTTAGTGCATGGAACAACGGATTAGCTACCCGCGATATCGGTTGAGCACTTTAACTATACAAAACTAGTACATACCCGATAACGTAGGTTACGGACGATACTTTTACTAAACCACAATAATCTGATTTTGGATATCACAAAGCATTGTTTTTCACAAATGAATACTTCATAAGTATATGTTGACTCGATTATGATTATGAGACCGGGCCAATGCATGACAAGCCCACTGTGAACTCACCAACCGTTAGGTTGACACTTGCGTGGTTTAAACTTTTGCAGATCGCTGAAGAGTATCCGGAGCAGGTTGACATGGCACAAGAAGATATTTACTTTTATTAAACTAAATTCGGGAATTTGAATTTGAAACAAAGATTTGTAAAGCACGTGGTTAGTGCTAAGATACTTATGTCTTTATTCCGCTGCGTACTTTTGAAAACTGTTTTTGGTTATGAACATTTGGACTTTACTCTGATTCGTTTAGTATTTGTAACTAATGGTTGTGGTCCTGGTCTAGTCGCACCCCTTAACGGTATAAACTCCGTTAGTGGTTAATTTGGGGGTGTGACAGTTGTGCCTTGATTTTTATGAACTCAGTGATTGAAGGCATTGTGTAGATTGGATCTTCCTGAACTGGTGTTCCGGTTGACATGTCAAAGGCTTTTCTTGATAGAGGGTTCATTGTGGGCCTATCTTCATCATTTTTGAGCAGTTTTTCTTGACGTTCTCTGACTTCTTCCTAGATAACTCTTTGCATATTTTGCTTTTCAGAGTAATCGTCTTCAAAGGTTGATCCAGATATGAAGGATCCAGCTAATGAGGATGATTGTATTTGAGTCTTCCTGGCTAGGGTTTTCTTTGCAGCTCCGGTGGGGAGAGGTTGAGAGATAGTTGTTTTCTGGGCAGTTTTTGTTGGTGGACCAAGAGAAGAAGGAGGTGGCATTCCTTTATAAGTTTTAGTTAAATATTTGCAGTTCTTTAAGTTCTTTCTTTTGAGTTGTTATGTTTCATCTTCTTCTTCACTTTGGTTACTGCTTTGAAGTCTTGTCCTCTTCATTGAAGTTTCAACAGATATTTTGATTGCCTTTCTCTCATCTGTTTCTTATACTTTTTGTTTCTACTCCATCTCTATCTTTCTCATCTAATCTTCTTGGAAGGAGTGTTTGATCTCTAAGTTTGCAGAGGTCAGTTGATTTCTTTTCAGTTTGCTTCTGACTGATCTTACTTCCTCTTGTGCCTTCTTTGCCAAGTTTTTTGCCCATATCTTCAAGAGTCTTTTTCTTTTTTAATAATTCTGCAGAGAGATTTTTAATAATTTGTTCATCATTACTTATCTCTACAGCTTGCAAATTTTGAAGACTTTTGTTTAATAATTCTTGTTTGGTGTTTTGAGCTGTGCTTCTTTCCACCTTCATGAGCTCTTCTGAGTTTGAGTGTTTGAGTTTTTCTAACTCATGAAGGTCAGTTTTTTGATCTCTTTTGCAGTTGAATATTTTCTCTTTGATTGACTGATAGAACTCTAAGAGATCAGATTTGAGTAGGATACTGGGTAAACTTAGAGTTGAATCAATATATGATCTTTCTCCTTCTAACATACTAATGGACAACACACGTCCAACAGTTTTACTAACATTTTCTCTGTTGAGAGTTTTGTTATTGCCTAGAATACCAGAAATATCTGATGTTCCTAGGTCTTCCACATTCATTGTCTTTATCTTGAATGATTCAGACTCATGTGTTGTTTGATAATTTTTTTCTGAATTTTCATGTGTTGAATCTTCAGGGAACCAATCCCTGTGGGTTCTTTCCAAATTTCCTTCACTCATTGAGTCACCACTTGTTGGTGCTTGATGATGACTCTCAGAGTCATCAAATAGGCTGGGCTTGGTGGCTATATTGGGAATGTGAATCTGTGGGGGTGAGTTTGATGAAATGAAGTTGAAGTTTTTATAGGTTGAGTTGGTGGAATGTGATATGGGAGAGTCAGGTGAACCCTTGTTTAGATTGACTGATTCAGAGAAGTGAGATGTTTGTGGGCTTTGTTTTGGGGTTGGTTGTTTTGGTTCAGATGGATTATGTTCTTGTAACTATATTCCTTCTTTGTATTTCATCAAGACTGGGGAGCTATCTGGTATATTTAAAAGCAAAGAAATAGGTACAGAGGAAATAGAGTGTGATGTACCCGATTCAATCTTTTTTTAGAATTTACAGAGTGTTTGACCTATGCTTAGCTCCCTTCATAGCCAACGATTCTTCCTGACACTTTTTTGAAGATGAGTAGAGAAAGAAATCTTGTAAATGGAATGTGGACGGTTTCTTTCTTCTCCTTTTTTTATCTTTAATTTTTTTTTCACTAGATTCCTCCACAGTATAGCTCCATAATCTATTCTTTTGTTCAGGATTATAGCGACGAATATGGAGTATACTGATTCACTAGCTTGATCAGATGAGCCGATTTTAGCAGTTAGACTGTAAAAGAGTGTGTGCATCATCAGTTTCCACTTTCTCTCTAGATGATTACTGTTTATACCTGAGATTGTGGTAAAGCTTGTTCCTTTGTTTAAGGAATTGATGGTTTTGAGAATCTCTATTTTAGTTGGGGGTTGAGCAGGATTTTCCGGTGCTGTGAGGTCAGTAACTTGTCTGAAATCTTCTTCAGAAAATGTAGGGTTGATGTGGATTGATCTTCGTTTTCAATGAGCGCTTTAATCCATACCTTGTTAGTTGGGAGGATGAAGCCATTTTTGATTGTTTGAAGTAGAACTTTGCTTGGTGAGGATTGTGATTTAGTGAACGATGTTTGATTTTGGGAATGAGTGAGGATTTTATAGCATGAGAGAGACTAGGGTCTTAACGGCTCTTTTTCACCGATTAGATTGACTGGGTGGTGAAACGAATGTCCGTTGGATCATTGATTTTCTTCATAACTGAAAAAAGTTACCGTTCCTATTTATTTGGAGTGTTTGACATCTTCATTGTCGGTTGGTATTTCTTGTTAAAGATTTGTTCTAATCCCGAATTTGATGAGATCAAATGTATTTTTCTTTTATCAGCTCCAAATTTTTCAGAACCTTTCAGTGGTTCTTTGTCATTCCTTTTCTTCTCCTTTCCCTCTTTTCCTCCTCCTTTTTTGTTGTTGTTGTTGTGTGTGTGTAAGTGATGGTATGTAAGATATTTTTCATTTTTTGTTTTATTCAGGCAATCAATCTTTTGTACAGAACCACTTCGGAATTTCCGGAGTTGTTCTGTATGACCATTTTTTGTGTGAATGATCAAGAGCATGTGTTTGATGGTCCTTTTTGTTGTATATTGGCATTTCTGCTTTTGTCCAGAACTACTTCGAAATTCTGGAGTACTTTTGTATGATTAGATCCTTAATGATGAAGTACAAAATTTTTATGCAATTTTGACCTCTTCTTGCAACGCCCTCAAAAGATTATATTTCAACAACTTTTTACAAAACTGACACCTAGTACAGATTTTTATTTAAACATTAAATTTAGGTGAAAGCATGTAGTTTTACAAGTACAGGGTAAGATGATTATAGAGGGTATAGGAGGATGTGCTCTATCTTCAAGTTGGGGAGGAATGTTATGATGAGAGATGGGTCTCAGGTTCTCATCATCTTTCTCTATACTGTCATTTGGAAGCCTAGTAATATGAAGACCAAGAACCTTTGGGTGGGTAGGAGTTGGGTGTGATATTCACGAGGATTTCCTTCCCATTGTTTGGCTTGGCAGATTATACTCGTCACAAAGCGAGGATACAGAATAACCCTCTCTTCTACAGGCAGATAACAGTTTCTTTTCATGTTTTGTAGAAGATAGTGAGAGAAGTTCATGTTAAGGCCATGAATCAGAGCATGCATGACCGTTTAAGTGTCATGGTCAGCAAGATGATGATTATGGTTTTGAGAATCTCTATTTTAGTTGGGGGTTGAGCAGGATTTTCTGGTGCTGTGAGGTCAGTAGCTTGTCTGAAATCTTCTTCAGAAAAATGTAAGGTTGATGTGGATTGATCTTCGTTTTCAATGAGCGCTTTAATCCATACCTTGTTAGTTGCAGTTTCAGTTTCCTTTTTTATTGTTGACCAGACATTCATAAGAGCCTCTTTGCTGACTTCTTCATCTTTAGTGAGAGTTGTCATGAGAGGCGAGTACCTCAATGTTGTTTTGCTCTATGTTTAATGTCTTGAATAGAGAAATTTGGGAGGATGAAGCCATTTTTGATTGTTTAAGGACAGCTTTGCTTAGTGAGGATTGTGATTTAGTGAACGGTGTTTGATTTTGGGAATGAGTGAGAATTTTATAGCATGAGAGAGACTAGGGTTTTAACGGCTCTTTTTCACCGATTAGATTGACTGGGTGGTGAAACGGATGTCCATTGGATCATTTATTTTCTTCGTAACTGAAAAAGTTACCGTTCCTATTTATTTGGAGTGTTTGACGTCTTCATTTTCGGTTGGGATTTCTTGTTGAAAATTTGTTCTGATCCCGAATTTGATGAGATCAAATGTGTTTTTCTTTTATCAGCTCCAAATTTTTCAGAACCTTTCAGTGGTTCTTTGTCATTCCTTTTCTTCTCCTTTCCCTCTTTTCCTCCTCCTTTTTTTGTTGTTGTTGTTGTTGTGTGTGTGTGAGTGATGGTATGTAAGATATTTTTCATTTTTTGTTTTATTCAGGCATTCAATCTTTTTACAGAACCACTTCGGAATTTCTGGAGTTGTTCTGTATGACCATTTTTTGTGCGAATGATCAAGAGCATGTGTTTGATGGCCCTTTTTGTTGCATATTGGCATTTCTGCTTTTGTCCAGAACTACTTCGGAAATTCTGGAGTACTTCTGTATGATTAGATCCTTAATGATGAAGTACATAATTTTTATGCAATTTTGACCTCTTCTTGCAACGTCCCCAAAAGATTATATTTCAACAACTTTTTACAAAACTGACACCTAATACAGATCTTTATTTAAACATTAAATTTAGGTGAAAGCATGTAGTTTTACAAGTACAGGGTAAGATGATTCTAGAGGGTATAGGAGGATGTGCTCTGTCTTCAAGTTGGAGAGGAATGTTATGATGAGAGATGGGTCTCAGGTTCTCATCATCTTCCTCTATAATGTCATTTGGAAGCCCAGTAATATGAAGACCAAGAAACCTTTGGATGGTAGGAGTTGGGTGTGATATTCACGAGGAATTCCTTCCCATTGTTTGGCTTGGCAGATTATACTCGTCACGAAGCGAGGATACATAATAACTCTCTCTTCTACAGGCAGATATCAGTTTCTTTTCATGTTTGTAGAAGATAGTGAGAGAAGTTCATGTTAAGGCCGTGAATCAGAGCATGCATGACCGTTTGAGTGTCATGGTCAGCAAGATGATGATTATTGACCTTGGATGAGAAGCAGAGTTGAATTTGAGTGAAGAAGAACTGCCAGATGGGGGGAAGATGGAATCTGTTGGCCTGTTCTTCGAGAAATTTTCCATTATACCCAACGTCAATGAAGGTTTCAATGACTTGAGCCCTGTTGAAGTGGGTTGCCCCATTTTTGTCATTGAGACAAAGGGCAGAGTGAATGGAGTCCTCTGTGACTTCAAAGGTAAGTCGGTTCACTCGTGTTCTTATGGGGCTTCCTGGTAGGCTGGGGCCAGATCTTTCATTCACCCAAAATTCCCTCAGAAATTCATATCTGAAGGGGGTGTTTTGAGTGAGTGCAAGACCAATGGTGCAGGTTTGCAGAAACCTCATCATTCTGGTAAAGGTCAGCTGATGGTTAGAAGTGTGAAGACACAGATTGTGAGTTTGGTGAAGAGTGATTTCAAAGGCTTGTCTATCTAATAGAGCTTGAAGGTCCATTTTCTGATGTGGGTTTGTTTAGATGAGTGCCTGGATGATTCGGGAGAGATATCCATGTATTTGTAATCGGGAAGAGTTCAGAAGTCTGGAGATTTGGCAGTGAGACTTTTGGGTTTTATCGGATGCTTAGGCTCCTGACAGAGGTAGACTGGAGACTTCTTTTCTTTTTATTTTCGTAGATTTGGAAGATACACTCAAAGGGGTGTTAGAGTGTATTTGTTTTATGTCGAAGTTTCTTCCAATTAGTTTTACCATTTCATTACACATGCAGTGCTTGTAAGTGGTACTTTCCCCAAAAATTTCAAGATTTTGACTTGAGGAGCTGGATGAATCAGATTTGGCTTTGTTAGAGTCATCAGGGTTGGTTTTCTTTTGACTCAGAGTTTCAAGAACCGGACTTTTGTTTTTGGAATTGTTATCCAGTTATGACTCTTTTTTACTGCTGCTTTTTACAAAGACAGTCTTGGAACCTTTAGTTCCTTGTATGTACCCGATTCCTTGTCCATAATTTCTTGGTGTGTTTGTTATTTTTTCAAGCTGATCATGGGCATTTATGAGACCATTTATTTTGTTTGTTTCAATGTGCAGTCTTTGGTATAGAGTTGCACGTTCAGTCTCATAGTGGTCAATTTTGGCTTTATTGCTCAGGTTTTGAGTTTCTAGTTGCCTTAATCTTAACAATTCCTTTTCTCTATCCTCTTTTAGTTGATGAAGTTCAGAATGGAGATAGTTGATTTCTTCTTCAAAAGTTTTAAACTTGTTTTCATCTAAAAGTTTCTTTCTTTCAGAATTTTCTTGAAGAACTTTATAGTTGACTGACATGTTATTGCATTGAAAGATTAGATTAGAGTGAGATGAGCTTACCTGCTTTTCTTGTGAGATTTCGGATGGATCAATCGAGAGAGATTCATCATTTGTCATAAGACATTTTAATTAATTGAAACTCAGAAGTCATGCTGATTGCTAGTAGAATTTGTCCATTTTAAACTCAGGCAGAATCATACTCATAACATCTGAATATGTTAAGATATTGATTAGATTTGCTTTGACCAGTGTACCCCACACTATCAGACATAATCAGACATTTTCTGTTTTTCTTTCTTTATCTTTTTATGTGATAGCACTTGTGATTTTTCACAATGCATAATATTTTCATGATATCGTCAACTGTGTTCCATGCAAAAAGAACTAAGAACGTTAAATCGTCTACCTTAAGGTCGATCTTTCGATACGCGGATAAGGCCTCAGATTTAACAAAATAAGAAAAATAAAACAAGTCAAAATTTTAAAACTCAACAACAATCAGGTTGGTACTCCCGTACACGCAGAGAAAGTCCAATGAGTTGTACGAAACACCAAAGAAAATAAAGCAGAACGTCAAACGAACAACGATCAGGACGGTCTTGTGGACACGCAGAGAAAGTCCGATCATTTGACAAAATAAAGAAAATCAAACAAGTTTAAATCTTTGCAAAATTAACACATGTATACACAGTGACTTCTAATTTTGAAATTCACACTTATTTTTTCTTTTTATGTCATGAAATACGCATCAAGATGTTATCCACATGGTCAAGCATTAGTATTTAGTGAATATCACATTTGAATACTTTCTGATTTGCCGAGTCTACCAAGAACATCAAGCAATGATCTTAGGGCCCTTTCATCTACTCTATCCATGAGTCAGATACGTAAGCCAATGTACCATCATTTCCCGATGATCAATTTCGCACAATTTTATATATTGCATGTATTCACTTTCCTTCCTTATATATTTTGCATGTATTCACCTTCTCCCCATAACATGCTTTTTCTCAATTACTCCCCCTTACTTACAATTCCCACCTTAAAATGAAAACTCTATTTTTGGATTTTCATTTTAATAAAAAACAAGATTCTATTTTGGCTTTTTGAGAAAAACTTGGAAGTAAAGAAAATTGATCAATCAACACGGATATGGTGCAGTTTAAGAATTTAGAAAATTTGCAGGTATTAGAAAAATATATCATGAAATTTAAGTTAAGCAGAATACTCCTCCATCAACAACTTTGTAATCGTCAATAGGTCTTCCAGAAGTACCTGCACACTGGTCAAACCGTTTAGTTCATAAATGACACGAAGCGATTTGCTTCTGGTCGACCAGTGTCGTGATTTTGCTTAGAAACCACCTTAGGTTTCCACTGTTGTGATTTTAGTAAATCAGATTTTGACGAACTTATCACAGGTGACTATGATGATGAACCTACATTTTGTGTCTTTTGAAAGACTGGAACAAACCGTTTTTGTTTGAGAAAGAATGTAGGCTCAACTTCATAAAAAACTCCGCCTTGTTCATTAAAGAACATTGGTTTGGCAGGTTTACTAAAAACTGGTTTCTTGTGAAACCTTTGGGATGATTCAGCGGGTAGTGGACAATCCTTAGCCATATGCCCTGTTCGGCGGCAAATATAACATATTCGTTTTGTTTTGTCCCACATTTGATGTACCTGCGAAGAGTTACACACACATGAATATCTCGAACTTGATCAGAATTAGAATCATATACCTGATTCCCGTGATCATGAACGCACTTGGAAGTTGGGCTTCTAGAATAAGAATCGTCAGAAGAAACATTAGCTTTTTGATTCTTCATGTTTGAAAGAGCAGCATCTTTGACAAAAAACTCAGAAATCTTTCTGGCATCAACACAGTGAAGAGGAAACTCTTTATCAGAAAACAATTGATTCGATCCCTTAAGTTTGTAGAACCTCTCGGGTTGAACTATTTTAGCTTTAAAAACGTCCTTCTTCACTTGCTTCAGCTTCAATTTCTTTAAATCTTGAGATGATGATGCTAAAACCTCCTCAACTTCCACGTTCTTGACCTTAAAACCCAGACCCATATGCTTTCCAACAACTTTCTCCTCAGAATTAGAATTCTGATTTCTATCCTTCGCCAATCTAGAAAATTCAGCTTTGACTTCATTTATATTCTTTTGCTTATAAAAGACCTTCTCATCAGAATCAGGTTGAGAACGAATCTTGTCACTTGAAGTAGCTGATTTCTCATTATCAGCTGAAGATGAACCAGATACAAAAACTGGAGCAGGAGGAATCTCAGATTTCTTGCCTTTCTTCTTCTTCTTATTCTTCTTGTTTTTCTTCTACTTTACAACCTTTTCTTTTTCAGAATTAGATGATGAGAATGTAGAGTAAGCACAATCGTCAACCTTCTCTTTCACTTCTTTAAAGGCTTCCTAGATTTGAGCAGGGGGTGATGCAGTTTTATCAAACATCTTCTCAAAATTAGCATCATTAGCTAAAAAGTTTGTAAACACTTGAGAATTTGAAAAATTGTTTAGCAATCGATTAGCATCAATGACTTGAATCTTGAGATCAGAAATTTGCTTTTGAGCTTCAGCTAACTCTTTCTCATTACCTATCAATCGCTTTGCAACTTTGTGTGTTTCAAATTTTTGCATGCGAAGATTTTCCATCCCCGTCAAAATATTCTTTCTTCAATTTCTCCTCATTTCACTTCTGAATTTCTAAATTTACTTTCTGAACTTTATTAACACTCACCAATTCCCGCTTCTCATCTAACATCTTTTCCATGTCAACTTGATATGCTTCAATCTTAGTAGAAGATTCTTCAGCATTTTTTGTAAGCAGAAGTTTGATTTTGGACTTGTCAAAAAGATTCTGAAAAATCATTTGCAGCATCTTCTGCATCAAATTTCCATTTCTTAACTTCTTGAACTAACGTTTCCTTTTCTTCATAAATCTTTGCTATTGCAACTTTAACATTCATTTTATCTTGTTTAGAAATCTCTAATGCGTCATTTAACAACTTGAGCTCGGTAATCAGACATTCTTTCTTCAAAGCCAATTCTTTTTCATTTTCGTTAGAAATCTTCAAATATGAATTAATCAAATTGAATTCCGCAGAAAGCTTTTGAAGTTTATCCAACAAAGATGCATTTTCTTTCAACAAACTCTCCAAATTTTCAGCAGATTCATAAGAACTTGGTGTTAAACTAGTATCGGAACTAGTATCTGAACAAGAATCATCTGACTGATCATGAGTGACAATCAAGGCTGATGAATCATATCCAAACCGTTGACCCCAATCATAAACAGCATCCCGTTGAACTGTTAAAGTTGTTGCCTTATCTGTGTTACTAGAAGATGGCTGAGAAAAACCAGGCTTGCTTAATAAAGGAAAACCAGACTTGCTAATATTTGCCTGTTGACATTCCTTGGCAAAATGTCCAAGCTTTGAACACTTGTAACACTTCAATTTTGATTTATCAAAACCTAATTTCTCACTAAAATTAGAAGTATTTTTTCCATGCTTCTTAAAAAATCTCTTTGATCGGTGACTCAGCATAGCATATTGCCAAGATAGATCTAATTAAGTCAGTTGATCATCATCAAGAGCATCAAGATCATCTCTTGTTAATTGTGCATCAGCAACATTTTTGATAACTAAACCAAATGATGATGAGATTAAAGCAGCAGTCATTTTGGCACAATCATCCATTGATTTAGCAGAAAAAGTATTTTGACTTGAAGAATTTGGAATTGTGAAACTACAACCCCGTGATGAATTGTTGTCTGAATTTCCAAAAGTTCCAGCCATAAAAGCAACACTTGGTGCCGTACTCAGATTTGGCTTAGATTTAGCACTCATGCTTGCAGTATTCTCTCCATGATATAATTCAGGATTTTGTATAGTAGCAGTTGACTTCTTTAAATTTAACATTTCCATTTCACGAGCATGCAGTTTTCCTGTAAGCTCATGAAACGTTAATGCGGAATAATCCTTATCATGAGTAAGAAGCAAAATATAATTTTCCCATTTTTCAGGCAACGCTTCCATAATCTTCTGCTTCAAATCAGCATCTGTCTTCTCAATTCCAACAACCTTTAATTCACTAATCAGATGTGAAAATCTGGAAACAAGAGCAGTAATGTTCTCATTGTCATAATATTGAAAATTATCAAATTCTTTATTCAATACTTTCTTTCGACTGTTCTTGTAATCATCATTACCCTCACATCTTGCTGATAAAGCATCCCACAATTGTGTTGATTTCTTGCACGTGCTGAATTGATGTACCAACTCAGTGGGTAATGCCATCGTAAGATAACCGAAAGCTTTTTGTTCAAGCTCATAGGCTTTTCTTTCAGCAATGTCGAGAGTATGAACTTCTTTGAAGTCTTCCGCATCAGTCGGATGTTGATAAAATTTCTTAATTGGAATCCACAAATCGATGTCATTCGTACTTATATAAGCCGAAAATTGTTGTTTCCAATTCTAATAATCTTCAAGCTTCAACAATTTGGGAAGTTTCTGACTTGTTCCGATTTCATTATCAAAATTCTGCATGGTTTGCATTGCATTTTGCATAGCGGCAAAAGCTTGAAATTCCGACATCGTTGAAAAATTTGAATTCTGTTGGCCGAACTCTATCCGAACTTAACCCTGTGCTCCGAACTCCCTCCGATCTTCGTCCGAACCTTAATCAACAGTCCGAACTCTGTCCGAACTACACAACACCGAACTCTGTCCGAAAATACCTCCGAACCTCGACTGAACAAGGACCGAACTGGAAAAACTCCGAACTTCAGCCGAACATTGACCGAACTCTCACCGAACTAGGACCGATCACTGTCCGAACTTGAGCTTGGGAGCGGTTACTCCGAACTTGACCAGTACTTGA
>JBCNJP010000010.1:25427380-25449914 GCA_039602395.1 Deinandra increscens subsp. villosa | reverse complement strand
CGACGCTGTTGAATCGCTTCGATCCCAAAACAACTAATGTTTTACTTGGTGTCAGCAGGTATTTCAAGAAGACCTATCTGTAATAACTTAAATGGAATTTCCAAATCAATCCTGTTTTCAAAATGCTAAACAGCTAGTATTTGTGTTGGTTGATCAATTTCTATTTTGGTTTTTACTCCGTCTCAGTTTGAGGGGGAGTTTGTTTTTGCAAAATACAAAAATAGTTTATTGTTTTTTAAATGGTAAAAATGAAAATCTATAAATAGAGTTGTCATTTTTAGGGGGAGAAATCTGAAAAGACAAAAAACATTAAAAAAAAGAAAAAAATCCAAAAACATTGAAAAAATGAGAAATTGTATCCGACATGATTGGGAAATGATGGTACATTGGCTGACATCGTCTGGATCATAATAAAATAGATGAAAAAGCCATAAGATCATTTGATCGATGTGTACGGTAGGCTCGGCAAATCAGAAAGTATTTAATTGTGATATACACTAAATCTGATGCTTGACTTAGTGGACAACATCTTGATGCGTATCTCAAGATATATCAAGAAAAAGATTGAGAAAAATAAAATGAGAAGTCACTGTGTATACATGTGTTTATTTTGCAAAGATT
Source organism: Deinandra increscens subsp. villosa (assembly GCA_039602395.1). Classification (NCBI taxonomy): domain Eukaryota; kingdom Viridiplantae; phylum Streptophyta; class Magnoliopsida; order Asterales; family Asteraceae; genus Deinandra; species Deinandra increscens. The sequence continues at coordinate 25,449,293 of JBCNJP010000010.1, read as the reverse complement.
TAAATTTGTTTGATTTTCTTTATTTTGTCAAACGATCGGACTTTCTCTACATATCAAAAGATCGACCTGATTGTTGTTCGTTTGACGTTCTGCTTTATTTTCTTTGGTGTTTCGTATAACTCATCGGACTTTCTCTGCATGTCCACAAGACCGACCTGATTGTTGTTGAGTTATACAATTTTAACTTGTTTTATTTTCTTATTTTGTTAAATCTAAGGCCTTATCTGCGTATTGAAAGATCGACCGTAAGGTAGACGATTTAACGTTCTTATTTCTTTTGGCATGGAACACGACTGACTATATCATGTATATAATCATTATGTGATAAATCACAAATGACATCACAAAATGTGATAAGCAAAACATATCTGAGTATGTCTGATAGTGTGGGGTACACTGGTCAATGCAAATCTAATCAATACCTTAACATATCTAGATGTTATGAATATGGTTATGCCTGAGTTTAAATTTGGACAAATTATATCTGCAATCGACATGGCTTATGTGTTACAATAATCGAAATTGAAGTGTAGCTTAGCATGTTATGTCCAATATGATTTCGTATTGCATTTACTTTTCTATATCAGATAATACCAAAAAGATTTTAGGTGTGTTTTGATATAAAGTTTCTAAAAAATCAAAAAGATTTTATATTTTATTTATTTTCATTTGATCAACACGGATTACAAAATCAAACTTTAAAATCAAAATATCTTGGAGTCTTGAAGAGACGTTTTGCGCCAAGATTATTTATGTTGGCAGGTTTCTAAGTGGAAAGAGAACATCACAACTTCAAGTCATCTGAACATTGTTGATAAAGAGATTACACACGATGCAATATCAAGTATTCAAGACTGAACTCATCGTCAATTCGAGGGAGAGTTTGATTGAAGATACAAGATACAAGTTTTAAAGTGAAAATTGATACTGCACATGTCGAGGGGGAGTTTGTTGATACATGGTTCCTGATCGTCATGTGAAGTATCGTATTCAAGACAAAGACATGCAAGATTGCTGGTGTCCGAACCTTTGACGAACTCTAAGTTTGGACACGTCCGAACATGTCCGAACCTGAGGTTCAACTGAGCGTGTTTGGGTCTAGTATAAATAGGTTGTCTCATGTTGTATTCAACAATTCTTGAGCTTCTAGTCAGATCTTGTACTCTGTGGTTCTCTATGGTCTAATACAAATCCTTTGTATTTACTCATGTGTTCACTCTCGTTTTACATTGATTTCGATACGACCGAGTAGACGATCCACCACTTACGTATTTTCAAAATTCCGGTTGGTTAAATTTTCTGCCTTTTGAAAAACTTTCCCTAGAGGTGGTCTTTCTTCTTGAGGGGTTTCTTCTTCCTTGAGCTTCAAAATGTTCAAAGCCATTAGCAAAATGCACTTTTGGTCTCTGCTTGGGAGCAGTGGCTAATCTGGGTTGATTCCTGTCGTTTGAACTTGAGTTCGAGCAGAAAATTGTTCCGCTTGAACTTCAGCCGGAAACCGATTTTGTTTCAAAAAAGTAAAACTCCCATTTCTTTCATTTCCAATTAAAACTCTGTTAGATTCATTTCCAAAGTATTTCATTGTTTGACTTTTCACAGGTGAAATTCTACCTGTGAGTTTCTTTTGAAAACCACGTTTTGGTTTTTGAATAGGTTTTGGTTTTGAAAGAGGGTTGACTTTACTCAATGGATTGAACTGACACATGGCAGCTAGGTATCCTTGTTCACCACAAAACATACATTCAAGAACTCTGGTTTCATAAAACTCATTTTTTCTGGGAGACTCACTTTTGGTTACTTGTTTGTAAGTAAGTTGCCCAAGTCGTTGAGTTTGACTTCCCTTGGGTTGTTCAGGTTGTTTTCATCTAACTTTTGAATCATTCGATTAATAGATATTTGGGGGTGGTACAACAATTGATGGTTTTAAAATCCTTGATTTGTCATTTGATGCAGATGTGGTTGCATCAGTGACTCCAGGCTTCTTTGCTTCAACAGATTTTTCAATGCTTAACTGAGATGAGGTGTTATCAACAGTAAGACTGACTTTGCAGTCCTTTTTTAAAGCTTCAATTGGTTCAATTGCAGGTGAGTACTCAATTAGTGGTTGAACATTGTTGTAACCAACACCAGCTTTACCATACATCCTTCCCAACCATAGCTTTTCAGCCTTTTTGTTTGCAGTTTGAAACTTATCACAAGTGAACAAAGCATCTTTCAATTTGATTTCAAGAATGTCAACCTCAGCCTTAGCATATTTGGTTTCCTTTCTTGACTTATCAAATTTAGACAGTAAATCATCAAGCTATGTTTCAAGAGTTGAGTTGGTTTGTTTTAACTGTTCAAATTCTTTGCTTAAATTTTCAATCTTAGTAATGTAAGATGACTTAGTTTTCCTAAAACATTCTTTTAACTCATTCAGGTTTGAAACTTAATCAATTAGATCAGTGTTATGATTTCTGTACTTTGCTAATTGTCAATGCATGCAGGGCAGCATAAGTTCTCTAAAACCTCTTCAGGAATAGGATTTACCTAATCTGACGTGGAGTCTTGTTTGGCCATAAAAGCACGATTGATTGGCTCAAACTCAGCTATGAAGTCATCCCATTCAACACATTCAGTTTGATTTGCTACAACAACAACAACATTTTGATGGTTTTGACTTCCGGTTGGTTTTGGTGGAGTAGGTTGTTGACCCGAACTGTGAGCAAAGTTGTTGTTTGAGTTATTTCCACCATGATTCTTCATTTGGACATGACCTTGGTTTTGTCCTTCTCTTCTTGGTTGTGAGCACTCTCTTGCAAAGTGTCCATTTCTTCTAAGTCATCAGCACCTATACACTCTAGATCTTCATGAATGAAGCCTTGGTATGAGTCAGTTGCTACATGAAAATTACGAGAGTTGTCAAACATGTTTGAAGAACTCTCTCGAAACCTTGGTGTTTCAGGGAAGCTGACTATAGATGACTGATAAGAAGATGAGTTTGAAGATCTTTGATTATGAAAATCAGTAGTCACTAGAGCAGTTGAGAACAACTGAGTTGATTCAGAAAGTGAGTTTTGCTTAAAATTTAGTTCCATTTCATATGCACTGAGTACACCATGAAGTTCACTAAGCTTCATCTTTTTCAGATTTTTACATTCTCTGATGCTTACAGTGTACACTGTCCACATAGAAGGCAGAGAACGTAGAAACTGTCTGTTTACATCAACTTGGTCTAGTTTTACATCTACTTTTTGCAGTTCATCAAGTAAAGAAACAAATCTCAGGTACTGGTTAGTCATAGATTCACTAGATTTGTAAGTAAAGTTTTTCATATTTCTGTTTCAAAACATCGTTCTTGTTTTCCTTAACGTCACTGGTTCCTTCATACATTTCACTCAAAGCATTCCACAGGCTATGTGCAGTTTTGTATCCCTTAAACCAACTTAATATGGAGTTGGGAAGTGCAGCCTGTAGAGACCAATATGCTTTGTAGTCGAATTCAAGAGCAGCATAGTCAGATTCAACGTATTTATCTAAAGGTTTTGGTATTCTGACTTCAGCATCATCAGATGATTGCCCCATAGGAGTGTTGGGACTTCAGTTAAAGACTTCCATATACGGCGATCTAAGATCCTAACAAAACCTTCCATCCTGAGTTTCCAAGTACCAGAGTCATCAGGAGTGAACATTGGTGGTTTGTTAGCGCTACCATTAGAAGATCCTAAACTGAGTTCACTCATTTTGAAAAACTTTTGAAAGACAAAACAACAGAGCTTGTAAAGTAAACAAGTAGAGTATCAACTTTGATGCACTGGATGTCTTCAAAGTGGGAGCCAAGGCTCTGATACCACTTGTAGGATCGGTGTTTATTAGACTTTAACTTAACAAGAAACCATGTACTTGTAAATATAACCCTGCGGAATGAAGTTATATTTCACTTTACTTAAGCATATTTTAGTTCTCTTGTACAATGTAAGTGTTTGATTCCATAACGATAGTAACAACGATGTATAAAATACTCGGCAATATAGGCATTAACTCAAAGTTACACTAGTACAAGTTGATCAAGAACCGTGTGTAAACAAAGAGCTAACTAAGCTATATATAGTGCAGATGAGATCAATGACAACCAATGATCTCAAACAATTTAATCTAAACCGTTAAGCAAAAAGTCAAATACAAATACCAAAAGAATAAACTTCGACAGATGGGATATCTTGCGTGTGATCAACAACATTCTACTTTGGGAGAGCGGCTTTGATAGATTTGGAAGAAACCAAGAAGCTTTTGTAGGATTGGACTACTGAAAAGACTTCTCAGGAAAAGTCCGGTTGAACTCATTATCTGGTGGATAATCGAGTTCACCCGGAATATTCACTATAAGACAAAATTTGCTTCTTCCGGTTGAACTACCTGTTCCGCTTGAACTTGAGACTTCTGCTCGAACTTCAACTTCAGCCGGAAAACTTCAAAATTGGCTTTCAGCCAGAAATCATCAAAGCGATATTCCTTACAGACATATATGTTAGTTGCCATACCTGAAATGATTTCGGATGGCAGGGGCAACACCAGGTTTGGGTTAACAGCAACACTGTCTCCTTTGAGTTCTTGGAAGATGAAGTCAATCAAGCTACATAGTTCTTTTACTTTCATTTGATTCACATCTTCCTCTGATTTCCAATTTCTAATAATCAGAACCCTCTTAACCTTCTTAAGCAGTGCATAATTTTCATCATTCTTCACTAATTTGGTGGGCATCCTTGAGGCTATATCAACCAGCCTTTGCCTTTGATTTTCTGTCATGCCTTCTAAGTTGTATTCCCTCAATCTCTAATCAAATGACCTTTTCTTAGCTTCTTCAAACAGGCTCTCAACAACCCAATTTTGTGAAAACAAGTCAAACTCCTCTTGAAACTCTTTTGCAAGCCTTTCATGTTCAGCAGCCATCTTGGCATCTTCCACCATTTTGTTTAAAGCCTCTGATTCTGGAGTTTGAACAACCTGCTGAATAGTCAGAGCATTTTAAGATTGAGCTGGCTCTTCACTCCTCATTGCCACTAGGGGTTCATCAACATCTTCAGTGTCATCCCTAGGTTGTTCAACCGGTTGAATCAGTGGGAACTGATCAGTCCCAAAGATTGAGTGATTCCTGCCAACCACATGGTCGGGTGCATTTTTCATCTATTTCAATTACTTTGACGTGTGTTTCAGTTTGGACTTCCGGTTGAATCTCAACTTCAACTTCAGGTTGAACCTCAGGTTGAACTTCAAGTTGAACTTTAGTCACCACCCATGGTTTGGTGACCTCAGGTTCTTTATCATCCAACTCAATTACCTCTATTCCTTCTCCTTCTCCTAACACATTTTCATCTCCTACTTCGGTTATGGTTCCTATAGCTGCAGTTCCAGTACTTTCTTCAACATTTTCTGCTTCAACATTATCTGCTGTTGCTTTGCTAGTGGAGGTTGTGTTCTATTCAGTTTGAACAAAGGCTTTTTCAGCCAGAAATATCACATCTTTCAGCAGCCCAGTGATCATGTATATATGCTCAGGTAGAGCACTATTAATTAGCACGAAGGATTGAACCAATTCAGTGAGGCTGGGGTCTCCAAATGGTGAGATAGCTATAAGTTGGATACTCTTAACATTCACCCAACTGTCTTCAACTGAGAAAGGTTGAACACCAGCTCTTCTATAGGCAATGACTCTTACTTTAGTTAAAATTCTTTCGGGTTCTTCAAACTCCCTTATAGCAGGTGTTGAGATAAGCTTCTCCTCCAATTTGAAGGTCCTACTTCATCCTGAATAGGAACAACTTTAACCAGTGATGCAGCAGTGACATTAAGTGAGTCAACCTGTTGTTGGAGAGATTAGTATAGATTCGTCAATTCTGGTAGCGTCATGCTGTCCTCAACTGGCATTTTACCAGTATCCTTGGAGGAAACCAGGTTATGAATCCTAGATTGATCAACCCTGGCACCCATGGCTTCTTGGCCCCTGGGATTCCCTTATTCTGTTTCAGCAACCCTTGGTTCTAGTGAAAGATCCGTAGGTGCTTATTCAAAGAAGATTGCAACAGATTGGGTCTTATTGATGTTACTACTAGCACCAAGGTCCAGTGGGAACACATGGGCAACATCAACCCTTTCTGTATGAATCTCATCATCACTCCTGAGATTCACCTCCAGTGAAGAGCTAATAACACCCTCGTTTGGATCTATATTGTATACATTGTCACTCCTGGGTGATAGAGAATGTAGGCGTGAGAACCTTTCGAATGGGGATTATACATCCTTGTCTAGTGACTCCCCCTCAAAAGAGGTTCGTCCCTAAGAGATAATCCCAGTTTGGTTAACTTCCGCTTGGGATTTTTGCCTTTTGCGGGGCTAGAAGCTTCAGGTTGGTTGGTGGGCATAGGTGGATGAGACCTAGCAACCACATTTCTCTGTCTTTTGAAAATGATAGGTGGGGATTCTGATGAGGAAGTGGTAGTGGTGGGAGAATGAACAGTGGACTTCCTCTTTTTGGAAAGATAAGTTTTTAGAGTAGAGGAAGTGGTTCTAGATGTGGGATCAGGAACTATGGGGTTTATAGTCCTGTCATCTTGAGCAAGGTGCTCAGTTGCAGCAACAGTTTCCGTTTGAACCTCAACTTGTGCAGGTTCATCTGGAAACTGCCTTGGAATTGGCAGGGGATGGTTTGTATCCCTTCCAAGAAATACTGTCTTATTTAAGGCTAAGTTAGAAAAAAGTTTTCTCATTTAGAAGCTTTTGATGCAAAATTGAACCACCCAATTAATTTGAGGGTATTCTTCTTTGAGAATGCAAGTTAAAAACCTGGGATAGAGATAAACATATGCAGGTGTGGTGTTCATTTTTTTTAGAGATAAACATATGCAAGTGTGGTGTTCATTTTTTTAGGGCATGAAAAATAAGTTTTGAGAAGTTAAAGTTTCACCCTTACCACAACATAGAATGCCGAGGTCTGTTCAGTGGCAAGCTCATCAAAGCCTCCTTTCTTGGGAGTGAGACACACCAAAATTGTGTGGGCTAGGAACCTCCAGTTGTATGCCAGTTGCCCCTTTTTTATTATCTTGCTTTGCATTGAACCACCATATCCAATATCTCGGAATAGTGGTAGGTACTTTTTGGAATCCACAACCACATATCCATTTTCATCCCTTAGTTTTAACACTTTTCTGACTTTGGCTTCATCTATTTCCACTGTCGTGCCCTAAACTGTCGACACTATTGATTCACTACCGTTGCTATTTGTGACTACCCTGGCATGGGACCAAAATTCCTCCATAATTTCTTCAAAAATCACCGCTTCAACTGTCAGCGCATTATGAAGATGGGAGTTCTTCAAGAATTCGATCATGCCATTGTAAAATGTCGGTTTTACTGGGTTCTTCGAGATAGGCTACCAGTTTGTGTTCCACGAGGAACTTTAAATCGCTAGTGGGCTTCTTGCCACTTGTGCTCTCCTTGGGAGCCATTGTTGATTTGAGTTTAGAGAGAGAAATCGACGGTTTTGGGAAGTTACGGAGAAGTTTGGAAAGAAACTTTGGAGTGGGGTTTGTAAGAAATGGGGAAATGACGGTAAACTAGGACTTTTTACCTTTTTCGTAGGCGATGTGGAGGAGAAAGGTTTTAACGCAACCGTTCAGTAACTGATATAACTTGTGCTTAGCGGTTTATACGGTACAACACGCTAAAGCATGTCATTATCCACAAGGATATTTACTGAAACCTCGTATATTTAATGGTTAAAAACTTAATGGGTAATTTATTTTGTATCCGCTTAAAAAGTTGTGCCTTCCGGGTAATTTAATGAAAAGTGACTTTGACTTGTTGACCCAGAAGTTCCAGCAGAACCCATTTTTATTTTAAAAACTAAATTTCTTCCGTTTAAACTTCAAGCGGATAATTTTTCCGCTTGGAAGAATTGTTGTCAAAAACTTTTGCCACGTAAGTTACAAAGCATTTTACCGGTTGAAGTTCACACGGAGATTTTTAAAGATACTTTTCTCACAGGTTGAACCGGAACTTGAAGCGAAAAACTAAAACACATGATTTTTGAAAATCTGTGTTAATTTTCATAGTTTAACAGCAGTTACTGACTATGAACTGAAATGGTTTCTAAATAACACAAAGGAATTTCATTTTCTTTTTCTTTTTGTATCAAGAGACGGGCTCTTAGACACAAAGGTCTCTATTATTAAGGTTGTGAAAGGTTTGTGTTAATCAAAGTTCATCATCCAGATGGTTGTGATGAGGTAGAAAATCTTGCCTCTTCGAAAGCTTTGGTAAACAAATCAGTCTTATAATCAGTGTGAACTTTGAACAACTTAATCAAGTTCTTTTCTACACAATTTCTAATAAAGTGATACCCGATATCGATGTGCTTTGTTTTGGAGTGCTTGACTGGATTTTTGATGATGATTAGTGTGAACTTTGAACAACTTAATCAAGTTGTTTTCTGCACAATCTCTAATAAAGTGAAACCTGATATCAATGTGCTTTGTTTTGGAGTGCTTGACTGGATTGTTGATGATGGATATGGCACTGTTGTTGTCTGCAAAAATTGGAGTTTCCATGAAAGTGATTCCATAATCAAGCATCTGATTTTGGATCCAAAGGACTTGACTACAACAGCTTGAGGCAGCAATGTATTCAGCCTCAGTAGTTGATGTAGAAACACAAGTTTGTTTATTGCACTGCCAGGAGACAAGTCTTTCACCCAAAAATTGACATCCTCCTGATGTAGATTTCTTGTCTATGTCACATGCTCCATAGTCGCAGTCAGTGAATGCTCTAAAAGAGAAGTCAAAATTTTTAGGGTACCACAAACCCAGTTTTGGTTGACCCTTCATATATTTGAAAATTCTCTTAACAGCTAGCATGTGAGACTCCTTTGTTGAGGACTGATATCTTGCAGATAAGCAAACACTAAACATAATGTCATGTCTACTTGCAGTGATCCTATCATTGCCCTGTACATATGTACATCCGCTGATTTGCCACTTAATTCACTGCTTAACTTGTGGGAAGTGGAGATAGGAGTTTTCGCACTTGAATATGTGAAAACGTGAATGTACTTTGACTGGTTCAGAAAAATCCCAGCTGCAGTTTGCTTCACTTGTAATCCAAAGAAGAATGTTAATTCTCCCATGGAACTCATTTCAAATTTTGACTGCATCAAAGTTTCAAACTCCTTGCACAAAACAACATTAGATGAATCAAAAATAATATCATCCACATAAATTTGTACCATCAATAAATCCTTACCAACACTCTTGAAAAGAAGTGTTTTATCAATTGCTCCTCTGTTATAGCCATTCTCTAGAAGATAATTTGAAAGAGTTTCATACCAGGTTCTAGGAGCTTGTTTGAGACCATATAAAGCTTTAATCAGCTTGCACACCCTGTTTGGATGGTGAGGGTCTTCAAAGCCAGGAGGTTGATTAACATACACTTCTTGTTCTAGCAGGCCATACATGAAGGCACTTTTGACATCCATCTGAAATCTTTGAAGGCTGCAAAGGCTAGAAAAAATTTGATTGCTTCTAATCTTGCCACGAGTGCAAAAAGTTCATCATAATCTATGCCCTCTTCCAGTACATAGCCTTACACAACAAGCCTTTCTTTGTTTTTAATCACAATACCCCTGTCATCTTTCTTGTTTCTGACCACCCACTTAGTGCCAATTGTTTCCTCTCCATCAGGCAGGTCTACCAATTCCCAAACTTTCTGCTTATTGATTTGAAATAATTCTTCTTGCATTGCTTCTATCCAGCTATTATCTTTCGGGGCATCAGCTACCTTGTTGGGTACTTCTTGAGACAAGAATGCAACATGCAAACAGATGTTTGCATCAGCAGATTTACTTCTTGTCAACATTGGTGCTGCACATCTCCAATAACATTTTCCAATGGATCATTCTTGTTGACTCTTCTTTCTTAAAGCAAAGGGAATTCGAGGCTTCTTCCATTTGTGGGTATATTGAGCTAAGGAAGTATGTGATCAAGCTCAACATCACCAATGTGTGACACAGGATCTGAAACTTCAACTGTTCCTTGAGAACCTTGTGAGTCAAATGCTCAAAATTAAGCTCATTTGATCTAGTATCATTTGAATTTTCAGGTTCATTTGACCCTGAATTAGTGTTCTTGATAGTTTCTGAAATGGTGTTTTCCGGTTGAACTTGAACCGGAGAAGCAGATTCCGCTTGGACTTCAACCAGAACTGCTTTAGTGTCCATTTGAATTATTTCAGGCAGTTTGTTTCCATTGATTGGCATGATAGGTTTGATGCTCATTAAAGAAAAGAATATTGACTTCTTATTGGTTCCAGCATGGTTGTTCTTCCAATGTTCATCAGCTAACCTGTAAGGATTTTGTTTCTGCACTGAAGAACTCAGGCTTCTCAACAGATATGTTGAAAGCAGTAGTTAGTGCATCAATATCAAATAACCAAGTGGGCTGATATTCAAAATTGTTGGAAGATTTTTCATTAAAAGAAACATTTATTTGTTGTATACCCTGTATACCTTAAACACACCAGAATATCCAACAAAATATCCCTCATCTGCCTTCTCTGCAAATTTGGGTAATAGCTCATTGGTTATCAATATTGTAACAGGACAACCAACTGGTTTAAAGAAATAGATATTGGGCTTCCTTTTCCTCCAAAGCTCATAGGGTGTCTTAGTCTTGCCTTTGATAATCAAAATCCTATTTTAAACATAACAGGCCGTGTTCTCTGCTTCTGCCCAAAACATCACAGGGAGTTTAGAGTCTGCTAACATAAAACTAGCAGCTTCAATTATGACCAAATTCCTCCTTTTAGCAACACCATTCTGTTGTGGAGTTCTAGGAGCACTAAATTGTCTAACAATTCCCTTCTCGTCACAAAATGAATTCAAAACATGAATTTTAAATTCGGTGCCATTGTCACATCTGATTGTTTTAACTTTAAGATTGGATTGATTTTCTAAATTAATCACAAGTGTTTTCAACAATTCAACAGTTTCATCTTTTGTTTTAAGAAAGAAAACCCAAGTGTACCTAGAAAAATCATCAATTATAACAAAACAGTATGACCTTTTTCCTAGACTCATCACTCTAGTTGGACCAAAGAGATCCATGTGAAGTAGCTCTAGAGGTTGTGAGATAAAAGATTCAAAGTTTGGCTTAAAAGAGGTTGTGTTGCTTGCCCTTGAGACAAGGTACACAGTTTTCAGAACATGTAAAATGCTTGTTAGGAAGACCCTTAACCAAGCCAAGATTGAATATTCGGTTCATGTTCTTGTAATTTACATGTCCTAACCTCCTATACCACAAATCAGACTCATCACTTAAGGCTTTGGATATAAAGCAAGCAGTGCCACAAGAGGGTGTAGCAACTGACATATCCAAGATATATAGTCCATCTCCCCTGGGTGCTTTAAGCATGATTAGTTCATCAGGAATTTTAACACCAGATTTGAGAACTATTGCCTCTCTCTCATTAAACATCAAATTTAAATTCTTATCACACATCTGTGAGACACTAAGAAGAATAAATTTAATGTATCAACAAAATTTGACTCTATCAAAGCTTACCAGTCCATTACTCACATCTCCTTGAGCTGAGATATGGCCTTTTGTGCTTCCAAAGGCAACTAGTCCTCCATTAATTCTTTTTGTATTTTCCAGTACTTGCTTATTCCCTATCATATGGCAAGTGCATCCACCGTCTACTACCCATATGCTATTTTGGCCTTTATTCTGCACCTGCACATATCAGAATTGATCAATTTCTATAGGGGACCAATCCTAAGTGGTCTTCGGTCTGCCATAAGCATCATTATACTTGTACTCTTTGAGTACTAAATTATTTAACACTGAGCTTCGGTGAGCAGATCATCATTATCAAAGTTCAAGTTCAAATATTGAGTGCTTGTTTGACAGAATCTTTCACTATTATTGTTTTTCCTTTCGGTAATTTTTCTTTCCCTGTATTCCCTAAATTTTCTTTGTATGCTAGTCATTTTCTTAGGCATTTCACTGGTTAAATTGTGAGTTTGGTTAACCAACCTAGTTCTTTCAGGTGATTTAGAAAATCTTTGTGAAAAATAATTGTTTTGTTTCAAATTTTCACCCTGAAGTGGAATATAGTGACTTCCACTTGAACTAGTAACAAATTCCGGTTGGTTTAGATTTTCTGCCTTTTGAAAACTTTTCTCTAGAGGTAGTCTTTCCTCTTAGGGGTTTCTTCTTCATTGAGCTTCAAAATGTTCAAACCCATCAGCAAAGGGTACATTTGGTGTCTGCTTGGGAGCACTGGATGATCTGGGTTGATGTCCGTTTTGCGGTTGAAATTGAGTTCGAGCGGAAAAGTGTTTCGCTTGAACTTTAGCCGGAAACGGATTTTGTTTCAAAACAGTAAAACTCCCATTTCTTTCATTTCTAATTAAAACCCTGTTAGTTTCAGATCTAAAATGTTTCATCATTTGACTTTTCTTGGGGGACTCACTCTTAGTTACCTGTTTATAGGTAACTTAACTAAGTATTTGAGTTTAACTTCCTTTGGGCTGTTCTGGTTGTTTACCTCCAACTTTTGAATCTTTCAGTTCGTAAACAGATGGCGGTGGTACAGCAATTGATGGTTTTAAAATCCTTGATTGGTCAGTTGATGCAGATGTGCTTGCATCAATGACTTTAGGTTTCTTTGATTCAATAGATTTTTCAGAACTTGATTGAGATAAGATGTCATCAACATTGAGACTTACTTTGCAGTCTGTTTTCAAAGCTTCAATTGGTTTAATTGCAGGTGAGTACTCAATTAGTGGTTCAACATTGTTGTAACCAACACCAGCTTTATCATACATCCCTCCCAACCATAACTTTTCAGCCTTTTTGTTTGCAGTTTGAAACTTGTCACAAGTGAACAAGGCATATTTCATTTTGATTTCAGGAATGAAAACCTCAGCCTTAGCGTCTTTGGTTTCCTTTCTTGACATATCAAGTTTAGACTGTAAAACATCGAGTTGTGTTTCAAGAGTTGAGTTGGTATGTTTTAACTGTTCAAATTCTTTGTTTAAACTTTCAATCTTAGCAATGTAAGATGACTCAGTTTTCCTAAAACATTCCTTTAACTCATTCAAATTTAAAACTTCATCAATTAGATCAGTGTTGTGATTTCTATATTTTGTCACTTGTTCAATGCATGCAGGGCTACATAAGTTTTCTAAAACCTTTTCAGAAATAGGATTTACCTGATCTGAAGTGGAGTCTTATTTAGCCGTCATAGCATGATTCATTGGCTCAAACTCAGCTACAAAGTCTTCCCATTTAACACATTCAGTCTGATTTGCTATAGCAGCAACAACATTTTGATGGTTTTGACTTCCAGCTGGTTTTGGTGGAGTAGGTTTCTAACCCGAACTGTGAGCAGAGTTGTTGCTTGAATTATTGTGGTTGTTTCCACCATGATTCTTCATTTGAGCATGACCTTGGTTCTGTCCTTCTCTTCTTGGTTGTGAGCACTCTCTTGCAAAGTGTCGAAGTTGGTGAGTGTTGATACATGGTCCTTGATCGTCATGTGAAGTATCGAATACAAGACGGATCACACAATATAGCTGAGGTCCGAACTCCAACGAACCTGGAGTTCGGACAGCTCCGAACTTGTGGCCGATCTTGAGGTTCGGTCGGTCGTAGTTCAGCTTGTATAAATAGGATGTCTTGTATAGAATTGTTAGGTCTCAGAGTGATATCTTCTCTGTGTACTTGGTGGTCATCTCTGTGGTTAATACAAGTCATTTGTATTTACTCTTTGTGTTTTACACGTTTACATTGATTTCATTACGACTAAGTAGAAGATCCACACGCTCAAGCAATTACAAGTGGTATCAGAGCATTTGGTTTGCTTTACTAGTCGGAAATCAGTGTTTCTCGGAGTTTTGAGTTCAAATTCACGATTTTGCGAATATGTCAATCATTTTTGAGTTCGTTTGATTGTTTCGAGTGTGCTTTTCATTCAAAATTCATTCCTGAGTTGTTTTTATCAAGTTTGCTTGAATTCCTGTCAAAAATTCCGGTCAAAAACGTTGAAAATCGAGAAAATGGCATCGAGAGAAATCTGTCTCGTTTGAGGTTCGGAAAAGTTCGGCATAACCGCTCTGAACTCCAGGTTCGGACATCGTTCGGTCATTATCTTGGTTCAGTGAGAGTTCGGTGAAGGATCGGTCGACATTCGGATAGAGTTGGGTGATTGTTCGGAGTTGTTTGGTTTTTGCACGTCCGAAGGTCAGGTTCGGAGAGAGTTCGGCATAGCTAAGTTCGGAGATAGTTCGGAGGAGGTTCGGTCGAGGTTCGGAGTGAACAGTAACCAGTTTTTTGAAAATGTCCAATTTTCAAGCGTTCGCTGAAATTCAAAACTCGGTTCAAGCTACAATACAAACAATGATGAATTATGATAATGAAATCGGAACAAGTTAGAAAGTTCCCAAATTGCTAAAATTGGAAGATTATCATAGTTGGGTTAAACGGTTTGAAGCGTTTGTCGATACAAATGACATTGATATCTGGTTAGCTTTCGCTGAGCAATATGTTTATCCTAAAGATGAAACTGGTGAACCTATTCTTCAACGAAAAATGTCATCTGAACAAAAGAAAGCTTATCAAGCTGAGAAAAAGGCTTATGGTACTTTAACGATGGCATTGCCTAAAGAGTTACTTCATCAATTTGATGGTAACTACACATCAAAAAGTCTATGGGATGCTTTGGAAAAATGATGTGAAGGCAATGACCAATACAAGAAAAGTCGACAAAAGGTTTTGAAGAAAGAGTTTGATAGTTTTAAGCATTATCAAAATGAGACGATTCCCAATCTGATTGCAAGATTCGCTCATCTGATGAGTGAAATGCGTTTGGTGAATCTTACTAAAGAAGAAGCTGATATGAAAGAAAAGATCTTGGAAGCGTTGCCTAAAAAATGGGAGAATTATGTGATGATGATTACTCAGGACAAGGATTTTTCAGGATTGTCTTTCAATGATTTGGTTCAAAGAATACAGGCTAGAGATATGGAGTTAATGGTGAACAAATCACTTCCTACACAAATTCAGAATCCTGCAGTATATCATGGCGAAAATGATTCTACAATGAATGCTGGGAAGTCCAATATTCTTAGTTCTGCTCCTCCTACAGCATTTCTGGCAGGTATATCTGAAATTCCAAGTTATTCTTCTGTTGGTTGTACTTTGTCAATTCCAAGTTCTTCGACTCAAAGTGCAGTGTCTGTTCAAACTGTCGATGATTATAATGCGTTGATGTCTGCATTACTAACTTCATACTTTGGTGTTATCACTGGTGCTGTGAGTAATGCTGAGTTAGCAAGTGAAGATTACGATCAGATTGATTATGATCATTTGGAGGAAATGGATCAGATTGATTATGATCATGGTCCTAGATCGTCATGTGAAGTATCGAATACAAGACGGATCACACAATTTAGCTGAGGTCCGAACTCCCAACGAACCTGGAGTTCGGACAGCTCCGAACTTGTGGCCGATCTTGAGTTCGGCCGATCGTAGTTCAGCTTGTATAAATAGGATGTCTTGTATAGAATTGTTAGGTCTCGGAGTGATATCTTCTCTGTGTACTTGGTGGTCATCTTTGTGGTTAATACAAGTCATTTGTATTTACTCTCTGTGTTTTACACGTTTACATTGATTTCATTACGACTAAGTAGAAGATCCACACGCTCAAGCAATTATAGTGAGAGTTGTAACATTTCACCTTGTTTTTGTCTAAGCCAATGTGAGCATCTTTTGCTCCTTTGTAGGTTCTACCTGTTCCTTTGTATAATCTTTGGTCTCTAACAGACACCATAGCAAGTTGGGTCAAAATGTCCATTTCTTCTAAGTCATCAGCACCTATACATTCTAAGTCTTCGCGAATGAAGCCTTGGTATGATTCAGTTGCTACATACGCATTGTGAGAGTTATCAAATGAGTTTGAAAAACTCTCTTGACACCTTAGTGTCTCAGGGAAGCTGACTATAGGTGACTGACAAGAAGATGAGTTTGAAGATCTTTGGTTATGAAAATCAGTAGTCACTAGAGCAGTTGAGAACAACTGAGTTGATTCAGAGAGTGAGTTTTGCTTAAGATTTAGTTCCATTTCATAGGCACTGAGTACACCATGAAGTTCACTAAGCTTCATCTTTTTCAGATTTTTACATTCTCTGATGCTAACAGTGTAGACTGTCCACATAGAAGGCACGGAACTTAGAAACTTTCTGTTTACATCAACTTGATCTAGTTTTACATCTACTTTCTGCAGTTCATCAGGTAAGGGAAGAAATCTCAGGTACTTGTTAGTCATACATTCACCAGACATAAAAGTAAAGTTTTCATATTTTTGTTTTAAAACATCTTTCTTGTTTTCCTTAACTTTACTGGTTTCTCATACATTTCACTCAAAGCATTCCACATGCTATGTGCAGTTTTATATCCCTTAAACCAACTTAAGATGGAGTTGGGAAGTGCAGCCTGTAGAGTCCAATATGCTTTGTAGTCAAATTCAAGAGCAACTTAGTCAGATTCAACATATTTATCTAAAGGTTTTGGTATCCTGACTTCAGTATCATCAACTGATGGAACAGTGGGAGTGTATGGACCTTCAGTTTAGGACTTCCATATACGGCGATCTAAGATCCTAACAAAACTTTCCATCCTGAGTTTCCAGGTACCAAATTCATAAGGAGTGAACATTGGTGGCTTGTTAGCGTTACCATTTGAGGATCCTAAACTGAGTTCACTCATTTTGAAAAACTTTTGAAAAACAGAAACAACAAAGCTTGTAAAGTAAACAAGTAGAGTATCAACTTTGAAGTACTAGAAGTCTTCAGAGTGGGAGCCAAAGCTCTGATACCACTTGTAGGATCGGTGTTAGTTAGAATATAACTTAACAAGAAACCCTCTACTTGTAAATATAACCTTGCGGAATGAAGTTATATTCCACTTTACTTAAGCTGTTTTTAGTTCTCTTGTACAATGTAAGTGTTTGATTGCATGAAGATGATAACAACGATGTATAAAATACTCGGCACTATTTGCATTAACTCAAAGTTACACTATTACAAGTTAATCAAGAACCGTGTGTAACAAAGAGCTAACTAAGCTATATATAGTGCAGATGAGATCAATGACAGCCATTGATCTCAAACGATTTAATCTAAATCGTTAAACAAAAGGTCAAATACAACTACCAAAAGAATAAACTTCGACAGATGGGATATCTTGCGTGTGATCAGCAACATTCTACTTTAGGAGAGCGGCTTTGATAGATTTGGAAGCAACCGAGAAGCTTTTGCAGGATTGGACGACTGAAAAGACTTCTCAGGAAAAGTCCGGTTGAACTCATTATCTGGTGGATAATCGAGGTGACCCGGAATATTCACTATAGGATAAAATTTGCTTCTTCCGGTTGAACTGCCTGTTCCACTTGAACTTGAGACTTCCGCTCGAACTTCAACTTCAGCCGGACCAACTCAAAATTGGCTTTCAGCCAGAAATCTCCAAAGTAACATTCCTTACATTATACTTGTGAACTTCACAAAGTATTTTGAATTCATGATATTGTCAACTGTGTTCCATGCAAAAAGAAATAAGAACGTTAAATCGTCTACCTTAAGGTCGATCTTTCGATACGCAGATAAGGCCTCGGATTTAACAAAATAATAAAATAAAAACAAGTTAAAATTGTATAAGTCAACAAGAATTAGGTCGGTACTCCCGTACACGCAGAGAAAGTCCGATGAGTTATATGAAACACCAAGAAAAATAAAGCAGAACCTTAAATAAACAACTATCAGGTCGGTCTTGTGGACACACAGAGATAGTCCGATCATTTAAGAAAATAAAAAAAATCAAACAAGTTTAAATCTTTGCAAAATGAACACCTGTATACACAGTGACTTCTCATTTTCTTTTGACACATATTTTTCTTGATATATCATGAAATATGCATCAAGATGTTGTTAACTAGGTCAAGCATCAGAGTTAATGTATATCACATTTGAATACCTTCTAATTTGCCGAGCCTACCTAGCACATCGAACAATAATCTTATAGCTTTTTCTCTTACTCTATCTGTGAGTCAGAAACTTAATCAATGTACCATCATTTCCCAATGATCAATTTCTCAATTTTGATCTTTTGCATTTTTTTATCTTTTCCATTGCCTTTTTCTCCCCCTAAAATGAAAAACTTTATTTTTGGATTTTTCATTTTAACAAAACAAAACACTATTTTTGGCTTATTCAATTTTCTCACCCTAAACATATATATAACTACTAATTGTAAAAATACTAAAATAAAAGAAAATTGATCGACCAAACACTAACACGTTTCAATTTTTGTTTTGAAAAACACTTTTTCTTTAAAAATTTCTTTTGAAAATGATAATGCATTGAAATAATAAATAATGCAGACACCAGATAAACATTAGTAGTTTTGGGATCGGCACGAGTCAACAGCCTCGGGTCGCCCGGTGTCTTCAACATGGTCTTTGATGATCATGGAAACAACACGAGGTTTCCAGATCATGGGCGATTGACATTTTTTTTAATGAATCCACGAAATTAGCAACTTGCCTCTTTGCCCAAGACGACTTACTCGTTGATTTGGACATGGTCGGTGGTGGTTCATCAAAAATTTAACCTTTTTCATTCAAATATTTAGCAGTTTTGTTCACATGTGAGTGAGTGCTCGCATTCGTTGGACACTGAGTAGCAAGTTCTCCTGGTTTACGACATGCGTAACACTTTCTGTGAAAAACATTAAGGGAACTCTGCTACCCAAATTTGTTTCAAAAATTTGTTTGTTATCAGAAAAATTCTTTGGTTTTCTAGTTTCCTGCTTAATAAACACATCATGGTAACCAAAAGAATTTTCAGAACCAAATGAATCAAAGAAACCATCAAATGAATCATACCTTGAAGGTGAACTTCGTGGAGAATAACATGAACCTTAAGAAGAACCTCCAGAATAATAATGATCATTCTTTGATTTGAACACATTCTTTTTCTTCAACTTTTGTTGTTGGTTTTGATGTGAATCAGTTTCAGCAACCTTCTTCTTCTGATGTGTTTGTTGAACTTATTCCTCCCTAACTTCATAACCCAAGCCTCTGTGTTTGTAATCCGGAATCTTAGATGACCTGGATTGAGAACTAGAAACACTCTTTTCATGAACCGTTTTAATATATTTAGCTTTGATATCCTTCAGCTTGTTCTCAACAATCAATGACTTGTCTGCTTCTACTTCAGATGAAGTATCTTCCAAGAATGATGATTTAGGAGTAAACTTTGTAGCTTGTCTAGCTTCAACTTTCTTCTTACCAGACTTTGATTTCTTCTTCTTTTCTTGAACAGGAGTTGCAAACTTTGATTAATCATACATTTCATCATTTGAATTGACCGGAGTAGATGAGAAATTAGATATGTCAACCGGTGCAGGAACTTTGTATAAATATGCTTCTTTCACACTATCCTCACTCTTCTCCTGTCGGTATATGTAATTCAGAAATGTAGGAGATAAGTTGCAATTCTTCACCTGTTTTTGTAAATCAAGAATCTCAACTTTCAACTCTGAAATCTTCACCTAAGCATCCAACAATTCTTTCTGAGTAGTAATGAATTGATCTGAAAGATCGTTGTATTCATATTTATGTCTTCTTTTCAAGTCACACACTTCCAATAACTCCCCAGTAACCTTCTCCCATTTCTTCTTAAAAAAGCAACATCTTTTGTTAAAATTTCGTTATTTTCTTGAAAAAGAACATTGTTATCTCGAAATTTGAAATGTCTTCCTGAAGACTTATCACTTTCTCAGCGGCTTTAACAGCAATTTGATTAACTTTCTCGTATTTCTGTTGAACATGATAACTTTTCTGAAGCAAAGCTTCAAAGTCTTCAGCAGCTTCTTTAGCTTAAGATTTAGCTTTCTCACATTCTTCCAACAATTCTTTCTTCTCTTTCATTAACACCTCATTGAGTTTTTCTAAATCAGCAGACTGTTGTTATGAACACTCCAAATCAGCTTTCACAACTTTAAGTTCTTCAGTTATTAAACTGTACCCCTCATCAAAGATTCGATTTTTCCGTTTGCAACAGCACAATCTTGACACTTAACACACTCTCCCTTTCGCTCCTTTGTAAATGCTTCAGTAACAACTTCCACAATTGTTTCACATGAACTTGTGTCTGAATCAGAATCAGTCACTTCTTCATCACAATGTACAATTTTGACAATAAAAGCAGATTCATCATGATACATTGTATAATACTGCTTTAGTTCAGAATCATAAAGTGTAATGGGTAAAGTCATGTAAATAGAATCACTAATAGTATCATTAGATGATTTTGCTTTCTTCTCAGAAGTGGAACTCTTTAAAGTTTGAATTGCAGTTAATGCAACCTGATCACTATGAGCAACTCGTGATTCAATACTGCATCCTAATCATAACCTATTACATCATCATTGGATTCTTGTGCTTTCTTCTCAGAAGCAGAAGTTACTGAACTATGAATGACAGTTAATGCAATTTTATTACCACTATTACCCTGTCCCCAATCATATCCGTTGCCAACTTGAGAAACCAAGGCTGTTGGAGTAGAAGTATGAGTTTCCTTTTGGGTATTACATTCTCGAGCAAAATGTCCAAATTTTTAACACTTGAAGCACTTAACCTTTGATTTATCCAAGACAAGTTTTCCATTTGGATTAATTTCTCTTTTACCAGTTTTGCGAAAGAATCTTCTCGCTCTTTCAGATAACATAGCTATTCCCCATCCCATATCTAATTCATTTAGATGATCCTCATCTAACTGTTTGAAATCATCTTTGAACAACTCAGCATTTCCAATGTTCCCAATGAAACCATAAGATGATGCTATTAAAGCAGATATTAATGAAGCATGTTCATCAACTATCTTTGCAGAATACGTAGTCTAAGATGATTGATTTGAAATTGTGAAATTGCAACCTGGAGAATAACCATAATTCTCATACTTTTCAGCAAGAAAAGCAGTAGTAGGACCTTCACTGAAAATGTTTGACTTCTTAGCATTGATGGTTGACTCATTTTGTTGATACACGATATGACAATGAGTTGGATCAAACGAAGACATGAAGATTTAGCGTTTTGGTCTGGTGGCCAAACTCCGGCCGAACCCTGACCAAGCCTTGATCGAACCTGAGGTTTAGACAAGCCAGGGAGTTCGGACACCCGTAGGCTATATATATATGTTTGTGTCTTTGTAATTGTTAAGTTTTTGAGAGAACTGAGCGAACCTTTGTCTGAGAGTTTATGTGTGTTACTCTGAGTCTCTTGTAATCTAGTATTAATAAGAGATTGAGTTATTTACCTTGCGTGTATTGTTTTCTCACATATATTCTCACGTATACGTTTGTAATCGACCAAACCGATCCAATGCTCACGCACTTTGTTTTCTAGATCGGTGGAGGTTCGGAGCATGTTCGGAGCTTATTTTAACTTCGGAGCAAGTTCGGAGTTCATTATAAGTTCGGACCTAGTTCGGTGGACAAAATCTTGTATCTTGAATTTTTTCAAAAATGTCGGATTATTCCGCGTTTGCTGCTATTCAATCGCAGATGCAAACACTACTGAATTACGATAATGAAATCGGGACGACACAGAAAGTTCCCAAACTTCTTAAGTTTGAGGATTATCCTAATTGGAAAAAGAGATTTGAAGCGTATATCGGTACAACGGATCCAGACCTATGGATTGCTATGGATGCTCCATATGTATATCCTGTCGGGTTAAACAATGTTCCTATTATGCAAAGGAATATGGATCTTACACAAAAGGCTGATTTTGTTCGAGAACAGAAAGCTTATGGTTTAATCACTCA
>JBCNJP010000010.1:25263873-25426880 GCA_039602395.1 Deinandra increscens subsp. villosa | reverse complement strand
GTTGTGAAATAGAAGATTCAACTTTTGGCTTGAAGGAGGTTTCGTGTTTGTTGCCTAAGAGAACATGGCACATAATGTTTAGAACATGTTAATTGCTTGTTAGGAAGACCCTGAGCTCAGCCAAGATTTACAATTCCTGTTCATGTTTTTGTAGTTTACATGCAACCTCCTATGCCACAAATCAAATTCATCTAATGAGGCCTTGGATATAAAGCAAGTAGTGCCACAGGGTGGTGCAACAATTGACATATCCAAAATATATAATCCGTATTTCTTCTGGGTGCTTTAAGCATGATTAGCTCATCAGGAATTTTCACACCAGGTTTGAGGACTATAGCCTCCCTACTTCATTAAACAACAAATTCAAATTATTGTCACACATTTTTCAAACACTGAGAAGATTGAAATTTAATGTATCAACCAAATTGACTCTATCAAAACTTACCAGTCCATTGCTCACATTTTCCTGTTCTGAGATGTGGCCTTTAGTGCTACCAAAGGCAACTGGTCACTCCATTGATTCTTTTTGTGTTTTCTAGTATATGCTTATTCCTTGTTGATGTGTTGCAAAACACATAGGTTTTCCTTTACGTTTTCAGTCGTTTTGTGAGTTTTTTGAGTCATTTTCCTTAGGTTTTTAGTTAATTGTGAGTTTTAGTGTCTTAATATGTGTTTCGTGGTAAAGTTGCAGTTTTGGTACATTTCCCGAGAGAAACGAGCATTTGGAGAAGATTGAAGATCAAAAGAGCCAAAATTGCTGAAAAGAAGGCTGTAGGCGTATCGCCTAGTGATCCTGAAGTTCCAGGTGATACGCTTGTTTCGTGAAAGTCAAAGGCGGTGTAAAAAAACGTTGACCCGACTATTTTGTCACTTAGTGGGTCCAGGCGTATCGCCTTCTGTTCGAGAGTCCTCCAAGCGATACGCTTGGAGGCTAATTTTCCGGGGAAACCCTAATTTTGCAATTATAAATAGAATCCGATTTCTTCAGTCGAGGATCTTGAACACAGCCGCGACTCAGAGCTTTAGAAGGCGATTTTCGGAGCAGGAACTCAGTGGAGAAGCACCTGGAAGCACAGGATCGAAGCATTCGACATCTTAAACGCTTTCCCCGGTTCTTAATCTTTCATTTTAACACTTGTTTTTCATAGACCAGATTGTCGTCATGATCATTATTACTGTTTTTATGATGAATTCAGATATGTTAAATGTTATTGGCTAAATCTTTTGTACCATCTAGACCAATTGATGATTAGTTAGTGTTGCGGCGGCAACAGTGTATAGCGTGTTATTCGTCTTCTGTTCGCGCGTTGCAGCGGCATTACAAACTACAACGCGGTATTTGTTTATTTGTTCACTTGTTAAGGCGGCACGACAATTTACATCGAATCGAGGTATTCGTTTTTTTAGAACTCAAACAAATAACAACAAACACCCTAATTTGAACCGACCGGTTTTCCGAACTCGGAATTGGGTGAATCGTTATACATTATGGCCGCCGCAACGCGTGGGTACCCCCAACATAAAATGGTAGAGAAACGCCACATATTCCATACTGAGATGATTTAATTCCTTTGTGGAGTGCTCAATGAAAACATGAACAAAGAGACCACGGAGCTTAATTGCAGCTTGTCATTGACTCAAACTGTCGATAACAATATCATTTGATGGTGCTTACGAAGGTGCAGCTTGTCATTGTTCATATCATATTAGAAGGTGCTTGCAAAGTGTGCACTTTTACTAACATCATAGATTATTATATTAGAATGTTGTGCATTCCATTGTTGCAAATGGTGATCAGATTTTAGAAGAGCCAAGGTACCGGCTCAAGCAAATTTAATAACAAATTAAGATTAGTTATGTTGATCTGAAGTAATTAACTATTTTTTTGTTGCTTGAATAATATAATAACCAATGGGTTTGTTTGGCATCATACCAAGAGTGTATGTTTAAAAAAATATATGGATTTTGGGAGGTTAAGTGAACATATATGGTGCGAACACAAAGAAAGACGGGTAATATATACCTAGACACAACCTGAATATCTAAACGGGTCAAATGGGTTGGTTGGTCGGTCTAACGAGTAAAAAGTGTCTACAAACCATTAGCATACACATAGTTCTTCAAAAAAGGACCACAACAACCTAAAACCCTATTATCAACATAACATCTAACATCAAAAAATAATTGCCACTACTCCATAATACACACTCGGCGGTAACATTAGAAGTAACCAAAAGCAAAAGGCAGGAACGCTTCTGATTATTATGCTCCACTTTTATAAATAAGTTCCATTGCATCTTGAACAATCGCTATGCTTTTGGCACTCTCTTTCACAGTGATACCAAATTCTTCCTCAAGCCCCATCACAATTCAATCTGCAAGTAGAAAACAAGGTGAAATGTTGATGAAAGGTGAATTGGAGTGTTATAAGATAGGGAAAATAGAAAACCAAGTTGAATCAACCTGTAATAGTGTGATTATAAGATTTAGGGAAAATTGGTATTTATTATGATTGTTACAGGTGGCAAAATGATGGGGTTAAGTGGGTTGGGTAATGGAGTAAAGAGTCAAGGTATTTATGTATGGAGGAGTTGGGTAATGGACTAAAGCGTCAAGGTATTTATGTATGTATTTTGTGTGAGTAAAAAAGGGCAACTTTCAACTCCTTTGACCCGTATAGTTTTTAGTTAAATCTTTTAACTTGACACATTTAGCATGTTATAAAGATAAGACATAACACCGATCTAAGCCATTATATGTTAATGAAGTGAAATAAACAGACAACTTTTGTCATGAATGATTATTACTTCCACGTTGATTACTTTAGAATGCTTAAATAATAAACTACATAGAAGACATACCTCTTGTTCAACCACATTTGATACCAATTGGAAGAGGTGAGAAATCCTTAGCTCAACAGCTTTTACCATTTCGGGAAAATTTGGTTTAAGGTCATTATGATCAAGTTATGGCACCTGTAAAACCAACATTTAGAAAATGAAAATCTAGAAAAGATTGTATAAAAGAATATCCTCTTATAACAATCTTTTATTTTTGACAGGATACAATATCAACTTACTTTTTTTCTCCATAAAATAAATTCCTCCCTTCAAAATTAGGATCCTCAAGAACAGTTTCATGATCCACCAAAAGCATAATACCCAAATTAATAAGACAAACAACTGATCAATATAAAACTGAAACTAAATTTACCTCAACAAAGCTTAACTGCTGATTGAGTAGCCAAAAACATCCAGATAAGACTAACTTCCATCCATTATTGTAGTTCTTGCTGATTGAGTAGCCAAAAACTTCCAGCTAAGAGCAGTTGACCATTAGGTTATAAGCTGAACTTACTATACAGGGGTAGTATCATCATATAGATGAGTCTGACAACTTAACAATTTGGCATCCTCTAATTTGTGTCCCTCGCTTCCTGAAAGTAATACAGAGCACCCTCATGTTAGAAATTATACTATAACATCAAAAAGAGCACAAGATTTCGATTACACCAAATACCTGGAGGATAGAGTCTAGAACAAAGTAGCAAATTTTCAAATATATTGTCCAGCGCTTCAAATCTTCAATCAAAATTCAAAGCTGCAATAAGATTGCAACTAAATTTACATAAGTTTGTAATTAATAATTTGTAGATTATGTGGCAGCACTTTCGTTGCATCAATGTTGAACACACTTTAGCTATGAGCATACTACATAAATATAAAACTTATTTGAAAATTGTAAAAGATCATATAAAACATAAGAGCAAAACTGTAGGGGCTGATATATGACTGAAGCAGTGATAAAAGATTTAAAATCCCAGAAACTAACGGCCTTTGCCACTGGAGAATTCCTGTTTTAAAAAGATTCTCAAATTGATAAAAATCAAAATATTGAGATTTGTGACCCAAAACAACCCAGTTCATAAAAATACAAAATGATCAATCTCTTCACCAGTTATAAGGGGGCAAATGACAAAAATGAATGAAAATGATCAATTTAGCCTCATATTACTTTGCCTATTTCAAACAACAATTCAATCGAATTAAGACACTTAGCAGCTACCATGACCAAACCTGTAGTAATTTATAATCCCCAAATTGAGAAGCAAATAAACCTTAACGAACAATGAACTACTGTGAAACCTATTAAAGGAATTTTACCTCAGGAGAACTATAAAACCCATAGGCAATCTGCCCCATAGAAATCAGAATCAGCTGAAACACATTGTAATTTCTTTATAATAGACAGAGGAAGAACAACGATTATCCGAAGGATACCTGAAATCAACATACAAAGAATTATAACTAAATTCAAGATTTCACCTTTTTCTATCTAATCAAGTGCTCAATCCGAACGTAAGGTAAATAATGGTCGACTTTCACAGGCTATAACATCAAATACTCAATGAATTGTAGAGTCGTTAGAGATTAATTTTTTTCTAACTAATCAAATAATCAATGAATCGTACATCAAACCCTGATTAAAATTGTTCTTCATAATTCTGTCACAGGATGCGTTCTTTAACTTCAAACCTTGAACCTATATTCTCTCATTGCCCTTTGTTTTTTAAGTTAGTTAACGAATGTAAGGTTCTTCATGGTTAATCGTAATAAATCACAGGAGAAAATTTTGAATTTTTGACCTTCTAGTATCTATATTTCTCGTATATAAAAGAGTAGAAAATAAGCAAGGTTCTGTGTGGTTTTCTGATATGTTTTTGAGTGTTCTCTATACAAAATGATGGAGAAGGTGCTGGACTAAAAAACATTGAAATAAAATTAAAACTCCACAATTTTGTATGACTATCCACCTATTTGAAAACCAAGAGGGACCTTTTCGTCTGGCTATCTACAATAAATGTCGATCGAGTCTATCTTTCCTTCTGCCAACAAAAACGATGAAGAAACCCAACAAAATATGGTTAGGGGTCCAAAAAGTACTCGATACAAAATCAAAAATAAAGGGCACTGAACACATAAACCTACCAAATCAACGCAACCAAGAAGCGAGGGAAGAATAAATCATATCCTTAGGCAGAACCCAACAAAAATCTCGGACACAGCTCGAATCGCAAATCCCTTCACTGAAATTAATAACATGTATAACAGAATGTGAGAGGCCAAATTATAGTTGTAAAGCAACTGAAAACAACATGTTTAACATAGTATAAGTACTATAAAAAAATCATCCGTAAAGAACTCAACTAACAACAAAGCCAAAATGTGATGAACAAATAACTAAAACAAAGGGAGAAACAATAAGCAATCAAAACGAAGCACCTAACATCGAAATGAACAACGTATAAGACAATTAATCTCATTACCTCTATAGGAAACACCTTGAAAAATAGCTTCACAACCTGCAATATAGAAGAGCTTAAACTGCAGAAATAGCAATAATATAAATCAAGTAACACGTCCAATTCATAAACATTGTATTGTATCTTAAAGCTCTACTTGAATAGAGAAAGAAAATAACATAATCACAAGTTAGATTATCTGATCATTTTGGCCACTAACAACACTTTTCAAAACTACAGACTCCTTTGGGTTCTATCATATTATGCAACAAATAAATTCTATACATGCCATACTCATTAACCCGTTTTAAAAATACTATGCAGTTAATATCAATAATTTCATGACAATAGCTCATGTGTCTCAATGATCAAACACAATAATTGTCATCTCAATGTTTCAATACACATACTCATTAACCCCTTTTGGAATCTCAGTTGATAAGGTGCAAATACGAATGGAAACAAACCAAAAACAATTATCCATAACAATAATTTCAAGGGTAAAGATTTAAAAATGAAATCATACAGCTCGAGGAAATAAAACAAAAAAAAAAGTTAACAAACCTTCAAAAACACGAAGGAATAATATGTGACAGAAGAAATTTTAGAACCTTTCCGGTTCAAGATTAGGGCTTTGTCAAAAAGAAATCTGCAAACAACCGCTCTACTCGTTCTCGAATTAGGTCGACTTATAAAGACCCGTTCCTGTCCCTCACTGGAATCGCTTGAAGGTTCTTGCTTGCCGAATCGATTGAATCGATTTAAGACTGAATCACTTGAATCGCCTGAATGTTCATCAATCAAACAACACACAAACATATGCAGAAGAAGAGAGCCGCTAGGAAGAAGGAGAGAGAGGCTAGGGTTTCCAATGACCGAAACATATTTCATTTGAATTTGAAGGGGAAGGAGAGAAGAGATAGCGTCGCCCAATTGAGTAAGAGATGCAGCGCCGCCCAATTGAATCGAATAGGAGCATGCGTGATTATTAGACTATGCGTGAGAACCCATGAAATGTAGTAATCAAGAAGATGCAGCCGGATATTAACCAACCGATGTAAGAGAGAGGCTGGAGATCGCCTCATTCGAGAGGTGGGCTGAAGAACAATGAACAAAGACCATATTGCCCTGCCCTAATATGCTTGTATACGGTGAAGGTGAGTTGAGTTGGTTGGCTTTAAAGGTTGTACATGATGCTGAAGTATTTGTACGCGTCTTAAGGATTCAGCATTTTTCATGACCAAAATGCCCTTTAGGGCAATATGTATTATATATAGTAATAGATATGTATAAAATATAACTGTGACTGAACACTGGCTACTTTAACTGTTCAGCAAGATGTCTGGAAGAGGAAATGGAAGAGGCAACATAAACATGACGCCTGCACAGCTGCAAGCAATGATTACTGAACATGTGCAAGCCGCGGTGGTAGCCGTCCAAGCTGCATATGCCGCACAGGGTAACTATTATGCCGGTTAAGGCACAAAGCGATTATATCATGACCTGTTTAATTTTAAAATCTGAACTATTTATGCATCAGGAAACCACCATCACTGCACGTTCAAGTCCTTCATGGACTGCAAGCCGATGACATTTTCCGGCGAAGAAGGAGCTGTAGGACTCCTCAGATGGATTGAGAAGTCTGAAAAGGTTTTCTCCATGTGTAACTGCCCGGCTGAAAGCAAGGTGAAGTTTGCTACTGGTACCTTCGAAGGAGCTGCACTCTCCTGGTGGAACGCTGAAATTCAGATGGTTGGGCTAGACGCGGCTAATAACATGCAGTGGGCAGCATTTAAGGATCTGATTATGGAGGAGTACTGCCCACGTGACCAAGTCAAGAAGCTTGAGGGTGAATTCTTGAATCTGAAGATGAATGGGTCTGAAGTCGAACAGTACACTGCACGATATCATGAGTATGAGGTCTTGTGCCCCACAATGGTGGATGCCGAGTTCAAACGCATTCAGCGTTATCTGGAAGGCCTCAGGCCTCAAATCAAAGGATTGGTGACTGCCAGCAACCCTGCGAACGTGCAACAAGCCATCCGTTTGGCTCACAAGCTCACTGATCAGGAAGTTGAGAAAGGTACACTTCCTGCAAGAGTCACTGAAAAGACTGCCTTGAGTGGCAAGAGAAAGGCTGATGATGAAGCTCCTGAAAACTCGATGAATGTTCAGAGTGTTGGAAACAGCACTGGGAGGTCTTATAACTCCCAAGGTCAAAGCAAGAGGTCCGGGAATAACAGTGGCAACTAGCGCCAGGGCGGAAATGGGCAAAGCAACTACAAGGGTAACCTGCCTTTGTGTAACAAATGCGGGAAACATCATGCTGGGATTTGCAGAAAGAGTCTGAGCTGTGAAAGGTGTGGTAAGGGAGGCCACGAAGCAAAGGACTGTTGGGCAACTTTGCCCGAGCAACAAAACCGCCCCAGAAGAAACAACAACAACTATGGGAATAATCGGGGCAATGGAAACAACGGTCAGAACCAGAACAACAACAATGGGGGAGCCCGTGGCTGCTTTGAGTGTGGTGCTCAAGGTCACATTAAAAGAGACTGCTCTCAGCTGAGAAGACAAGGGAACGGAAATCAGGGAAACAACGGTGGGAATGGTAATGGCGGAGGTAATGGAAATGGAAATGGCAACGGGAATGGTAATAACAATGGAAATGGTGGTAATGGTAGAGGCCGAGCTTTTGTCATGGGTCAAGGTGAAGCTCGCAATGACGCCAACGTGATTAATGGTAAATTTATTTTGAACGGTTTCTTTGCTACTGTTTTATTTGATTCTGGTGCTGAAAGAAGCTTTATTTCCACTAAATTTGCTAGACTAATTAATGCTAGACCTATTGCCTTAGATGCTAAATATGTGGTAGAACTAGCAAATGGTAAACTTCATGATACGACCCAGATAGTTAAGGGCTGTAAGTTAGAACTGGCTGGCCATACCCTAGGAATTGACCTTATGCCTTTCCCGATTGGTAGTTTCGACGTCATAGTAGGAATGGATTGGTTATCCGAAAACCGTGCCGAAATTCTGTGTCAAGAGAAAGTGGTTCGTATTCCGCTCGAAGACGGCAAGGTATTAACGGTTCAAGGTGAGAAAGGTGGAACAGTCACCGGCATTATTTCATTCCTTAAAGCTCAGAAATGCCTCCGTAAGGGTCACTTCGCGATTCTTGCAAACGTCACTGACACAACACATCCCGAGCACAAAATTGATGATTACCCGATAGTTCGCAACTTCCAAGATGTATTTCCTGAAGATCTGCCTGGCTTGCCTCCATTTCGACAAGTTGAGTTTGGGATTGATTTGGCTCCAGGTGCCGCTCCGATTGCACGCGCTCCGTATCGTTTGGCTGTAAGCGAACTCAACGAACTCTCCTCACAACTTCAAGAGTTACTCGACAAAGGGTTTATCCGCCCCAGCTCGTCTCCATGGGGAGCTCCGGTATTGTTTGTTAAGAAGAAAGATGGAACGTTCCGAATGTGTATCGACTACCGAGAGCTTAACAAAGTTACGATCAAGAATCGGTATCCACTTCCTCGAATCGACGATCTCTTCGATCAACTGCAAGGTTCAAGCTACTACTCAAAGATCGATCTACGGTCTGGTTATCACCAACTTCGTGTTCGTGAGGAGGATGTTCCTAAGACTGCTTTTAGGACTCGGTATGGACACTACGAGTTCCTGGTTATGCCGTTTGGGCTAACCAATGCACCTGCTGTGTTTATGGACCTGATGAATCGAGTGTGCAAGCCGTACCTCGATAAGTTTGTAATAGTCTTCATCGACGATATTTTGATCTACTCCAAGTCAAAGGAAGAACACGAGGAACATCTGCGACTTATATTGGAATTGCTCCGCAAGGAAGAGCTTTATGCCAAGTTTTCAAAGTGCGATTTTTGGATTCGCGAAGTCCAGTTTCTTGGACACATTGTCGATAAGAATGGGATTCATGTCGACCCTGCTAAAGTGGAAGCTATCAAGAATTGGTCTACCCCAAGAGCGCCGACTGAAATCCGACAATTTTTGGGACTTGCCGGATATTACCGAAGGTTTATTAAGGGTTTCTCACAAATAGGTCAACCCTTAACAGCTTTAACGCACAAAGGAGTGCAATACAGATGGGGTGAGAAAGAAGAGCGCGCGTTCCAAACGCTCAAAGACATGTTATGTTCAGCTCCAATTCTCGCATTACCAGATGGGATTGACGACTTTGTGGTTTACTGCGATGCATCGATTCAAGGACTTGGTTGTATGTTGATGCAACGGGACAAGGTAATTGCCTACGGGTCCAGGCAACTAAAGGATACTGAAAAGAACTACACGACTCATGATCTGGAATTAGGAGCCGTTGTCCACGCACTTAAGATTTGGAGACATTACCTCTATGGAACGAAATGCACAATATTTACCGACCACAAGAGCTTACAACACATCTTTGATCAAAAGGATCTCAACATGCGACAACGACGGTGGGTCGAGTTACTAAATGACTATGATCTGGCAATTAAGTATCATCCTGGAAAAGCCAATGTTGTGGCTGATGCCTTGAGTCGAAAGGAGCACGAAAAGCCTCGAAGGGTACGAGCGCTACAACTTACTATTCACACGGGATTGCCGGATCGAATCCGTGACTGCCAACGAGAAGCTTTGAAAGCAGAAAACTTCGCAGCTGAAGCACTGCGTGGTGTAGATGGCCATTCTGAAGTTAAGTCCGATGGACTCACGTACTATAATGACAGAATCTGGATCCCTTTGTTTGGAAATCTCCGTGAGCTCGTGATGGACGAGGCTCACAAGTCAAGATACTCGGTGCACCCTGGATCAGATAAAATGTATCAGGACTTGAAAAATCTTTATTGGTGGCCGAATATGAAAGCCGACATTGCTCGATATGTGGCTAAGTGTTTAACATGTTCAAGAGTCAAGATTGAATACCAAAAGCCCTCTGGTTTACTGCAACAACCAAAGATCCCAGAATGGAAATGGGAGGACATCTCCATGGATTTTGTAACAGGACTACCTCATCGATCAAATCAACCGGATGCGATTTGGGTTATAATCGATCGGTTAACCAAATCTGCACATTTTATCCCGATGAAGGAAAGTGATAATATGGATAAATTGACAAAGCTGTACATCGACAAAATTGTGAAGCTTCACGGTGTGCCTAAGACTATCATTTCCGATCGAGATCCTCGATTTACTTCCCGATTATGGCAATCAATGCAGGAAGCATTGGGAACCCGACTAGACATGAGTACAGCTTACCACCCGCAGACTGACGGTCAGACGGAACGAACGATTCAGACTTTAGAAGATATGCTCCGAGCTTGCGTCCTTGACTTTGGGAAAGATTGGGAGACTCACCTTCCACTGGTGGAGTTCTCTTACAACAATAGTTATCATTCAAGTATAGGTGCTGCACCTTTTGAAGCACTTTATGGCAGAAAATGTAGATCGCCCGTGTGTTGGGCTGAAACGGGTGAGAAAGGACTTACCGGACCGGAAGTCATCCATGATATGACCGAGCGAATTATTCAAATTAGGCAACGGCTAGCTGCAGCGCGTGATCGACAAAAGAGTTACGCCGACAAACGCCGAAAACCTCTAAAGTTTGAGGTGGGTGACAAAGTATTGTTGAAGGTATCTCCCTGGAAGGGAGTGATACGCTTCGGAAAGCGTGGAAAGTTAAATCCTCGCTACATCGGTCCGTTTGAAATAATTGGGATAGTAGGCCCGGTGGCCTATCGATTGCAACTCCCTGCTGAACTCGATGGAGTTCACAACGTGTTTCACGTTTCCAATCTAAAGAAATGTCTAGCTGAAGACATCGAAATAATTCCTCTGGAGGAATTGGAAATTGACGAACATCTGAGATTTATTGAGCAACCAGTAGAAATAATGGGACGCGAGGAGAAGGCCCTCAAACGTAGCAAGATTCCGATCATCAAGGTACGATGGAACTCAAGGCGTGGACCTGAATATACTTGGGAACGTGAGGATCAGATGAAGAAAAAGTATCCTCACTTGTTTGAGCAAACGTCCACAGAAACTCAAGGTATAATTTAATTTTGGGGACCAAAATTCCTTAACAGGAGGAGGATGTGACAACCCTAAAACTTTTTGCTTTCTTTCCCCAGCGACGATAGCAACAACGACAGCTGATGCTGCGAACGCTACGACACAAGAATAATTTTCGGGACGAAAATTCCAATTTCAGGGGAAGGATGTGACACCCGAGAATTTCAAGGTTAACTTCCGTTAGACAAATCCGTTAGTTACGTTATAAGTGTTAACTTAAGTAACTAATGCTTAACTAGGCCGAATACGTCCACGACCTTTGGTTGATCACCGAACCCGTCCATATGTGTTATGTGTTCATCATTGATTGTCTTTATGTGCAATGTGATTTAAATACATGACTTATTATTGTGAATAGCATGATTAATTGTAAATACTTGATTATGTGAAAATTGCCTAAATTTGGTAGTCAGCGAAACTACCGAGCGAAACTACAGATTCGCCCGGTAGCAGGCTAGACGGATCAAAGTACCCGAGACCAGAGCTAGTTTCGCCTGGCCAGCGAAACTGCCAGCGAAACTAGCCTCTGATATAAATAAACTTAATAAACCCTAATAGCTTCATTTGCCTCATTTCACAACAAACACACACACACTCTCCTGGAAAATCTGGTCAGCTAAGAAACCATCAAGAATCATCATCTCAGCCTTGAGACAACACCCATTTGGATCCTAGATCAAATCGTGAGTCTCCAAAAACCTTTCTTTATGTCTTTTCCTTGTGTTTTCTTTAAAAGCATGCTCAAACCCTCATGTAATTGCTTGATCTACTAATATGTCGTCTAGGGATGCTAGTTTTATCATAAAGTCAGCAACTTTACGTTTAAAAACAAACCATGATGATGATTTATGCAATTTTGGTCATTTTAGGGTTTAGAAGTGTTTTTAGAGATTTGATGATTAAAATGCATGTTAAACGTGTTAAAGCTGCTTGATTTATGTTGGTAAATGCCCATGAATGCTAGATAATGAATTGCATGTAAGATCAGAAGCTGTTAGGTTGATTTTTAGGCAAATCCGTGTGTTTTTCGCGACCAGCGAAACTGCGTGTTCTCTGGGCGAAACTAAGTAGCGAAACTATATCTCCTTCCAGCGACACTACCCAGCGAAACTATAGTGTCGCCGAGTAACCTGACCAGACCAGCTCGAACGAAACTACCGAGCGAAATACCTGAACGAAAGTTCAAACCAGTTTCTCTGCGAAACTAGGCTAGCGAAACTGCGTCAGCAGTTTCGGGCGAAACTAGCCTAGCGAAACTGTGTCACCGGGCATTGCCTAGCGAAAGTGCTGCCCGTGCACCTAGCGAAACTGCCTAGCGAAACTATGCTAGCGAAACTAAGACCTGACCTAAAAACCAAACTTGTGAAATTTGCTTAAGTGTTATGCCATGACTTACATGATTATGCCATGATGAAACATGTTTGATATCTGATTTATATGAACCCTTATTTATGATCAACCATTGGTGCCGTGTGTCGGTATGTCGAGTCATAGTTGCAACGTGCTATGTTATGGGCCATAGTGACGTTAAGTAAAGATTAGACACGAAACTAATACTTAAGACCTAAACGTGTTCTAGGTCTTCGTTAAACAACAATAATTGGATTACTTGAAGTGTAGCAGTGCAACCAAAGGTGAGTGTCACTAACCCGCTTACTGTGAGTCCGTTTGGGCCACACCGAATAACTTAACGAAAAACAATGCTGATAAACTCTAGAGTGCTAGGCACCTACTAATGAACAAGAGAACTCGGGATGCTCGGCACCCACTTGATGAACTGAAGTGTTTTATGGGAAACACTTGTGGACTACAAACAAACTATTTTTCTGAAACAAAACTGAAAACGTTTTAATATGGCTAGTGTATGTTAAAGTCTGAACCACATGATATCACATGTTTTCTAAGGATGCCTTATAACTTAAAAGTCCTCAACTTAATTGTGCCATTAATTTGTGAAAGCGAGGGGATGTTGGGTAGATCTACTGGAGTTTGACAAACTCCGCCCCGTGGCACGGGGAGTGCACGGAGGAACAATATCAGCCTATTTGACCGTAGTCCCGGGGAGGACACGGGGGAGGCAAAAACCGCGATGACGTAGGTCCGCACCGTACGGGATGGCTCGGCCCCCACAAAATAAGTCAGCTTTGGTACAAACTTCCTTAGAGCATGGAACAACGGATTAGCTACCCGCGATATCGGTTGAGTCCTTTAACTTTACGGAACTAGTACATACCCGATGACGTAGGTCACGGAAACTTCATTTATAAACAAAGAAATAATTACGAGCATTGCTTTTCACAAATAAATAACTTGTAAGTATACCTTGACACGAATTATGATTATGAGACCGGGCCAATGCATGACAAGCCCACTGTGAACTCACCAACCGTTAGGTTGACACTTGCGTGGTTTAAACTTTTGCAGATCGCTAAGGAGTATCCGCTGGAGGTTGGCATGGCACAGAGGATGTTTACTTTTATTTAAACTAAATTGGGAATTTAAAACAACATTTATGTAAAGCACGTGGTTAGTGCTAAGGACAATTATTTTTCCGCTGCGTATGTAATTTAAGACTTTGAATTATAACTTGTGTTTGAACTAACCCTGATTCGTTTAGTATTTGTAACTATGGTTGTGGATCCTGGTCTAGTCGCGCCCCTTAACGGTATAAACTCCGTTAGTGGTATTTTGGGGGTGTGACATCTTCAAATGATGATAGTGAATTTCATGAAGCCGTGACACATCAGGTGGAAATTCCTACTCAAAAAATTGATTCACATGTTGATGTTACTTCAAATGAAGTTGAGGCTGATTCAACTGATAAAGTGGTCGATCCACAAGTTGATACAATTTCAATTGATGCTGATGTCAATTCAACTGAAACTGTGGTGGTTGAGGAAGATCATGTTCCTGATATGGGTGAGACGGTGGTTGATCCTATTTATCAAACGCTCCGGATAAACACCATGCATCCTCAAGTCAATTTTATTGGTGATTTAAATGAAGGAGTTCGTACGAGATATCAAATTGAGAGTAGTGCTTTACTATCTATTCTGGAATCTGGTGTTCAGGAAGAAGTATTTCATTCATGCTTTATATCCCATATCGAACCAACAAATGTTCACGAAGCTTTATTAGACGGTTCGTGGGTTGAAGCAATGCAAGAAGAATTACTGCAATTTAAAAAGTTAGGTGTGTGGCACTTGGAGGATTTACCAGCGGGAAGTAAAGAGCCGTGTGGTACACGATGGGTTTACAAGTGCAAACGGGATGATCGTGGAATCATTGTCCAAAACAAAGCCCATTTGGTTGTTCAAGGATTTTCTCAAGAAGAAGGAATAGACTTTAACGAAGTGTATGCTCCTGGTGCCAGAATTGAAGCAATCAGAATTTTCTTGGCATTTGCTACACATCGTGGGTTTAAAGTCTTTCAGATGGATGTAAAGAGTGCGTTTCTTTACGGCAAGGTTAAGGAAGAAGTGTATGTCAAACAACCTCCGGGATTCTTCGATCCTGATTATCCGGAGAAGGTTTATAAGTTGGACAAAGCTTTATATGGTCTCCATCAGGCTCCTTGAGCTTGGTATGAGACGTTGTCTACTTATTTACTCGACAACGGGTTCAAGCGTGGGTTGGTTGATCCTACTCTTTTCTGCCGTAAAACGGGGGAGGATTTGCTTCTGGTACAGATTTATGTCGACGATATTATTTTTGGCTGTTCAAACAAGAAGTTATCGAAGGATTTCGAGACTTTAATGCAAACAAGGTTCGAGATGAGTTCGATGGGAGACTTCTCATAACCGTTTTTCTGAAATTGATTTCTACAGGGAGGAGTTTTTGATTTCGTTTTTCAGTGAGAACTGAGTCTAGGATCGTGTTTAGCTGCTGTAAACGAGTCGAATCATGTAACATTGATCCAATTCAAGCTATAAACTGAGTTTAATTTACGTTTTGTGTTCTTGAGTTCGGGGTAAGTTTCGGTCCAAATTCGGTGTACAAATCACTAGATCTGACGCTCTATGAGTTTTCACATTTACCCCATGATATGCTGCTGGATGTTGTACTTGTGCAGGCATGGATCGGTTCACATTCAGTTCCATATCTCTTGTTGGTATCTTTTAAATCAAACTGTTGAATGACAATCCTGAAAATTCTTTATTATTAGTAATCATCATTACATAATTTTCCCATCTTTCAAGTAATGCCTCTAGTAACTTCTCTTTTAAATTAGCTTGTTCCTTTTTTATGCTTACTAAAGTCATTTCACTCAACAAATGTGAAAACCTAGTAATGAGCTTTGAAATATGTTCATTTGGATAATGTTAAAAAATGGTCGAACTCTTTCTTCAGAACCTTTTGCTTACTTTTCTTAAACTGACCATTACCCTCACATCGGTTTTGTATTGCATCCCACAATTCTTTCGATGTAGTATAAGCAGAAAACTAATGTAATAGATCTTTGGGTAATGCCATGGTTAATGTTCCTTAAGCTTTTTGTTTAGCTTGATATGCCTTCTTTTGTTCAGCAGTCAGACACCTTTGCACAGTTGGCCTTCCAGTAGTGCTAGTTGGATATTCATATTGATCAGTATAAGCCAACCAAAGATCAACATCATTCGTACCAACGTATGCTTCAAATCGTTTTACCCAACTATGATAGTCTTCCAATTTGAGCAACTTCGGAACTTTCTGACTTGTTCCTATTTCATTATAATAGTTAACAAGGGCTTGCATCGTGGTTTGAATCGCGGAAAACGCTTGA
Organism: Deinandra increscens subsp. villosa; assembly: GCA_039602395.1. Taxonomy (NCBI): domain Eukaryota; kingdom Viridiplantae; phylum Streptophyta; class Magnoliopsida; order Asterales; family Asteraceae; genus Deinandra; species Deinandra increscens. Next base: position 25,410,729 of record JBCNJP010000010.1, on the reverse strand, counting down.
AAATCATTCATTTTGAAATTACGATATCGGTAGCAAAAACTTCAAACTAAAAAATGGACGTCTGAAAAGCGTAGAGCTCGTCGAGACAGTCGTTGTAGCTAGTATTGGGTTCCGTAACTCCAAACAGAACTCAAGTTACGTCAGTTTTAGTGAATGTCACTATTCTATCGGCGTACCAATAAACCTCCCAGCGGACCAAATTGTTGACCAGCGTACCAATAGCTTTGACCGTACCAACCACTGAACGTACCAAACCAGCGGCGTACCACAAAAATCAGCATACCACTGAACTCAGCATACAGTGAACTCAGCATACCAGTGAACGGTAGCGGACCAACTTCGTACGACGTAATTGCTCCGAACCACCGTTGAAGACTGCCTTGCGTACCAATCAGCGGACCAAATGGTATGTTGCAACTGCTCCGTACCACCGTTGAAGATTGCCTTGCGTACCAGTCAGCGTACCAGCAGTTCATCCAGCGTACCAAACTGAATGTTTTGGATATTCACGAATTTGAAAGCTTTGAACTGTAATATGCAACAGTATGCAACAAAACCACACTAGGAACGTTTTGCAATCAAATATGACATCAGAATCACTCGGAATTGAGAAAAATTAATGAAAAATATTAAAAACCCCACTTTCTCTCTCTAGAAATCTCAAAAATCACAGAATTCGATCAGCAAATGGAACCAGATTGCTCTGATACCACTTGTAAAGACATGGAGCGATGGATCGTTTGCTAATCTAGTGATATCAAGATTGAGACGAGATTAAAAGTAAATACAAATGAGATTTGTATTGATTCAAGCTTGAGAGCACACACTGTTTCACACATAGAATAGAGATGAATGACCAAGAGTTCTAGCATTCTAAACAGGTCAACATATTTATAGGCGACATTAAACTGGCATGCGTACCATTTATTCAACGTACCATTCGTACGTTGGTCAGCGTACCATCATGGTATGGACCATGGTACGATGCCCTAGACACACATATATACTCTCACATAGATACAATACACAAGACACAATGTAGCATACGAATATGCTCTAACATATACGCCAAAAGATACATGTATTTATATCAAATTATCATAATTATGATTATTTCAAGATAACAATTAATGAAACAACCCAATAATGTTTCCTTTTGAGTTTTCTTGAATAATCCAGGCCAAATCACAAAGCAAAAAATGATGAAAAATGCAAGAAAAATGTACAAGCTTTGTGAGAGAAGACCCTAGGCACGACCCGTGTCCAGCTAAGCAGGGCCCATGCCCCATCCTTAACACTGCGGGAAAGTTGACTTTTGCAAATGCTGATGCACACGACCCATGCAACTGAAGCCCGGGGCCCGTGTCTCTGCCTTCAAATGATCTCCTAAAGATTATCTGCCAAGCACGGCACATGCCCTGCTACGCACGGCCCATGCCCGATCCTGATTTTGCCTATAAATAGCCAACTAACTTCTCATTTGAGAGAGAGCCTAGTTCTTACAAGAAAAGATGGTTTAGACCCCTTCTGGCCAGCTTGGCTTGGCTTAGCTTTGCTCCCACTTTATCTTTGATAATGTAGTTTTTCTTCTTCCTATTTTCGGTTTTCTAGCCTTTTAGTCTTTCTATGTTTGTAAGAACTTCCACTTAATATGAAGTTGTTTAAGGTTTGTCTATGAGCCACTCATCTTCTGTTAAGTAAACCTTTAAATCATACTTATGTTTGATTAACCTCTTACACTTACTTGAGAAAAAACAGGCGTATGGGTAAAATAGTAAAATGAGCTTAAGTAATTACCTTCAGGTACGTACGGATGACTTTATGAAAACTCTTTTAAATTGAAATTGTATTATTAACATGTTTGAACAAGGGTGCCTTGCGTATTATAGACCATTTGAGAAGTCGAAAGCTCATTAGTCGGACTTGTGACACCCGTCTAGGGGATGATGCATGATCCTAACGCTGACTCGCATCCCATGCAAAGTAATACATTCGTGAGTTCTATTTCTATGTAAATAAACATGTCTTTCACGCTAACAACGACCTGAAAATACTGGTTGGGATAGGGGTTAGTAATATTTTGTCACTTCATGGAAGTCGGTGAGATACATGTTTGTGAACTTGGCTCTGGTTATAAACCTCTCATGTATGCGTGAAAGCGGTTCATGAAGGAAACGGACATTAGTCCCTTTTAGAGATGCTTTTTTATAATAAATTACTACAATGCTTGGGTTGTTCCCCGGCTTGTTTATGAAAACGTATTCAAGTGTAACGGCACCGATGACCCGTTGGTGTAACATCCCGAAGCCTGTTTTAATTAATTATTTATTGTTATCTTTTGGAAAATTGGATTTTAATAATCCAAGTTATTACCAATTGGCCAATATTAATCCCAATTTCAAAATTGGCCAACATTAATCCCAATTATTAAGGTGTTGGATTTCATTGGACCCCCGTTCAGGTTTTCCTTAACTACGTTAGTTTTTTGCTGACGTGGCACTAATTAATAAAATCCACGTAGGATGCCACCTCAGCAAACAACTAATGGAGTTAAGGAAAAATTAACAGGGGTCCAATGAATTCCAACACCTTAATAATTGGGATTAATGTAGGCCAATTTTAAAATTGGGATTAATATTGGCCATATGGTAATAACTTGGATTATTAAAATCCAATTTTCCTTATCTTTTAATGGTCTAATTGGTTACGTGAGGTTATTGGGTAGCGACATTTTTTTTAAATAACAACCAAATATAATGTGGTAGATAGTTATTGGTTACTAAGTTAAAAGTGACTAATAAATAATATTTGGAAGTTTAGGGTGTAACTAACAACTAAGTTGTCAAAATTATTAAGTGACCAAAGTTGAGGGAGTTTTTATGTTTAGTTTGTTAAAAAATAAAATAAGTCACATACCGGGGGGGGGGGGGGAAGGAACTCTGCGACGTGAAGGAAGAAAAGGAAAAGGGGGGAAACCCCTTGTCTCGTTGCAAGCAGAAGAAGATGATATGGGAGAAATTGAAACCCATAAGAGAAAAATTGAAGGTTGTGATGGCTATATGTGGAATAGGGCTCCGAAAATCACCCAAGAAATGATGTTTGTTAACTTTCACCTCCATTGTTGTGTAGTTGAAGGGGCATCTCGAAAATTAGGCTTTTGGATGTCAATCATTTTGGGTGAAGTTGAGTATCTCTTTGGTTCTAAACCTTTATTACGATCCTTACACTAAGTTTTAGATATCTGTTTGAAGTTATGGTTGATGTTGTTCAAGAACCTAAAATTTAAGGTTCTTGAGTTTGTAATTTGGAGAAGATGACCATGTTGGGTTAACTACTATGTAGATATTTCATGGTTGTTACTTCTAAGTTGTGTATGGAATGACCTTGAAATAAGATGAAAGTAGCATTTGGTTCAGCATATTCATATAGAGTTGTCATGTGAATATATCTTAATTACCTAAAGATGACAAAGAAATGGTTGTTGATGTCGCATACCAGAAACTAACATCATTGGAATGCCACATGGGTGTTCTGAACTAACTAAAATGGTCAAGAAGAAAATTCATAGTATCATGAAAGTTTCAACACGAGGAATCGAGGTAACACTAAGTTGTTCATAATTGTTGCAAATTTTGCTTTATGAATGAGCGTAATCTTCGATGTAATAAATAAATCAAGTTGGGGTAAATAATGGTTGATAACATTTAAGCTATATTAATATTGTTACAAGTATGTAATGTCGTGAATTTATTATCTGGTATGGATAAATATCTAAGTGACACAATAATAGTTGATAAATAGTAGCGTTGTGGAATGGAATGACAATATGGGTGGTTGTAGAATTTTTACCCGCATGGGTCTAGTTGGAACTAATGGTTTTGAGAACCAGGTAAGCGCCCTTTTGGGGGTGAAGTGGGAACTATGGGGTCTTAGTAACCAGTAAGCACCTTCGGGTAAAGTTGAAACAACTGGTCTGTAACCACAGGTACCTACTGGTAAAATGATTAAAATGTGGCTTAGGATCATAGTGACCCTAAACGAATAAGTTGATAATGGTTTAACCTTGTTGTGTTAAAAATGACAAATGGAATGTAATAAGGATCATAGTGACCATATATAATTAAGTTGATAACCGTTGAGCCTTGTTATGTTGATGTTGATAATTATTGTAATATAGAATAATAGTGATCCTAAATAATCAAGATTATAATTGTTGAACCTTGTTGTGATGAAAATGATAAATGGAATGTGATTTAGGATCATAGTGACCCTAAATAATCAAGTTGATAATCATTGAATCTTACTATGTTGATATTGATAACAGTTGTGATTTAGGGTCACGGTGACCCTAAATAATCAAGTTTATAATTATTGAACCTTGTTGTGTTGGAAATGATAACTGCAATGTAAATTAGGAACATAGTGACCCTAAATAATCAAGTTGATAATCATTGACCCTTGTTGTGTTGATAATTGTTTTGATTTAGGATTATAGTAACTGTAATCAAGTATGTTGATAAAAGTTGCATTTTGTTGTGTTTAAGCAATAATTGTTGAAATTTAGGATCTTATTGTGACATTATGGCCCTTCGGGTGGGACCTGAGCCTTAGAAACAGATAAAAATTGATAAAACCGGCAAACCGGGAGGTGCGTATATAGGCGTACCATGTCAATTAAGGTATTAGAAGAGTCTAGTAGCCTTAAAACACTTCACAAACATCACACACAAGTCGGAGTCTCAAAACATTCGTGATAAACATAAAACTGCTATGATTTGTGAAATACGTGCAAAACTGGTACGTGAATTTAATTTCACGATTGTAAATTGATATATGACAAGTTGATACTTGATTTTATTGGATTCGATGTGATAAAAATGATGGTCATTAAAAAATGGGAGAAAACATTGAAAAAACCGTGAACAAAAACGCGAAAAACGGACAAAACGGGTTGCGGTCAACAAAAGTCAAAGGAGCTGCCAGACCGGAGCTCTAGGCGTATCGCCTAGAGCAAACCAAGGCTCCAAGCGATACGCTTGGAGGCCTGTTTCCAGCAAAACCCTAAAAATTTCCCTATTTAAGCATCATTGGTCACCACCTCTTTAATTCATCACTTACAGACGTCCCATCACTCCATTTTATGACCTTAAACATTCACCTACTCAATCATCATCAAGATCCTTGATCTTCTTCAAGATAAAAGCCCCGATTTCATCCTTGATCATCCTACATCTTTCGGTATGTGTTTCTCTTTGTATTGCTTGTGTAAAAGATGTCAATATCCAAGCTTTATGATGGATCTAGGTCTGATTTGTGTTGTTATGATGATATCAAGTGTAGATCCACTGTTTATGATAGTAAAGATTGCATATTTGAATCAAGAACATGGCTTTTGTGCATGATATGATGATACACGCTAGATCTATGGTTTTGCATGATAAAACATGCTTGCATGTGAACAAAGCTTGATGATCTATATTCTATTGACTTGATAATGATAATCTGGGGTTGATGTGCAATAAACTTGCTAACTTTACATGAGATCTATGATGGAAACTTGATTTTGGTAGTCATGCATGCTACATCTTGAATAAAGGCACTCGATTCGTGTTAGATCTACTATGAGTTTGCTTGATCTAGGTTAATAGATACATGATAGTGTTTAAAGTTGTAAACTTGATGTTCAAGTGCATTTGGATTATTTTATAAAAATTATTTACATGAAAATATGATGAAAATGGCCTATTAGGTCAAGATGGAATTCATACATGTGGTTAGGTATCTATGAAATGGCTTGAAATGTGTAAATGAATGAACATGAGGTTACTTGATTATGTGTTTGCATGTGTAAATGAATGAACATGAGGTTACTTGATTATGTGTTTACATATAATTAGTAAAACTTGTTATGGATTATATGAGTGTACAAGCCCTAAGTCTCCTACCTTGGTGGGAATGACAAGACTTTGTGCAATTGCCCCGTCGATCGTACATCGTATACACGGGATAATTCCGTAAGCAATTGAGACACGTTATGTTTATCATAGTACAATGTGTTGTATGTGTGATACATGTTAGGTTAAGTATAGAAACCTAAATTTAATCACCAATGTGTATTCGAATACACTTGTCTGTTGTATGCTCGTTGTCGCCACGGTTGGTCAAACTTAGTCAACACTCACACGAACGTGTGACAAAACTGTTATTATGATCTGTGATACTCTTATTTCTATCTCTAATCTTATCACATCATCACATAACATCTACCTTTTAGTAGTGCTTGTTTGAATTAACTGTTAGTTATTAAAAAAGTAGCTACTAACTGTAATATACATGAAATGTATATTGCAGGTGTGGCATGAAGGGATTCAGCATCATCAGACTCTCAGCACCGACATCACCCATTGGGAGCAGAGGGAGATGGTCATTAGGAGAGTCTAAGGCGTCTGCGGAAGCTATCTCAGAGAGACAGATGGACACCAGGGACTGGACTATGTACCCTGCTTACAATGGTAGGCAGAGGCAGAGGCTATGGAATCCATCTCACTGAAGAAGTGCTTAACACTATTATCGGTCAGAGTGTAGCAGTATCTTTAATAGCTCATGTGTAAGCAAACCCTAACGTACATCAATGGTGTTCTTATAAGATGTTCATGGAATGTAAGCCACACATGTTTAACATAACAGAAGGAGTCGTAGGACTAAATCGTTGGATGGAAAAAACCGAGTCATTTTTCGAGGGAAGCAATTGTCCAGATGAATACTGTGTTAAGTATGCATCTGGAACATTGGAGGGAGTTGCTTTGACTTGGTGGAACTCGAAATTTCAAGTGCTTGGTTTTGCAGCAGCGAACGGAATGCCATGGGCAGAGTTCACTGTAAGGACCGAATCAGTTCCTCACGCGATATCAATGTCTACTAACCAACGTGCGGATTCCGATGGCTAGAGATTATTCAAGAATAATCGAATGATATAGTAAATAAGCGATGAAAACTATAAGAAACACAAACCGTAAGAGAAGAACACTTGATTAAGCTTGGTTGCAACACACTTGAAGAATTTGAAATTCTCTTAGAAGAATTTCGATTACACCTTGATCAAAACACAACACCAACAACCCTAAACTAGTCACCTACATATGCCTTATATAGTGGTAACCAAAGTTGCTAACCAAGTTACAAAATTTGACCCATATACCCTATTTTCGACCTGACCACACTCAACCCACTAATCCCATACTTGTTAGCCCAATTACAATTAAAACAATCCCACAAAATATCTAATGCAAAAGCTTCATATTTTCCCGGTCTCTATAATCTTCCCCTAGGCTTTAGCATTAGATGGCTTCTACATTCTGAATTTCTTTGAAATCTGCACCATAGAGGGATCATACCATAGCTTCTCGTCAACAATCTTTACCACTGCTCGAGTATAGCACTTGGCATATTCTTCAGTCTCCGGAGAGCTCTCAATTTGATTCTTGTACAGCACTAGTATGTCCTTCTCATAAAATCTCAGCAAGTCATGAACTTCCATCACACTCATTGTCTTTGATTTACAAATGATTTTTGCTTCTCCAGTATAATCACTGTAAGCCCATGTCTGGAAATCATCCAAGCAGCCTTCAAGATGTCTTATTGGTAGAGGGATGGTTTTAGTTTTCTCTGTTGGTGGATACAACACATTAGAGAACTTCTTCTTTGTGTCAAACTTGAATACATCCCTGTACCTCTTGGTATAGGAATTCTTGTGTGGAAAATATTCAAACTTCTTGAACTTGCTAAGCACAACATTTTTCAACTTCTTGTAGAAGTGATCTACATACTCATTTCTTGATGGGTTAAAGAAAGGTGCTTTATAAAGCATAGTCAGATCCACAGTCGTCCAAGAATAGAATTGCGTCCAACACTTGTAATACTCCAATGGACACTGCCCTTTTCTTCGAACAACAAACATATGTTTTTCACCATCGAACATCCAGGACTTTACATCTAAAGTAATTCCTCTTTTGTCATGATAGTGTTCTCCTTGCTGAATCAGGTACCTCTCAGGAGGATAACCAAAAGTCTTAGCATCACATCCTCCGTCAAACTCAGTAGCAGGTACGGTCATGTAATCACGATCCCTTGTATCAGTTTCCTTTGTAGCACCTTCAGGTAGAACAGGACTGAATTCAGAGTCATCTGGGATATCAGCTTCAAAGTAAAAAAACCGGTGAATGTGAGGAATCACTTGCTCCATAACTACTTCCTTTGCTTCTGCGTCTCCTTTATCGTCTTTCTTTGACTGGGACTTGCTTGAACCACTCTTATCAGCAGAGCTAAGCTGCTTTACCAGCTTGTGCAATTCTCTGATCTGTCTTGAGAATTCTCTATTAACTTCTTGTGGTTTTCCAGCTCAGTGTTGTGAACTTTTTGAATATCAATCAAATCACCAATTATTTCACTCTGGGCTGCATTCTGAGCTTTTAATTCTGCTATCTCTGATCTAAGCTCTCTTTCTAGTCTGAATTCGGTTGTCTCTACAGATTTCCCTTTGTCTTGACCAGTGGGTTGTGAGGAGGATGATTGACTGGGTCCAGTGCCAGCAGAAACAGGCACTCTAGGGTCTAAACGTCTCCAACTTGGGTCATTTAAAGCTTCTTAAAGGTGTTGTGTGGCAACCTTCACCTTTTCAGTCAGATCATTTGTAATAGAAGTATTGAGGGGAGGATCCTCTGTAGCTTTCTGTTTTCTTATCAATGGAATCTCAACAGTCTTTGTCTCTTCTTCTTCCTCAACTTTAATATCATCAAGATACAAATCATAGTTGATATTATCACTATCATCAAAATGCAAAGCTCCAATTTACACATCTTCTAAATCAAAATCTTCCCAATCATTACAATTAGAAAGTTCAGTGACGGGCTTCTGTGAGGTAGGTACATTGTGTTGTTCTTCAACTACAGCATCCTTTGAATGGGGACCTCCTCTCTCACTATCTCAGCAAATTCCCCAAATTTGTTTCCAAACAGGACTTTATCAGTTAGCTTCTTCTTAGGGTTTATCATTGGAAAGACCTTAATCCCCATAGGTTTTGTATCATGAGTATCACTCGACTTCCTCAGATTCGAATATCTGGAATCCAGAGCTAGCTGTACATATCTTGGAACAACAGCAAACTTCTTGTCCCTTGTCACAACAACCTTGATGTCTTCAAATATTACTTTGGACCAGTTGAACCTTAAACCTCTTACCAGTGACACCATTTCATAGGTTTGCACCTGGTTTAGCTGGTTAGTTGAGATTTTCTTAGCAATGATGCATTAATGCAAGTAATGAGCCAGCATTCTCCAGTTGGGCAGAATAAGAGCCTTCGTGGTGGGTGGAGACACTATGTGATAACCCATTTCCTTCAATCATTGGGTAACAATCTTCTTTTCTAAAGCAATAGGATCTGAAGCCGCATCCTTTAACCTGAGAGCCTGCCTAAAATTTTATTCAGTCGATAATACACTTGTGCCTGAATCTTTGCCATGATATGCTTCCCATCCTCTGACATGAAAGTTGTCTTCAAAAATTCTTGTTGCATCCTCTTGCAAATAGCTGGATTGGCAGTGAAAGCATAATGCATGCAATATTTCTTCAAACCTTCAATCATGGACTTGTACTTCTCTTTAAACTTAGCAGGTGGATCCAGCAGATATGCCACGGTGTTATGATCCTTGATAAACTCCAAGTCCCTGCAATCACAAACACAGATATAAACCAACACAAACAGCAATTCATTAGCCGTAAGAATTTTCTCGAATAAATGGGCAGCATAACGGCTTAAAAAGAGAAGAAAACCATTTGAAAAATGTCATCAGGTACCTTTTCGATCAAAATACTAGGTTTTCGATCGAAAAGCATCCTTCTGACTGGAAAGCAGTAGGTTACCGAGAGCCCTGGATCGAAAAGTCTATGTTAGCGAGAGCATTGATCGAAATGTTTAAGTCCTGATCGAAAAGTCCTATGCTCTGATTGAAAAGCATAGCTTTCGATCGGAAAGCTTAGTTTTTGACCGAGAAGGTCCATTTCATTGGTAACCCCTGATCGAAAAGCACCGGGGGCCGATCGAAAAGCTTCTCAGCCTGATTGAAAGGCCCCTGGTTTGATCGAAAAGTCTATTTCTTCTTCATCTGAGACCTACAACTCAATCAAACATCCAATATTCGAGTGTTTTAACACTTGATTTCAATCCCAAACACCTACAAACATGATTTCTTACCCGTCCCAACCGACAAATACAAAAATTAAACACATATTCGGGTTTCTCCTTTGTGGGTCTAGCAGCACGCTTCAATCGGGGACCCATTCACCTTAGAACTTCCAATTAACTCAAGGAGTGTGTTTGGGGATGAATTCCGACCACCCTGGTGGTGGTGGAAGGTGGAGGTCGGCGGCGGTGGCGGCGAATTAGAGAGGGGCAGTAGCGGCGGCAACGAGGGTAATGGGGGGTGTTTCGGTGGTGGTTTCTGATGAGGAAGGTGGTGGTGAGTTCGCAATGGGGTGGCGATGAAAGTGGTGGTGTGCGATGGTGAAGAATGGCAAGGATGATGGTGGTGACAGAGAACTAGGGTTTTGGGTGAGAGGATGGAGAGTAGAAAAGTGAGGAAGGGGATAACCGATCGGTTCCACTTCTCCTTCTCAAAGTTTTAAGAAATTTACACAAACACCCCTCATACTTTGATAAATTGTCCCCATTGACTTAAAGTTTTAAAATATCAAAAATTTCTTAACCTAAACATCACAACCTCAAGTTTTTAACCCAATTTATTTCCGAAACTTCCCCTTAATTCAAGCCCGAGAGTTTTATGTCTGACAAGTTAAAAATAACTAAAAATCACTTACAATAAGGATAAAAATAAAAAAACATCATACGTAAATAATAAATAAAAAAGAAAGAAATTTAACTATCACTTGACAAACTGAGCTTTGAGTGACAAGGCATAAAAGGGATCATACCAAATAGTTTGTGACTGAGAAGCCTTTTTCAGCTTCAGTTACTTCGCGTGTTCAGGCGATTGATGGTATATTGGTCCATCTTTAAACTCATGCTGTTTCGCTTACTCAGGCAGTTTTATCGCATAATTTATCTTTTAATGTTTATTAGTTATGAACATCTATCCAGGTCACACACATAAGTCCTAGGTATAATTTCTACATTCTATCAAGTACACCTGGTTTCCGTACAACATTTTTCATGACACCTTTCCTTAAGCCTAACGTCATGCTCCAGACTAGGTTGAGAAAAGAAAGAATAGATCACAGAGATTTGGGGGATAATATATAGCGTCAACTGAATTATTGAAACATTTTTGATAATGCTCTTACCAGTGACAAAGGCTGAGGGATTTGGACACTTGTGGGTCTCTTTTGGTTGTGCATATTGGCATATTATGGGTTTATCATGTATGTACAATGTGATCTTAAATGTACGTGGATCAGGGAGGTTCCATATCTCTGCTACCGCAGAACAGAGGAGTCCTGACTCACATACAACATTCCCTGGTCATTGCTCACGCAAAGCAGAGGGAATTTGAGCATGACATCAAAACTCAGAACCGGGCGTGTGTCTCAGGATCCCTGGTACACAGTCAAATAGAGATTGTACTAACCTAAGTGTGTGTTTCCTATCAAGCATCATACGTTATCTTCAAGTGTTGTGATAAACCATACTTTTTGATTGATTGACAGCAGAGCCTACCAAGCATATCAACCATGAATCACAGCTTTCGACATCCGCCTTACACGTGTCAGTCAGCAAACACCTGGAAATTTATATCACTTCCCAACCTGGTCAAACAAAACCAGTAAAATATTTTAAAGAACACAGAAATTGGGGGAAACATCCAGATGTTGATTTTATATCTTCCCCTTGCTTTTAGATTTTTTAATAAAAGAGACACTATATATTTTTTTTTGTTTTTTTAAGGAAGTAATCACACACTGAGGACAAATATACACTATTTTTTATATTTTTTTTAGTTTTTGAATATTTTTTTAATAATAATAAACAGATAAACAGATAGTAGTTGTCAGACTACTCATCAAAGGCTATCCTTCTGAGGCCTTTGAGACACATTTCAAAATTAACACTAGGGAGGGGTTTGGTGAACATGTCCGCCACATTGTCATCCGATTCCACCCGTTCTAAGTGAATGAGCTTGCGCTCATAGCAATCCCGTATGAAATGCGTTTTAATATCAATGTGCTTGGTTTTTGAGTGTTTCACAGGATTTTTAACAATTTGCAAAGCAGCATTATTATCACAGTATATGGGAGTGTCAAAGAAATTAAAACCGTAATCTCCTAGTTGATGCTGCAGCCATACCACCTGTGAGCAACATGCAGATGCAACCATGTATTCTGCTTCGGCTGTCGATTGTGACACCGTGTGCTGCTTCTTGCTTTGCCATGCCACCAACCGATCTCCTAAAAACTGAGCTCCTGCAGATGTTGATTTCCTATCAAGCTCGCACCCACCATAATCACTATTAGAAAAAGCATACATATTAAATCCTAACTCTTTAGGGTACCATAGGCCCAGCCTTGGCCTACCCTTCAAATATTTGAAAATTCGTTTAACATCAGATAAATGAGAGAGTTTATGGTTAGCATGATATCGTGCAAATTGGCACACTACAAATATAATATCTGGTCGACTGGCCGTCAAGTACATCAGTGATCCAAACTTTGACCGGTACATGTGCTCGCTTACCGGTTGACCATCTGGATATTTTGTGAGTGCAGGTCTGGTTGCCATGGGTGTAGAGACAAGCTGTGAGTCTGCCAGCTTGTACTTTTCCAGAATCTCTGTCACATATTTGGCTTGATGAATTAGGATGCCGCTGTCACTTTGCTTCACTTGCAATGCCAGGAAGAATTCCATTTCTCCCATTTGACTCATCTAAAACTTTGTCCGCATCACTTTTTCAAACTCTTTGCACAGATCTTCATTTGCGGACCCAGAGATGATATCGTCCACATACACTTGCACCATGATAATGTCATCCTCAACTTCTTTCCTGAAGAGTGTCTGGTGTACAATACCCCTTATATACCCATGAGCTAGAAGGTGGTCAATCAGCGTTCTATACCAAGACCATAGGGCCTGGTGCAAACCATACAGTGCTTTGTCTAGCTTGTACACATGGTAGTGGTGTTCTTCATCAATGAACCTAGGAGGTTGAGTAACATACACCTCTTCATCCATTTCAGCATAGAGAAACGCAGTTTTCACGTCCAATTGGTAGATAGTGAAATTCATGTAGGATGCGTAGGCCAAAAAGACTCTTATTGCCTCTAAACGAGCAACCGGTGCATATACTTCATCCTAATCGATTCCCTTTTATTCTTATAAGGCCATCGAGTTGTGATGACCTTTTAGGCTTCTCCACTAACCTTCATACCTGAAGCTTTGAAAATTGGTTTAGCTCTTCATGCATAGCTTCCACCCAGCTAGGATCTGTTAGAACCATTGTAATGTTTGGGGGCTCAATTTGAGAAATAAAACAGGAATACATGCAGTCGTTGATGTCCCGTGACTGACTTCCTGTTATCACACCAGACGCTAAAGGACCAATGACATTGTTCAAGAAGTGATATTTGTGGAACCTTGTTTCAGCAATGGCTTGGATTGGGATTTCTGGAGGTAGATATGTCTGAATAGGTTCTTCATTAATTTCAACATCTACCTCTGCATCAGCTACCTGAGATTGTGCCGGGGGTTATTCTCTGCCTCATCATCAACACCAGCATCAACAGGTTCATGTACTGGTGTTGTGTCTGCGTCGGAGGCAGTAACCGGAGATTTTGAAATGGTATGATTCATTGATGGTCTTGATATTGAATCGTCAAAAAGTTCTTCAGCAATGACCGGATCAAATCCAAAGGGAAGGAAGAATTGATTGTAGTCAAAAGCTTGCGCGGAACCCACTCCACCATCTGAGGGATTTTCTTCAAGCCAATCCACATTGGTAGACTCCATCACAATACCGGTTGTTTTGTTGATCACCCTGTAGGCTGAGCTGGCAGAGTAACCTACAAAGTAACAGTCATCAAATTTAGCAGCAAATTTTGGGAAATCGGTATTTAATAAAACAGTGCAAAGACACCCAAAAGCACGAGGATGCCCAATTCAGGGCTTATCATGATAGATTAATTTTTAAGGTGTCTTCTAATGTCGCTTGTTGATGAGAACCCTGTTTTGCACATAACATTCCTACAACATTCCTACAACATCACTCTTCCTTGGCAAAAAGAATACCCACTTGAAACGAGAAAAATCATCAGTAATAACAAGACAAAATGCACAACGGTTAAGACTTAACATACTGACTAGACCAAAAAGGTCCATGTATAGCAGCTCCAATACTGAGGAGATTATGTTGAACACTTTTGGCTTGTATGGGCGTTTGTGATGCTTCCCCTTAGCACATGCCACACATTTCTCCTTGATCACGAATTCTTTGATTGGAAGGTCTTTGACAAGTCCTCCTCTTGCTAGCAGATTGAAATTCTTCAGATTCATGTGCCCCAAACGTCTGTGCCACAACTGAGCATGATTCTCAGGTGTTTTAGAAAGTAGGCATGCCACCTCGGTTGTGGGGGGTTTCTGCATGTTGAGAACACAGGAGTTGCCATATCTTGGCATTCGCATTAACACCCAATCATCAGGGATGGAGTATCCAGGTTTCGGAATTAGGCATTCTTTGCTGTTGAAAAGTACCGGATGCTCCCTATCACAGATTTGTGAAACACTTAACATACTGTGTTTTAATTGCTCAACATAGTTGACGTCATGGAAGTTGAGACATCCATTTCTGACTGTTCCTTTCTGACTGATATATCCTGCAACTCCTCCAGTGAACGACACATATCCTCCATCAAATTACTCCAAGTCTTGTAGTAGAGATATGTCGCCCGTCATATGCTTGGAACAACCACTGTCAACATACCAAAGGTTGTTAACAGTCCTCCTTGGCTGTTCCTGCATTCAAAGGAGATCAGTTAGTTTTGGGTACCCAGGCCTTAATGGGTCTGGGTGAAAGTGTGCCTGTTTTGATTGGACTGAGTATGTCCTTGGTGTTGACATTTGTGGGACTGTGATTTTCTTTCCCAAGTTCTTGAGGTTTTTTCGGTGGATTTTTATTTTTACTTTGATTTTGAAAATTTACCTCTTGGAATTGTTTGGAGTGCTTTCTGTACACTCCAGTAGGCTTAAAAGACAGATTTACCGCTTTTGGTACATGCCACGTGTCATCCTTCCGCCAGCCAGTTGATTTTGACAAGCCAACTGGTTTTGGATGGATGGGCGGTTTAGAAAAAACTGACCTACTTTGGGTGTGAAACAGAATTTGAGGGTCTAATAGATTTTTGAATCCAAACAGGTTTAAGGGGATTGACAGCATGTACTGATTTTTTAATATGTTGAACCACTTTGCTTTTGAACATACCTCATGACTGCTTGAGCTGGCTTCAGAACCTGAAACAATGTTTGCCATGAAAGCATGATGAAAATTTCAGCAGCTCCCTTCTCTGCTTCTTCTTCAGCCAAGAGCATCACATGATCAAGGGTCAAGCTCAGATCTTCCACTTCAGTAGTCCAATCATACCCTGGTGTGTGCTGTACCACAAGTGCTCTGTCATTTTTCACAGCCTCTTTCTTCATTGTTTCCTTCCTCTCATCATCCTTTTCCACCTTTGGCTTGGTACACTCTCTAGCATAGTGCCCATACTCGTTACAATTATAGCACCGCAGATTTGCCTTGTTGAAACTGAGCTTGATTCCCGTCCCTCTGTTCCAGTCCTTCTTCCGTGTTTTGGCCATAAATTGTTTTACCCTTAAGGCAGACATCCCCATCTGATAGGAAATATCCATGTGCTCTAAATCTTTAGGGTTGACTTGATTGACATCATCGGGAGTTAAGTCGGTGGGAAGTAGAGAACCGGCAACTAGTGCCTGATAGCAACTCATGATACCTACACCAAGAGCAAAGCTAGGATCTTTATTCAAATTGTTGATATCTAAAGAGATTAAATTGGATGAACCGGATGAGCTAGCCCCAGGGGTTTATGACACAAACGCCGTCTGATTAGTGATCGAATTGCTTGGACATGGAGCTGGTTGTGAGATGAAGGCTTGGTTGACGTGGTTCATCAATGCACCATTTCCCAACTTTCTAGCTCTCTTCTGCTTCTTTTCTTCATAGCCTCTATTAGTAGACATGAGCTCACTCAATGGTGATTTATCCATTACCACAGTCTTGTCGATTAACTCTATGGTGTTGTCCCAATTTAGTTGAAGTGAGTTCACCAACTTCTTATTTTTAGAAAGCATATACGGATCGATTCTATGGTAGATAATATCGAGACAGAAGTTTTATCATATATCGTGTTGAATGATTACATAAACCGAAGGAGTATACAAACAATTAAGTTCCGGGGGAGGTTGGACAGAACCTCCCCTCTCAACACATTGAACTGGATAGACTCTGGACAGAAAACTTACAAAGAAATACAAAGACGAAACTATTTATACTTCTTCATTCTGTCCGAACTGGGCACCTCCGAACTCCCTCTGAACTTGGAGTTCATCTCAAGTTCGGACAACTCCGAACCTGGAGTTCGGCTGGGTTTCGGACCCCAGTTCATGTCTCCGAAAAATCAGTCTGTTTGACAATTCGAACAGTAACGGGCACAAAAGGTTCATGCATCAACAAATTCCCCCTTGGACGTTACTGTAGAATCCAGACATTGATCTTCTAGCAATCATCATCAGCCAGTCTGCTACATCTTGAATCTTGATTTTCAGCAAACTCCCCTTGGACTGAACTTCAGGCATGCAGGAAACAGTTCGCATCTTGTACAATCTCGACAACCAATAAAGTTCCCCCTAGCTTCAAGCATAACCATCCAACTAGAACCGACATATATGATAATGGTTCACTTCATCAGTAGTATCCGGAATTTGTAAAGACACCCGAACATCACTGCATATTGACAACAATCTTTAATCTTCACCAAATTGTAATACATTCTGATCTTTATGAAAACAGACACGATCAGCATCTTCAATCACGGAAATTCCCCCTTAGCATGAAATCCATCCCAATATATTACTCTGGTAAGCGTATATCTCGTTGCAGACTGGAATCTGACCAAGTTTTCCCAACTCAAGAAAGTATCGGCAAATGACAAAGAGTTCCAAACCATAACCGAAAATTTAACATATCGGTTTGCATGAACATTAGAATACACTACCTTCCCACGAAGATCAAAAATCACCATCAACCCTAAACTGATTGCTTTTGAATATTCACTTTTTCAATTATGAAACTTTGAAAGTTTTAGGGTCCCCAATTCCCCCTAAATAAGTGACATATTCAAATCTTTAATTTCTTATGATTCCAACCCGGCATTCTTGTAGTGGAATGATAAACTCAAGTGGTCCACAACGGAATCTTTAATCTCATTTAATCTTCAAGTTGTGTAGAAAGATAATCTCCGACAAACGTTCCCAAGTAATCATAACCATGTCTCTGAATCTTTGTCCATCATCAGAAACATGCGTTCTTCAGTCTCTGTCCATCATCAAGAACAATGACTACCCACAAACTTATTTCATTCGATCACTAACTCGTAACAAGTATCGAAATCTGGATTTTCTTCAAACATAACACCCCACAGCTACCGAATCAAGAGTAAACTCGATAACTGATCCGCTTATTTAAAATTCCCACCTAACGGGGGTTCGGGGGCAATGCCCCTAAGAAGCGGGGTCCAAGGGGCGGCAGCCCCTAGCGGGGTCCAAGGGACGGCAGCCCCTGGCGGGGTCCAAGGGGCAGAGCCCCTGGCTGGGATCCAAGGGTTGGCAACCCCCTGGCGAGGTTCAAGAAAAAAAATTTCTTGAACAGAATTGCTTCATTAAAAATGCATCTGAGCCTCGTCCGAACCTTGTCCGAACTACCTCCGAACCTGATATTCCGAACCTGATATTCCGAACCTCATTCGAACCTCATCATTCCGAACCACATCCGAACCTGACCTTCGGACGTCCGAACATGTCCGAACACTGTCTGAACCAGGAGTTCGGAGCGGTTATTTTTCAGATATGTTCTTCGGCCGAACTCTATCCGAACTTCACTGGAAATTTTTGAAATCGCACCAGATTCAGAATTTGATCAAATTTCAACATCCAGATGCTTCTGTTAGGTAAAAATATGACTCAGAAAGACTCGATTGATTAAATATTAATCAGAAACACTTTCAGTCACCCCTAACTGAAGGTTTACGTCTCAAATATAAAAAAAAAGATGAATTAGGACCATAGAAAGAACCAACAGCTCTAATACCACTTGAAAAAGCATATACGGATCGATTCTATGGTAGATAATATTGAGACGTAAGTTTTTTCATATATCGTTGAAAACACGATTCGTCCCAGTCTAGTGGTTTGTACACCGAAATTGAGATCGAAAGTTCACCGAAACTTAAGAACACAAAAGCTAAATTAAACTAAGTTTACAACTCAGATTCAACAATGATTACATGATTTGAACTCGTTTACAGCCTCGAATCACGATCTTGAATACAAAACTCTCTGAAAAACAAGATCGAAAACTCCTCCCCTTGAAATTGAACTCAGTGAAAGATGGTTATCTGAGATATTCTTTCGTCCGAACTCCATACTCCATATATATATGAATCCAGTTCGACCCAACTTTGGCTCCAGTTCGGATTGATCCGAACCTCTACTTTGGATAAAGTTCGGACATAAGGAAAACTTCATATTTGTTGCAGATTTGTAAACACAATATTATTTATATGTGAGATTTCATTCTCACATATAAAATCCTCAAGTATTTGTAAATGGCACTTTCTAACTTCTAACCTTGAATTAACTATTCTAACATAATCAACTAACAAACTCCCCCTTGACGTGTGCTGTATCAGATCTTCCAACTCTTTGAATCTATTGTTAGTTGATGTAGGGTAGGCATGGCGGAAACATGACTAAGCCAACTGAACCATTTCTGAAAGTAATAAACTATTTGACAACTTTGCAACCATGCATGGCGGAAACATGACTAAGTCAGCTAAAGCAGGTCATTGTCTATAGCTTTCTGCTATGAAATTAAGTGTATTTATCGAGCATTGATAACATGGTACCCACACAATCAAGAATACTGGTAATCCGCTTATTTCATATTTTTGTATTTTTGTTTTATTCAAGCCAAGTTACTCGCAACAAATTTCTCATACTGATATTGTAAACTTGCTTATACAAAATATATCATCCTCAGAGATTTCTAGTTCACAGTGTTTCTTGCAAAAAGAAAGTAGAATCCTCAAATACTTAGCAATCAGGTCGGCCTTGTGAGCACGCAGAGAATGCATAAGTATTGAGAAAATAAATTAAAAGAAATCAAACAAGTTGAAGTTGTATAATCCAACAACAATCAGGTCGGCCTTGTGGGCACGCAGAGAAAGTCCGATGAATTATACGAAACACCAAAGAAAATAAAGCAGAATATCAAGTGAATAACTATCTGGTCGATCTTTTGGATACGCAGAGATAGTCCGATCATTTGACAAAATAAAGAAAATCAAACAAGTTTAAATCTTTCAAAATAAAGCAAGCGTACACCAGAACATCTCTTTATTCTGTTTTTGGTATTTTCTCATTTTATTTTGCCAGATATGCAAAGTACCCATCATTATTTGTAACCATAATTATCAAGCAAGCGTTATCTTTATATCATACTCGCATATATCAGACTACTCAGCACATTCAGTCAAGTCAAGCAAGTACCTACAGCCTTTTTTTCTACTTTATTCATGGCAGATGACGTATGCTGATGTACCATCATTTCTCATCTTGTGTTGGGTCAATTTCTCATTTTTCATTTTTCATTATTTTATCTATTGCATTTTCTCCCCCTAAAATTCAACAAACTCTATTTTTTGAATTTTCCAAATTTTTCTCCCCCTAACAATATGAAAGAAAGTAAAAGTAAAGAAAATAAAATTGATCGATCAACACGGATACCTCGCATTTTTAGATGTTGAAAACCATTTTCTAAATTTTTTTGTGAAATATCAACTCTTTTAAGCTCTAA
The DNA here is from genome assembly GCA_039602395.1 of Deinandra increscens subsp. villosa. NCBI lineage: Eukaryota > Viridiplantae > Streptophyta > Magnoliopsida > Asterales > Asteraceae > Deinandra > Deinandra increscens. Next base: position 25,390,585 of record JBCNJP010000010.1, on the reverse strand, counting down.
CTTAGGCAAAATACCCCACTATCAACAACCCCGCAATTGCTAATAGGCCTTTTTGAAGCATCCTGCACACAACCTCAACAATGTTTAATTAAATACGGGAACCCAAACCGGCTTGGGTCGTCCCGTATCCTTAACAAAATCGTTTCCCGCCGAGGTTGCCATTCTCTGTTTCCAAGAACGAAATGGTTTAGACGATTTCACCCGATGCGAATCAGAACCATTTATATATCGTGACAAGTTGGAAAAAATATTTAACAACTCACCAACTAACATTTTCTCAGATTTTGGACGACGTTGGTGATGTTGTCTAGGCCCATAGTAAGAAAGATCATTTGAGTAAGGCATTTTTAAACTCATTTTGGAAAATTATTTTTGTTTTGAAAATTGTGGTGACCAATCATCATAATTTGAGGTTCTACCAACAACTAGCTTCTGATGAGCTGGCTTTCGTTGGTTTTTCTGATTTTGTCTTATAGGTACCTCATTAAGAATCATTGAATCAGACGATGACGATCGATATGAACCACGTGAAAACCATTTTCGAATAGCCCAATCACGAAATGTCATTTCTTGTTGCAGCAAAAGCAAGCTCTCCCATCACCTGACTTAGGAGATGACATGGATTCTGTTGACATTGTAGAATGTTGGGAAGAATCACTATCTTGACGCTCTAACTTAGAATTTGTTGATAGAAAATAAACAATAGTGTTGGAACTAATAATAAGTGTGACTGACGCCATCAAATCTATTCTCGAATAATTCGGTTAAAGAATCCATTGTGATTTGATTCAGAGACACGGGTTGTGATGATTGAGGCTTGCAAGTTTGGACCGAAGACGTTTTCTTGAAAAGTCAACTGTTCGAGTCAACGGTCAACGTAAAAGTCAACGGAAGATCGGTTCGAGCGAGTCAAGCTTCATATTAATTAAATCAACTTTGATTTAATTAATAATTTATTTTAGTTGTTTATTTGTAATAAGCTCATTTTATTTTTGTGTCTTGCTAGTTAGTGGGCTAGTGAGCACATGGGCTCTCCTATATATAGGGTGAGTGTGCTCATTTGTAAGAGGGATGATTCTTTGATTGATTGAGCACCATTCTAGAGAGAGAGTCTCACATTGGGTTTGAGGTCAACCCAATGTGACAGTGGATTTCCTATGACGAGTTTGTAATCATTCGGTTCGTTGTAATCATTCAACAATAATCAATGAATCGTTTGATTTATCATTTCCTGTTATTTATTATCCTAGATTCTCATCATCCTGTCTCCTCATCTCATTTTTGTGTCTTGCTAGTGAGCACATGGGCTCTCCTATATATAGGGTGAGTGTGCTCATTTGTAAGAGGGATGATTCTTTGATTGATTGAGCACCATTCTAGAGAGAGAGAGTCTCACATTGGGTTTGAGGTCAACCCAATGTGACAGTGGATTTCCTATGGCGAGTTTGTAATCATTCGGTTCGTTGTAATCATTCAACAATAATCAATGAATCGTTTGATTTATCTTTTCCTGTTATTTATTATCCTAGATTCTCATCATCCCGTCTCCTCATCTCATCTTCGTTCTTGCTCACGATCGGTATTCTCGATGTGAAATCGGTCCTGGAAAATGGTATCAGAGCGGGTACCGATCAGATCGCGTCTCACGACGAATCTGGTCACTCGAATCTTGATTTTGAGCTTGAATGAGGTGCTGATTGGAAAACCCACTTTGGAGACTTTTTCTACTTTTCTTATTTTTGGAGCTGTTTGGATGATTTCTGATGAATCTGATGATATATTCTTGTTATTGGGTTCATTTGGAAGTAATTTCATGCTCCATATGTCCAACTCTATGAAGAAATGTGAGATCTGAGCTGAAAAAACGAAGATGTTAGGGTTTTCACGTTTTTTTGGATGTTCTTGAAGATTTCGAGTTTGATTATGAGTTTTTGATGTAATAATCAGTGTTTTTGGATGAAATAAAGTATGAATCTTGATGGAAAATGCATTCCGGATCCATTGGGAGCATCGGTTTTGTCTGAAACACAACGGTTTGGGCAGATCTAGAGAAACACACAGTAGTGTGTGTTTCACGGTGTTCTTGGTGTTCTTCATTTTTGTTGAAGATTGCCTTGGCGATTTCGCAGCTGATGAAGATGTTCTTAGCGACCTCGAGTGCCCTTGAAGATTGTCTTGGCGATCTCGGTGCCTTTGAACATTGTCTTGGCGATTTCGAGTTAGTCTTTGGCGATCTCGAGTTAGTTCATGGCGATCTGTGTTTGCTCTTAGCGACTTCGTGAACAAGCTTGGCGATCTGGGCTTGGCGACCTCGAATAAGCCTTGGTGACCTCGTGTAGCCTTCGCGACCTCAATAAGTTTGGCGAGCTCATCTGAACTTGACATCTGGGTTTTCGTTCAAATAATTTTCAGAGATTTCTGTTCGAATGGATGTGTAGAGGATGAGCTCACGAGTCCAGGGACATAAAAATCATTCAATTTGGTCGTGTAATAAGGAAGATATGGATGATTTACGGTTTTCCGGTGGCATCATCGTTTTTCCGGCGATAATTTTAGGGTTTGCATGCGGTATCTGTCGTTTAAGGAAGGGGATGATGACATGCTGACGTGGCTGCTTTCTACAGGTGCGTGAATTTCAGTCTACGACAGTCTCTCTCCTCTTATCGGATTCCCTGGTCAATGCCCTAAGGGCTGTCGCGTTTTGATTGGATGAAAACATGGCGCGTGGGCCCAGCCTGAATTAAAAGAACCGTTGCCATAAAGTGTTGTCGGCTGGTGATTGGTGATTGGCCAAAATAAACCACATGCCCCCCCCCCCCTCCTGATAAAAGAACTCGTTGAGAATGAATTTCGGTGGGTCCCGTCAGCTAAGAGCCATTGAATGCTCTCGGTTGGTTGCCATTCTCTCATTGGCCGAGAGCCAAGTCACTCGGATCAACCCATCTAACCTTTGGATTAGCCCAATTTCAGCCGTTTGATAAATTTAAATAAGCAACCTGATTGGATGATTTTAAAGCACAAGGATTGTGTTTCTCTTTGAGGGATTTTTACCACCAATGAATATTTTAACATTTTTTGTTAAATGCGGGGTATTTCTTATCAGTTTTCTTACTGAATAATGAGATAACGCCTCAACGAAATTGTGATATTTAATTGGTCTTTGGTTTATTCCGCTATATTTTGATCGGGTTTCTAGTTTTTTTTTACGTCAAGACCACGTTAGCTAACGACCACTGACGGACTGGTTTCGCTTCTCGGTTAAGTTTGTGACTGTTTCGTTATGTCTCACTCCAAGTTGTTTAGCTTATGCAGCGCTGATGTCATCTAACCGAATTAACTGGAATCTCAGTTAAATATTGGAATATTCCGTTAAATCTCTAACGGAAGGCCCGTTACTTGAATAAATTGACGGTTTTCTCAGATTCATTACAAATTGCACCGTTTGACTCAGAATTCTTCACGGAATATTTTTCCGAGCTCGATTTTCTTCGCCAAAATTACGAAGACTCCGACTATGAATAAATTTCGCGTTTACGCTCGGGATCTCAGTTTTTCACCGATTTGACTATATTTTTGCATCCAACCCAGTCACGCGGAACAAGTTCAGTATTTATGGATCACTCACAACTATCAGCACTCGACTTCCGGTTTTTCGCAAGATTGTCCGATTTCAGGTTTTTAGTACCGTTTTCTCTTCGGACCTGAGCGGAACGGTTCCACTCTCTGCATCTGATTTTCCGCTTCCGCATCGGATGTTTTCAGATGGATCTAGAGAAAAGGGGGAACCATTATGGATTTGGATTATCGGGTCGATTATCTGAAGTTGGAGCATTTTCAGTAATTGATTGGTTTATCTGAGTCGGTTTGTTGTGGTTTTGACTCCAATGTTCAGCATTCTTAGTATTGTACCCGACCGTGTGAATCGAGTGAACTGCAGCACTTAGCTCTCAACTGGAGCAACAAGAATAGAAGAAGCTTATTTAAAGGGGGAATCTTTACAACAGAAAGATTCCGGTTTATCAGTTATTCTTCGAAGATGTACGACAAAGCGGTTCTTCACCAGTATGACAGATTTGACAGCGTCAGTCAAGGGGGAATTGTTAGAACTAATAATAAGTGTGACTGACGCCATCAAATCTATTCTCGAATAATTTGGTTGAAGAATCCATTGTGAAATGATTCAGAGACATGGGTTGTGATGATCCAGGCTTCCAAGTTTGGACCGAAGACGTTTTCTTGAAAAGTCAACTGTTCGAGTCGACGATCAACGTAAAAGTCAACAGAAGATCGGTTCGAGCGAGTCAAGCTTCATATTAATTAAATCAACTTTGATTTAATTAATAATTTATTTTAGTTGTTTATTTGTAATAAGCTCATTTTATTTTTGTGTCTTGCTAGTTAGTGGGCTAGTGAGCACATGGGCTCTCCTATATATAGGGTGAGTGTGCTCATTTGTAAGAGTTATGACTCTTAGATTGAGTGACCACCATTCTAGAGAGAGAGAGTCACACATTGGGTTTGAGCTCAACCCAATGTGACCGTGGATTTCCTATGACGAGTTTGTAATCATTCGGTTCGTTGTAACCATTCAGCAATAATCAATGAATCGTTTGATTTATTATTTCTTCTCATTTATTATCTTTGATTCTCATCATCCCGTCTCCTCATCTAATCTTTGTTCTTGCTCAATGTCGAGATTCTTTATGTGAAATCGGTCCTGACAATCAGGTTCACACAAGATATGATTCTCAAGTGGAATCTCCTTTTCTTTGTGAACCGTGATATCCTTCATAATTTTTTTTATCTCAAGCACATCTTGGAGATCATTTCCAACATTCATGTTCTCGTCTTTGCTTTCATATCCCATACCACCATTCTTTTAAGATTTATCTGATACCGACTGAGGTTTCTCATGACCTTGTGAAGCAAGTTATGAAAACTCATCCTTGATGGCATTTAAATCATCTTTATTGGAAAGCAAAGATTCATTAATCACAATCTCCGAAAATTTGTCGACTTTCACTTTTCCTGAATTTCCGTAAAAAACCTTTTCCTTATCAAGCAATATGGAACTTGAAACAAATTTAGTTCTCTTGTTAGCATCAAAATTCTCTTCATTTTTTTTCTACGACTTTGACTTTTTCTTCTCAGAAGAATTATCAGCGAACTTTGAATAATCATGAACTTCTTCCATTTCTTTTAAAATATTAATAGAATTTTCAATGACCACAGGAGGTGGAACATTTTTCAGAATAACATCACCAAAAATCTGTTGAAAATTCTCCTTTTTGCACAATAAAATTTGTGAAAGACGATGAATTATTGAGATTATGCGATTGTCTTTTGAAATCACGAACCTCAATCTTCATGTCTGCAGTTTTCTTTTGCACTTCAGCCAACTCTTTTTGTGTTGCAATAAGTTCTTCTGTTGTTCTATTCAGTGTAAACTTTTCTCTTCTCAAATGATCATGAGCATCATATGTTTCTTGAACAACATTTTCCCATTTTTGTTTATAAATCTCAACATTCTGCTTCAAAACATGCTTCAAAACAGCTTCATGTTGTCCTCTTGATGACTTAATTCTTTAGCAGTAAGATCAGCAAATTCCTTTTCTAGACCTTTAAGTTTGATCTTTGATTTTGCAAACAAATCATCAAAAACTGCAGCCATATCATTTGCTTCTTTCTTCCAATTCTCAACTTCCTTTATGAAATCATCATTTGTTTCAGTCAGCTTTGAAACTGTTGCAATCAACTCCGCATTCTCATGCTTAAGCTTCAATTCACTATCTGCAGCTTCACATTTTGAAGAACCATCTTTATTAATTTCTTCAATTGGAATGTCTTTGTTTTTTTGAACCTGGACATCCTCAAACACTTTTTCTATCTCGATCTTCTCCTTTTCATTTTGAATACCATGACAAGTCTATTTATTTTCTGAAGAATTTTGTTCTCTTTCAATGCAATCCTTTCAGAGAATGTTAATGATATGTCAGAAGATGACTTTTGAGTTGGAAACACCGTTGTTTTTTCCAGAATGACACCTTATATCTTCTCATTCTTGATCTCAAGCTTGTCTTTCAATTCTGACACTTCTTTTGTCAAATCATCAATTTTCTCTTTGTATAATTTTTCATCCTCCAATAATTTTTTGTATGTTGAACTCATATTCTTTAGATCAGCAAGCAAGTATGTGTTTTGTTCTTGATAACTGTCAAGTTTGGTAGTATATTCAGTACACGTTTTTGTCAGAATCTTAAAATTTGCACAAGATTTAGATTCCTCTGTGTCAATCTTCTTTCTGGATTTATTCATTTCAGCATATTTCTGAGCAAGAACATCCCATAACATTTTAGAATCCTTGCAAGTCTTGAAGTGAGACAGTAATTCTTTTGACAATGTCATTGTAAGAACTCTTCTTGCCTTTTGTTCTTTTTCATAACTTTCATTTTCCTCGAATGAAAGATTTCTTTGCATTTTAGGTACCCTATTATTTTCTGTTGGATATGTAAAACCTTCCTTAATCGGAATCCACAAATCCACATCTGTTGCACTGATATAAGCCTCAAATCGCTTTTTCCAATCATCATAATCGTCAAGTTTCAACAACTTGGGTACTTCAGTGATCGCATACATCTCATTCATTTTGATCTACTTCAATTCTTCACCACGAATGAAAATTAGTCTTCGAAATATCACTTGAAATGCACTTGAATTTTCTTGAAAAAAAAAATATTTGTTTTTGTTGTTTTAAATTTTTGTATTTTTTTAAATTTTTCTTGATATATGAAAACCTAAAAAAAACAAAATGTTTATAGTTTTTGTTTGATTGAAGAAAAGGAAATAGCAACGAAAAATATCACGGTAAAAACAAAAACAAACACGAACGAGTTTTATGTTTGTAAACCGATTCGACAAATGCAAAAATTAATTCACGTTAACAAATCGATCCAACAAACACAAAAACTTTGTTTAATTTAAAAATAATTGTTGTTTTAAAACTTGTTTGTTGTTTTTTTTTTTAAAAAAAAAACTTTGTTACAAAAGACTTGTTATTTAAAATATGAAACCTTTTTAAACCTTTTGAAATAAGAGGGACTAGAATTGAAAATTTTTAGAAAACAACAAAATAGTCGAGTTTTTGCAATTCACTGCTCTTTCCGGCGAAGAAATCCGGCCACAATGAATTTTCCGGCAAAAAAAAAAACGTTTTTTTTCTGGCATACACACAACCACAAGCTTTAAACCTTCATATCTCCCTCAATTCTTAACGAAAGTTCGATCTGAAAGTTGCTACGGATTCGTGAGATCGAGAGGAATCAAAATAGCACCATTGTTGTAAGGTTTTGATGAGGTTTAAGCATTGAACGAAAGACCTCCGGTGAATGAAGAAGATGGTGAATTTGTGATCTTCTCAAAACAACACCAAATCGAAAAAGGATTGTTGCATTAGCTTCCTATGATCAAACTGAGTCTGTAGGTACCAAATTTACTAAGAAACATTAAGTTTTTGAAGATTTGCCATGGATGAACTTGAAGAACACATGAAATCTTCAATCCGGAAAATTTTTAACCAAATGTAATTCCGACACTTGTTATAGATGCCTAATGATCTACTGAATCGTCTCCAATCAATCAAAGTCATAAACGAACACGAATTCACGTCCAATTTTCAAACAAAATTCACAGTTTGACTTTTAAAAAGTCAAACTTCGAAAAATTTCATCAATATTTCCAGATTTAAGCTTGAATTCAATGAAAAACGGTGTAGAATCATGCATGGAGGTGCTCTGATACCACTTGAAAAAGCATATACGGATCGGTTCTATGATAGATAATATCGAGATGAAAGTTTTGTCATATATCGTGCTGAATGATTACATAAACCGAAGGAGTATACAAACGATTAAGCTCCGGGGGAGGTTGGACAGAACCTCCCCTCTCAACACATTGAACTGGACAGAAAACTTACAAAGAAATACAAAGACGAAACTATTTATACTTCTTCATTCTGTCCGAACTGGGCACCTCCGAACCCTATCCAAACTCCCTCTGAACTTGGAGTTCGTCTCAAGTTCGGACAACTCTCAACCTGGAGTTCGGCTGGGTTTCGGACCCCAATTCATGTCTCCGACAAATCAGTCTGTTTGACAATTCGAACAGTAACGGCCACACAAGGTTCATGCATTAACATATTTACCTCAGCTTGACTGTAGGTCACTCCAACATCCTTCATGGTTGTGACATTCTTGATGAATCTCTGCAGTTGGCTCTCCATGTTTTCCCCAGGCACATAGTTGAATTCATTGAATTGTTCCCTGAGATTTTCCCTTCGAGATTATTTCATGTCATCATTTCCTTCATATGCAAAAAAAAGAGCATCCCAGAGTGTTTTAGCAGATTTATACTCTTTGAAAGCTTCTGATACCTCGGGGGAAAAGGCCATGGTCAATGCAGCCAAAGCCTTCATGTCACGTTCAACCTTTTCCCAGTCATCTTTGGTCCAGTCTGACTTTTCTTTGGGTTGACCCACCTGACCAGCTGCATGAGTTGTCTTAGGAACATGGTCACCCACTTCAACCGATCGCATGATCTTAGGATCATTATAGTTGACATAATTCACAAATCGGTATTTCTAGCTCATGAAATCTTTTCTAGACATCAAACGAGGAGGTCTGGCGTTGGTTCCGATCTTAGCTTCCATTTCCAGAGTTGCACTGGACAGGCTTGACATATTGAAGGCCCGGAAACTTAGACTGAATCGGGAAGGGTTTTTTGGTTAAGACGCTTGGATCGGAAAGTGATTTGGGATCAAAAAGGGGGTTTTTCGGCTGGAATGGTGTTGAATCGAAAAGGTGGCTACGATCAGAAGAAGGGTTGATCGAGAAGTGGTTCTCGATCCAGACAGTAGAGTCGAAAAGCCTGCATTTCGATCGGGCAGAGTTTGGCTCGATCAAAAAGTGTTGACTGGTCGAGAAGTACCTTTTCGATCATGTGTAACGGGTCAAAGCCACAGAACCTGCTCGAAAAGGGGGTGATCAAAAAGTATACTTCGATCGAAATGCCGATCGAGAATTATAACTTTGAATTGAAAAGCTTAAATTCCGATCGAATAAGGGTCAAGGCCACAAATTTCGATCGAAAGGCTTATGTGACACAGCTTCTTGATTCTGCAAACACTTGTAACCTGCAAAAACACTTCCCATTTCGCGCTAAAAGCTGAAAATCACCAAGAAAACTCAAATCGTTAGCCACAAAAATTTGAATCTAATATCATGAGAGCCTTGAAACTTGCGTTTCTTGGCTCTGATACCAATTGTAAGGACCGAATCAGTTCCTCACGCGATATCAATGTCGACTAACCAACGTGCGGAATCCGATGGCTAGAGATGCTTCAAGAATAATCGAATTATATAGTAAATAAGCGATGAAAACTATAAGTAACACAAACCTTAAGAGAAAAACACTTGATTAAGCTTGGTTGCAACACACTTGAAGAATTTGAAATTCTCTTAGGAGAATTTTGATTACACCTTGATCAAAACACAACACCAACAACCCTAAACTAGTCACCTACATATGCCTTATATAGTGGTAACCAAACTTGCTAACCAAGTTACAAAATTCGACCCATATACCCTATTTTCGACCGGACCACACTCAACCCACTAGACCCACACTTGTTAGCCCAATTACAATTAAAACAATCCCACAAAATATCTAATGCAAAAGCCTTATATTTTCTCGGTCTCTACATTCACCAGATTGTTGATTGAGGAGTATTGTCCTTGCATGGAAGCTAAGAAGTTAGAGGTTGAATTTGCAATCTTGAAAATGGAAGGATCTGAGATTTAGGTGTACACATCACGCCAAATCGAATTGGTTTTACTTTGTCCTAGTATGGTCGATCCGTCGTATCGACGCATTGAGAGGTACATTGATGGTTTGGCACCATAAATTTAGAGCTTGGTTACTTCAAGCAACCCTGGAAACATTCGAGACACTATCCATCTAGCTCATAACCTAACAGATCAAGCTATGCAACACGGAATTCTACCTCAGCGTAAAGCGATGACTGGTGTGGTGGATAATAGGAGGAAGTGGGAAACCTTGAAAGGGAATGGCAGTGTTTCTAGTCAGAATCAGCATCGCAAGGCTGATGGTAACAGCAAGAGTGGTCATGGGAACCAGAATTCTGGAAATTCATCAAGATATTATCATGGGAGACAACCCAATTGTAACAGGTGTGGCCAACATCATACTGGAAACTGTGCAATCAAATGCAACAAGTGTGGAAAATTGGGTCGCAAAACCTTTGACCGCCGAGTAAGAGTCAACAACCAGGGAGCTCAGAATCTAGGAAACCAGAATTGCCAGGGTAATCAAGCTGGATGTTTTGAATATGGAGTTATGTTCATTTCAAGAAAGAGTACCCAAAGCTGAAGTAAAATGGAAACGGGAACGGAAATGGTGGTAATCGAGGGAACGATGGAGCAACTGGTAGAGCCTTTGTGATTGGAGCAGGAGAAGATCAAAATAACGACAACATGGTAAATAGTAATCTTTCTATTAATGGCTATTTTGCTTTTGTATTGTTTGATAATGGCGCAGATAGGAGCTTTATTTCAAGTAAATTTAGCAAAATGATTAACGCCATAGAGAGCCCATTAGAGGTTAAGTGTTCGATAGATCTTGCAAATGGAAAGCTGATCGAAATCCATAGTATCGTCCGAAACTGTATATAGGTGTTGTTTGGTCATAGAATGAGCGTCGATTTATTGCCAAAAACTTTGGGAAGCTTTAATGTTATTATCGGTATGGATTGGATGTCTAAGATATGTATGCCAGGATAAAGTGGTTCGAATTCCTCTTCTGAGTGGAGAAATTTTACGATTCAAGGTGAAAGAAGTCGATCTGTAGTTGTGATCATTTCGTTTTTTAAGGCGCAAAAGTGTTTGCGAAAGGGCCACGTATCTATCTAAGCTCACGTCATTGAAAAACTAGTTGAAGATCTACGTATGGACGATATTTCTGTCGTTTGCGATTTTCCTAACATATTTCCCGAATATCTGCTAAGTGTACCTCTGCATACGTAGATAAAGTTTCAAAATCGATTTGGCACCAGGAGCACCACCGATTGCTCGCACACCTTATCGATGAGCCCCAAGCGAACTCCAAGAGATGTATGCTCAATTGCAGGATCTGCTAGAGAAATGTTTTATTAGACCTAGTTCATCATCGTAGGGAGCGCCTGCTCTGTTTGTCAAGAAGAAAGACGGTACTTTTTGAATGTGTATCGATAACCACGAGTTGAACAAGATTACCGTAAAGAATCGGTATCCTCTTCCGCGTATTGACGATTTGTTTGAATAGCTTCAAGGTTCAAGTTATTATTCAAAGATCGATTTGAGACCCGGGTTTCATCAGCTATGATTTCGAGAGGAAGATGTTGTGAAAATAGCTTTTAGGACCAGGTATGGTCACAATTAGTTTTTGGTTATGTCGTTCGGGTTAACCAATGCACCTGTAGTATTCATGGATTTAATGATTCGAGTCTGCAAATCGTATCTGGATCGATTCGTCATCGTATTCATTGACAATATTCTCATCTATTCTAGGACGAGAGAAGAACACGCCGAACATGTTCGTATCATTCTAGATATGTTGAGAAAGTAGCAAACGTATGCCAAACTTTCGAAGTGTAATTTTTGGATTCGGGAAGTGCAATTCTCGGGTCATATCGTAAATGAATCAGGGATTCAAGTTGATCCGTTAAAGATTGAGGTGATTAAGAGTTGGCTTGTACCAAAGACGCCGACTGAGGTACGCCAATTCCTTGGTCTAGCAGGCTATTACAGACGATTCATTGAGGGGTTTTCCTCAATAGCTCAACCTTTGACAGCGTTAACGCATATAAAGGCATTGTGTATAAATGGGATGCAAAGCAGGATGCAGCATTTCAGCTTTTGAAGGAAAATCTTTGCTATGCACCTATTCTTTCATTGCCATAGGGAATAGATGATTTTGTGGTCTATTGTGATATGTCTATTAGAGGCATTGGATGTGTGCTCATGCAGCATGATAAGGTTATTTCCTATGCATCAAGACAACTCTGAGATAACGAGAAGAACTATACGACTCATGATTTGGAGTTGGGAGTTGTAGTCTTTGCATTGAATATCTGGAGATATTACTTGTAAAGTACCAAGTGGACGATGTACACCGATCACAAGAGTCTTTAACATATCTTTGACCAGAAGAAGCTGAACACGAGGCAATGCAGATGGGTGGAATTGTTGAATGATTATGATTGCACTATTAAATATCATTCGGGTAAAGCTAATGTTGTAACTGTTGATACAAAAGGGCAAGATGATGGTTTAGAACGAAGAAAGAAGATAAAAGAATGAAGATTCTACATGTTATGTTCGAAATGACCCGAACTGACATGAAGTGGCACACGAAGTGCCAGTTCGGGTAACAGCCCAGTGTGGATGGCAGTTTCTAGTACAAATATGTTTTGTCTTGTAGAATTTTGGTAAGAGTTTTGTTAACTGTGTTTTTCTGAGTGTGAAAATCTTGAGAGCTCTGTAATCTTTTGTTAATCTCTGGTTTGTCCAACTAATAGCAGATTGAGTTTATTTATATCGTTCTATTGTTTTCGTTATCAAAATGGCTCGAGTCTAAGCATGATCCTTCCGCTATACGTACATTCAAGTGGTATCAGAGCTGTAGGTTGATTGCTCAGTTCGTTTTTTGGAGTCGTTTTTGTGAAACAAGTCGTTTTTTGGTGTTTTTCTCAAAATTTTCATACTTTTTTATCACAAAAACTCATATTTTTCGAAGTCTAAGCATTTTACAGTGTTTTTGATGTGAAAATGATGAAATCTGAGTGATTTTGGTTTGTCCAAATCGTTGAGTTTCGAAACATGTTTAGAATCCAGTCCAATTCGGATCACTTTACGTGAAGAACATCAGTTCGGAAAAATAACGGTCCCTAAGTCATACGAAGGCATGATTCGGATTAGTTCGCATGCTACTTCGGGTCTGTTCGCTTGTTTTTTGAGTTCGGGCCACTTTGGAAGGCACTTCATTTCAGTTCACTTCATTTTCACTTCGCTTCACTTCGGAACTCAGTTCAGAAGTCAGATCGGATCAGTTAGTGTCAAGACACTTCGCTATTCACTTTGGATCACTTCATTTCAATTGATTCACTTCGGATCACTTCGTGTAAGAAAATTCACTTCTGATCAGTTAGGGTAGTCAGGATTCTTAACTTATTGAGATGTCGGATTTTCAAGAATTCGTGGCAATCCATACATCAATGCAAGCACTGCTCAACTATGACAATGAGATTGGAACGAGTCAACAAGTTCCTAAGTTACTGAAACTTGAAGATTACCATAATTGGAGGAAGAGGTTCGAGTCTTACATCGGTACATTAGACTGTGACCTTTGGATCGCAATTGATGAAGGATATACTTATCCGGTTGATGGTAATGGTGTTCCGATTATGCAAATATATGTGAATGTGTATCAAAAGGTGAACTATACTCGAGACCAAAAATCTTATCGTGCGCTTACGATGGTGTTACCAAAAGAATTGTTACATCAGTTCAAAACCTGCAAGAATTCAAAAGGAATTATGGAATGCTTTAAAGGAGCGTTGTGAAGGAAATGAGCAATATAAGAAAAGCAAGAAGAAGGTTTTAAGGAAAGAATTTGACAATTTTAAACATTTCAAAGGCGAAGGACTATCTGACTTAATCTCTAGATTTTGTCATCTGCAATCTGAGATGGATGTTGTGAGTATTAAGAAAGATGATGATGAACTAAAGGAGAAATTACTGGAAGCGTTACCGAAAAAATGGGAACCTTATATGTTGTTGTTAACACACAATAAAGAATTCTCAAAAATGACGTTTTTTGCAACTGATCGGAAAGCTTCAAGCAGGGATTTGGAAATGAAGAATGTATACCCGCTCAAGTGTAGAATCCGGAATTGTATTATGGTCAAAATGCTGCAACTATTTCTAGTAAATCGGGAAAAAGTGTTAATTTAGCACCTGCAACTGCATTTGTGGCCGAAGGTTTATCTGAAGGTGGAAACATGTCTAATTCTGATAACTATGAATCGAGGGGTTGTACTGTATCTATTGCAGCAAGCAACACTATCAATGCCAGCAAACTTGCGCTCTCGGTTAATACTACTGAAGATTATATGGCCTTGGCGTCTGCTCTAGTGTTATCTTATTATGGGGTAATTACTAGAAAGGTGAGTAATGCCGAGCTCACAGAGGAAGACTATGATCAGGTAGATCCCGATGACCTGGAGCTGATGCACATCAATTGGAAATTTACTATTCTTGCTAGGAGAGTTAAGAGATTCTTGAAAAAGGCTGGAAGAAAAGACCTAAATTCAGGTGGAGGAATTGGGTTCGAAAAATCCAAAGTGAGGTGTTATAATTGTTTAAGTTTTGGGCATTTCGCACAGGAGTGTCAACAACCCAAAAAGCAAGAATATAACAAGTCAACACAGAAAACTCATTTTTTTGGTGGTAATCCTAAGTATACAACAACAAATTCAGGGAGTGCTTCTACTTCAAAATCTGACTCTACTCAGGCCCTGGTTTCACAAAATGATAAATTAATAATTGGGGTAGTCAATTCTCTGATTCATCTGCTTTAGTTGTTAAACATGAACAGGATGGAGATGTTATGACTGATACTACATCAGAAGGAAGTGAAGTTCATGATATATCAGATGCAACTGAAGTCAGTGAAGAATTTACAAATCAAATTACAAACGATCAATTTCCATTTATGGTGAATACTGTATCGGATGCTGATTCTGATGAACTTCTACTGATGAAGAAGGAGTTAGATATATTGATGAAAGAGAAGGAAGCGTTAATCAAAGAATGTGAGGTAGCTAAGGCTCAAGTAAAAGAAGGTGCCGACGACTTTGAAGCCTTGTTTCAGAAAAGCTACCCGGTTCAGCAAAAGTATGAAAAGACTCACAAAATAGGCATGGAACATGCTGAGAATATTATCACACTACAAGAAGAACTCCAGAGGATGGTTGATGGAAATAACACTCTGAAGTCTGAGAATGCAGCATTGAAGATAAATACTTTATCAGAATCAGTTGTGGCACTCATGACTGATAATCAGAAGGTATCTAATTCTTCTTTGTGTGATTTATGTTGTAATGTAGCTAAAACACATGGTGAGTTGTTAGAAGAAAAGAACAAAATGGTTGATCAATTATTTGTTGCTAAGGCAGATATTGATATTTACAAGAAAAGGTGGGAGGGTACTACTAAGGAATTGGTGACATTGCATGAGCATTTACGAGTTCAAAAATTTGAATTCAGAAAATAGCATGATATGCCTGTGACAGTACAAAAGGAGCTAGTTGAGACGCAGAAACATGTGTCTAACTTAAAAATTGAAATTCTGGATTTGACAAACAAATTGGAAATTTCTAAAGGTTCCTTATCATTCATAAATTTTTTATACAAAACTGAACAAAGTCAAATGTCAAAAAAAGATTGGAAACTCAACCAGTTACCTTCCCCCACAATCATCACCAATACTCTATCTTTTCAACCATTGTCTGAAGAGAAGTTTGATTATTCTTTGTTTAAGGAAGAAAAATTTGAAAAGTCAAATGAAAATCATCTAGCAAAACAACCAACTGAGAAATCCGCACTTGATTCTGAAGTTGATGAATTGTTTTTTACAATTTCAAGGATTTTGAAAACATTGATGATCTTGTTTCTGATAATGAAATTGAAGTTTCAAAATGTAGGATCGTTATTAGTTAGAGTTAAACTAAAACAAAAGCCCTTTACTTGCAAATATAACCCTGCGGAATTAAAGTTATATTTCACTTTACTTAAGCCATATTTAATTCTTGTGTATAATGTAAAAGCTTGATTTGCATAAGATAGTAACAACGAAGTAACAAATACTCGGCACTATTTGCATTAACTCAAAGGTACACTATTACAAGTTGTTCAAGAACAGATGATGTTCGTGATATTCGTGATTTGTAAACTATGAGCTAACTAAGCTATATATAGTGCTGATGAGATCAATGACAGCCATTGATTTCATGCGATCTAGTCTAGACCGTAAACAATAAAGTCAAATACAAACTACCAAAAGAATAAACATCGACATTTGGAATGTCTTGCGTGTTTGCAGCAACATACTACTTTAGGAGAGCGGCTTGAATCAGATATAGAAGCATACGAGAAGCATTTGCAGGATTGGACTTGCTGAAAAGACATCTCAGGAAAAGTCCGGTTGAACTCATTATCCGGTGGATAATCGAGTTCACCCGGAATATTCACTAAAGGACAAAACTGCTTCTTTTTGCTTGAACTGACAGTTCCGCTTGAAGTGAGAATTTCGCTTCAACTTCAACTTTAGCCGGAACATAACAAAATTGGCATTCAGCCGGAAATCTTCCAAGCGCAATATTCCTTACAAGCTCCCCCTAAGCTGATGCTGTCAAATTCCAATGTTTATCTTCAAGAATTGACTTGTACCCAAAAATCTTCTTCTTCTTAATCTACTTGTCTGTAGTTTTGATGTTAGCTTCCAGGTTTTGAGAAAGCTCTTTAAAATTTGTTTTGGTCACCTTCACATACTTGAAAGATTCCCAGTCCATTTCCCTCCATTCTTCTTGAACAGAAATGGACTCAGGAACTGTGAAGGTGTCGTCGGCTCTGTGAACATAGAATAGCTTCTCTTCCTCTTCCCAAATGATAAATTTTATCTCACTTGCAGGCTCTTCTTCTTCTTCTGCTGAGTCATCATCTAAATTGCTCATATAGAGCATTCCATAGTTCAGCACAGTTGGCTCAATGAGAAGCCTTAACATATGCTCAGCTCTTGAAGGACTTAGAATTTCTCTAAGCTTTAGAATGATGTCAGTCATTTGTAGCAACGAAAGGAATGTAGTGGCCTTGTGAGCATTTACCACATGAGTTGTGCCATTTGCCAAATTGAAAGTGAAATCAAAAGTTGCTTCATCTACTGTCCAACCCACAATCTTGTTCTTTCTGGGTGGAGCTTTTCTTCTTTGCTTTTGATCTCTTTTGCTCTTGGCATGCATCATCTTCCTTTTTCTCATCATCCTTTCTTTATCAGAATCATTTGCTGATTCTTGCACAATAGGTCTTTTGCCTTTGGCAGATGATGAAGAAGGGCCAGATTGAACTTCAGTACGTTTTGTGATGGTGGTGGTTGGTTCTTTGATGTGAGTGGAGGTAGGGAAGTTTGTGTTGGTGGTTTAATGGCTTCTGGTGTAGGGCTTGAAGGTGGAGAAGGTGGGAAAATATCAGAGAAATCCATGGTAGGAGGAGGCTTCTTCTTAAGGGGAACAATTGGGGTAAAATTGTCAGTCCTGTATCTTGGGTTGGCAAGTTTGGTTGCTACCTTCTTGGAAATTAAAGGTGGTTTGTATGGAATAAGGGAAAATGATTGTGGAAGTGATTAAGTTGTTGTAGATATGGGGCTTGGATCATATGTGAAAGCAGGTGGAGGTGGCATATCTACATCATCAGTGAATTCATGTTTAACATTTAAGTTTGATGATGTACCTGAAGTGAATTCTGAAGGTGCGGGCATCACAAGCTTTGGATTGACTGTAACTATGTCTCCTTTGAGCTCATAAAAGATTGTATCAATCAGGTTGCAAAGTTCTCTGACTTTCAACTGAGCTATCTCTTCTTCTGTTTTCAGTTTCTTGATCACAAGAGCCCTCTTTATCTTTTTCAACAATGAGTAGTTTTCATCATTCCTTATTAGCTTGGTAGGCATATATGAGGCAATGGAGATCAGTCTTTACCTATCAACCTTAGTCATTTCTTCCAAATTGTAGTCCTTCAATCTCTAATTGAAGGAACTAGTCTTTGCTTCTTCCAACAATCTTTCAACAACTCCAACCTGAGAATACAGATCCAATTCCTCTTGAAGTTTTTGGGCTAGCCTCTCATCTTCTGCTACCCTTTTTGCATCTTCCACCATCTTCAGCATAGCTTTAGCTTCAGTAGTTTGAACCACCTGTTGAATAGTTATTGGAATTTCAGTTTGAACAGGTTCGATACTCCTCAAAGCTATCAATGTTGCAGCTATGTCTTCAGCTTCATTGCTTCCCTGTTCTTCCGGTTGATCCACAGGTAACTGATTAGACCCATCAATACCAAAGATTGAATTGCCAAGGCCATAAACTTCCACCTGGGTTGCAGTTTGGGTTTCCGGTTGAACAACCAGTTTGGCTTCCGCTTGAACTTCCGCTCGAACTTCCGCTTGGACAGAGTTGGAGCCTTCAGTCACCACTTGAGGTTTGGTGACTTCAGAATCTTTATCAGCAATTTCCAACACCTCCGTACCTTCATTTTCACCGATTAAATTCTCATCACCTCCTTCAGATGTAGTAGCCACTGCAACAGTTGTAGTGCTTCCTTCAACTTCTTCAGCTACATTGCTAGTGGAGGCAGTTTTCCTCTCCATATGATCACTGGCTCTTTCAGCCGGAAATATGACATTTGTCAACAGACTTATGATCATGTTGATGTGCTCAGGGAGATCACCAGCAATTAGCATTGAAGATTGCACCAGTTCAGTGAGGTTGGGATCTTTAAATGGAGATATGGCAATTAACTGACTGCTCTTCATATTGACCCAACTCTCTTCAACTGTGAAGGGTTTAACACCAACTCTCTTGCAGGCTGAGGCTCTAACTTCAGCCGGAATTCTTTCAGTTTCTTCTATTTCAATGATAGCATGTGTAGAAGTCAACTTCTCCCCCAATTTGACAGTATCAGCTTCAACAGCTTCTATGTTAGGGTTTGAAGGACCTGCATCGGCTTCAGTTGGAGTAGCCTTGACCAAAGTAGCAACAGCTGAGTTTAAGTGATCAACTTATGCTTGAAGGTTCAGGTACAATTTCGTCAATTCAGGTAGTGTAAAGCTGTCCTCAACTGGCTTTTTACCAGTATCCCTGGACAAAACCAAGCTATCAATCCGAGCTTGATCAGCAGTGGTACCCACGGCTTCTTGGCACCTGGGATTCTCTTCATCTGTTTCAGCAACCCTTGGTTCAAATGAAGGACTTCTTGAAGCTGATTCATAAAAGATTGTCGCAGATTGGGTCTTATTGATGTTACTGCTGGCACCAAGATCCAGTGGGGATCCTTGGGCAGCAGCAGCCCTTTCTGCATGAATCTCTTGCAAACTCCTGAGATTCACCTCTGGTGAGGAGTGTGGGCTCAATGCTCCCGTGTCTTGGCCTATCAGTGTGTTCTCATGTAATGAGGTAGGTGAGTTAATAACACCTTCATTTAGGCCAAGATTGAGAGCACTGTCACTCCTAGGTGATAGGGGTTTTAGGGGTGAAAAATGTTCAGATGGAGAAGGTACATCTGCATCTAATGACTCCCCCTTAAATGAAGGTTCATCCCTAAGAGAAAATCCCACTTTTACCAGTTTCCGTTTAGGCTTTTTGCCTTGAACGGGGTTAGAAGCTTCAGGTTGGCTGGTGGTACTAGGTGGAGGAGACCTAGTGACCACAGCTCTTTGTCTTTTAAAAGTGACCAGAAGTGATTCGGTTGAGGAAGTGGCAGTGGTAGTTTTTGTGGAAGCTTTCCTCTTTTTGGATTGAAAAGTTTTTTGAGTAGAGGAAGCTGGGACAGATGTGGGATCCGAGACCATTGGGTTTGTGGTTCTGTCATCTTGAGCAAGATGCTCAGTTGCTGCTACAGTTTCCGTTTGAACCTCAGCAGGAGCAGGTTCATCAGGAAACTGCCTTGGAATTGGTAGGGGATAGTCAGTGTCCCTTCCAAGAAATGCAGTCTTATTTAAAGCTAAGTTTGAAAAAGTTTTCTCATTTAGAAGTTTAGGTTGCAAAATTGTACCAACCTAAACAATATGGGGGTATTCTTCTTTGAGAATATGTGTCAAAAACCTAGGGTACACATAGACATATTCAGATTGGATGGTTGATTTTAGGGCTTGAAAAATTAGGTTAGAAACAATGAAGTTTTCACCCTTTACCACAGCATAGAAGGCAGAGGCATGTTCACTAGCAAGCTCGTCAAATCCACCCTTCTTTGGAGTTAGGCATACCAACAGTGTATGAGCCAAGAACCTCCATTTGTATGGTAATTGCCCTTTCTTGATAGTTTTGCTTTGCAGGACCACCATATCCAATATCTCTGAACAGTCGAAGATACTTCTTGGAATCGACCACTTCATATCCACTGTCATCCCTTAGTTTCAACACTTTTTGCACTTTGGCTTCATCAATTTCCACTTCTGTGCCCTGAACATTTGACACAATCTTGTCACTACCGTTGTCGCCTTTAGTAACCCTAGCATGAGACCAAAAGTCTTCCATAACTTCTTCAAATATTTCCGCCACAACAGTGAGCGCGTGATGAAGATGAGATCTTTTGAGGAAATCTATCATGCTGTTGTAGATATCTGTCTTGCTTAGTGGTTCTAGGTACGCCACCAAGTTGTGTTCTACAGGAAACTTGGAGTTAGTGACGGGCTTCTTGCCACTTGCCTTCGCTTTTGGAGCCAATGTTGATACAGGAATTGAGAAAGATTGACGGTTATCGGAGGTTGAACGGAGAGGGTTTGAGAGAAATTTGGGAGTAATTTCTGAGTGGGGTTGAGAGAAATGGGGAAAGTGACGGTAAATTAGGGCTTTTTACCTTTTTCGGTGATGACGTGGAGGAGAGAGGTTTTAAACAGATGGTTCAGTAACTGATGGGATAGGTGCTTTGTGGGTTATATGGTACAACCGGGTAAAGCATGTCTTTATCCAAATGTAAATTTACTGAAATCTCGGATTTTAAACAGTCAAAAACTTAATGGGTAAATAAATGTATATCCGCTTAGAAAGTTGTGCCTTCCGGGTAACTAAATGAGATTTTGACTTTGTTGACACGGAAGTTCAAGCGGAACCCATTTCTCCTTTATTTTAAAAACCATATTTCTTCCGTTTGAACTTCAAGCGGATGATTTTTCCGCTTGGAAGAATTGTTTTCAAAAACATTTTCCACGTCATTTGCAAAGCATTTTTCCGGTTGAAGTTCACCTGGTGAGTTTAAAAAAAAAAATTTTCTCACAGATTGAACCGGAACTTGAAAATGAACATCAACACACATGATTTTTGAAAATTTGTGATAATTTTCCATAGTGTAATAGAGGTTACAGACTATGAACTGAAATTATGTCTGATTATCACAAGAGATTTTCTTTTTCTTTTTCTTTTTGTATCAAGAGACGGGCTTTTAAGCACATGCCTCTCTTTTATTTGAAAATTGTGAAAAGTTTTTATTCAAAATTCATCATCCCAATGGCTGTGATGAGATAGAAAAATCTTGCCTCATCAAAAGCTTTTGTAAAAAAATCTCCCAATTGATGATCAGTATGAACTTTGAATAATTTAATCAAATTCTTTTCTGCACAGTCTCTAATAAAATGACACCTTATGTCGATGTGTTTGGTTTTGGAGTGCTTTACTAGATTGTTGATGATGGAGATGGCACTGTTGTTGTTAACAAGAATAGGAGTTTCCATGAATTTGATCCCATAGCCAAGCATTTGATTTTGGATCCAAATAACTTGACTGCAACAACTTGAGGCAGCAATATACTCAGCCTCTTCAGTTAAAGTGGAAACACAAGTTTGTTTCTTGCATTGCCCAGAGACAAGTCTTTCACCCAAAAATTGACATCCACCTGATGTTGATTTCTTGTTTATGTCACAACCACCATAGTCACTGTCTGTGAATGCCTTGAAAGAGAGATCAGAATTTTTAGGATACCATAACCCCAGCTTGGGTTGACCTTTCAAATACTTGAAGATTCTCTTAACAGCTAGCATATTTGACTCCTTTGGTGAGGACTGATATCTAGCACATAAGCAAACACTGAACATAATGTCAGGTCTACTAGCAGTGAGATACATTAGTGAGCCTATCATTGCCATGTACATGTGCACATCCAATGGATTGCCACTTAAGTCATTTGTTAACTTGTGGGAAATGGATATAGGAGTTTTTGCACTTGAGCAAGCTTGCATATCAAATCTCTTTAACATGTCTTGAATGTACTTTGATTGGTTCAAAAAGATTCCATCTGCAGTTTGCTTCACTTGTAGTCCTAAGAAGAATGTTAGTTCTCCCATAGAGCTCATTTCAAATTTGGACTGCATCAAAGTTTCAAACTCCTTGCACAAAACAGTGTTAGATGAACCAAAAATAATATCATCTACGTAGATTTGAACCATCAACATATCCTTACCAACAGTTTTAACAAAAAGTGTTTTATCAATTGCCCCTCTCCTGTAGCCATTCTCTAGAAGATAGTTAGAAAGAGTTTCATACCAGGTTCTAGGTGCTTGTTTGAGACCATACAAAGCTTTGATTAGCTTGCATGCCTTGTTGGGATGGTGAGGGTCCTCAAAGCCAAAAGGTTGGTTGACATATACTTCTTGTTCCAGTAGGCCATACATGAAGGCACTTTTGACATCCATCTTAAATACTTGGAAGTCTTTGAAGGCAGCATAGGCTAAAAAGATTCTGATTGCTTCCAATCTAGCTACTGGTGCAAACACATCATCATAATCAATACCTTCTTCCTGTACATAGCCTTGCACTACCAGTCTTGATTTGTTTTTGATAACAATTCCCCTGTCATCTTTCTTGTTCCTGAATACCCACTTTGTGCCAATTGGTTCTGCTCCATCAGGCAGATCTACCAATTCCCAAACTTTTTGCTTGTTAATTTGAAATAACAGATGTTTGCATTAGCAGATGTACTCCTTGTCAACACAGGTGCTGACACTTCTCCAATAATATTCATCACTGGATGATCTCTGTTGATTCTTCTGTCAAGAAACATAGGGAACTCATGGCTGCTTCCATTTGAGGGTATATTGAGCTGAGGAAGTCTGTGATAAAACTCAATATCACCAGTTTGTGATACAGGATTTGAACTTTCAACTGTATTGTGAGAACAGTCCTCTAAAATGTGGGTCAGTGATCAAAACTGAATTCATCATTTTTTTGAATTTTCAGGTTCAGTTGACCCGGAATCATTGTTCTCAACAGTTTCTGAAATTAAGTTTTCAGGTTGAACTTGAGCCGGAGAAATTTCCGTTTGAACTTCGACCGGAACTATTTCTTCTTCATTTTGAATTATTTCAGTCTGTTTCTTTTCATTGCCTGGCAAGATAGATTTGATGCTCATTGAAGACAAGAAGTTCTGCTTCTCAGTTCCAGCAGTGTTGCTCTTCCAATGTTTATCAGCAGACCTATATAAGTTATTTTCCTGCACCAGAGATCTCACAGGCTTATCAACAGTTATGTTGAAAGCAGTGGTTAGTGCGTCAATATCAAATAACCAAGTGGGTTGAGATTCAAAATTGTTGGTAGATTTTTCATTAAAAGATACATTTATAGTTTCCTCAACAATTTTGGTTCTCTTGTTGTACACTCTGTGTGCTTTTGACACACCTGAGTATCCAACAAAATATCCATCATCTGCCTTTTCTGCAAATTTGGGCAATAACTCATTGGTTATTAATATTGTAACAGGACAACCAAATGGCTTAAAGAAATAAATGTTTGGCTTTCTTTTTCTCCAAAGCTCATAAGGTGTCTTGTTTTTGCCCTTGTCAATTAAAATCCATTTTTGGACATAACAGGCAGTGTTCACTACTTCTGCCCAAAATATCACAGGGAGCTTGGAGTCTGCTAACATAGATCTAGCAGCTTCAATCAATGTCCTATTTCTCCTTTCAGGAACACCGTTTTGCTGTGGAGTTCTAGGAGCACTAAATTGTCTCACAATTCCCTTCTCCTAATTTATTCAAAACATGATTTTTGAACTCTGTGCCATTGTCACACCTAATTGTTTTGACTTTAAGATTGGATTGATTTTCTAAATTTATCACAAGTGTTTTCAACAATTCAGCAGTTTCATCTTTTGTTTTAAGAAAGAAAACCCAAGTGTATCTAGAAAAATCATCAATTATTACAAAACAGTATGACCTTTTCCCTAATCTCATTACTCTAGTTGGACCAAAAAGATCCAAGTGCAACAGCTCTAGAGGTTTGGAAATAGAAGATTCAACTTTTGGCTTAAAAGAGGTTCTGTGTTGCTTGCCCTTAAGACATGGCACACAGTTTTCAGAACATGCAAAATGCTTGTTAGGAAGACCCTTAACCAAGCCAAGATTTACAATTCTGTTCATGTTCTTGTAGTTCACATGACCTAACCTCCTATGCCACAGATCACTTTCATCAACAGAGGCTTTGGATACAAAGCAGGCAGTGCCACATGAGGGTGTAGCAACTGTCATATCCAAAATGTACAATCCATCTCTCCTGGGTGCCTTGAGCATAATAAGTTCATCAGGAATTTCGACACCAGGTTTGAGGACTATAGCCGCTTTCTCAACAAACATTAAATTCAAATTCTTGTCACACATTTGTGAGACACTAAGCAAGTTGAAATTCAATGTATCAACAAAATTGACTCTGTCAAATTTTACCAGTCCATTTGTCACACCACCTTGTGCTGTGATATGGCCTTTTGTGCTTCCAAAGGCAACTGGTCCTCCACTGATTCTTTTTGTATTTTCCAGAATTTGCTTATTCCCTGTCATGTGGCAAGTGCATCCACTGTCAACTACCCATAGGCTATTTTGGCCTTTATTTTTCACCTGTACACATCAGAATTGATTAATTTCTATAGGGGACCCAAGCCTGTGTGGTCTTGGGTCTGCCATAAGAATCATTATATTTATACTCCTTGAGTACTAAAGTATTTAAAACTGGAGATTCATTAAGCAGGTCATCATTGTCAAAACTGAAGTTCTCATATTGAGTACTTGTTTGACTAAATCCTTCACCTTTGGTGTTTTTCCTTTCAGCAATTTTTCTTTCCCTATACTCCTTAAATTTTCTTTGCTTGTTGGTTATTTTCTTAGATTTTTCATTTCCTTGGTTAACCAACTTAGTTCTTTCAGGGGATTTGGAAAATCTTTGAGGAAAGTGTTTGTTTTGATTTGAACTCTCCCCCTGAGGTGGAACACGGTAACTTCCACTTGAACTAGTAGCAAAAACAATTTCAGGTTGGTTAGACTTTTTGCTTCTTGAAAAGTTTTCTCTAGAGGTTGTCTTTCCTCTAGAGGGATTTCTTCTTCCTTGAGCTTCAAAATGCTCAAACCCATCAGCAAAGTGTACATGTGGTCTCTGCTTTGGAGCATTAGATGTTCTGGGTTGATTTTTGTTTTCCGGTTGAACTTAAGTTCGAGCGGAAAAATGTTCCGCTTGAACTTCAGCCGGAAAACGATTTTGCCTTAAAATAGAAAAACTTCCATTTTTATCATTACCAATTAAGACCCTGTTGGATTCAGATCCAATATGCTTCATTATGTGGCTTTTCACAGGTGAAATTATTCTTATGAGTTTCTTTTGAAAATTAGCTTTTGGTTCCAAAATAGGTTTTGGTTTCAAAAATGGTTTAACTTTACTCATTGGATTAAACTGACATACAGTAGCTAGGTGACCCTTTTCACCACAGCACATGCATTGAACCATTTTTGTTTCGGATATTCGGAGACTCATGCTTGGTTACTTGGTTGAATGTGAGTTGACCAAGCCTTTGAGTTTGACTTCCCTTTTGTTTCTCTAGTTGTTTCCCTCCAACTTTTGAATCCTTGGGTTCATAAACAGTTGGTGGTGGAATAGCAATTGATGGGTTCAAAATGTTTGATTGGTCAGCTGATGCAGAGGTGCTTGCAACAGTGACTTCAGTTTTCTTAGTCTCAACAGTGTTTTCAGAACTTGACTGTGATGAGATGTCATCAACTGTGAGACTGACTTTACATTCTGATTTGAAAGCTTCAATTGGTTTGATTATAGGTGAGTATTCAATTGGTGGTTCAACATTGTTATACCCAACACCTGCTTTACCATACATCCCTCCCATCCACAGCTTCTTAGCCTTTCTATTTGCAGCTTGGAATTTGTCACGAGTAAACAAAGCATCTTTTAGCTTGATCTCAAGAACATCAACCTCAGCCTTAGTATCTTTGGTTTCATTTCTTGATTTCTCAAGCTTTGACAGCAATTCATCAAGCTGTGTGTCAAACATTGAGTTGGTTTGTTTTAACTGTTCATACTCTTTGGTTAAATTTTCAATTTTTGAAATGTATGATGATTCAGTTTTCTTAAAACATTCATTTAACTCATTTAGGTTTGAAACTTCATCAATCAAATCAGTGTTGTGATTTCGGTACTTTGCCACTTGTTCTATGCAAGCAGGGCTGCATAGGTTTTCTAAAACTTTCTTAGGGATAGAGTTTACCTGATCTGAGATGGAGTCTTGTTTGGTCGTCAAAGCATGGTTGATAGGCTCAAACTCAGCAACGAAATCTCCCCATTCAACACATGATGTTTGATTTGCAACAGCAACGACCACATTCTGGTGGTTTTGACTTCCGGTTGGCTTTGGTGGGGTGGGGTGAGAACCTGAGTTGTTACCAGAATTGTTGTTGTTAGAGTTGCTTCCTTCTTGATTTTTCACTTGGACATGACCCTGGTTCTGTCCTTCTCTTCTTGGTTGAGAGCACTCCCTTGCGAAGTGACCAAGTTGGTGACAGTTATAGCACTTCACTTTGCTTTTGTCAAGGCCTATGTGAGAACCTTTTGCTCCCTTGTAGGTTCTACCAGTTCTTTTGTAAAACCTTTGAGCTCTGACGGACACCATAGCAAGTTGAGTCATTATATCTATTTCCTCCAAATTATCAGCACCTATACACTCAAGATCTTCAGGTATGAAGCCTTGGTAAGAGTCAGTTGCTACATGAGCATTGTGAGAGTTTTCAAACGTGTTTGAAAAACTTTCTTGACACCTTGGTGTCTCAGGGAAACTGACAATAAGTGACTGATATGATGATGAATTTGAAGACCTTTGACTGTTAAAATCAGTAGTTACTAGTGCAGATGAAAACAGCTGAGTTGACTCAGAAGATGAGTTTTGTTTAAGATCTAGTTCCATTTCATAGGCACTGAGTATGCCATGAAAGTTCACTGAGTCTCATATTTTTCAAGTTTTTGCATTCCCTGATGCTCACTGTGTAAACTGTCCACACAGAAGGCATGGAATGTAGGAACTTTCTGTTTACATCTACTTGGTCTAGTTTTACATCTACCTTTTGAAGTTCATCAAGCAAAGAAACAAATCTTAAGTACTGCTTTGTCATTGTTTCACCAGATTTGAAAGTAAAGTTTTCATACTTCTGTTTTAAAACATCTTTCTTGTTTTCTTTTACTTCACTGGTTCCTTCACACATTTCACTTAAGGTATTCCACAGGTCAAATGCAGTTTTATATCCTTTGAACCCACTTAAGATGGAGTTAGGAAGTGCAGCCTGTAGAGTCCAATATGCCTTATGGTTAAATTCGAGAGCAGTATAGTCAGATTCAACATATTTGTCTAGTGGTTTTAGTATCTTGACTTCTGCATCATCAGCAGATGAAACCATGGGTGAGTAAGGTCCTTTAGTAAAAGATTTCCAAATACGGCGGTCCAAAATCCTAACAAAACCTTCCATCCTGAGTTTCCAGGTACCAAAGTCATCTGGAGTGAACATTGGTGGTTTGTTGGAAGAGCCATTTGGACAACTTAGACTAAAATCACTCATTTTAAAAACCTTTTGAAAGAAGAAACAGTGAGGCTTGTAAAGTAGGCAAGTAAAGTATCAACTTTGAAGCACTGAAAGTCTTCAAAGTGAGTGCCAAACCTCTGATACCACTTGTAGGATCGTTATTAGTTAGAGTTAAACTAAAACAAAAGCCCTTTACTTGCAAATATAACCCTGCAGAATTAAAGTTATATTTCACTTTACTTAACCGATATTTAGTTCTTGCGTATAATGTAAAAGCTTGATTTGCATAAGATAGTAACAACGAAGTAACAAATACTCGGCACTATTTGCATTAACTCAAAGCTACACTATTACAAGTTCTTCAAGAACATATGATGTTCGTGATATTCGTGATTTGTAAACTATGAGCTAACTAAGCTATATATAGTGCTGATGAGATCAATGACAGCCATTGATCTCATGCGATCTAATCTAGACCGTAAACAATAAAGTCAAATACAAACTACCAAAAGAATAAACATCGACATTTGGAATGTCTTGCGTGTTTGCAGCAACATACTACTTTAGGAGAGCGGCTTGAATCAGATATAAAAGCATACGAGAAGCTTTTGCAGGATTGGACTTGCTGAAAAGACATCTCAGGAAAAGTCCGGTTGAACTCATTATCTGGTGGATAATCGAGTTCACCCGGAATATTCGCTAAAAGAAAAAGCTGCTTCTTTCCGCTTGAACTGCCAGTTCCGCTTGAAGTGAGAATTCCGCTTCAACTTCAACTTTAGCCAGAACATAACAAAATTGCCATTCAGCCAGAAATCTTCCAAGCGCAATATTCCTTACACAAAAGATTCAAAGGTTAATTCCAAACAGAAACAAGAGGAAATGATTTTGCAATTTTTTTTTTTTTGATGAAATTCAATCAGAGCCCAAGAAATTGAGTAAGTATGAGCAAAAACAAATTGCTCATTCTCATTCGGTTGCTGGTAAGAAACTCAAGAAGGGTGGGACTGGATTTGAGCCAAAACCAGTGACTCAAAATGCTAAGGTATTTGAAAAGGGCTCTTGTTCCAAAACACCAACTGGGTCTGCTGGAAAATCTAGTGTTAAAGAAAAATCTAAAGTGTTTGAGAGAAATGTGAAATGGATTACTTATCATTTAAAAGGATCTGACAAGATGTATAGTGATAAGGAATTCCCTTTATAACTGGTCAATCCAGTTGATTGATAAAGTCTTTACGGGAGGTTATGGTCCTAAGTATGATCCAAATTAACCTGGTGTGCCATTTAGAAGGAAATGGTTACACGTTGATTGTCAAACACATACTTTACCACCCAAAGGTGTTAGACCAGATTAGATGTTTGATTACCAAGATTTATTTGATTCTTTTGATTCTCACAAGGGGTTAAGCGATGAGCAACTAGCATCGATTATATTTATTTACAAAATGATGCACCGGTTATGCATACTCCATCTTCGACAACTCCGAATGTGCCAGCGGAAGATGAATTGACCGAGTCCACAAATAAAGCGGTTTATGATACGTCTTTGGACGAATAGAATGAGTTCCATGAAGCTCAATCGGACTTGTTGATGTTCCTGTCCTGCAACCTAAGTCAATTTCAAATGATAATGTTGTGGTTGAGGGCGATCATATCAACAATCTAAATGACAATATTGTAGTCCCGATTCATCCGACGCTTCGAATAAACACCTACCATCCATAAGAGAATATTATAGGTGATTTAGAAGCCGGGGTGCGTATAATAAGACAAGTTGAAAGTGGTGCATTGCTAGTTATCAGGGAATCTAGGGTTCAAGATGAAGTATTTCACTCGTGCTTTCTATCTTAGATTGAACCTACAAATGTTGATCAAGCACTTAAAGATGTTTCGTGGGTAGAGGCGATGCAGAAGGAACTCCTACAATTTCAGAAACTTAGCGTTTGGCACTTAGTTGATTTACTTGAAGGAAGGAAAGAGCCGTTTGTTTCCCATTAGGTTTATAAATTCAAACGAGGCGACCGAGGAGTCATCCTCTGTAACAAGGCTCATTTGGTTGTCTAGGGGTTTTCTCGAGAAGAAGGTATCAACTTTAATGAGGTGTATGTGCCGGTTGCTAGAATCGAAGCAATCCGGATATTCGTAGCATTTGCTGCCCACTGAAGATTTAAAGTGTACCAAATGGATGTGAAGAGTGCCTTTCTGTACGAAAAAGTGAAGGAAGAGGTATACATCAAACAACCTTCGGGATTTTATGATCCTGATTATCCAAACAAGGTGTATAAGCTTAAGAAAGCGTTATACGGCTTCCATTAGGCTCCTCGAGCTTGGTATGAAACCTTGTCAACTTATCTCCTTTAGAATAGATTCAAGCGTGGGTTAGTAGACTATGCTTTATTCTGCAAGAAAACGGATGAAGATTTGTTACTAGTATAGATTTACTTTGACGACATCATATTTGGTAGCTCAAATGACAAGCTTTCCCAAGACTTTGAAAAGCTGATGCAAACTAGTTTTAAAATGAGTTTAATGGGCGCAATGGCATTCTTTCTAGGTCTGCAAGTACAACAATCTGCAAAGGGAATTTTCATTTATCACACGAAATACGTGCATGACATTCTGAGTCGATTCAAAATTGTCACTGTTCGCATTCCAGGAACTTCGATTCAGGTTAATCATGGCCTCTCACCAGATGAGGATGGTGAAGAAGTTGATGCAACTCTTTACCAGGCCATGATTAGGTCTTTAATGTACTTAACCACAAGTAGACCTGATATAATGTTTGCTGTATGTCTTTGTCACCTCGTTACGGTGAAAAGGATTTTTGCTTATCTGAAGGGTAATACTGATCTCGAGATCTAGTACCCTCGTGATGATGAGTGTGAATTTTCAGCTTATTCAGATAACGACTACAACGATTGCAAGATAAATATCAAGTCTACAACGGCGGGGTGTCAGTTTTTGGGTGAGAGGTTGGTGTCTTGGAGGTGTAAGAAGCAAACGTCAGTAGAACCATCCACTGCAGAAGCCGAGTACGTAACAGCCGCAAGCTATTGCTCTCAGGTTTTGTGGATACACCAACAGATGAGAGACTACGGTTTGAATTTTCTTACTACTCCCATACACATTGACAATTCTGTCGTGATTTGCATCACTAACAATCCCGTACATCACTCTAAAACGAAACATATAGACATTCGTTATCACTTCATTCGTTATTGTTATGAGAAACACATCATTGATTTGCAAAAGATCCATACAGATTTTTAAAGAGCGGACTTATTTACAAAAGCATTTGACAAAACCCGCTTCAAATATCTTTTGCAAATCAACGGCAGTCAAAATTCTCAAACATAGTAGTTATTGGTTGATTTTTTTATTTTTGTTGCATTTTAGTTTTCTTTGCTTATTTTCATAAAAAAATCCAAAAATAGTGCTTTGTCTTTTTGGGGGAGAAAAATTGAAAAGCATAAAAAAATTGAAAATGCCAAAATTAAAAAAAATGAAAAATCAAAATGAGAAATTGATCTGATCTAGTGAGAAGTGATATTACATCAGCTTACGTTATTAACCATGGATAAAGTAGAGATAAAGGTTGTAGGTACTTGTCTGGCTTGTGGAAGGTGCTTAGGCAAATCTGATATATGCTAGTATGATATCAACTTAATGCTTGCTTGATAATTGTGATGTTACATCATGAAGGGTATTGTGCAATATTGGCATGTATAAAACCTGAAAACAGTAAAACAGAATAACAGATGTTTTGGTGTACGCATGTTTTCTTTTTGCAAAGATTTAAACTTGTATGATTTTCTTTATTTTCTCAAGTGATCGGCCTTTCTCTGTGTATCGAAAGATCGACCTGATTGGTGTTCACTTAAGGTTCTACTTTATTTTCTTTGTCTTTCGTATAATCCATCGGACTTTCTCTACATGTACGAAAGTACCGACCTGATTGTTGTTTGTTTAGGGTTCTATTTTATTTTTGCACTAGGTTAGTAACCCGTGTACTACACGAGCTGAATTTAGGTTCATAATATTAAACAAATACAAAAAAAATGATTAAGAGGTTTGAAAATTATGATTGACGTAAAATCCTCATAAAACATTAAATGGTAACTTAATAAATTTAAAAAATTAAAATAATTGACAAATTGTTGATTATTTATTAAAAAAGACTCAAATTATTGAGTAAAATTTATCAAATCTACATTAACTGACATTTTTTTATATAAAATTTTAATTTGGACAAAAATGAAAATTAGTCTTAATTGGTGATTTACTAAATTTGTAATTGATTGTGATTTTGATACGTGGCAGTAGTGATGTGGACCTTTTAAAATGAAGACACGTGGCAACCATTTTAGTGCTTTATTAGGACTAAGATTAAACACGATGAACGATAAATCTATGTTGAAAATCATATTCTGTAAAAAGAAACAAAAATATGAATAAGTCATGTTGCAAGTATTCCTGATTGTGTGGTCTTTCACATTATCTATGCTTGATAAACTTACCGATAACATATATGAAAGCTATAAATATTGATTTGCTGAATCTGAAATAAACTGAAAAGTTGTATTCTCAGTCGACTTGGCATGCATGCTGATTAATTTTGAAATTGAAGTGTGTCTAATACGTATTGTCCGATATGATCTCGCGTCTGGAACATTCTCACAAAAAATTTAAGGTATTCGTATTTCATTTCAGTTTGGATTATTGTTCATTATCTGAAAATCCAAAAAGATTTTAGGCGTGTTTTAGCATAATTATGTGAAAATTCAAAAAGATTTTCGGTGTGTTTGAAAATTTTTGAAAAATCAAAAAAAAAATTGTTTCTGATTTTATTTTTGATCAACCAATGATGAATTTATCAAAAATATGTCGGGTAAAACCAAACGGTCTTGAAATCATCAAGCCGATCTATGTTTGATCAAAAGTTTGTTGATAATGGATAAAAATTTAAACTTTTGGATCAATTTGAAAAACATCACAAATTCAGGGTTAAAAGTGTAAATTTCGGAAGACCGAAGAGTGACTTCGGATGATCCGAAGTGCCACTTCTTGTGAGTTTGGTTTGATCCAAACTGAAATGAAGTATGTTCTAAAGTTTGAGTTCGGGTCACTTTGGAGTGACACGAAGTCACAGTTCGGGTGACGAAGTGATCATGCTATAAATAGCCGAAGTCTCAGTTTGGATCTCACTTTTACCCAAACCACTTCGCTTCACTTCGTATAAACCATAACCGAACCACGCCGTTCTTGTGACTAAAATTCAAATTTTACTATGTTTTGGTTTAATTCTTGACTGAAATCAGGGAGGGGTTTATATTACGAGTTTAGGGATGTGTTTTGTTTCGATTTTTATCTTTAATCGTGTTAATTTGGTCAAAAATTGTGTCGGGTCTCAAATATTCAAAGTTCAAATTTTTCGGACACTTAGACTACCTTTTAGAGGATAAAATTTGTACCATTGTCTTCGTATTGATCAGACGCGTATATGGTTACAAGATTTTGAACAAATGGTTACTAGATCATCGTTTTATATTGAAGAAACCCTTATGTTTCGTCACAGACCCGAAGTGGGTGTTCTTGACACGAAGTGAGACTTCGGATCCCACTTCGTGTAATTTGAATCTAGTTCGGTTCACTTTTGACCTCCACTTCGGACGTTAACCAAGTCAATTCGTGTGTTGATGGTGTTGTTGTTGTTGACCCAGTTCGGATCCACTTCGTAACACGTTCAGGACAAGTTCGTGTAAAACTTTTCAGTTCGGACCCACTTCGTGTAAACCAAATTTTTTTGACAAAAAGTTGATCCTTTACGCAAATGGATAATAATTAACGAATATGGTGAACATTTTTTATTATCATATTGATTTTAATGAATATTTCATTTTATGTGTTTTCAGAAAAGGCAATCGATCTGAAAGACGGTGACAGACATAATCTCTGTGCTTATCTAGGAGTCAGCAGAACGAAAGCAGCAAAGTTCGATGGAATCTTTGATTTTCTAAGACAATCAAGGATACATTTTTCAATTACTGAAGATTGTGATCCTTATCATGATATTCTCACTGAGTTTTGGACGACTGCTAGAACAAACACTGACGATCCAATCAGCGTCTCTGGCATAGTTCAGAATACAACTGTTAAATTCACTGAAGCTGATGTCAGACGAGTATTAAAGTTTGATGGTGATGATTTAATGGCTCCATTGGAATTTGATAAAGCTGATATTGTTGCACTACTAAAGAGGATCTGTTATGTTGACGATCCAAATCAAGATTAGGTGTCGAAGTCTGAATTCGGTGTCCCGTATAAGTTTCTGATTTACGTCTTAGTACACTGCTTGGGGAACAGAATCTCACGGGATAATGAGATTGGCCAAAAGATGTTGTCTACGATGACGGCCTTGATTCTTAACCGTTCATACAACTTTACTGGTCTGATATTCCATTACATGAGAGACAATCTTATGGTAAGACATAAGAGGGAACTGCTGTATCCAAGGGTTGTGCAAATGATCTTAAATGATTTGTACCCACAATTAGTAAAGACTGAAACCCAGAAGATGGTCTTAAAGCACATGAGTGAAGCAAGTGTGGGTACGCTGACAATCTATCAGAAGAAGACAGCAGATGAACAACCTCGTATGAAGAGATTGATTAGGTCACTTGGAAAAAGCTAATTACCAAGCTCCTGCCAATGGTGCACCTCGTCATGAGGAGGGTAGTTTCGATAAAGAGTTGGATTATTCTTGGTTGGGAGAGAGATACCAACAATAGCAACAGCAACAACGACAACCGAAACAGATTAAACAAAAGAAACAACAAACACAGGAATCCCTAGCTGTAACTAAACCTGTAATATCTGAACCTATCGTTTCAGAACTTGGAGTTCAAACAAATGTGAATGTGTATGAACCAGTTATGGTAAATGCCCTGATAGATGCAGATGATGATGATATGGATGATGTTAA
Organism: Deinandra increscens subsp. villosa; assembly: GCA_039602395.1. NCBI lineage: Eukaryota > Viridiplantae > Streptophyta > Magnoliopsida > Asterales > Asteraceae > Deinandra > Deinandra increscens. The sequence continues at coordinate 25,355,898 of JBCNJP010000010.1, read as the reverse complement.
TTCTGAAGATGATTCTGACACACCAATAACCCGTTAATGTTCATCTCTGTGGGAGCTCAAGATTTACTGGTGAAGAAAGGGAGTAAGGAACATCTTGCTTACCAAACCAGGTTGAACAAGATCAATGATCGTTATGTTGGTCGTGTATATGAAAAAGCTCTATCTGATGACAATGAAGATTATAACCCAGATGCCGATGTTGGAAAGGGCAAGGGTAAACAACCGGCTACTGTAGATACATGGTTCCAGATCGTCATGTGAAGTATCAAATACAAGACAAGATGATGCAAGTTTACTATGGGCCGAACCCTAGGTGAACTTAAAGTTCGGACCTAGAAGAATCTCGTCCGAACCTGAGGTTCGGCTGATCGGATGTTGGTCTAGTATTAATAGTTTGTCTTGTGTTGTATTCAGTATTTCTTGGCAAATCTTCTATGTGGGTTTTTACAGTGTAATCTCTTTGTGGTTAATACAAGTTCTCTATATTTACTCTCATGTTCATCGTTTTACATTGATTTCGAGACGACCGAGAAGACGTTTCATCGCTCACACACTTTCAATTGGTATCAGAGCATTCAGTTCAATCAACTGGTCGGAAATCTCTGTTTTCATCGGTTTGAGTCAAAAACCCCAAGTTTTGCGAAAATGTTATTCATTTTTAGGTTTGTTTGATCTTCTCGAGCGTGCTATTCATGAAAAATCTTCTCCTAGATTGTTTCTATTGAGTTTACTTGAATTCCTATCGAAAATTTAATCCAAAAACACTAAAAATCACGAAAATTGAGTCAATAATGATTTCTATTTGTCTGAGGTTTGGGTGAGGATTAAGGTTCAGCTTGATAACCACTCCGAACTCTAGGTTCGGTTGATATTCTAACGAAGTTAAGGTTCGAATAGTGTTCAGAGATAGTTCGGATTAGGTTCGGTTCAAGTTCGGCTGGTTTGGTTCAGTTCGGCAAAAGTTTGGATACAATCTGTTTTGGATACTGTTCGGATAAGGTTCAATTAAAGTTCGGTCAAGATCTTTCAAAGCCAAGTTCGGTTAAGGTTCGGAAGAGGTTTGGATCGAGTTTGGTTGAGGTTCGGTAAATAGTAATAGAGATTTTTGAAAGGTGTCATGAAAACTGATGTAACTTGAGAACCGTAAAGAGTTACGGGAGCTAATACCAGCCAAAAGAACCGTCTCGGAAAAGATCTATACTTTTACTTGCCTAACGGCCAGTACCCTCTATTTTGGTACCCAAATTCCACTTATAAGACCTTCATTTCTGGGTTTGAAGTTTTTGTATACAAGTTTTTGGACAAGATGAGTGATTTTCAAGCGTTTGCAGCTATTCAGAATTCGATTCAAGCGACAATGCAAACTATGATAATGAAATTGGAACAAGTCAGAAAGTTCCCAAATTACTCAAATTGGAAGATTATCATAGTTGGGTTAAACGATTTGAAGCGTATGTTGACACAAATGATATTGATATGTGGTTGTCTTTCACTGATCAATATGTCTATCCTAAGGATGAAACCGGGGAGCCAATTCTTCAAAGGAAGCTTACATCCGAACAAAATAAAGCGTATCAAGCTGAAAAAAGGCATATGGTACTTTGACAATGGCATTACCTAAAGAGTTATTACATCAATTCTCGGGTAACTATACATCGAAGAGTTTGTGGGATGCATTGGAAAAGCGATGTGAAGGCAATGACCAATATAAGAAAAGTCGACAAAAAGGTTTGAAGAAGGAATTTGATAGCTTCAAGCATTGTTAAAATGAATCGATTCCAAATCTAATTGCAAGATTCGCTCATTTAATAAGTGAAATGCGTTTGTTGAGTCTTACAAAAGAAGAAGCTGATATGAAAGAAAAGATTTTGGAAGCTTTACCTGAGAAATGGGAGAATTATGTGATAATGATCACTCATGATAAGGAATGTTCGGGATTGTCATTTAATGATCTGATTCAAAGTATCCAAGCAAGGGATCTGGAGTTAATGGTGAACAAGTCACTTCCTGCACAAGTTTCAAAATCCTGCGGTGTATTATGGTGACAATGATTTAACCATGAATGTTGGTTGTACTGTTTCAATTCCTAGTTCTTCGACTCAGAATGCTTTGTCTGCTCAAACTACCGATGATTATAATTGTTTAATGTCTGCATTGGTATCTTCATATTTTTGTGTTATTACTGGTTCGGTAAGTAACGCAGAATTAACCAATGAAGATTATGATCAAATTGATTATGATCATTTGGAAGAAATGGATTTGAACTGGCAGTATGCTATGTTGGTTCGAAGAACGAAGAAGTTTTTCAATAGAACTTGTAAGAAGAGATTGAATCAGGATGGGAAAATTGGTCTGGACAAGTCAAAGGTTAAATGTTATAAGTGTCTGTATATGGACATTTTGCACGAGAATTCCAAGTGAAAATAAATTAAAGTTTGGTCCACATGCTTATTTGGTTATTCATTCACCAAATGAAGTTCACAAGGCTGAGAGAAAATCTGTTTCTTTTGACGAAAAGCTGACTGAAATGTTTTGGTATCCAGATGAATTTGCCTGGAATGCAAATGCAGAAGCAAAACTGAAACATGCTCCATTTACTGTTGCATTGACTGCTCGTCATGATGATGATGATGATAGTATTCTGACCGATTTGGATTCCAATTCGACAATATCAATGATCAAAGAAGTTAAAGTCGAAGAATCAAAATGTCTTCAATGTATAAGTTTGGGTAAGAAGAATACAACTCTTGAAAAAGATTCTGACTTATTGTCAGAAGAAGTGGTGATATTAAAGAAAGAGTTGGAAGACTTTTAAAAGAAATATTATGAATTGGTCCATGTTCATGAGGATGTTTTGAAAGAAAAGAATCAATTGGCTGAAGATTGTGAAAAAGCCAAGGCTGAAGCGTTAGATGCAGCACAAGATTTTGAAAAGTTGTTTGAAAAGAGTTATCCGGTTCAACAAAAATATGAAAAGCTAATGCTCTTGTGGTTGAATCGGCTGCTATAATTGAAAATTTTCAATCTAAGATCTCTACACTTCAAGATGAAAATGTTCTGTTTCGAGATAAGATTGAAAAGACATTGAGATTTTCAAGAAGCAAAGAGAAAGTGTGCTTGAGGAATTGTTTGCTGAATGTGAGATCCGGAAGTTGCAAACGTATGAGTACGATGATCTCAATGCAAAATTCATCAAGTCTCAAAAAGAAGTGTTTCATGCTCAACAGAAAATCTCTTAATTGAAGTTGGAAATTTTGGAGTTAGAAAGGCAAGTGAAGAATTGCAATTTGTCGTCAACATTGTTGAATTTCTTATACAAACAGGATCGGAGTGAAAATAGTTCCAAAAAGAATGATATTCACGTGGTTCCTCAATCGGTGGATTTATCTGAAATTACATCTGCTCCGCTTGATTCTAAAGATGAATTGCATGATTATTTAATGTTTGCCACTTCATCAAAGAAGAAGAAATCGAAGGCTGAGAAAAAGCAAAAAACTTTGGGAGAAGCTCCGAAGTTTAATTCAAAGTCTATTTTCTTGGAAAATGAACAGGTTTCTGATAAGGTTGCGTAGGCGGGAGCACTGACCTGGTTGTTGTTGGGTTATACAATTTCAACTTATTTTTATTTTCTAGTTTTGTTAAATCCGAGGCCTTATCTACGTATCGAAAGATCGACCTTAAGGTAGACGATTTAACGTTCTTATTGCATGGGACACAGTTGACTATATCATGTATGCAATCATTATGTGATAAATCACATATGAAATGACAAAATGTGATAAGTAAAACATATCTGAGTATGTGTGATACTGTGGGGTACACTGGTCAAAGCAAATCTAATCAATACCTTTACATATCCAGATGTTGTGAGTATGATTATGTCTGAGTTTAATGTTGGACAAATTATATATGCAATCGACATGGCTTATGTGCTACAATAATTGAAATTGAAGTGTAGTTCAGCATGTTATGTGTAATATGATCCCAAGTTGTGATTTTTCTCACAAAATACAAAAATAGTGTCTGATTCTGTAATGCATTTATTTTTCATATCAGAAAATACCAAAAAGATTTTAGGTGTGTTTTGATATAAAGTTTTGAAAAATCAAAAAGATTTTATTTTTTATTTCTTTTCGATTGATCAACACGGAATGCGACATCGATTTCAAAATCAAAATATCTTGGAGTCTCGAAGAGATGTTTTGCGCCAAGATTATTTATGTTGGCAGGTTTCTAAGTGGAAAGAGAACATCACAACTTCAAGTCTTCTGAAGTTATTGGTAAAGAGATTACACACGATGCAATATCAAGTATTCAAGATTGAACTCATCGTCAAGTCGAGGGAGAGTTTGATTGAAGTTACAAGTTTTAAAGTGGAAATTGATACTGCACATGCCGAGGGGGAGTTTGTAGACATATGGTTCCTGATCTTCATGTGAAGTATCAAATACAAGACAAGATGATGCAAGTTTACTATGGGTCGAACCCTAGGTGAACTTAAATTTCGGACCTAGATCAATCTTGTCCGAACCTGAGGTTCGGCTGATCGAATGTTGGTCTAGTATTAATAGTTTATCTTGTGTTGTATTAAGTACTTCTTGGCAAATCTTCTATGTGGGTTTTTACTGTGTAATCTCTCTGTGGTTAATACAAGTTCTTTGTATTTACTCTCGTGTTCATCGTTTTACATTTATTTCGATACGACCGAGTAGACGATCCACCGCTCACGCACTTTCAACTACATCTTCTTCTACATCAAAACCATCAAAGAGGAAGACGGTTACTACTGGTGGTCAATCACGTCCAAAGATGTTGAAACGTACAGAAATTTTACGAAGACATGCCAGTAGTAGATCTTCATAGGGTAGTCTAATGTTATCTCTACCTCCGTTGAACTCCACACCAGCTGCTCCAGTTGCATCATCTGCTGCAATAGAGACAGTTATTTCATCGTTAAATCAGTTAAGTGTTGTGAGGAGGTATCTTGAATCACAGTTTGTATCTACAAGAACAACACCTTTAGAAGGTGTTGGACCTCAATATGTAAATCAGCCACTTGGAACCACATCTGTTCGAGTTTCTTCAACTACTACACCTCCAGCTTCAACAAATTTTAACATCAATGTTTCTTCAAGTGGCATATCTTACACTCAGCTTGATATATTCAACAGTATTATCACTGATTGTTAGGCTCAAATGGCTGACTTAAAAGCTAAAGATGAAGAGAAGACAAAGCTGATTGAGTATCCGAAAGCCAAAGATGAAGCTCAATTAAAACAGTTTGTTGAACTAAAAAAAGATTATCAACAGATGAGAAGTGGGAATGAGGCAAAGACTCAAGAGATTATGACATTGAATATGGCAAGTTCTTCCCAAGAAGCACAATTATCTCAGATGAATGAGCAGATCAAATTTCTCCTTAGTAAATTTGCTGCTCAGGGGGAGTTAGGATGCAAGGATGATGTGCTATGATACCTAAATGATAATCCAGATAATGATGATCCTGAAGGTGCATCTGGTGGAGGTTCAGACCTAGCAGGAGCATCTGATTCGGGTGCTGGTACCTCAGCATCTAAAGTGGAGTCGGATCCATTAAATGTGATACCAATATCATCTGTCCCGTCAAATCAAGCTGCCAAAGACATTCATGAGATTGGCACTATTCTAGAAGATGGGGAGTTTGTCTGTGAACTTGCCCAAGCTCAAATTCAAGCTATTTTCAATTTAAATGATGAAGAGATGAAGAATGCAATTGAGGCTGAGCCCGAGACTTATGAATCATCAGAGACATTGGAAGATGACAATTAGTATGATGAAGTTGAGGTTGAATACATTACCGAAGACGAGTATCCTGACATATACTCTAATTTCAATAACAACCAAGATGATGATGAATTTGAAGTGTTTCCTAAAGAAAAGGGCGATGAAGATGAAGTTACATTGAAAAGGAAAGAAGCTGAGATGCTAGATGATCCTGTTGCAAAAGAGGCTAAGGAAAATAAACAAAGAAAATACTATGATGAATACATGAAGATCTTTCATGCAATTTATGTTCCTCCTCCGAAACCGATAAAGCAACGAAGACATGTGAGATTCAAGGGTCAGGCATCGGGTGAAATAATCAGCTGGATGTACGATGATGAGCTACATTTCTATGGAATCAAATGACAGTTTGGTATCCAATATTTGAAGAAAGCTCTAGATTTCAACACATTGCCAATTTGGGATGTTAAAGAGCTGACAAGAAAACCAATTTAGAACTATAGTGGTGAATGGAAAGGTTCTTACTTCAAGAGACTTGTGGATAAAGAATGTCAGAATGTGTTCAAGTTTTTGAGGCTGCAGAAGCCTAAGAGAAGTGAGCATCCAACAAATAAACATCAGATCCCCGGCAAATCTTTGATTGTTTTGAAGTTCAAAAGAAAGCCTCGGTTGATGAAAGATTCCTTTGAAGAATATGGAATTAGATTTCATAAAGAATCCGCGTTGGTGGTATTATGATAAGAAAACTGGAGAAGCTGTGATAGTAGTTGAAGAAGATAACAAGGTGGTTCGGATATTTGATCCAATGTGGTTGATTAACTTGTCAAGGGCTGATATAGATGAATTGTATCACCGCAGGATATTGTTCCATCCAGATTATATGGAGCGGGTGTTACAGTTTTAGAATGTGATCCGGATATGCTTTGCGTGCAATATCTATGCTGGAAGAAATCATGAGAAGACGTGGACTGAAATGGGAGTTGAAACATAAAGATGAAAGAACCTGACCAGCATATGCCAAGGGGGAATTTGTTGATACATGAAATGGCAAGATATTGGTTCAGAACGAAGAAAGAAAAAAAAGAATGAAGAGTCTACATGTTCTGTCCGAACTAACCCGAATTGACACGAAGTGCCAATTCGGGTAACAGCCTAGTTCGGATGGCAGTTTCTAGTATAAATATGTTTTGTCTTGTAGAATTTTGGTAAGAGTTTTGTTAACTGTCTTTTCTGAGTGTGAAAAGCTTGAGAGCTCTGTAATCTTTTGTTAATCTCTGATTTGTCCAATTAATAGAAGATTGAGATTATTTACATCGTTTGATTATTTTCGTTATCGAAATGGCTCGATTCTAAGCACAATCCTTCCGCTACACGTACATTCAGTAGCCGATGTCCTGAACCGTAAAGAGACGAAACTGAAGCGTGTTCATGCTCTACAGATGACAAATCACTCAAGTTTGCCAATTCAGATTCGTAACGCTCAGCATGAAGTGCTGAAAGACAAGAACTTAGAAAGTGAATCTTTGCTTGGCTTAGACAAGCAATTTGAGATCTGATCGGATGGAGATCGCTATTTTGCTAGGAGGCTATGGGTGCCTCAACACAGAAATTTAAGGCAACTAATTATGGATGAGGCTCATAAGTCTCGGTATTCTGTACATCTGGGTTCGGACAAGATGTACAACGATTTGAAGGTTGTTTATTGGTGGCCGAAGATGAAGGCTGACATCGCCACTTATGTGGGAAAATGTTTGACTTGTTTGAAAGTTAATATTGAGTATTAGACACCGTTACGTTTGTTGCAGCAGCCAAAAGTTCCAGGATGGAGAACATAATGATGGATTTCATAACAAAGTTGCCTAAGACCCCTAGTCAATGCGATACGATCTGGGTGATTGTTGATCGATTGACGAAGTCAGCTTATTTATTGCCAATTCGAGAGACTGACAAGATGGATAAGCTAGCTCGTATATATATGAAAGAAGTTGTCTCACGTCATGGTGTTCCCTTATCTATTATATTTGATCGAGATACGCGATTTACCTCGCACTTTTGGAAGTCCTTGCTGAAGGTAATGGGAACCCAGCTCGACATGAGTACGGCTTATCATCCTCAAACTGATGGTCAAATTGTAAGGACTATCCAGACGCTGAAGAATATGCTCAAGGCTAGTGTGATAGTTTTAGGTAATAGGTGGTAATATCACCTACCGTTGGTGGAGTTTTCCTATAACAACTGTTATCACACAAGTATTGAAGCAGCACCATTTAAGGCTTTATATGGACATAAGTGTAGGTCATCGATCTGCTAGGCAGAGGTGGGTGACAGTCAGCTTACCGGTCCTGAGCTTATTCACGAGATGACCGCGAGAATCGTTCAAATCCAAAATTGCTAGCAGTAGCTCATGATAGACAGAAAAGTTACGACAATAAGCATACGAAACCATTGAAATTTCAGAAGGGGGTCGTGTTCTTCGGAAAGTTTTACCTTGGAAAGCAGTTATTCGTTTCGGGAAACGTGAAAAGCTAAGTCCAAGATACGTTAGACCGTTCGATATTGTCGAATGCATTTGTCCAATTGCTTGTAGATTGAATCTTCCTGAGGAGTTAAGTTATGTGCATAACGTATTCCATGCATCTAATCTGAAGATATGTCTATCGGACGAATCGCCCATAGTAATGCTTGAGGAGTTGGAGATTGACTAGCAATTGCATTTCGTAGAGGAGCCAGTAGAGATATTTTATCAGGGAACTAAACAGCTCAAGCAAAGCAAAATTTTGATTGTCAAGGTTCAATGGACTTTGAAGCGTGGACTAGAGTTTACCTGGGAACGCGAAGATCAGATGATGAGGAAATATCTAAACATGTTTAGACTACTTGTGCCGATAGCCGGGGTTAGTCCTTGAATTTTAGGACAAGATTTCTTTAAAGGAAGGGGTGATGTGATAATCTAAATATTTAGGTGATAATCTAAAAACTTATGTGTTAACTTGCAAAAATTTTGTGAGAATCTAAAAACTTTTATCTTTTACTATCGAGTAAACTGTTAAACCTTAGTCTTTACTGTTGAGTAAAGCGTGAAATGTTATTTTACTGTTGAGTAAGATGCTGTAACTTAATTTCTCAATACTTGGAATGAAGTTTCAACGGTTAAACTTATGGAATTTACATGCTTAGAAATTGGGTTGCGATGTTAATATTCGGGATGAAAATTCTTTACCAAGGGAAGGATGTGACATTCTGGCCCTTCGGGTGGGACCCGAGCCTTAGAAACGGATTAAACCGGCAAACCGAAAGGTGTGTATATAGGTGTAGTATGTCAATTAAGGTATTAGAAGATTCTAGTAGCCTTAAAACACTTCACAAACATCACACACAAGTTGGATTATTGAAATATTGGTGATAAACTAAAAACTGCTATGTGTCATGAAATACTTGCAAACTGATACATGAATTTAATTTCATGATCGTAAATTGTTATATGGCAAGTTGATACTTAATTTTATTCTATTCGATGTGATAAAAAATGGGAGAAAACGTTGAAAACCGCGACCAAAAATGCAAAAACGGACAAAACCGGTTGCAGTCAACAAAAGTCAAAGGAGCTGCCAGACGGGAGCTCTAGGCGTATCTCCTAGAGCAACCTAAGGCTCCAAGCGATACACTTGGAGGTCTGTTTCCAGCAAAACCCTAAAATTTCCCTATTGAAGCATCATTAGCAGCCACCTCTTTATTTCATTACATCCAGATACCCCGTCACTCCATTTTACGACCTTGAACATTCTCCTACTCAATCATAACCAAGATCCTTGGTTTTCTTCAAGATTAAATCCCCAATTTCATCCTTGATTATCATACATCTTTTTGTATGTGTTTTTCCTTGTTTTGCTTGTGTTAAAGATGTCAAGATCCAAGATTTTTGTTGGATCTAGGTCTAATTTGTGTAGTTACGATGATATCAAGTGTAGATTTAGTGTTTATGATAGTAAAGATTGCATCTTTGAATCAAGAACATGGCTTTTGTGCATGATATGATGATACATGCTAGATCAATGGTTTTGCATTAGAAAACATGCTTGCATATGAACAAAGCTTGATGATTTGTGTTAGATCTATGTTCTAATGACTTGATAAAGATAGATCTAGGATTTATGTGCAATAAAGTTTCTAACTTTACGTGAGATATATGATGGAAACTCCATTTCGATAGTCATGCATGCTAGATCTTGAATAAAGGCACTCGATTTGTGTTAGATCTACTATGTGTAACATCCCACATTGGTGGGGAGGGGAACTAAGAATGCCTTTATAAGGGTGTGGATACCTCCCCCACCAAGACGTGTTTTAAAACCGTGAGGGGCGGATGCCTGAGGGCATGCTGGCTGCCAAAGCGGACAATATCTTGGTTGCGACGGGTCTGGGATGTTACAGATTGTATCAGAGCCGGTCGTCGGCCAGTGTGCCAGCGAGGACGCTGGTCCCCTAAGGGGGGAGGATTGTAACATCCCACATTGGTGTGGAGGGGAACTAAGCATGCCTTTATAAGGGTGTGGATACCTCCCCCACCAAGACGCGTTTTAAAACCGTGAGGGGCGGATGCCTGAGGGCATGATGGCTGCCAAAGCGGACAATATCTTGGTTGCGACGGGTCTGCTGGCCAAACCTTATTATATGTTCAATAGTACCCCAAAAACATGTTGGTATGTTCCGTTTATTTAAAAAGTACCTAAAAGAGCAAGTTATGCGTGAAAACACTTACTTTAACGGGTCAAAACACGTGTCTTTTAGGTTTTTGATAAAAATCTAATTTTGATAGTTTGTAAACATTATAATATAGTTATAAAACTTATCAAAATAGATCAGAACCATTGATTACATGTATTGGTGATTTTTAGTAGCTTTCCCCAATTACAACGCGTAGGAAAAGGTTGACCTTTAATATAAACGAGTTTTGGTCAAAACCAGCAATGGGGTATTAAAATACATATAAAAAAAAGAAAATAACATGAAGAAACTTACATGTGAAAGTCAAAGGAGGTTGGTCAATTCGGAAGGTCAAACTGTTGGACCTTTGACTTTTGAAAACTTGATCGAGGAGGCTTAGCACTAAATTGAAGGTTTCAGAAGGTTGTGTGGGGTTTATTATGATCATAACAACTGATATTTATAGGGTGGAGGGTCGGATTAGGGTTTTATGAGCATAAAGGCAAGTCTTGGAGAGAAAGTTAAGGAATCAAGTATAGAAATGATCTAAATTGATTATGTAAATCAGTTTAATCGTGGCATTTTCTTGAAGAACAAGATAGGAAATTTTAAGACGAAACCACAGGCGAAAACGGGGCCTAAAACGGGTTTGAAACGAGAAAGTTATGGGCAAAACAAGTTCAGCCCGTAGGCTTAGTCGCGATCAGCTAATCAGGTCACTGTTATACAATATAAATAAGCCAGCCGGATAAAAAGCACCAACGTAGTGTTGGTCTAGTGGTCAGGGCGCCGAAGCTGGAGTTTAAGGTCACTGGTTCTATTCTAGCTAGAAGCATTTATTTTTTTTTTCTTCTTCTTCATTCATTCTTTTTTTTTTCTTCTTTTTGGTCTAACTTTTTCGTTTCTTATCGCAATAAGCTAAGATTTGAAACATAATTTCATGAGACTCATTAGAACATGATGGGATTAAAGAAATATAAGTTTTGAAATTTACAAGCCTTCCGGTTATGACGTTTTGCGAACTAAAACGCGAATTTATCGAAATTATCGTTTTAACTCTAAATGACCCCAAATTTTACGAGGAGCTACATTAGTCATATAAAAACATCATGTAGTATAAAAATATGATTTTTGAGACTCACGAGTCGTCCGTTTAATACCGAAGTTGCACGAAAACCGAAAAATCGTTTTACTTGCGTTCTACGCATATTGTTTGTCTAAAAATCAAACGATTAATTCATTTAACTTGGAAAATGATCATGAGCATTTAAAATCATCATTTGAACTTGTAAGCTAATAAGGGGAGGGGGTATGGTTGCCTTGTGGCTTCAAGGAGCCATGCTCCCCAACCAATCATCATGTGCCAACTCATTTTTCATGTTTTTGAAGCCTTGTCAAGCCACACCACAAGGTATGGTTGCCTTGTGGCTTGGAGAAGCCACCGAAAAATTAACTTTTTTTTTTTGATTTTTAACAACTTTTAATAAACAAACAACTTTTATATAAAAAAACAAACACTAGCATCGGAGCTGCTTGACGAAGTCCCAATCTCGGGTGGTGGAATAAAGTCGGCCTCATCGTAACTCATTTTATAAAAAATTTGGTAGAGAGAATGAGAGTATGATGTGTGTTTTATAAAATGTTTGGTTGTGTATATATAGTGAAATAAGAAAAAAAAAAAAGAGCCGTTGGCTCTCAACGGTAAAAAAAAAACGGTAATATTCACCCGGCTCCCCCCTGCTCCAAGAAACCGCTCCATCTCGAAAATTCGGAGCCGCGGACTAGAACCGGGGCACCCGGTATGGCTGCCGGCTGGAACCGCGCGGCAGGCATGGAGCCGCCTTGCGGTAACCCAGCCCATACCGTCCCCCCTAAGTGTATGAAATGAATCCCGAACGCGCATTTAATTGCGAAATAAATTTATTCATTTGCTTGAAAACAATCCTAATTATTTAACCATCTTATTAACGTAAAGATGATTTTTAGATAATGAAAAACAGTGCCAAAAGTTTAATCCCATGGTTGAAATGTTTTGATCGACTTCCCATCCGGACGGTGAACTTGAAACGGGTCAGGTTTTGCTAACGGGTCGGAGGCGAATGTTACAGTCTCCCCTACTTTAGGAAATTTCATCCCGAAATTTGAAGAGACTTACAAGTCCTTAAGGATTTTGTCAAAAGTAGGGACATTCCTGATAGTTGAAACAAAAGGATGAGGCTTGACGTAAAAGATTTCACCGAAAATAAATCATTTATGTCGTCGCCAATTCTTCACTTAACGACAAGGCCAAGGGAATCACTGGTGACTTGGAAATTTGACATAGCATGCGATTTTGACACACCGACTTAGGCCAGTTCCCAGTCCGGCACCCAATGCACCTTGAGAGTATCATAAATGTTTATATATGGGGTGTACCGCAGCTAACCCACCACATTTATAATACTCTTACAATGTACGGGTTGCCTACGAAGAACCACCCAACACACACATCAACGAACGAGCTTTGATAGAGAATATGAGATTGCGATTACGAGATATAGTTTGAAAGACCCAGGTGATTTGATGGCATGAGTAACGAGTTGCAAAAATCTGAGAACTAACAAAACGTAGACCGAACCAAAAATCAAGATTGTTTAATTGACCAAAACAATTTGACAATGATGAAAGCCACATTCTCCCCTACTTTAGGAGCGAGATCGAAGAAGGCAAAACACGAGAGGGGTGGATGTAACATGTATCCTTTGAAAATCGCAAAATGATAACTTTATCCAAAGATAATGAATTTATTCCATGAGATGAAAATAAAAATAAATAAATAAAATTCGGATTCCTTACAAGAGAACACGTCTGCTTCAGGAGAACTTAAATGTGTCGCTATTCACACCTAATCCTCCTATCACGGGACGCGAGGTCTATACAGATTCGAAAAGATTCTTGCCAACTCACAAGACCTTTGTCTACGTTCCCAACCCAATTGCATGCTGGAGCTAGCATCACACACAATCGTTGGTTACCGTATGGGTGGTTCTGTTTTAGCAAGAGTGATTGAGATATGCGATCTTGAAAACACAATTGATTGCAAATGATAAATGATCAAAGTGTGACGTAGCGTTATCATAGAGTGTTAAATGATTTAGAGTGTGTATGATTCCAAGCTTTCGATATGATAAATGATAAAACCTTTAGAATTTGATGTAGAGCAACCATAGATTTAAATCATTAAACACCATCAAAACCGAGTATCATAAATTGAGTTAGTTACCATGCGGCAAAATACATGAGTCGAATGGCATGATTCGGTTTCCATGTCTACATGGCCGAACACATGACTCGAGCAACATGAGTCCCATGGGTTAGAAAAACGCACCTCGAATATAAATTGATTTCAATTGAGTAGCGTGTTACACTAATCGAAAAACATAAATAAATTAGTGGGTCCATAAATCGAGTAAATCGAACATAGGACCATACGTGTCTAAAACCATGAATCGAGTATTAAATGTCGAATTGACAAAACTCGTAATAATGTAACCAACAAAGGTCACATTCATGATGCAATTATCGAATTCACGAGAGTAGAATTTGAGTACATGCATTTAGCAATGAAAGATGGATTCGACTTATTGTATTAACAAAAATCCGAGCCCGTGACTTAGATATCCAAAGGTGGAACACATATATCGAATATCAAGTTAGTAAAACCGAATTTATGAGTTTAAACCCCAAGAGACAAATTCATGAACCGATCATTGAATCACCAAAATCGAGTTCATGGATTTAAATACCCAAGATGGGTTTCATGCATCGACCGTTGAATCACCAAGGTCGAGTCATGTGTTTAGATGACAACTGGAATTCATGGATCATCTATTGAATCACCAACATCGTATCCATGAATTGAAATGACAAAAGTGTGATTCACGGATCGATTATTGAATCACCAATAATCATATCCATGAATTTAACCAACTGAAAAAGAAATTAGTGGAATCAAGGAATTTAGATAACAGAAAATCGAGTTCATGAAACACTTGTTGAGTTGAAATTCGTAAATGAACAACATGAATTTTCCCCATGAGCTTATCGTTTAAGTGACACGAGTTCCATGATCCAAAAATCGAAGATAGATTTAGAGTAAATTCGAATATCACCGATGAAGACGATCATAAATTAGGGGGTTGCATTTGCGAATATCCTAAAAGTATTTAGCGAACCACGAAGAACCCAAGATCAACCGCAATCATAAATTGTAATGGAGATTTCTTAATGGACTAAACAGACATATATTTAAAAAAAAGAATTTTGGATACAATTGTGAGCCAAAATATCCATCTGTTGGGTAAAAGTAAGTTTAGGGATCAAAAGGAAGTTTAAATTTGTGTAACACTTTTGATGTTGGCACACATGTAGAGCCGTCTACTCGAGAGGTCATATAATCGTAGACTCGTACACATGGAATCCCGTCAACACATGTACTTGTAACTCATAGATTTCCAGACCAGCAGACTTCTCGACATGCACACCGAAAAATGTGTATGTAACTTAAAACGTGACTACGCAAAGGCTGACTTAAAAATTTTAGTAAAGACGGGTGATCGTATGCAAGTTGGTTCATAAGCTCGTCAATATGCACCCTTGTTGTCGTTTTAGCATGGAATCCCGTAACATGAGAACGTGGAACTTAGGAGTCCATCAACGAGAACTTACCAAACCTACAAATGATGATGAATTGGTATATATATAGGTTTTGGAACAAATAGACGTCGAACATTCATGAATTTTGAAAACTCGTTGTCCAAAGGCGTGCAGTGCAGTATGCAGACTGATGAGATTACGTTATGCCAAAATAAAACATTTTAGATCAAGTGTTTTGGAAGTCCAAGTGGCTAAGTTTTGCAAGTTAAGGTTTAGGTTTGTGGTCACTTGATTGTAGATGTATGATCGAGACCAAGTGCAACTTGATTGACTGATTTGACCGACGCATCATTCGCGTGGGCCAACCCATAACACACCCTTAGTGAATCACCACATTGGGTGTGCCCATTGGACTTTGGTGCAACAGGTTGGCTTGTGTTTTGGACTCGTGAGATGTTTTGTTGGGTGCACACGACTATACGTGAGTTCTATGGAACATTGACTTGTTGGTTTAACATGTGGTAGCATCCGAGTCGTGGTTGTGATAATTGAAAAACATGTATTTGAAATCACATGGGTGGTGTGCGAAAAATCCAAGATGCGAGATGCAAATTGAGGATGGGATCTTTACATAATGGAACTCAGGGTGCCAAGAAACGAAAAAGGGAAACATGTAAAATTGTAACCTCGATAAGGCTGAACCGTAAACGTGTAATGTAAATCACGGCGTTACGTGGGATGCAATACAACACAAGGGTGTCGTATGCACTTGTAAATTTGTAAACCAATCATCAATGATGACATAGGAGCTAGTGAAACTTTGTAAATAATATGATATGTAAATCGATGTGAGGGAGGAAAAGTATGAAATTGTGAATGTAAGGGTCCAAAAACGAAAGTCTTATGAAAACATGTCATGAAATTGGCGAGTTAATGGAATTTGAGGGATCATTGAGTAAAGCATGCATTTTGAAAATCAAGAGATCATAAAACACGAAACATCGAGAATCGTTGAAAACATAATTACAGTTGATGATAACACACAAAACACGAAATCATGCTGATTTGATAAAACGAATGGAATGGCCATGACCTCCCGATTGGGAAGCTATAACCGTGACTAATCAGGATTATTTGATGATTTCTAACAGACATGCTTTGGCCTAATAGGTTCAAGTACTCTCTTCAGGGCGTCCCAGGCAGGCATCCAGGTCCGACGGTTGATTCGAATTTATACGCAACACTTGCCTGATGGAGGCCCCAAATCACGGCACTTTCCCCCTTCCAGTTACTACATGTCTATTTGCTAGAAATCTAACCCCGACGAGATACAGAAATCAAGAAATCAATCCCTAAATGGCACGTAATGCACCATTACTACGGAAAGAAGCTAGGGTTAGTGTGTGAGTGTGTGCCATGTGTTAGGAAAGAAGAGAGTTCGAAAAGGCACGTTTAATAAGCATCCAGGCATATATAGTAAAGTAAGGCATACTAACATGAGCTAGTCATGTGGGACACCTAAGGTATAGTCTAGGTCATCCATTTCTAATAACCTAGATCCCTATAGCCAAGGCTCTGATACCAATCTGTCACACCCCAACCAACGGCGGAAACGTTGGGGCACGATGATTGTCCAGATGCTCACGACAACTAGATAGTTACCAAGTTTAAACATACCCTTTCATTATAGATATACAAATAATGTCATACAATACAATCCAAATAAATACAGACAAATCATGATACTAATTATTAATTTTAAGGTCATTCTAGGTCCATAAGCAAGCCCTAGTGTGATCACTGCAACTACAGTCATTTCCTGCAACATGTATAATATAAAAAGTCAACTACGAGAGTTGGTGAGTAAACATAGGTTTTAAATAGCATAAGTAAAAAAATAATAGCGATTCATGTGACAAGTGAAATCCATAGATTATGTGTAACATGTTATAAAGGTGTTGTGTAACCAAACCTAGACATTTAGGAAATCAATCACCCATTGAAAATAAGAATACATTTTCAATATAGTGGGTGGGTTGTCGACCAATAGCTATTATTGACCCATAGGCTTCCAAACTGTAAGGATCAAATTAACCCTCACGCGATATCTAAGCTTATCAATCTCGTGCGGAATCCGAGATTGACAAGTGATTCAAGTAACAACCAAAGAAACGGTATTGCAAATATAATAAAACGATTAAAAGAAAGACAAACCGAGAGTAAAGCTTGATAACGAGTTGATTACCACACACAATAATCACGAATTCACAATATGAATTCGTGAAAACACCTTTAACCGAGAAAACCCTTCACAACTCTATGGAATCAACAACCCTAAAACCCTAAACTAGCTCCCTTTATATAGGAAACTATAATCTTGTAAAACAAGTAACAAAATTCGGCCTACATGGTCTATAGACAACCGGATCTTAAGCCCATCAACCAACCCACAAACTAATTGACCCAATTACAATTAACACTAGCCCAAAAGATTTCTAATGCAAAAGCCTCAATAAATTTATGGTCTCTACAATCTTCCCCTAGGCTTTAGCATCAGACAGCAGTCTTCACATTCTGAATTTCTTGGATAGCTGCACCGTTGCTGGATCATACCATAACTCTTTAGCCACAATCTCTGCAACAGCTCGCGTATAGCATTTAGCATATTCTTCGGTCTCTGTATTGCTTTCAATCTGGTGCTTGGCCAGAACTAAAATATCCTTCTTATGAAATTTCATAAGATCATGAACCTCCATAACATTCATTGTCTTTGATTCACAGAGAATCTTTGCTTCTCCTGAGTAGTCACTGTAAGCCCAGGTCTGAAAGTCATGTAGACAACCCTCAGAATGATGCATTGGGAGAGGGATTGTCTTTGTCTTCTCTGTTGGAGGATACAACACTTAGTGAACTGCTTCTTCGACCCACTACCTTTCTTCCCATTCCACTTGAACACACCTCTGTATTTTTTAACATATGACTTCTTGTGGGGAAAGTCTTCAAACCTTTTGAACTTGCTAAGCACAGCTTTCTCCAATATTCTGTAGAAGTACTTAGCCTGATCATTCTGTGACGGGTTTGTAAATGGGGCCTTAAACAACATTATCAGATCCACATTTGTCCAAGAATAAAACTGGGTCCAGCTTTTGTAATATTCCAGAGGATACTGACCCTTTCTTCTGATCACAAACATGTTCTTTTCTCCATCAAACATCCAGGACTTGATTTCTTTAGTGATTCCTCGTTTGTCATGATAATGCTCTCCCAACTGAATTAAATACCTTTCAGGGGGATAAGCAAAAGTCTGAGCCTCCCAACCACCATCAAATTCTGAAGTTGGCACAGTCATGTATTCTCTGTCTCTTGTGTCTTTATCAGTAGCATCAGGTAATGCTGGGCCAGAAGTATCAGGAATATCTGATTCAAAGTCAAATACAGGTGATTGGGATGAACAACTGGCTCCTGGATTTCCTTCCTTGTTTCCCGGATCTCCTTTGTCATCTTTCTTTGAGTCACTTGTACCAGCTGAAGCAAGCTGTTTTATCAATCTATACAATTCTTTAATCTGACTTGAAAACTGTTTGTTGACCTTCTTTTGATTCTCCAGTTCTGTAGCATGAATCTTCTGTATGTCAATCAGATCTCCAATCATCTCACTTTGGGTAGTGTTTTGGGCTTTTAGTTGAGCAATCTCTCTGCTTTGAGTTCCTTCTCTAATCTGAACTCGGGTGTTTCTACTGCTTTTCCTTTTTCCAGGGTTGTGGGTTGTGAAGATGACTGATCAGCACCGGTACTGGTTTC
Organism: Deinandra increscens subsp. villosa; assembly: GCA_039602395.1. Lineage (NCBI taxonomy): Eukaryota > Viridiplantae > Streptophyta > Magnoliopsida > Asterales > Asteraceae > Deinandra > Deinandra increscens. Next base: position 25,336,995 of record JBCNJP010000010.1, on the reverse strand, counting down.
TGGTGGTGCACGAGGATCTAATCTTCTTCTTCTAGAAACATGTGGAGTTTCATCAGTGTGTAGTGTGGTAGTCTCTACTTCATCAGTCTGCTCTGTAGTTGCAGAAGTACCAAGGGGAGGCTCCTCAGTAGCTTTCCGCTTTCTCATTAATGGAGTCTCATCAATCTCAGTCTCAACATCTTCAATATCAATATCATCAAGATAGGTATTATAATTGATATTCTCTTCACCTTCAAAGTTCAACGCACCAATGCGCACGTCTTCAAGATCAAAATCATCCCAATCTGAACTATCTGTGAGTTCAGTAACCGGCCTCTTAGAGACAGGCACGTTGTGTTCTTCATCAACAACTGCATTTCTTTCCACCGGTACCTCCTCTCTGGCTATCTCAGCAAATTCACCAAACTTGTTCCCAAACGGCATCTTGTCTGTCAGTTTCTTCTTGGGATTGATCATCAGGAACACCTCAATTCCCATGGGCTTAGTATCATGAGTATCATTGGACTTCCTCAAAGCCGGGTATCTAGAATCCAGAGCTAACTGGATGAACCTCGGAACGGCTGCAAACTTTTTATCTTTGATCACTACAGCCTTCACATCATCAAATATCAACCTGGACCAGTTGAATCGAACTCCTCTAACTAGTGACACCATAGCATGGGTGTGCACTTGGTTCAGTTGATCTGTCGAGCTCTTCTTAGCAATCACACATTTCTGCAAATAGTGGGCCATCATTCTCCAGTATGGTGGAAGGAGAGCCTTCATAGTAGGTGGAGATACTGTGTGATATCCCATTTCTTTTAAGCATTGAGAAACCATTTCTTTATCCAGGGTAACTGGATCTGCAGCACCATCTTTGAGCCTGAGAGCTTGTCTGAAATTTTCTTCAGTTAGTACCACTTCTGATGTTTGTATCTTTGCCATTATCTGCTTTCCATCATCAGACACGTATGCTGTCATCCAAAATTCCCATTGCATACGCTTGCAGATAACAGGGTTTGCGGTAAGGGCATAGTGTAAACAGCATTTCTTCAGTCCTGCAATCATTTACTGGTACTTCTCACGAAACTCTGCTGGTGGATCCAGCAAGTAAGCCACCGTGTTGTGATCTTTGATAAATTCTAAATCCCTGCACTCACAAACACATATAAACATCCAAAACAAACAAGAATTCATTAGCATAACGGCTCAACAATAACTGAAAACCATTTGAAACATCGTCAGGTACCTTTCCGATTGAAAACTATGTTCTCGATCGAAAAGCATCCATCCGATCGAAAAGTCACTGGTTACTGAGCAATCTGATCGAAAAGTGTTATTAGCGATCGAGAAGCCGAGGGTCCCGATCGAAAAGTCTAACTACTGATCGAAAAGTGTTATAAGCTGGTCGAAAAGTCAAGTTTCTTGATCGAAAAGCCTTGGCCCATTGGTAACCAGTGATCAAGAAGTGCTGGGGACTGATCGAAAAGCTTCGCAGCCTGATCGAAAAGTTCCTAGCCCGATCGAAAAGTGTCATCTTCCTCCTCTTGAACCTGCAACTCAACCAATTATCCAATATTTGATCGATTTAACACATAAAAACAATCACAAACACCTTTACTCAGTGATTTTTACCCGTCCCAACCATTAATTTACACAAGAAATCGAAGAAAAGACATACTCCAGTCGATCCCGAGGGGGATGAGCAGCACGCTTCAGCCGAGGAGCCATTACACGAAATCGCAAGTGGAACAGTGATCGGAAAGGGGTTCCGACTGCTCTGATGTTCTCGGATGATGGAGACGGTGGCGGACGGTGGCGATTGGGGGAGGAGCAGCGGCGGAGGTGCTGTGGAGGATTGGGGGTGATACGGTGGGGGTTCTTTGACGGAAATGGCAGCGGTGTAGGGGGAGAGTGTTGGCGAGGGTGGTGGTTGCTTGCGATGGTGACGGCAGAGAGTGGTGGTGGTGATCGGCGAAGGTGGTTGAGGCGATTAGGGTTTGAGGAGAAGGAAGGGAGACGGGTAGGTGAGGAGGAAAAGGAGCCGGCTCCTCCTTTTCTTGTTTTTTTTTTTCAAAATTTTAAAAAGTTTCTCCTAGCCCCCTCAAGTTCCAAAGTGGGACAAAACATCCAAACCTTTAAACAAAACAATTTTTTTAAATTTTGTCACCAAGAGACAAACATAAACCCCGTCAATTACGTAAAGCTTTCCCTGAACTCAAGCCCGAGAGATTTAAATCTGACAACCTCAGAAATAGTTAAAAACTTTAAACAAAGTAAAAAAATAAATTAAACTAACAACTGAACAAAAAAAAATTTATTTACCAATTGAGGACTGAATTTTGAGAGAGAAGGCATATCATGGATCAAACCAGATAGTCTGCGACTGAGGAACCCTTTTCAGCTTCAGTTACTTCACGTGTTCAGGCGATTGCTGGTATTTCTGGTCCATCTTTAAACTCATGCTGCTTTCGCTTACTCAGGCAGTTTCATCACAAAATTTATATTTTAAGGTTTATTAATTATGAAAATCTAGCCAGTTCACACACATAAGTCCTAGGTATGATTTTGTACATTCTATCAAGTGTACTTGGTTTCCTTACAACCTTTTTCACGACACCTTTCCTTAAGCCTAACATCATGCTCCAGACTAGGTTGAGAAAAGAAAGAATAGATCACGGAGATTTTTGAGGATAATATACAAATGTCAACTGAATTTTTGAAACATTTTTGATAATGCTCTCATCGGTGACAAGGCTGAGGGTTTTGGACACTTGAGGGTCTCTTTTGGTTGTGCACATTGGCATCTTTTGAGGTTTAGATTATTGATATATACAGTGTGATCTAGGAGGTACGTGGATCAGGGAGGCTCTCTGCCATCGCAGAACAAAGGAGGCCTGACTCACGTACAACATCCCCAGGTCATTGCTCACGCAAAGCAGAGGGGATGGGATTTTTGAGCACAATGTCAAAGAACTCATAATCGGGTGTGTGTCTCAAGATTCCTAATACACAGTCAAATAGAAATTGTACTTAACCTAAGTGTGTGTTTCCTTTCAAGCATCATACGTTATCTTCAAGTGTTGTGATGAACGTACCTTTTGATTGATTGTCAGCAGAGCCTACCAAGCATATCAGCCACGCCTCACCGCTTTTCACATTCACTTTACACGTGTCAGTCAGCAAACACCTGGAAATTTATATCATTTCCCAGCCTGGTAAACCAAACCAGTGAAAAATTTAAAAGCACACACATTTGAGGAAATGAATATCTTTTATCTTCCCCTTGCTTTTAGATTTTTTTCAAATAACCGAAAAGACACTATTTTTATATTTTTTTTTTGTTTTTGTTTTTTGTTTTTTTTTTTAATAAAAACAAATTGCCAGACTAATCATCAAAGGCTATCATTCGAAGGCCTTTGAGACACATTTCAAAATTTGCACTTGGGAGGGGTTTTGTGAACATGTCCGCCACATTGTCATCCGATGTCACCCTCTTTAAATGAATGAGCCTGCGGTCATAGCAATTCCGAATGAAGTGCGTTTTTATATCTATGTGCTTGGTTTTGGAGTGCTGCACAGGATTTTTAACGATTTGCAATGCAGCATTATTATCACAAAAAATGGGAGTATCGAAAAAATTCAAACCGTAATCTCCCAGCTGATGCTGCAACCATACCACCTGAGAACAACAGGCAGATGCAGCCACATATTCTGCTTCGGCCGTCGACTGGGACACCGTGTGCTGCTTCTTGCTTTGCCAAGATACCAGCCTGTCACCTAAAAATTGAGCTCCAGCAGATGTGGATTTCCTGTCAAGCTCATTGCCACCATAATCACTGTCAGAGAAAGCATACAGGTTAAATCCGGACTCTTTAGGTTACCAGAGGCCTAGACGAGGCCGACCCTTCAAATATTTAAAAATACGTTTCACAGCAGAGAGATGAGAAAGTTTAGGATTAGCCTGATAGCGTGCGCATTGGCACACAGCGAGCATGATATCCGGACGGCTGGCGGTTAAGTACATCAGAGACCCAATCATGGACCGGTACATGTGCTCGCTCACTGGTTGACCGTCTGGATCCCCGGTAAGTGCTGGTCTTGCCGCCATAGGTGTGGAGACAGGCTTTGCATCCATCATTTTGTACTTTTCCAAAATTTCCGTAACATATTTGGCCTGATGGATAAGTATCCCACTGTCACTTTGCTTTACCTGTAGGGCGAGGAAAAACTCCATCTCACCCATCTGACTCATCTCAAATTTTGTGCGCATGACCTTCTCAAATTCTTTGCACAAGTCGTCATTGGTAGAACCGAAGATGATGTCATCAACATATACTTGCACCATGATTATGTCATTCCCAACTTCCCTCCTGAAAAGTGTCTGATCCACTATGCCTCTTGTGTATCCGTGTGCCAGAAGATGATCAGTCAAAGTCTTGTACCAAGACCGAGGGGCCTGATGCAAGCCATACAAGGCCTTGTCTAGCTTGAACACATGATACGGGCGCTCCTCATCAATGAAGCCAGGAGGTTGAGTGACATAAACCTCTTCATCCATGTCAGCATATAAAAAGGTTGTTTTCACGTCCAACTGGTAGACCGTGAAGTTCATGTAGGATGCATAGGCTACGCCTCTAATCGGGCAACGGGTGCATACACTTCATCATAATCCACTCCTTGAATTTGTTTGTGGCCCTGAACTACCAACCTGGCCTTGTTTCTGACAATGATGTCGTTGTCATCCTTTTTATTCTTGTAAAGCCACCGAGTAGTGATGACTTTTTTGTCAGCAGGCCTTTCCACTAACCTCCAAACTTGAAGCCGCGAGAATTGATTGAGTTCTTCATGCATGGCCTCCACCCAGCTGGGATCTGTCAATGCCATGGTAATGTTGGGGGGCTCAATCTGTGAGATGAAACAGGAGTACATGCAGTGATTGATGTCTCCTGACCGGCTTCTTGTTACCACCCCGGATGCTAACGGACCTATGATATTGTCCAAGGGGTGGTATTTATGAATTCTGGTCTCCGCAACTGCCTGAACGGGAATTTCTGGAGGTAAATTTGAAAGAGCGGGTTCATCAGTTGTTTCAGCTGCTTCATCTGCATCAGTTCCCTGTGTTTGAAGAATGTCTGAGGTGGGATCAACTTCCGCATCAGTTTCCTGTGTCTGAATATTCACAGGATCAGTAGCCTCCTGTACTGGGGTGGTATCTGTTTCAGGAGCAATGACTGGAGCCTTGGCAACGGAGTATGGTAAGGACGGTCCCGAAACTGGATCTTCAAATAATTCTGCAACGATGACGGGTTCCAAACCAAACGGACGGAAGAATTGGCTATAGTCAAAAGCATGAGGAGGACCCACTCCGCTATCTGATGGATTTTCTTCTAGCCAATCCACATTGGTGGATTCCATCACAATTCCAGTAGTTTTGTTGAATACCCTGTAAGCAGAGCTGGCAGAGTACCCTACAAAATAACATTCATCAGATTTAGCGGCAAATTTAGGTTCATCAGTGTTTACCAAGACGGTGCAGAGGCACCCAAAAGCCCGAAGGTGGCCAATTCTGGGCTTATCATGGTAGATCAGCTCATATGGGGTTTTCTGCAGCCGCTTATTGATGAGCACCCGATTCTGGACATAACACGCAGTGTTAACTGCTTCTGCCCAAAACATAGTCGGTAGCTTCGAGTCACATAGCATAGTACGAGCGGCTTCAATCAGCGTCCTATTTCGTCGTTCTGCAGCGCCATTCTGCTGTGGTGTATAGGGGGCACTGTATTGATGCTGAATACCCTGTTCTGCACAGAAGTTATCAATGCTTTGATTTTTAAACTCAGTCCCATTATCACTCCTTGTCACACCCCCAAAATACCACTAACGGAGTTTATACCGTTAAGGGGCGCGACTAGACCAGGATCCACAACCATAGTTACAAATACTAAACGAATCAGGGTTAGTTCAAACACAAGTTATAAATAAAGTCTCAAATACAACGCAGCGGAATAAAATATTGTCTTATAGCACTAACCACGTGCTTTACAAAGTTAACATTGTTTTAAAATTCCCAAGTTAAGTTTTGAACATAAATAAACATCTTCTCGTGCCATGCCAACCTCCAGCGGATACTCCTTAGCGATCTGCAAAAGTTTAAACCACGCAAGTGTCAACCTAACGGTTGGTGAGTTCACAGTGGGCTTGTCATGCATTGGCCCGGTCTCATGATCATAATTCGTATCAAGGTATACTTACAATGTTATTTATTTGTGAAAAGCAATGCTCGTAATTAAATCTCAGTTTGTAAATGGTTTGTCCGTGACCTACGTCATCGGGTATGTACTAGTTCCGTAAAGTTAAAGGACTCAACCGATATCGCGGGTAGCTAATCCGTTGTTCCATGCTCTAAGGAAGTTTGTACCAAAGCTGACTTATTTTGTGGGGGCCGAGCCATCCCGTACGGTGCGGACCTAGTCATCGCGGTTTTTGCCTCCCCCGTGTCCTCCCCGGGACCACGGTCAAATAGGCTGATATTGTTCCTCCGTGCACTCCCCGTGCCACGGGGCGGAGTTTGTCAAACTCCAGTAGATCTACCCAACATCCCCTCGCTTTCACAAATTAATGGCACAATTTAAGTTGAGGACTTTTAAGTTATAAGGCATCCTTAGAAAACATGTGATATCATGTGGTTCAGACTTTAACCTACACTAGCCATATTAAAACGTTTTCAGTTTTGTTTCAGAAAAATAGTTTGTTTGTAGTCCACAAGTGTTTCCCATAAAACACTTCAGTTCATCAAGTGGGTGCCGAGCATCCCGAGTTCTCTTGTTTATCGGTGAGGTGCCTAGCACTCTCGAGTTTATTCAGCATTGTTTTTCGTTGAGTTATTCGGTGTGGCCCAAACGGACTCACGGTAAACGGGTTAGTGACACTCACCTTTGGTTGCACTGCTACACTTCAAGTAATCCAAATATTGTTGTTTAACGAAGACCTAGAACACGTTTAGGTCTTAAGTATTAGTTTCGTGTCTAATCTTTACTTAACGTCACTATGGCCCATAACATAGCACGTTGCAATTATGACTCGACATACCGACACACGACACCAATGGTTGATCATAAACAAGGGTTCATATGAATCAGATATCAAACATGTTTCATCATGGCATAATCATGTAAGTCATGGCATAACACTTAAGCAAATTTCACAAATTTGGTTTTTAGGTCAGGTCTTAGTTTCGCTAGCATAGTTTCGCTAGGCAGTTTCGCTAGGTGCACGGGCAGCACTTTCGCTAGGCAATGCCCGGTGACACAGTTTCGCTGGGCTAGTTTCGCCCGAAACTGCTGACGCAGTTTCGCTAGCCTAGTTTCGCAGGGAAACTGGTTTGAACTTTCGTTCAGGTATTTCGCTCGATAGTTTCGCTCGAACTGGTCTGGTCAGGTTACCCGGCGACATTATAGTTTCGCTGGTCAGTGTCGCTGGAAGGAGATATAATTTCGCTACTTAGTTTCGCCCAGAGAACACGCAGTTTCGCTGGTCGCGAAAAACATACGGATTTGCCTAAAAATCAACCTAACAGCTTCTGATCATACATGCAATTCATTATTTAGCATCCATAGGCATTTACCAACATAAATCAAGCAGCTTTAACACGTTTAACATGCATTTTAATCATCAAATCTCTAAAAACACTTCTAAACCCTAAAATGGCCAAAATTGCATAAATCATCATCATGGTTTGTTTTTAAACGTAAAGTTGCTGACTTTATGGTAGATCTAGCATCCCTAAGCATTATCTCAGAAGCATACAAGTTTTCATGAAGGTTTGAGCATACTTTATAAAGAAACACATAGAAGAAGCAAGAAAACATAGTTTTGGGACTCACGGTTGGTTCTAGGATCGATAGATGAGATGAGGTGATGGTCTTGAGGCTGAGGTCTCGGTTTCTTGATGGTTTTCTCGGCCGACCAGATTCCAGAGAAGTGTATGTGTGTGTTGGTTGTGAAATGAGGCAAATGAGGCTACTAGGGTTCATTAAGTTTATTTATATCAGAGGCTAGTTTCGCTGGCAGTTTCGCTGGCCAGGCGAAACTAGCTCTGGTCTCGGGTACTTTGATCAGTCTAGCCTGCTACCGGGCGAATCTGTAGTTTCGCTCGGTAGTTTCGCTGACTACCAAATTTAGGCAATTTTCACATAATCAAGTATTTACAATTAATCATGCTATTCACAATAATAAGTCATGTATTTAAATCACATTGCACATAAAGACAATCAATGATGAGCACATAACACATATGGACGGGTTCGGTGATCAACCAAAGGTCGTGGACGTATTCGGCCTAGTTAAGCATTAGTTACTAAGTTAACACTTATAACGTAACTAACGGGTTTGTCTAATGGAAGTTAACCTTGAAATTCTCGGGTGTCACATCATTCCCCTGAAATTGGAATTTTCGTCCCGAAAATTATTCTTGTGTCGTAGCGTTCGCAGCATCAGCTGTCGTCGTTGCTATCGTCGCTGGGGAAAGAAAGCAAAAAGTTTTTAGGGTTGTCACATCCTCCTTCCGTTAAGGAATTTTGGTCCCCAAAATTAAATCGTACCTTGAGTTTCCGTGGACGTTTGCTCAAACAAGTGAGGATACTTTTTCTTCATCTGATCCTCACGTTCCCAAGTATATTCAGGTCCACGCCTTGAGTTCCATCGCACCTTGACGATCGGAATCTTGCTACGTTTGAGGGCCTTCTCCTCGCGTCCCATGATTTCTACTGGTTGCTCAATAAATCTCAAATGTTCGTCGATTTCCAATTCCTCCAGAGGAATTATTTCGATGTCTTCAGCCAGACATTTCTTTAGGTTGGAAACGTGAAACACGTTGTGAACTCCATCGAGTTCAGCAGGGAGTTGAAGTCGGTAGGCCACCGGGCCTACTTCCCCAATAATTTCGAACGGACCGATGTAGCGAGGATTTAACTTTCCACGCTTCCCGAAGCGTATCACTCCCTTCCAGGGGGATACCTTCAACAATACTTTGTCACCCACCTCAAACTTTAGAGGTTTTCGGCGTTTGTCGGCATAACTCTTCTGTCGATCACGTGCTGCAGCTAGCCGTTGCCTAATTTGAATAATCCGTTCGGTCATATCATGGATAACTTCCGGTCCAGTAAGTCCTTTCTCACCCGTTTCAGCCCAACACACGGGCGATCTACATTTTCTGCCATACAGTGCTTCAAAAGGTGCAGCACCTATACTTGAATGATAACTATTGTTGTAAGAGAACTCCACCAGCGGAAGGTGAGTCTCCCAATCTTTCCCAAAGTCAAGGACGCAAGCACGGAGCATATCTTCTAAGGTTTGAATCGTTCGTTCCGATTGACCATCAGTTTGTGGGTGATAGGCTGTACTCATGTCTAATCGGGTCCCCAATGCTTCCTGCATTGATTGCCATAACCGGGAAGTAAATCGAGGATCTCGATCAGAAATGATAGTCTTAGGCACACCGTGAAGCTTCACAATTTTGTCGATGTACAGCTTTGTCAATTTATCCATATTATCACTTTCCTTCATCGGAATGAAATGTGCAGATTTGGTTAACCGATCGATGACAACCCAAATCGCATCCGGTTGATTTGATCGATGAGGTAATCCCGTTACAAAATCCATGGAGATGTCCTCCCATTTCCATTCTGGGATTTTTGGCTGTTGTAGTAAACCAGAAGGCTTTTGGTACTCAATTTTGACCCTTGAGCATGTTAAGCATTTAGCCACATATCGAGCAATGTCGGCTTTCATATTCGGCCACCAATACAAACTCTTCAAATCCTGGTACATTTTATCCGATCCGGGGTGTACCGAGTATCTTGACTTGTGAGCCTCGTCCATCACGAGCTCACGGAGATTTCCAAACAATGGAATCCAGATTCTGTCATTATAGTACGTGAGTCCATCGGACTTAACTTCAGAATGGCCATCTACACCACGCAGTGCTTCAGCTGCGAAGTTTTCTGCTTTCAAAGCTTCTCGTTGGCAGTCACGGATCCGATCCGGTAATCCTGAATGTATTGTAAGTTGAAGCGCTCGTACCCGACGAGGCTTTTCGTACTCTTTTCTGCTTAGGGCATCAGCCACAACGTTGGCTTTTCCAGGATGATACTTAATAGCCAAATCATAATCGTTCAGTAATTCAACCCACCTTCTTTGCCGCATGTTGAGGTCTTTCTGATCAAAGATGTGCTGTAGACTTTTATGATCGGTGAATATTGTGCACTTTGTTCCATATAGGTAATGTCTCCAAATCTTGAGTGCATGAACAACGGCTCCCATTTCCAAATCATGCGTTGTATAATTCTTTTCAGTATCCTTTAGTTGCCTGGACCCATAGGCAATCACTTTATCTCGTTGCATCAACACGCAACCGAGTCCTTGGATTGATGCATCGCAGTAAACCACAAAATCGTCAATTCCATCGGGTAACGCAAGAATTGGAGCCGAACATAACATATCTTTAAGCGTTTGGAACGCGCGCTCTTCTTTCTCACCCCATCTGTATTGCACTCCTTTGTGCGTTAAGGCTGTTAAGGGTTGGGCCAATTGAGAGAAACCCTTAATAAACCTTCGATAATACCCGGCAAGTCCTAAAAATTGTCGGATTTCCGTTGGCGCTCTTGGGGTAGACCAGTTCTTTATAGCTTCCACCTTGGCTGGATCGACATGAATTCCTTCCTCATTAACAATGTGTCCAAGAAACTGGGCTTCGCGAATCCAAAAATCGCATTTCGAAAACTTAGCATAAAGCTGTTCCTTGCGAAGCAATTCCAAAATAAGACGCAGATGCTCATCGTGTTCTTCCTTTGACTTGGAGTAGATCAAAATATCGTCGATGAAGACTATTACAAACTTATCGAGGTACGGCTTGCACACTCGATTCATCAGATCCATAAATACGGCAGGTGCATTGGTTAGCCCAAACGGCATAACCAGGAACTCGTAGTGACCATACCGAGTTCTGAAGGCAGTCTTGGGGACATCCTCTTCACGAACACGAAGTTGGTGATAACCAGACCGTAGATCGATCTTTGAGTAGTAGCTTGAACCTTGCAATTGATCGAAGAGATCGTCGATTCGAGGAAGTGGATACCGATTCTTGATCGTAACTTTGTTAAGCTATCGGTAGTCAATGCACATGCGGAACGTTCCATCCTTCTTCTTAACAAACAGTACCGGAGCTCCCCATGGAGACGAACTTGGACGAATAAACCCCTTGTCGATTAGCTCTTGCAGTTGTGAGGAGAGTTCGTTGAGTTCACTTACAGCCAATCGGTAAGGTGCGCGTGCGATCGGAGCGGCACCTGGAGCTAAATCAATCCCAAACTCAACTTGTCGAAATGGAGGCAGACCAGGCAGATCTTCAGGAAATACGTCTTGGAAGTCGCGAACTATCGAGTAATCATCAATTTTGTGCTCGGGATGTGTTGTGTCAGTGACGTTCGCAAGAATCGCGAAGTGACCCTTACGGAGGCATTTCTGAGCTTTAAGGAATGAAATAATGCCGGTGACTGTTCCACCTTTTTCTCCTTGGACCGTTAACACTTTACCGTCTTCGAGTGGGATACGAACCACTTTTTCCTTACATAAAATTTCAGCTCGGTTTTCGGATAACCAATCCATTCCTACTATGACGTCGAAACTACCAATCGGGAAAGGCATAAGGTCAATTCCTAGGGTATGGCCCGCTAGTTCTAGCTTACAATCCTTAACTATCTGGGTCGTATCATGAAGTTTACCATTTGCTAGTTCTACCACATATTTAGCATCTAAGTCGATCGGTTTAGCGTTAATTAGTCTAGCAAATTTAGTGGAAATAAAACTTTTCTCAGCACCAGAATCAAATAAAACAGTAGCAAAGAAACCGTTCAAAATAAATTTACCATTAATCACGTTGGCGTCATTGCGAGCTTCACCCTGGCCCATGACGAAAGCTCGACCCCTACCATTTCCACCATTTCCGTTTCCACCATTTCCATTGCCATTCCCATTACCATTACCTCCGCCGTTACCATTCCCACCGTTATTTCCCTGATTGCCATTACCTTGTCTTCTTAGCTGAGGGCAGTCTCTTTTAATGTGGCCTGGAGCACCACATTCATAACAATTCCCGTTACCGTTACCCCTGGGAGCTTCATTGTTGCGGTTCTGACCATTGTTCCCATTGCCCCGATTGTTCCCGTAGTTGTTGTTTCTTCTGGGGCGGTTTTGTTGCTCGGGTAAAATTGCCCAACAATCTTTCGCTTCGTGGCCTCCCTTACCACACCTTTCACAGCTCAGACTCTTCCTACAAACACCAGCATGATGCTTCCCGCATCTGTTGCACATGGGTAGGTTACCCTTGTAGTTACTCTGACCATTTCTGCCCTGGCGGTAGTTGCCACTGTTATTCCCGGACCTCTTGCTTTGACCTTGGGAGTTATAAGACCTCCCAGTGCTGTTTCCAACACTCTGAACATTCATCGAGTTTTCAGGAGCTTCATCGTCAGCCTTTCTCTTGCCACTCAAGGCAGTCTTCTCGGTGGCTTTCGCAGGTAAAGTACCTTTCTCGACCTCTTGATCAGTAAGTTTGTGAGCCAAACGAATGGCTTGCTGCACGTTCGCAGGGTTGCTGGCAGTCACCAATCCTTTGATTTGAGGCGCGAGGCCTTCCAGATAACGCTCAATGCGTTTGAATTCAGCATCAACCATTGAGGGGCACAAGACTTCATACTCGTGATATCGTGCAGTGTACTGTTCAATCTCAGACCCAGACATCTTCAAATTCAGGAATTCACCCTCAAGCTTCTTGACTTGGTCACGTGGACAGTATTCTTCCATGATCAGCTCCTTAAACGCTGCCCATTCCATGTTGTTAGCTGCGTCGATCCCGATCATCTGGATCTCAGCGTTCCACCATGAGAGGGCAGATCCCTCGAAGGTACCAGTCGCAAACTTCACCTTGCTTTCAGCTGGGCAGTTACACATGGAGAAAACCTTTTCAGACTTCTCAATCCACCTAAGGAGTCCTACAGCTCCTTCTTCGCCGGAAAATGTCATCGGCTTGCAGTCCATGAAGGACTTGAACGTGCAGTGGTGCTGGTTTCCTGATGCATAAATAGTTCGGATTTTAAAATTAAACAGGTCATGATATAATTGCTTTGTGCCTTAACCGCATAATTGTGCGGCATATGCAGCTTGGACGGCTGCCACCGCGGCTTGCACATGTTCAGTAATCATTGCTTGCAGCTGTGCAGGCGTCATGTTTATGCCGCCCCTTCCGTTTCCTCTTCCAGACATCTTGCTGAACAGTTAAAGTAGCCAGTGTTCAGTCACAGTTATATTTTATACACATTCCATAATATGTATATTAGCCAGTTCCCGTTATCCCACTATTAGTCCAGAAAAATTTTCGTGCAAAATCGAGGCGTCGTCGAGGAACGTCGTGAGTGCTATCGTCGAAGGTCGGCTTCCCATAAAGTCACCGTCGGCGTAGTCGTCGTAGTAGAAATCAGGACGTAGCGTGTAGCGTCGTTTCGTTGTCGCTTTCCCCAGAGTAGTGCGCGTATTCGCAGTCGCATTTCGTATTCGTGTGTGAAAATTTCCTAAGGTCTTCCGTTAGACTACTTAGACACGGTCTATATATATACTTACATATATATATATACATATATCTGTACGTACTAAGCTTTTACTTACACAGCAGAGCGAGTATCCCAGGTTGGCACGTAAAAATTTTGTCCTTGGGAATTTGTTTGTTCGTTTTGTAACCAAGGTTTTCAAGTTGCAGTTTCCAAATCGTTTTCAAAAATGAGTCCAGTTCTCTGCAACTTATGGCTCTGATACCAATCTGTCACACCCCCAAAATACCACTAACGGAGTTTATACCGTTAAGGGGCGCGACTAGACCAGGATCCACAACCATAGTTACAAATACTAAACGAATCAGGGTTAGTTCAAACACAAGTTATAAATAAAGTCTCAAATACAACGCAGCGGAATAAAATATTGTCTTATAGCACTAACCACGTGCTTTACAAAGTTAACATTGTTTTAAAATTCCCAAGTTAAGTTTTGAACAGAAATAAACATCTTCTCGTGCCATGCCAACCTCCAGCGGATACTCCTTAACGATCTGCAAAAGTTTAAACCACGCAAGTGTCAACCTAACGGTTGGTGAGTTCACAGTGGGCTTGTCATGCATTGGCCCGGTCTCATGATCATAATTCGTATGAAGGTATACTTACAATGTTATTTATTTGTGAAAAGCAATGCTCGTAATTAAATCTCAGTTTGTAAATGGTTTGTCCGTGACCTACGTCATCGGGTATGTACTAGTTCCGTAAAGTTAAAGGACTCAACCGATATCGCGGGTAGCTAATCCGTTGTTCCATGCTCTAAGGAAGTTTGTACCAAAGCTGACTTATTTTGTGGGGGCCGAGCCATCCCGTACGGTGCGGACCTAGTCATCGCGGTTTTTGCCTCCCCCGTGTCCTCCCCGGGACCACGGTCAAATAGGCTGATATTGTTCCTCCGTGCACTCCCCGTGCCACGGGGCGGAGTTTGTCAAACTCCAGTAGATCTACCCAACATCCCCTCGCTTTCACAAATTAATGGCACAATTTAAGTTGAGGACTTTTAAGTTATAAGGCATCCTTAGAAAACATGTGATATCATGTGGTTCAGACTTTAACCTACACTAGCCATATTAAAACGTTTTCAGTTTTGTTTCAGAAAAATAGTTTGTTTGTAGTCCACAAGTGTTTCCCATAAAACACTTCAGTTCATCAAGTGGGTGCCGAGCATCCCGAGTTCTCTTGTTTATCGGTGAGGTGCCTAGCACTCTCGAGTTTATTCAGCATTGTTTTTCGTTGAGTTATTCGGTGTGGCCCAAACGGACTCACGGTAAACGGGTTATTGACACTCACCTTTGGTTGCACTGCTACACTTCAAGTAATCCAAATATTGTTGTTTAACGAAGACCTAGAACACGTTTAGGTCTTAAGTATTAGTTTCGTGTCTAATCTTTACTTAACGTCACTATGGCCCATAACATAGCACGTTGCAATTATGACTCGACATACCGACACACGACACCAATGGTTGATCATAAACAAGGGTTCATATGAATCAGATATCAAACATGTTTCATCATGGCATAATCATGTAAGTCATGGCATAACACTTAAGCAAATTTCACAAATTTGGTTTTTAGGTCAGGTCTTAGTTTCGCTAGCATAGTTTCGCTAGGCAGTTTCGCTAGGTGCACGGGCAGCACTTTCGCTAGGCAATGCCCGGTGACACAGTTTCGCTGGGCTAGTTTCGCCCGAAACTGCTGACGCAGTTTCGCTAGCCTAGTTTCGCAGGGAAACTGGTTTGAACTTTCGTTCAGGTATTTCGCTCGATAGTTTCGCTCGAACTGGTCTGGTCAGGTTACCCGGCGACATTATAGTTTCGCTGGTCAGTGTCGCTGGAAGGAGATATAATTTCGCTACTTAGTTTCGCCCAGAGAACACGCAGTTTCGCTGGTCGCGAAAAACATACGGATTTGCCTAAAAATCAACCTAACAGCTTCTGATCATACATGCAATTCATTATTTAGCATCCATAGGCATTTACCAACATAAATCAAGCAGCTTTAACACGTTTAACATGCATTTTAATCATCAAATCTCTAAAAACACTTCTAAACCCTAAAATGGCCAAAATTGCATAAATCATCATCATGGTTTGTTTTTAAACGTAAAGTTGCTGACTTTATGGTAGATCTAGCATCCCTAAGCATTATCTCAGAAGCATACAAGTTTTCATGAAGGTTTGAGCATACTTTATAAAGAAACACATAGAAGAAGCAAGAAAACATAGTTATGGGACTCACGGTTGGTTCTAGGATCGATAGATGAGATGAGGTGATGGTCTTGAGGCTGAGGTCTCGGTTTCTTGATGGTTTTCTCGGCCGACCAGATTCCAGAGAAGTGTATGTGTGTGTTGGTTGTGAAATGAGGCAAATGAGGCTACTAGGGTTCATTAAGTTTATTTATATCAGAGGCTAGTTTCGCTGGCAGTTTCGCTGGCCAGGCGAAACTAGCTCTGGTCTCGGGTACTTTGATCAGTCTAGCCTGCTACCGGGCGAATCTGTAGTTTCGCTCGGTAGTTTCGCTGACTACCAAATTTAGGCAATTTTCACATAATCAAGTATTTACAATTAATCATGCTATTCACAATAATAAGTCATGTATTTAAATCACATTGCACATAAAGACAATCAATGATGAGCACATAACACATATGGACGGGTTCGGTGATCAACCAAAGGTCGTGGACGTATTCGGCCTAGTTAAGCATTAGTTACTAAGTTAACACTTATAACGTAACTAACGGGTTTGTCTAATGGAAGTTAACCTTGAAATTCTCGGGTGTCACACTCCTGATGGCCTTCACTTTCTGCTTCAATTTGTTTTCAATGAGTTTGATGAAAGCTATCAGTATACCTGCAACATCACTTTTCTTTGACAAGAAAAACACCCAAGTGAAATGGGAAAAATCGTCAGTAATAACTAAACAAAATGCACATCGGTTAAGACTTAACATACTGACTGGACCAAATAGGTCCATGTGAAGCAGCTCTAAGGCGGATGAAATACTGCTGAACACCTTTGGTTTGTGTGGTCGTTTGTGCTGCTTCCCCTTAGCACAAGCCACACATTTCTCCTTGAGCACGAATTCTTTGATTGGAAGGTCTTTAACAAGTCCTCCCCTAGCAAGGCGATTCAGATTCTTCAAATTCATGTGCCCCAATCTTCTGTGCCACAACTGAGCGTGGTTCTCGGCGGTTTTAGAGAGGAGACAGGCCACCTCAGATGTGGGGGGTTTCTGCATGTTGAGTACATAGGAGTTACCATATCTTTGTGTTCTCATCAGCACCCAATCGTCAGGGAAGGAGTATCCAGGTTTAAGAATGAGACATTCTTTATTGTTGAAAAGAACTGGATACTCTCGATCACATATCTGTTAAACACTTAACAAGCTGTGTTTTAATTGCTCAACATAATTGACATCATTGAAACTGAGACAGCCATTGTGCACTATGCCTTTCTAACTGATATAACCTCCAACTACTCCGGCGAATGACACATACCCTCCATCAAATTTTTCCAAGTCTTGCAGTAGGGATAGGTCACCCGTCATATGCCTGGAACAACCACTATCAACGTACCATAGGTTGCTGACAGGCCTCCTTGGCTGTTCTTGCATACATAGGAGAAGTTAGTTAGATTTGGGTACCCAGGCCTTAAGTGGTCTGGGTGAGACAGGTCTGTCCTTGTTTGGACTGACCATGTGTTGCCTGTTCACATTTTGAGAATGAACTTCCTCTCCAACACACTGTTCGTTATTTTTTGTTGACCTTTTTACCTCTTGAAAGGACATGGAGTGCTTCTTATACACGCCGGTAGGTTTAAAGGACAAATTTACCACTTTTGGGACATTCCACCTGTCAGCATCCCCTTGATTGTTTGATCTTGTAGGCCCCAAAGGTTGTGGGTGAAAAGGTTGTTTTGAAAAGGATTTAAAAATGGATTTGAAAACAGGTTTTGGGTAAACCGGAGGTTTTGAACAAGTGTCCCGCTTTAGTCGGGAGACAGGGTTTGAAAATTCTACAACACTTGGTGCCCCAGACGGCTTAGTCAAATTCATTGATTTCTTTGAAAATGTCTTAGTTTTTTGACTAACTTTAGTTGTTGCAGGTTTTGGTTCTTGAAAATTGGGTTTGTGACTGCCAAGACATTTTTGGGTCAGTCTGGTTTTCTGTTGCTTTGGTTGAGAAACATGTTTCTTCTTCTCACCTTGTGCCTTTGGTCTAAAAGGCACACTATTCTGCACCTTTTGATTGTGAGGTGCAGATTTTTTGGTCACTGTGGGTCCCTTTGGACATGTTGGTACTCTCAGCTTGGTCTTAGCCTTTTCAGGGACAGGTTTGTTGTTTGTGCCACCATATGATTGCCCATGATTATTTTTAACATGAGTTTTGGGAAAGTAGGGTTCATATGGCCTATGTAAGCAATTTCTTGCCACATGTCCGGGATTTCCACACACATGGCAGGATTGCTTCTTTGGGTAAGCGGGAGTTTGTGAGTATATCTTGCCTGTGGATATCCATGAAGGTTTATCATTTTTATTAATCCAACAAACTTTGCCTTTGGGCCTAGCTGTTAATACATACTCCCGTTGTACCGGCACAAACTAGTCATACACTGAGTTTACCTCAGGATATGGGATAACATCACGTGGTCTGTTCACATGCACATTCTTAGTATCACAAACAGTAGCATTCACCTTCACACTATCACACACAGAGGCATTCAAATTCACACCAACATCAGAATTCATAGGTTTGGAACCAGCAACCCGTGGTTCCTTACCCTTTCTCAATATTCTCACATGTCTTAGAGGTTTAGTAACTTTATCATCACAAGCACCAAATTTAAAATTGTCACACAAAGAAGTTTTATCAAAAACATCAGACTCAGAAAATTTAAGTTTGGACCCATAAATAGGAAAACCAGTTTTATTCCAATCACATTTTTCAAAATACTCTTGACTTGAAAGACTTGAAGTTTCTGCCTATTCACTTCCATTACTGCTAACTACATCTGCACAAGAAGTAGAAGTGTTAGTGGAGTTAGAAGTAGGAGATGAGATTTTTATAGGGCATTCAGACAGTCTTTTATCTATGTCGCCTAAAGAATCTATTGTCCCCTTTGATGGTATATGTTCAGAAATCATTTCATGCATGTGGGGCATGGGGACAGTGTGAGTTGATGTTTCTTCTTTGATATCATCCCCAAAACCTAAACCAGAATTTTGTTGAACATACTTCATCCTAACATCAGAGTTATAGAAAAGAGATCTTGCTTCTAGCATTTTTGATTGAATCTTATTATTAGCATCTATTTTACTTTGAGATTTAGCAAGTTGATCTCTCAATTCTTCTACCTCTTTTGTTAGTTTCTCAACTTTTGTGTTAGCAACTCTCAACAAAACTCTAGTGTCACTTAATTGATTGTCAAGGTTTGTCACGTCAAGCTTAGCTGCTTCATACTTTTCCCTATTTACTTTCGCCATATCTTTGAAATTATTTGATTCTCTAGTGGCGCGTTCACAATTTAGGGATTCATAATGAAATTTAGATTCAAATTCTTTGTAAGCGTTAAATACTTCCACACAATGAAGACAAGAACAGTCGCATACCTGTGTGTTGCTGGATTTGGCTTCAGGCCCTGGACCAGTATTCACCATGAATGCATGTTGATTCATCTCCAGTACTTTTCTCTCTGCTTCTTCCTCAGCTAACATTGCAATGTGTGTAAGACTTAGACTGAGATCATCAACCTGAGTAGACCAATCATAGCTTTCTGGGGTGCTTTGAACAACAAGAGCTCTATCATCGGCTCCTACCTCCTTTTTCTTGACATTCTGCTTTTCATCACCTTTAACACCTCTTTCAACTTTAGGCTTGGTGCACTCTCTGGCATAGTGACCATATTCATTACAGTTGAAGCATCTCAAGTTGGCTTTGTTGAAAGATAGCTTTAACCCTTTGCCATCATTCCAAGTTTTGCTCCCAGTTCTTGACATGTACTGCTTGGCTCTCAGAGCGGACATTCCCATTTGATAAGATATGTCCATCTTTTCCAGGTCGTCTGGGTTCACCTGATTCACATCCTCATGGGACAGGTCATTTGGAAGTAAAGTACCTGCAACCAAAGCTTGACAACAACTCATTATTCCTATTCCCAAGGCAAAACTAGAGTCTTTAGCTAAGGTGTTAACATCCAATGTAACCAAGTTAGAGCCATTTGAGGAACTGGATCCACTAGCAGTCTGAGAAATAAAGGCTAGTGGACTTGATGTCAGATCAACCGTTTGAGTTGCTGGGACACTGGGCTGCGATATAAAGGCTTGATTCACTTGTTTGGTGGCTGCTCCAATTCCCTGTTTTCTTGCCCTCTTGAGTTTCTTTTCTTCATAAGCTCGAATTGTAGACATAAGAGAGCTAAGGGTTGCTGTGTTCAAATCCAGGACTCCTTCCATTACCTCCACTGTGCTATCCCAGTTGGGGGGTAAAGAGCTAATTAGCTTCTTGTTGACTTCCTTTTGAGTGTATGTCACATCAGCTTCTTTCATTGCAGTGACGATCTTGATGAACCTTTGCAATTGAGTTTCTATATTCTCACCATGAACGTAGTTGAAGTCATTGAATTGTTCTCTAAGGTTCTCTTTCCTTGACTCCCTCATATCTGAGTTTCCTTCATATGCATCAACTAGAGCATCCCACAACGTTTTAGCAGACTTGTATTCCTTGAAGGCTTCGGCAACCTCAGGTGAGAGTGCCATAGTCAATGCAGCAAGAGCCTTCCGATCCTTTTCCACCTTGTCCAAGTCAGTGTCTGACCACTCATGCTTCTCTTTGATCACATCAGGTTGTCCAGTTGTTTGAGTCTTCGGAACATAATCTCCGGCTTCAATAGATCTCATAATCTTGGGATCATTGTAGTTAGCATAATTGACGAACCTGTACTTCCAGCTCATGAAGTCCTTTCCTGAGGTCAATCTTGGTGGTCTTGTTGCGGTACCGATTTGGGCATCCATTTCCAGAGTAGATGAAGAAAGATTAGTCATATCAAATGCCATTGAAAGGGTCGAAAAGTACTTTCCGGTTGCACAAGATTTGATCGAAAAGTGGTTTTCGATCAAGCAAGGTCAGATCGAAAAGGGTTTCCGATCACTAGGGGTTGGATCGAAAAGAGGTTTCCGATCACACAGATTGGATCGAACAGGATCTTTGATCGAAAAGTCTCAACTGGGACTTTTCGATTGAGAATATCTGACGATCGAAAAGACACACAGTACTTTACGATGGGGATTTTGATCGAGAAGTCACGAGATGGGACTTCTCGATGATGAACACCCGATCGAAAAGTGTCACTTTGGCACTTTTCGATTGAAGGACAGCTGATCGAAAAGACACAAGGGTCTTTCTCGATCAAGGATGAGCAGCCGAAAAGGGTTTTTCGATCAGAGTGATTGATCGAAAAATCTTTAAAGGGTCGAAAAGTCTTCTATGCGCAATCACAAGGTCGCGAGAGCTTCTGATTTCGATTTTAAACCTGCAAATAGATGTCTGACTTGTGCAAAACGCTGAAAATCACAAAAAAACACTCAAACTGTTAGCTATAAAAAAAAACCCGAATCCGATATCGCGAGAGCCTCGAAACTTGCGTTTCTTGGCTCTGATACCAATTGTAAGGATCAAATCAACCCTCACGCGATATCTAAGCTTATCAATCTCGTGCGGAATCCGAGATTGACAAGTGATTCAAGTAACAACCAAAGAAACGGTATTGCAAATATAATAAAACGATTAAAAGAAAGACAAACCGAGAGTAAAGCTTGATTACGAGTTGATTACCACACACAATAATCACGAATTCACAATATGAATTCGTGAAAACACCTTTAACCGAGAAAACCCTTCACAACTCTATGGAATCAACAATCCTAAAAACCTAAACTAGCTCCCTTTATATAGGAAACTATAATCTTGTAAAACAAGTAACAAAATTCGGCCTACATGGCCTATAGACAACCGGATCTTAAGTCCATCAACCAACCCACAAACTAATTAACCCAATTACAATTAACACTAGCCCAAAAGATTTCTAATGCAAAAGCCTCAATAAATTTATGGTCTCTACACAAACAATCGTTAATGGTACACAAGCGATTAATGACTAGCGACAAGCGACAAACGAATACAACATATAGATTCAACACACATTACATATCAAGAATACACATGCACAACATGGAATCGCATAGTAATGTAGTTAGAATAATGATTAAAGATTTTGGAATAAGATACAATGTTGCACCCCAAATAATGAAAACGAAAACGGGGCTATGATTACTCACCTGGTAGCAAAGCAAAAAGCGAAAAGATCACGAACGCGAGGAACGGAGCTAACCCTGAAGAAAACCTAACGATTCGAAAGACCGAATAATTGACTAAAACAATCGAAATTTGATTTAAATAATTAATTGGGGAATTTTTTATCTATTTATTATTTAATATTACCAAAAGACCCGTTCGTGAACAAAATACCACTTTTGACAACTATTCAATGTTTATGGTTAAAATTACAATTTTATAAACTTAGGGGCCCATTATGTCAATTTAACAAAGTCATGAGAATATAAATTTCCAGAATTTAAGATTCAATTTATAATTATTGAAAAGTTAATTCAAAACAGAAAATTTCACATCTTTATTCTATTTACACTTTTTACCCTTAACTTTCAAAAATTACATAAATGGCCCAAAAGTTACAAAAGTGTACATCAGTCAAACTTAAACTTATCCAAACCTTATTATATGTTCAATAGTACCTCAAAAACATGTTGGTATGTTCCGTTTATTTAAAAAGTACCAAAAAGAGCAAGTTATGCGTGAAAACACTTACTTTAACGGGTCAAAACGCGTGTCTTTTAGGTTTTTGATAAAAATCTAATTTTGATAGTTTGTAAACATTATAATATACTTATAAGACTTATCAAAATAGATTAGAACCATTGATTACATGTATTGGTGATTTTTAGTAGCTTTCCCCAATTAAAACGCGTAGGAAAAGGTTGACCTTTAATATAAACGAGTTTTGGTCAAAACGAGCAATGGGGTATTAAAATACATATAAAAACAAGAAAATACTATGAAGAAACTTACATGTGAAAGTCAAAGGAGGTTGGTCAATTCAGAAGGTCAAACTGTTGGACCTTTGACTTTTGAAAACTTGATCGAGGAGGCTTAGCACGAAATTGAAGGTTGCAGAAGGTTGTGTGGGGTTTATTATGATCATAACAACTAATATTTATAGGGTGGAGGGTCGGATTAGGGTTTTATGAGCATAAAGACAAGTCTTGGAGAAAAAGTTTAGGAATCAAGTATAGAAATGATCTAAATTGATTATGTAAATCAGTTTAATCGTGGCATTTTCTTCCAGAACAAGATAGGTAATTTTAAGACGAAACCACAGGCGAAAACGAGGCCTAAAACGGGTTTGAAACGAGAAAGTTATGGGCAAAACAAGTTCAGCCCGTAGGCTTAGTCGCGATCCGCTAATCAGATCACTGGTATACACTATAAATAAGCCAGCCGGATAAAAAGCACCAACGTAGTGTTGGTCCAGTGGTTAGGGCGCTGAAGCTGGAGTTGAAGGTCCCTGGTTCGATTCCGGCTAGAAGCATTTATTTTTTTTTCTTCTTCATTCATTCTTTTTTTTTCTTCTTTTCGCTCTAACTTTTTCGTTTCTTATCGCAATAAGCTAAGATTTGAAACATAAGTTCATGAGACTCATTAGAGCATGACGGGATTAAAGAAATATAAGTTTTGCAATTTACAAGCCTTCCGGTTATGACGTTTTGCGAACTGAAACGCGAATTTATCGAAATTATCGTTTTAACTCTAAATGACCCCAAATTTTACGAGGAGCTACATTAGTCATATAAAAACATCATGTAGTATAAAAATATGATTTTTGAGACTCATGAGTCGTCCGTTTAATACTGAAGTTGCACGAAAACCGAAAAATCGTTTTACTTGCGTTCTACGCATATTGTTTGTCTAAAAATCAAACGATTAATTCATTTAACTTGGAAAATGATCATGAGCATTTAAAATCATCATTTGAACTTGTAAGCTAATAAGTGTATGAAATGAATCCCGAACGCGCATTTAATTGCGCAATAAATTTATTCATTTGCTTGAAAACAATCCTAATTATTTAACCATCTTATTAACGTAAAAATGATTTTTAGATTATGAAAAACAGTGCCAAAAGTTTAATCCCATGGTTGAAATGTTTTGATCGACTTCCCATCCGGACGGTGAACTTGAAACGGGTCAGGTTTTGCTAACGGGTCGGAGGCGAATGTTACACTATGAGGTTGCTTGATCTAGATTAATGGATGTATGATAGTGTATAAAGTTGTAAACTTCATGTTCAAATGCATGTGAATTATATTATAAAAATTATTTACATGAAAATATGGTGAAAATGACCTATTAGGTCAAGATGGCATTCATGCATGTGTTAGGTATCTATGACAGGGCTTGAAATATGTAAATGAATGATCTTTGTGACTTACATGAGATGAAGATGATGTATAATCATGGAATTAGCCTACATGTGGTAAATATTATTATCGTAAAATAAATAATTATGAGAATACATGTGTCTGACCATAAGGTTACTAGATTATGTGTTTGCATGTCATTGGTCAAACTTGTTATGGATTATACGAGCGTACAAGTCCTAAGTCTCCTACCTCGGTGGGAATGACAAGACTTTGTGCGATTGCCTTGTCGATTGTAGATCGTATACGCGGGATGATGTCGGAAGCAATTGAGACACGTTATGTTTATCACAGTAAAATGTGTTGTATGTGTGATACGTGTTAGGTTAAGTATAGAAAACCTAAATTCACCAATGTGTATTCGAGTCCACTTGTCTGTTTTCTGCGCATTGTTGGGACGGCTGGTCAAACTTAGTCAACACTCATAGAAAAGTTATTTATGTTGATACATTGTTATACTATGAACTCGTGTAAACCATTATTTACATTTGAGATATACAGAAAAAACCCTTTTAATGAATTGCTATCTTCCAATTTGATTTACTTTCTGAAACTTGTTTAAATCAAATTGTACCAATATTGTTAAAGAGCCCCTCATGGGACCCAACAATTGGTATCAGAGTAGATTGAATAATCAATATTCAAAGACCATATTCTTTAACACTTTCTCCTTAACATTATCTCAAAAAATTTCTTCAAGCTGGAACAATGGAAAATCACTTGGCTCATTGGCAAAACCCCCTATGCTTGCTAGGGAGGAATATCCACAGTGGTAAATCAGATTACCAACTTCCTAAAGGAAGTTGATAGCTCCATGTTGGAAAGCATAGCCAAGGGACCCCATTGTCCCATAGTCGACATTCCTGATATAAAGGAAACTGAAACCTCAGTCGGTGTTCCCACTCGCACTATCCCCAAAGAAAGAAAATGATGGATTGAAGAGGACAAGACCAAAGATATTAATCAGGACAGAGCCAAGACAATCCTTATTATGGCTCTTCCCATGAGATATTATGTGAAGTTGACTACAATACCTCAGCTAAGGGCATATGGGATGCCCTTGAGAAACTCTTTGATGGGGGGATCAAATGAAAAGGAACAAAAGAACTAAAGCACCGAACGAATATGAATCTTTCAAGTCACTCCCAAGTGAGTCACTCTTAAACATCTACAATCGTTTTGCCGCAATAATTAACAATCTGAGATAGTTTAATGTTTCTAAATCTAATGAGGAAACAAACATTAACTTTATCAAAAGCCTTCCTCATGAATTGAGAAGTCTAACCATGACTCTTCAATCAACTTTGGATTTAGAAGAAAAAAATCTAAATGATCTCTTCTGTATTTTAGACTCTTAAGAGTCTAAAAGATTGGACATCTCAAAATCCAAAGTTGATTCACCGGCTCTTTACTCTGAAAGGAGGAAAAGAAACACTAAACAAGAGCAAACCCACTCAAAGAGAAAAGAATTAAGTGACTTAGAAAAAGAAAATTCAAGAAATGATATAGAAAACGAGTCATTTGAAAAATCACTAGCATTACTGACCAAACAGTTTGGAAGATTCAAAAAGAATCCATCCTGGTCAACAAGAAACAATTTCTCAAAAAATGAAGAAAGCAAAAAACAAACATCTGAGTATAATAAACCTGAAGTTGACAAGAGTGAGATAAAGTGCTTCACATGTGGAATAATGGGCCACTATGCCTCAGAATGCAAGAATAAGAAACCCAAAGATGCAGCATACTATAAAAGTAAGTATGAACAGACCATGTAGAAAGAAAAGGCATTAGCTGAGGTTGAGAACTAGGACTCAGAGTCATCATCAGATAAAGAATGCCATTCCAACAGATGTTTCATGACCAATGATGAATCTTTCTCAACTTATCTCTCTGGAACCTCACATGGAAAACAAGTAAGTTCCTCTCACACGGATCAAATCTATCAATTCAATTACATGTCAATAAATTACAAAGTTCTTCAAGAAAACTCTGAGAGAAACAAACTTTTAAATGAAAAAAGTTTAAAACTTTTGAAGAAGAAATTAGCTCTCTCCTATCTGAACTTCATCAACTAAAAGGGGATAGAGAAAAAGAATTGTTAAGATTAAGACAACTAGAAACACAAAACTTGAGCAACAAAGCCAAAATTAATCACTATGAGACTGAACGTGCAACTTTATATCAAAGGTTTCAGAAGGAAAAAAAAAATTAAACGGTCTCATAAATGCTCATGATCAACTTGAAAATATGAAAAACACACCAAGGAATTATGGTTAAGGGATCGGGTACGTACAAGGGACAAAAAACTCCAAGACTGTCTTTGTACAAAGTAGCAGTCAAAATGAATCACAACTGGATAACTATGCCAAAAACAAAAGTCCAGTTTCTGAAACTCCAATTAACACTCAGTCCAACCCTGATGACTCTAACAAAACCATATCTGAGTCAACCAGCTCCTCAAGTCGAAATTTTGAAAGTTTCGGAGAGAGTACCATATACAAGCACTGCATGTGTAATGAAATGGTAAAACTGATTAGAAACACTACAACATAAAACAAATGTACTCTGCAAAAATAAAAAGAAAAAAGGAAACCACTGAAACAATAAACAAAAAACCCAAAAACAAATGGGTTCCAAAAACCAAATAAAGACTCTTTCAAAAGTTGAACAGATATTTTTCAGAATTTCTGAAGAATATCTGTACCAACTAAAGGACTCCCATCCCTGCACATATATATGGGGAGTCTTTTATTTTTCTTTCTCTCTTCGTAACATGTTTCTTACTAATATTTTTTTCTCTTTCTTTCTTCTAATATCAATAATTGATCTCAAAAGACACTTGTCAGTTTCTGAATCTCTCTTAAAAATCTAACTTTATCTTCCTGATAAGAAATGATTCCCATTAAATCACATACTTAAATGACAATAGGCATCTCAGGAAACAAATCTTTGTGAGCTAATAATAACTCTAAAATAGGAGAATGATGAAAATAAAGAGTTGATTCCCTCTCACAAACCATCCCAACTACCTCCATCAGAGGCCTAAGCAGCCAACAAAACCCAAAAGTCTTACTGCCAAATATCCAGAACTCTGAACTTTTTCCGATTACAAAGAGATTGATATCACTATCAACTCATAAAATTTCACATACAAACAAAACCAATCTTCATTCAAATCTTCATCAGAAGATGGATTTTCGAGCTCTGTTAGAAAGACAAGCCTTCCAAATCCCACTTCACTAAACTCACAACCTTTGTCTTCATACTTCTAACCATCAACAAACCTTTACCGGAATGATAAGGTTCTTGCATACTTGTGCTATTGGTTTTGCACTCACTCAAAACACTCCCTTCAGATAGGAATTTCTAAGGGAATTCTAGGTCAATGCAAAATCTGAACCGAACCTACCTGGAAGCCCAATAAGAACTCGAGTGAACCACCTCTCCTTTAAAGTTACTGAGGCCTCCATTCGTTCTGCTCTCAATCTAACTGACAGAAATGGAGCCATTCACTTCAACAAGGCCCGAGTCATTGAAACTTTCATTGTCATTGGGTATAATGGAGATCTTTTCGAAGAACAGGCCAGCAGATTCCACCTTCACCCCATCTGGCAATTTTTCTTCTCTCAAATCCAACTCTTCTTCTCCTCCCGGGTTAATAAGCATCATCTTGCTGACCTTGATACCTAAATGGTCATGCATGCTCTAATTCACGGACGGGACATGAACTTCTCTCACTATCTTCTACAGCACATGAAAAACAACTACTACCTCCTTATAGAAGAGAGAGTTATTCTATATCCTCGTTTCGTGACAAGCATAATTTGCCAGGCCAAGCAATGGGAAGGAATTCCTCGCAACTATCACAGCCAACTCTTACCCTCTCAAAGGTATCTTGGTCTTCATATCACTAGACTTCCAAATGATATAATAGAGGAAGAAGATGAGGGCCTGAGACCTATCTCTCATAGCAATATTCCTCTCCAGTTTAAAGCCAGAGCACACCCTCCAGTGCCCACCAGAATTATCCTACCTTGTACCTGTAGAACTACATGCAGCCACTTAAACTTAATGTTTAAATAAGTTCTGTACTAGGTATCGTTTTTGTAAAATTGTTGAAATAGAATCTTTTAGGGATGTTGTAAGAAAAAATCAAAATTGTGAACATATACACTGCCGAAAAAAATTATGTGCCTTTTCACTAAGGAACTAGTCATAGAGAATCACTCCAGAAATTCCGAAGTAATTCTGTACAGAAGCTACAATGCTAGTATGAAAAAAAGGGAAAGGAAAAACCTTTTGACGCATTCTCTCACACTCACACACACAAAAAAAAAGGTGCTGAAGAAATGGAAAGAAGGATGAAAAAGGGAACAATAATTTCCATTGTGGATGTTGAAGAACACATTTGATCTCTGTTGAAAATTTTTCTTCTTCACCTCAAAATTTGGGATAAAAAATAATCCTTCATCAAGATCATTAGTAATCCCAAACGACAATGAAGATGTTAAAAGCTCCCAATGAATAGGAACGGTAACTTTTTCAGTTACGAGGAAAATCAATGATCCAACGGATATCCGTTTCACCACCCAGTCAATCCAATCTGTGAAAAAGAGCCGTTAAAACCCTAGAATCTCTCTCTAACCATAAAATCCTCACTCACTCCCCAAATCAAACACCATCCCTAAAATCATCATCCTCACCAAGCAAAGCATCTCTTCAATCAAAATGGCCTCATCTTCTTAAAACTCCCCATTAAGAACCTTCAACTCGACCAAAACAATATGTGAGCAACTCTAAATCCACTGGCTTACTCCAATGATGTACAAATCATCATTGAAGCACTAAGATATTCACCTCTCATGACTGCTCTCACTGAAGATGAAGAAATTAACAAAGAGATCCGTATGAATGTCTGTTCAACCATAAAAGTAAAAACTAAAACTGTGAACAAGAAGGTATAGAATGAAGCACTCATTGAAAACAAAGATCGATCCATAACAATTCTATAGTTTTCATAAGAAGACTTCAGACAAGTCGTTGATCTCAAAACACCAGAAGATCCTGCACAAAC
Organism: Deinandra increscens subsp. villosa; assembly: GCA_039602395.1. NCBI lineage: Eukaryota > Viridiplantae > Streptophyta > Magnoliopsida > Asterales > Asteraceae > Deinandra > Deinandra increscens. The sequence goes on along the minus strand of JBCNJP010000010.1, from coordinate 25,307,729 downwards.
CCCAAATAAAACAGGAAATTCTCAAAATCATCGATTCTTTGAACAAAGGGACAAGTTTTACCACACTCTCAGGAATAAATATCAATCAACTGGAGAGAAGATGGAAGCTGATGATGCACACTCTCATCTACAGTGTAACTGCAAAAGTTGGATCATCAGATCAAGCTAGTGAATCAGCATACTCCATAATGGTTGCTCTAATCCTAAATAAAAGAGTAGATTATGGAGCTATACTCTAGAGGAATCTGGTGAAAAGAACTGAAGACAAACACAAGGAAAAGAAGGAAACTGCTCACATTCCGCTTATTAGATTCCTTTCTTTACTCATCTTCAAAAAGTCTCATGAAGAATCATTAGCTATGAGAGGAGCTAAGCACAACTCAATCATTCTGAAAATTTTGAAGAAATTTAAATCAGGTACAATCCATTCTATATCCTCTGTACCTTCTTCATTGCTATCAAGTATACCAGATGAATCCCCAGTTCCTATAAAGTACAAAGAAGGAATAGAACTACAAAAACATAACTCATCTGAGCCAGAACAACAACTCCCCATACACAGCCTACAAACATCCCATTTTTCTGAATCAGTCAATCTGAACAAAAATTCACCAAACTCTCCCAAATCCAACTCCTCTATCCCGACCTACAAAGATTTCCACTTCAGTCCACCAAACTCTCCACCTCGCATCCATATTCCTGAAATAACCACTAAGCCTAGCCTGTTTAATGACTCTGAAAGTCATCAACAAGCACCAACAAGTGGAGACTCAAGAGTCAAGCAAACTTGGAAGAAATCCACAGGGATTGCTTCCCTAATGATTCTACACACGAATCTTTTGAAAAGAATATTCAAACAACGCATAAGTCTGAATCCTCAAATATGAAGACAATGAATGTGGAAGACCTAGGATCACCAGATATCTCTGGTTCTCTAGGCACTAACAAAATTCACAACAGAGAATTTGTTAGTCAAACAGCTGGACATGTGTTGTCCACTGGTGTGTTAGAAGGAGAAAGATCATCTGTTGATCCCTCTCCAAGCTTACCCAGTATCCTACTCAAAACTGATCTCTTAAATTTTTCTCAAACAATCCTAGAGAAAATATTTAACTTCAAAGGAGATCAGAAAATTGACCTTCATGAACTAGGAAAAATCAATTCCTCAAACTCAGAAAAGCTCATGGAGGTGGAAAGAAATACAGCTCAAAACACCAATCAACTAACTACTCTAGCATATGAGCTGAAAACTTGGAAAGAAGAACTCATAGAAGAGGCCAATAAGATTTCAGAGGACATCAACAAAAGACTCCAAAATCTGCCATCTGTAGACACAAGTGGTGATGAATCAATGATCAAAAACTTGTCTACATAACTAATAAACAAGAAAATGACTCTTGAAGATGTGGGCAGAAATCAAGCAAAGGAGGCACAAGAGGTAAAAAAGTTGGTCAAAAGCAACCTGACAAGAAATCAAATGACTTCAGTAAATCTAGAAATCTAACAGTCTTTTTAAGAAGATCAGTTGAGAAAAATAGAAAGAGTGTGGAAACAAAAAATAAAAGGAACAGATGAGAAAGGAAAGCTAACCACAATCCATGTTCAACCTCTAACAAAGAAGACAAGGCTTCAAAGTAATGACCTAAGTAAACAAGAAGAGGAGGAAGAAAAACTTAAAAGGAAAAATTCAAAGAAATGCAGACCTCCATCTCAAGCTTATGAAAGTATGCCTCCTCCTCCACCTCCTTCTTCCCCTAAATCACCAACAAAAACAACAAAGAAAACAAATGCTTCTCAACCCCTATCCATCGGAACAACAAAGAAAAACCCATCCAAGCAGAATCAAATGCAATCATCTTCATTAGCTGGATCTTTCATATCCGGATCCGCCTTTGAAGATGATTACACTGAAAAACAGAACATGAAAAAAAGAAATTTGGGAAGAAGTTAGAGAGGTGCAAGAGAACCAACTCAAAAGGGAAGAGGACAAACCTATAATGAGTCCTCTCTCAAGAAAAGCTTTTGACAGGACCACCGGAATACCAGTTGAGGAAGACCCAAACTACACAATTGTCACACAACCCTCCGTCGCCCCCTTCCAGGTGCGGGGGAGGGTGTGGGACCGGATGTTCGTATCAGTCCCGAGGCACCAGCTAAATAACAAAATAAACAATCATACAAAATGGACATCCAGTCCTCACAGTGAAACCCTAGGCCGACTCTGACTGAGGATGCACAGAGCACCTCTTAGCCGACCTAATAGAATCGATAGCCACCGGATATGACCCAGGACTGAACAAACAAGAGATACATTATTACAAGAAAAACATAGTCATAACAGGTCTTCGGAAACAAACATCATTCGTTTATTATACAGAGCCCTATCCATAGTGACAACAACCATCAGAATATCCCAAGGTCAGATTAGGTCTACACCTACACTTGCTTACCTGCAACATAAGTCAATCACAAAGTCAACAACATACGTTGGTGGTGAGTCGTAACTACCTTCATCACATTAACAGTTTTCAACACATACAGATTATAAATTTATCATGCCGCACCCAAGGTCAACACTCAGATACTCTACGGGCACGTTGCGCGTTTCCGTACACCCTCTATGAGTAGTTTTTAAGTTCAACATATAAGTACATATTCCCCCTAGTAACTTAATACTAGAGGATCCGGGTAAATATGGATCGTTCAACTATATCGGCCGCTATAATCCCTTATATGTCTAGTGGTCTCAACCTTAATGATCAGAAAGTCTCTAATGACCCACACAGGGCATTCTGACTCACAGTGTTCGACAAGATAAGCATAAGAGATATAACAGATACATCAGAACAGGAATGTGATCTCAAACAGTTAACTACTAAAGGAAGTCAAAGGACTCACTGTAATGAAGTCAAATACAGGGTTCAATATAGTCTGCAATCCAAGATTCACTAGAATATCCTCTCTTCGGTTTCTAGCAACCTATCAGAATTATCATGTATATATTTGTCATATACAAGGCTAACATGTCCATGAACCATCTCAGGTTCAAAGTACTAAGAAGTACAATCACTAGATCAACCGGCTAAGTTTTTGGTTCACTTAAAAAATGACCAATTATTCTGTTATATTCCTTCAGAGGCGTACCGCCTGGAATTGATCATTTCTGGGCGGTACGCGTCAAATGGTAGACCGAGTTCCTGAGTTCAGATTCGGGCGTACCGCACTGATTAATATACTTCTGGGTGGTACGCTGTAATCTAATATTCTGATTACTGTCTTTCGTTTTCAGGGCGTACCGCTCTGCATGTACCCAACTTGGGCGGTACGCCCCAATCTGGCCCGGCTATTTTGTCTTTTAGTGCATTTTTACATTTTGTCGTTTTTGGGCCAGAATTGTTTGAGGGATCAGTAGTATACCATAATGGGGTTTGATCAGTGATTTACATATAGTTTACATCCTTGATTTGAGTCATGACTTTAGTTCCCGAGCTTTTCATTAATGGTAAATTTCATCAATTCAACTCCCGATTCACATAAGTATTATTAGGGACAGAACTCTTGTGACTCAATAACTTATTTCCACATTAGAATCACTGATTAAGTCTGGGTTTGTTCATCCATTCATTAAATGTTTCCAATTATAGGAAAAATCAACATGCATGCATAGAAGGGTTGTACCTTGTGGAGGAATCCTTGTACAAGTGAGCTTTTCTGATTTCCTTGTTCTCTCAAGTCCTCAATCCAACTTCCAGGAGCAAATCTTTGATTACATGCATGATCCATAACCATTTTATGAGTGTATGGTCTTAAAGAAAACCCTAAATCACATTCTTAAGCAAAAATCAAGACATCCTTACCTTGATTACTCTTGTATTAGTGATCAACCAAAGGTCGTGGACGTATTCGGCCTAGTTAAGTATTAGTTACTATGTTAACACTTATAACGTAACTAACGGAGATTGTCTAACGGAAGTTAACCTTGGAATTCTCGGATGTCACACAATTCCTACCCTCTTTGATCCTTCCAAATAGCATAAGTAGAGCTGCATTCATGAGGGTTAAGGCTTAGAATGAGGTTTACTTCAAGTATCCATGTTGGTCCAGAAACAACAATCGTTCACGATATTATCTAATCTAAACGTGCGGAATCCGTTTAGATTAGTGATTCAAGATAAGAGATGAGAAGAAATCAAAGAATACGAAGAATAAACGTTAAAAACTTGAACTTTGCACATAAGATGAACTTGTCAGGTACAACTCAGAAATCTTAAACAAACTTCTCTCTCCAGTTTATGATTACGATCGTAAACTCCCTTGATTTCTCTCTCTAAAATTGTAATCTCCAAAGTTCCAAATGAGGAGGTCTAGTGGGGTATATATAGTCCCCCATTGGGTTTACTATTGGGCCCCTTGTGGAACATAAACCCAATAGTAAACCCAACCCCAACCATAAACTAGCCTAAATACAATAACCAAACCAGCCTATGATTCTAATGAAACCTACTAAGCCTAGCCCAACTTATTTAATATTGCAAGCCTCATAATCTAGCCTCTACAATCTTCCCCCAGGCTTGTGATATTAAATGTCTTCGATCTTTGAAAATCTTCTTCTTGACTGGCTGGCATAGATGTTGATGAAGATTCTTTCCGCAGAAATCTTCAATGTTCATGACGGGCACTTGGGACTTCCTTTTGATCAGCATCAGCTCGAACTTCTTGAGATGAACAAGTTAATGAGATGGAGGATTCTCATTGACTTGCTTCTTTTGAAAGAACTGGTTCTTGCTGAATCTTCGGTAACTGTCTTGAATCTACAAACATTAGAGGGTAAAAATGAACTTGAAACCCCTAACTTTGAAGAACTTGATTGTTGATCTTGGATCTTCATGATCTCTAACTGCTCTCTGCATCATTTTCTTCATGAAAGATCGACTTGAAATCTTCAGCTTCCCCTAAACATGTGAACATCTTCTTTGAAGCTCTTTTGAAGCTTTTGGAAACTTGTAAAGGCACCAACAACTCCCCCTGTATAGTTGCTTTTCAGATGGAAGTCTTGTCCGGCTGGTTCTTTAACTTTGAGTAGCAGCAGCATCTTTCTATCATCAACCTGTCTGACACACATTTGAAAAAATATACTCCACCAGACATTTGATGACCGTTCTTCGGGTTAAAAGGTAATTAACATTGTAAAAACCCAATTATCATTTGTTCATTGATTATAATATGTATTATAACCATAAACCCGAGTTAATTATCATCTATTCCCCTGAGATAATACATCTTATCTTTGGGTTCCCTTCAGATACTATGTATCATGGAAGTCTTTTCATTAGATAATAAGTATCATCCTCGAGTTCCCTTCGGATAATACTTATTATCCCGTCTCCTTCCCCTAAAAATTTGTCAAGATCTGTAGGGGGGCATACTGTCATGCATCAAAACCCATGAAAACACATTTTGACTTCTCAAATTAACCTGGCCAAGACGTAAACACAACCAAAAAGAACTTAAAGACTCACACACGAAAGATAAAAATAAGCAAATACTTACCAATATCAAACATGAGAAAGTTTACAAGGGATCAAACCGTATGAATCTGACTGAGGAACCCTTTTCAGCTTCAGTTACTCGACTAGTCCAGGTGATTACTGGTATGTTTGTCCACTTTAAACTCAGACCCATTCAAACTCAACCAAATGCATCATGCTTAAAAGATTACTAATTACCAGCATGTTTAATCGTCCCCACACCCAATTGTACATAGAAAAACCTACCGAACCTCAGAGTCTATTGAGGATTCACAAACCCCCAACTTGAGGAACCATGCAACACCGTTATGACTACCACTTATTTCATTAATCATCAGTCGGTGATCAGGTCGGCCGAATAAGCACGCAAAGAAGACCAAACTGAATGATTATTTTTCATTTTCTTTTCTTTTTCATTTCTTTTTCATTTCTTTTTCATTTCTTTTTCATTTCTTTTTCATTTCTTTTTCTTTTCTTTTCTTTTCATTATGTGGTGTAGTCATGACAACAGAAACATGGCGTGTGAGAGAGTGAATACTAGGTATAATTACCACTCTCAACCCTTTTTTGCTGGGACTCAGTTTTTTAAACCATGCAAACTTAGATGAGAAACTAAACATATATATTTTTTAAGTTCATTGCACTTACATTGGTGGTCATAAGATTAGGTCGAGCCTACCGAGCATATCACCATGAAGCTTGCTTTTCACTTCCCCTTTACACGTGTCAGTCATCTCCAATCCGACCATATTTCACTTCCCATAGCTTTCTTAGAAACAAAACACAAACAATTAAAAATTGAAAAGCACACTATTTTTTAGGGGTCAACTTTTTCTTCATCTTTACATTTCTTCCCCCTTGCTTTTTGATTTTTAATGTCACAACTTTTGTGAACATCATTCATTTTTTATATAATAATAACACACACACACACAAACAGAACAAATAAAGACACACACAGCAGGCCAAGCTAACCTTCAAAGTATTGATTTGAATATTTTTTAGAAAAAATGAGTTTTATAGCATGCATACCTCATTATTTATTTTTATTTTAATTGAACAACCAAGCACCAACTGAAAGTTTTAAGGAATTTGGTTTAACACAAACAACCTTTACCGCTTCATCAAACAAAAACCAAGTAAAGAACAGTACCTTTCATGCTGAATTTGACATTTTATCTCTCAAGGAAACATATCCTCCATAAAAAATTGCTTGTCATGACATGAAGATACGTCTCCTAAACTGTGCCTGGAACAATCACTTATCAACAAACAAATTAATAATAAAAATGTTAGTGATAATCCTCCTTGACTGTTCCTGCACATAGTGAGAGATTAGTTAGCCAATGGTACCCAGGCCATTGTTTTTCTGGGTACACCTGAGGAATCAATAAAAGATACTTCTTGTAAGAACATCCCCTTTGAGAGATCAGGAAGTTGGGATGGAGCTGCCTTGATTTTTGGTTTCCAAGTTCCAGGTGATTTAACATTTGTTTTAGTCACTTTTGGAGTTGTGACTTTAGGTATTTCAACCTTTTTCATTTTAGAATCATTTTTCAAAACAGTTTTAGTTACCTTGGGAGGGGTAACTTTGGGTTTTTTAGACTTTGGTTGTTTTGAAAACGGTTTCTTTACTTGTTTTTGGAAATTTTTGTAACTTAGAAAGCTGTTATTTTGATTTATAGATTTTCGTTCAGCTTTGGCAGCGCCCCAATGTTGATCAGAGGGTTTAACCTTAGGAGTAACAGTATTCCTTGCCTTAGGTGTCTGCACCATCATCGACTTAGACTTTACAGACTCCTGAGATGAAACCCTTTGACTTTTCGGATAATAGGGTTCATAGGGGCGATAAAGACAGTTTCTAGCAATATGACCAGCAATGCCACAATTAAAGCAAGTCTGCTTCTTTAGATAGAAGTCAGACGTGTACCCATTTGTTTTTGGTGGCTGATATGGAGCTGGTTTGCCTTGTGTCTGCTTCTTTGCTTTGTCTGTAGCTTCAGATTTGACTTTCTGCTGGTTCCTCGAAGCCTGTGTTGAACTTGTCTTTACTGTCTTTGTGCTTCCTTGATTCTTTGACGTTGAAGCACCATTCTTGCAATTACAATGGCAACTGCATGATCCAACTGAAGAGATGGGAGACACAGCTACTCCCTTGAGTTTTTCATTCTTCACTCCAGCTGTTAGTTTCATACTCGGATGCTTGATGGTGATCTTTGGCCTCTCAACTTCAGCTTTACTTTTTACTCCATCAGTTATTCCCTTGAACTTGGAGGAGAAGGATGGTAAGTCATATCCAACATCTAGTTCTTGGTCAAACATTGATCCAGATGTCATAAAGATCTTCCCCTCAAGCCGTGTCATTAAGATCACATTTTCCCTTTTGACTTCGTCAATTACTTTGAAGTATGGGTTTCAATTTTAGGGTATGGTTTCAACTCTATCCCAGTATCATCAGACTTATAATTATGACACCTGTCATATTTCTTACACTCAGCATCATTGTCTGATATATCCTCTACTTTCCTTTCACCATAAGTCATGTTTGCTTCATTATCAATTTCTTCTTAAGTCAATTGTGTAGTTCCAAATAAGATACTAGTAATAGGAGGAGCAGCTTCTTTATAATCAGACTTAGTTCGTTCAACTTGATCCTCACTAAGAAGTATTCTTATAATGTCTCTGGGAACTGGTGGAGGAATAATGTTGTTTGCAGATAGAGACGTATCAGACTTTTCTGACCCAAACCCAGTTTTATCTTTCGCAACTTGACCAGTTACAACAGCATGTGACAATTCCTTTCCAGCATCTAGCATTCGCTGATTTCTCTCCTGATTGCAATCATATTTGACATGCAGCTCATCAAATTCTTGCTGCAGTTCAGTTAATTTCTGTGTCAGCTCAGATATCTCAATCCGAGCCCGATCATATAAAATAGTCTTCTCCGTAGCTAGCTTTTGATATTTCTCAATGTCTAGTTTTTGGGCTTTTACTTTCTCCTCACTCTTTTCCCACCTACCTTTAAATGAACTCCTAGAACATTGCATATCAAAAAGTTCAATTTCAGCATTTTTCCAGAGTTGTCTTAAGCGAAGAATTAATCGAGCACAAGTAGGATTGGGGCATATCTTAGTTTCATCAACTTCAGCTGCGAAAGCATCCTTGTTCTCAACCATATTCTTTTCTTCAACCACTGAACTCATTTTCTTTCTTTAGATATGCAACTTCTTGAAATTTAGAAAAAATCAGCAAAAACGGCAAAACCGGCAAAAGTACTATTTAAGGAATAGTGTCAAAAACTTAAAACGCAAAAACGGAGGCCTTCGGAGTGGAATTTGGGGGTCCAAACGAGCTCCCCTGGATGTTAGTCAGGGGTAATTCTGGGGCTCGTTGTCACGAACGTCGTGTTAAAATTTGAGCTTCTAACTCCAAACGAGTCAAAAGTTATGTCTGTTTCCATGAAAGTGTGAAATAGTGACTTTTTGCCGCAAACTAGTTTCTGATCGTAAACCCTGTTCCCGATCGTAAACACCACTTCTGGTCGTAAACTAGATTCCGATCGTAAACAGTGATCGTAAACACCCCCGAGTCGTACCCAAACGTAAACTCCAATAGTAAACTCAGTTTATGATTGTAACCTCCTCCTGGTAGTAAACTCAGTTTATGATCGTAAACACCATGGATCTTAAACCTTCAAATCTTGATCATAAACCTTCAAATCTTCAAGCCTTGATCATAAACCTTCAAATCTTCAAGCCTTGATCATAAACCTTCAAATCTTCAAGCCTTGATCATAAACCTTCAAATCTTCAAGCCTTGATCATAAACCTTCAAATCTTCAAGCCTTGATCATAAACCTTCAAATCTTCAAGCTCTATCATAAACTTTTAAATCTTCAAGCCTTGATCATAAACCTTCAAATCTTCAAGCCTTGATCATAAACCTTCAAATCTTCAAGCCTTGATCACAAACCTTCAAATCTTCAAGCCTTGATCATAAACCGTCAAATCTTCAAGCCAAACTCAAGAAAACCGACAGAAACTCTTGAATCAATATCGTGAGAACCGCGAAACACTCGTTTCTTGGCTCTAATACCAATTGTTGGTCCAGAAACAACAATAGTTCACGATATTATCTAATCTAAACGTGCAGAATCCGTTTAGATTAGTGATTCAAGATAAGAGATGGGAAGAAATCAAAGAATACGATGAATAAACGTTAAAAACCTGAACTCTGCACACAAGATGAACTTGTCGGGTACAACTCAGAAATCGTGAACAAGCTTCTCTCTCTAGTTTACGATTACGATCGTAAACTCCCTTGATTTCTTTCTCTAAAATCGTAATCTCCAAAGTTCCAAATAAGGAGGTCTAGTGGGGTATATATAGTCCCCCATTGGGTTTACTATTGGGCCCCTTGTGGATCGTAAACCCAATAGTAAACCCAACCCCAACCATAAACTAACCTAAATACAATAACCAAACTAGCCTATGATTCTAATGAAACCTACTAAGCCCAGCCCAACTTATTTAATATTGCAAGCCTCATAATCTAGCCTCTACAATCCATGTGATTAATGAATAGAAGGATTGAAGGAATGCTTACTCTTGATGATTGCTCTTCCCTTTAGCTCCAATTACTTGAATTTAGTGGGAACAGAGGTCTGGAGCAGCAACTCAGAGCCCTTGGTCGGACATATGCAGAGAATCACAAGTGTACAATGGCAATAAAGGCCAAATTCCTAGTTTTTAACGAACTGGAATTGAGGCGTACCACCCCAAAATATAATATTTGGGGCGTACCGCCCGGATTTTAAGATTCGGGTATGCGGGGATCCGATGGGTGCCGCAACCCGACCCTTTTATCAAACGGACTGTGTACCGCCTGGGATTTCCCAATCCTAGGCGTACCGCCTCAAATTGTTTTCCAGGAACTTTTGAATATTTTCCTTTAAAAATTCCAGCTCGGATTATGGTTTAGACATAAGGGTTACATTCTCTCCCCTTAAAGGAATTCCGTCCCGGAATTCGTTAGGCGCTAATTGAATAATTGGTGGTATCTTCTCCTCATGTCTACTTTAGATTCCCACGTATATTCGGGACCGCGTCTAGCATCCCACTTGACTTTCACCATTGGAATCCTTTTCTTGCGTAACTTCTTTGTGATCCGTTCCACTATTTCAATGGGCTGTTCTGTGAAATTCAGCTTTTTATTAATTTTGATTTCTTTTAACGGAACCGCGAGAGCTTCATCCACCATACATTTCCGTAGATTCGATACGTGAAACACGTTGTGAACTCCGCTAAGTTCTTCGGGCAATTCTAGATGATAAGCCACTTCTCCGACTCTCGATATTATCTTGTAAGGTCCGATATATCGTGGACTCATTTTTCTTCTCTTGCCAAATCGAATTATACCTTTCCAGGGTGATATTTTCAAATCACCATGTCTTCTTCTGCAAACTCAAGCAGTCTCCGACGTCGATCTGCGTAACTCTTTTGTCGGTCCTTAGCGGTTTTAAGCCTTTTACGGATCTCCCTAATCTTCTCAGTAGTTTCCATGATCAGCTCAGGTCCTGTAAGTTGACCTTCTCCTACTTCAGACCAACACACCGGTGTTCGACATTTTCTGCCATATAATGCTTCAAATGGTGCCATTTGAATACTGGTATGGTAGCTATTATTATATGAAAACTCGACTTGTGGAAGATGATCATCCAAGCTACCACCAAATTCTATAACACAAGATCTTAGCATATCCTCTAGTTTTTGAATCGTTCTCTCACTCTGCCCATCAGTTTGGGGATGATAAGCTGCGCTAAACTTTAGCTTGGTCCCCATTGCTTCTTGAAAACTTCGCCAAAAGTGAGAGGTGAATCTGCGATCTCTATCAGAGATTATGGACCTTGGCACTCCATGCTTTGATATGATCTCGTTTACAAACAGCTTTGACAGTTGCTTTCCATTATAAGTTTCAGCCATTAGTAAGATGGGAGCAGATTTTGTCAAACGGGTGGCATCGTTTCCGCTTCTTGTCTTTGGAAGCTTTGTCACGAATTCCATAGTAATTTCTTCCCACTTCCATTCGGGGAGTTCTATTTGCTGAAGACAACCAACAGGCTTCTGATGCTCAGCCTTTACTTGCAAGCAAGTTGGACATTTTTCTACATAGGCGGCAATTGCCTTTTTCATTCCCGGCCACCAATAATTAGCCCTCAAATTCTGATACATTTTGTCACCTCCTGGATGAAGCATATATTTAGACTTGTGAGCTTCTCGAAGAATTACATCACGTAAACCTCCTTCTTTAGGCACCCATATACGTCTGCCTAATCTGAGGATGCCATCTGCTTCCTTTGTTAATTGCCTTACTATAGTCATCATCTCATCTCGTTCGACATTTGAGTCAGCCATCTGTTTCTTTTGTGCTTTAATGATTTCTCCAATTAAATTCACGTTTACGTCTAATCTTAGGGCTCGAACTCGTAGTGGTTTAACTCTTTCCTTTCTGCTTAGCGCATCTACCACCACATTGGCTTTACCTGGGTGGTATTTAATCTCGCAATCATAATCACTCAGCACCTCCATCCAACGTCTTTGTCGCATATTTAACTCTTTTTGACTGAATAAATGCTGTAAGCTTTTGTGATCGGAGAATATCACAAATTTTGTTCCATACAAGTAGTGTCTCCAAATTTTAAGAGCAAAGACTATTGCTCCTAATTCCAAGTCGTGAGTGGTGTAGTTCTTTTCATGCTTTTTGAGTTGTCTGGACGCGTATGCGATTACCTTATCTTTCTGCATCAAGACACATCCGAGTCCATTGATAGAGGCATCACAATAAACCACAAAGTTTTTAGTACCCTCTCGTAATGGAAGTATAGGAGCGGAGCTTAGTTTCTGTTTAAGTAGCTCAAGAGCATTGGTATGCTTAGGTTTCCAATCAAACTTCACATTTTTCTGGGTAAGGGAAGTCAGAGGTGTGGCTATTTTTGAGAAATCCTGAATAAACCTTCGATAATAACCAGCTAGTCCTAAGAAAGTCGGATTTCGGTAGGACTCTTTGGTTGCTCCCATTTAACAATAGCTTCCACTTTTGCTGGGTCTACTTGAATTCCGGCTTCGCTGACGATGTGACCCAGAAATTGCACCTCTCTTAACCAAAAGTCACACTTAGAAAATTTCGCGTAGAGTTTCTCGGATCGCAATAACTCTAATATCTTTTTCAAATGTTCACCATGCTCTTCTCGAGTGCGAGAGTAAATCAATATGTCATCAATAAACACAATAACAAATTTGTTGAGATATGGTTTGCATGCTCGATTCATTAAATCCATGAATATTGCTGGCGCATTAGTTAATCCAAAAGGCATTATTGTAAATTCATAGTGGCCATACCTTGTTTTGAACGTCGTTTGTAACACCTCGCATAAAACCAGGTCAACCCCGTTACTTTGACTTTAATTAGCAATAATTAATACGTGCCTAATTGTTATTATATGTTAATTGTGTGGTTAACTATATATATATATTAGTATATATATATATTGTTGCAATCTTAGAAAAATTCCCGAGTTTGTAGCCCCATTGACCAAACTATTTGAAATTCAAGAAAATCCATTTAGTGATATATGGAATTTTAATGACAAGAAATCTATATAAAAGTTTAACTTTTTATATATTAGCTAACATCGTCACGACGTTCTAGTCACGACAAAAACTTTTAAAAAAAATTATTTTCTCTTCGAGGTTATTCAAGACTTGTATTCCCGAAACACTTTGTCAGGATACTTTCTCCAAATTGTCAACCAATTGTCCCGTAATCGAACCAAAAGTGTCGTATTGGGCCTTGTAAGCCCAACAGTCACAAACGAACTCCGTTCGTCACCAAACTTTACCCGAACACTCGTAATAACATTTCGAACGTTCCGACACTTTTCGTTTTCCCGTAACCCGCCCCGTTTACCGGCCCATTAACCGGCCCACTACCCAAAACCTTTCCCCCCTTGCGGCCCGTTAACCCAACCCGTTAACCCAGCCCGCACCCCCGGCCCAATTGCGACCCCAGCCCAGCCCGCGCCCAGCCCGCCCGACCCGCCCAGCCCGCTGACCCGGCCCGATCGCCTCTCGGCCCAACACCAAAATCGGCCCACATCCCTTTTGGATCTCGGCCCAACTCCCTAGCCCAAATCAATTATGTTTTAACCCAAACATTTTATAAATGTTAGCCCACTAAATTTTATAAAAACTAAAAATTAGTATTTAATCTCCAAACTTTTTATAAACACTAATCCTTTATATTTAAGTCAACCCGTGGACTTTTATAAATTTAAAAACCTCAAAACTCTCTAACTAGTGATCTAGACTTAACCCTTTTATAAAAACCCTTGAACTTTTATAAAAATCATTTATAAAAGTTGTCATCTTTTTATAAAAACTTGAGAATCACCTACAACTTATTTATCTTGATTATTTTTAATCAAAAATAGGTTGAGTGTGTTAGTAATCAAAGATGGATTAACCATGGGTTATTACACAAATTTTTGAGTATATATAGAACACTTGGGTTGCCATTTTCCTTGCACCACTCTTAATCACAAGAGAATTCTCCTCCTCCCCTCACCCCAAAAATCCGGCCACCGCCCCTCCTCCTTGGGCCGCCGCCGGCCACCCACCTCCGGCCACCACCGCCGCCGTCCGAAGCCTCCCAAGGCCGCCGATCACTTCCCCCTCTCCTCCTCTCTTCACGGTTCAAACCCAACCCCATTGTGAGTCTTTTTAACCCACTTTTTCCTTATGATCTTCACCCAATATCACCAACAAGTCTTGATGTGAAAAACCTATCTTTTCTTTTTCTATTTTATGCAAGACACTTGGTCCTTCAAGAGTCTAGACCAACCATTCTTCTTCTAACCCTCTAATCACCAACACTTGGGTGGAATAATACAAGTGACTTGATCTAACAAGTCTTGGTGTTCTTAGGAACTTAAAATAGCCATTACTTGGGACCTTGCATTTGAGAAATCTTATGAAAGTATCATGCAAGGATCTAGATCATTTTAACCAACAAATCTTTACATTATGTTAAATACTTGTTATTTACATTCCTTGCATTTACATTTATGTCATTTATATTATTTTGTCCTAACAACCAAGTTGTTAGTTGATTTGTTCAAATTCTTGAACATAAAGGTCCTAGCACTTTGCTAGTAGATTTATTTACATTACTTATGTTTACATTTGTTTACTTTATGTTAACAACTAACTAGAAACCTTTAACATGGACAAAGGACTTGAAGATCTAGTATAAACATAATGTTATAAAACTCATAAAACATAACTAGCAAATAACTTGGTAAAATACATGGAACTTTTGTAAGCAAAGGGCATTTTTGTAGAATCTAAAGTTCTTGAAAAGTTATAAACAAAGTTATGTCACAAACTTATAAAAATGTCACATTTTATAAAAAGAAAGTCACCAAAGACCAAGACTTGATGTGTTGGTGAATTTAATTCACCAAAACACAAAAATAGTTTGTTTATTTTTACTAAATCTAGTAAAAAAATACATTTAATAACCTTCTCATTAATAACAATCATTTGGACTTAAATGCTTAGATTTTTATACTTAAAATGACTAGTCATAAATGTTCAAACTTTCCCTAAAAAGACTAGTTATAAACTAGATGATTTTTATAAGTTATAACATGTTTTAAGACATAAAAATCATGGGAATACGTCCACGGATCAGATCTGATCCCGTCGACATTTTACAAAACATTTTCGAGTTTCTAGATGAACCAAAGTGATCTAAACGTTGAAACGTCGCTTAGGGAGAAAACCGGGATCAAAACGGTTAACTACGCGACTAGAAAACGTAGTTTTGGTGACGTTATTTAAGAACCGACCAAGAAAATATATCTAAACTTATAAACGACTTTAGGGAATAATATTAAGAAAATCTTAAACTTGTATAAAGTCCAAATGCGTTAAAAACTATTCTACAAACTTAAACCGGTGACTACGATCTCTAAAAATTATAAATAAATATTTTGTCTTAAAATATTTATGGAACTTTCCAAATAATCGTTTTAACTTGAGAAGTTATTGTTTACAATTATTAAACGTCATCAAATTTTTATTAATTTAAACCACGACGTTAAACGTTTTCGACAAACTAATAATTATATTTGCACATATAATTATTCTCCCAAAAACATCCATACACTTTTATTTTATTAAAAGTTGACCAATTTAACCATCCAATGACTTGTGTATTTATAAAATTCTTTTATAAATTATTTGGCTTAATACAAAGACTTGTATTAACTTATGATCTATATAATTTATTATTTTTCTAAATAATAAATCTTTATCTAGTATTTTTGCCCAAATACTTATATATTTATTTGAACAATAAATATTAACCGGATGGACTTTTCCTAAATATACAAACGTGATATTATTATCAAGACTTGACCGGTGTCGTTGGGTGACGGAAACGTTACTCAATGATCAAAGACCTTATACATGCAACTTGTTTATTTATACTTATTAGGACGTTACGTGCTTTCGTCCGGACTTTCCATTTCACGTGCATTATCATTTCACCTTGCTTGAGGTGAGTCTCACGGCCCCTTTTCCTTTAACTGTTTTAATACTTTGGGGGAGAAATCATGAATCAAAACTGTTTTATACTTGATATATCGGTCGGACTGTATCTTGCCGTATGATTAAATGTTCTTTACTTACCCTACAAATGAGTACATTTCGTTACATAACGAATTGTCACAAATCCCACTATTAATTGAATTTGATTAGTTTTGTTCGAAATGGTAACTAGTGAATAGATCTATTTGGGTTAACAACCCTACTTGATTGGTAGCTCCAATCCCGACGTGCGCATTTGTCGAGTAGTACACGTCAGTTATATTTGTTCCATTACAGTATCTTTAGGGAAGATGCTATGAGTGGGTAAATCTGTTAGTTTCAAATTCAAAGTTCATTGTTAATCATTACATCACGGTGACCATCATTTATCTTGTATGCTTTAAATCTTTTACAAAACTGTTTGTAGAGTCTTAAACCTGTGAACTCACCAACTTTATGTTGACCCTTTTAAGCTCATGATTTCTCAGGTAACTAGATGACGAACGCGGTGCAAACGGGTATTCTACACTCTATCGGACCTCTTGCTCACGATGGAATCATAGCCCCTTTATCATTTATCAACTATTTTAAGTGTTTTAAGTATTTCATTTCAAAGACATATTTCTATTAGTACGGTTTGTAAGACAAAGTCATTATCACCACATTTTCCGCTGCAATCTAAATGACGTATTGTTATCTTTATTATATTTGCAAATTGTTCTAAGTATCCACGACTATGATTTCATGACGTCACACGCCTCCGTTCTCGAAAGTTCAGGGTGTGACATCGTTCTCGGAGCGTCTTCTTCACGAACTCTGACTTGATGATACCCCGATCTCAAATCGATTTTTGAGAAATAACTAGCCCCTTGCAATTGATCAAACAAGTCATCAATTCTAGGCAAAGGGTATTTATTTTTGATGGTTACACGATTAAGGTCATGATAATCAATGCACATCTGCATCGTGCTATACTTCAGTTTCACAAAAAGAACCGGCGCTCCCCAAGGTGAAGAGCTGGGTTTAATGAAACCTTTATCGAGAAGTTCCTGAAGTTGACTCTTTAATTCTTTCATTTCTAAAGGTGCGAGTCAGTATGGTGCTTTTGCTATCGGAGATGTTACAGGTTCAAGCTCGATTTGAAACTCCACTTGTCGTTTCGGAGGCAATTCTGGTAGTTCATCTGGAAACACATCAGGATATTCTGAGACTATAGGTACCTCTTCCAGTTTCCTTTCTCGAGGTACCTCGACCAGATTTGCTAAGTAAGCTTGATCTCCTTTGCGAATACACTTTCCTGTATTCAGTCTGGATATTATCCTCATTGGTTTTGTTTGTCTATCTCCAATGATTGTATATATTTTTTCATCTGGCGGCCACTCCAAAACTTTTTCAGCACAACGAATCTTTGCCTGATATCGTGTGAGCCAATCCATTCCGAGCACGATGTCGAATTCACTTATGTCCATAGGGAGGAGTTCTAGATCGAAGGTGGTGTTTTCATGTTCTAAACGACAATCTCTAATTACTTTGGAGATACTAATCTATTGGCCATTAGCAGTTTCTACAATATAGGGTGTATCACACTTATGTGTCGTACATTTTAGCCTAGGTACACAGGCAGAGGATATAAAACTCCTATTAGCACCAGAATCAAATAGAATGTTAACAATCATATTATTAACAGAAAACATACCGGAGATCACGTCGTCATTCACACGTGCCTCTTCGGCGGTCATGATGTAGAGTCGGGGTTTACCTTTTGAAGTTCCAGTGCCTTTGTTCTTATCATCTTTTCAGTTCTTCCTTTGCGGATATTCCAGGCATCTATGTCCCTTCTCTTTGCAATAGAAGCAGACCACTTATGATCTGCACAGCTGATGCGTGTATCCCGTCTTTCCACAATTTTTACAATTATCTGTCTGTGACCTCTTGAAATCCCTATCATCATTTCTCCTTCCTTGGTCGTTTCTTCCAAATTTACCTCTCCTATTATCCCGCCCTTTATCACTGAACTTCCTCTTATTCCCAGAGGTATCCACTTTAATTCCCACTGTTTTGATCCACTCATTGGCCAAAGTACCCGTCAAACTTATAGCAGATGCCAAGGTACTAGGACGTGCAGATCTCACGTCTGCCCTTAATTCGGGGATTAATCCCCATACAAACCTTCTGATCTTGGATGTTTCTAATCCTGCCATGTGGGGTACCAGATTCAACAACTCATTAAATTTATTGATGTAAGTCATGTAATCAGTTCCATTCATTCTCAGATTAATGAACTCATTCTCTAGTTTCTCTGCTTCATTTTCTGGAATGAATTTTTCCATGACCATTGTGCGAAAAGCTCTCCAACTCATGCGATAAGCATTCTTCTTCCCAAGTCATTTTAACTCCACCTTCCACCAGTTCAATGCCGCTCCCTTAAAGGATTGGAATGCAAACTTCACCATATCCTTGGTAGCACAATCACTAATATCTAAGGCTGCTTCAGTTTCTTCCAACCAGTTCAGGGCATCAGTGGCCCCCTTATCTCCTCTGAATATACTGGGTTTACAAGCCATGTATTTCTTATAAGAACATCCTCTCTTCTTCTTCTTTTTTGACTTACGTTCTTTACTCCTTGACCTTTTCCTGGAGCCTTTCGGACGACCTTCATGATCAGGTCTGTGACTCTGACGGGTTCTGCTCCTACTGTGAGTTGATGAGTCAGTTCTAGACTCAGCTGTTTGCGATCGAGATCTTGCAGACCCTTTTGATTTAGAAATAGCAGTTTTGCTTCTTGGCGATTCGCTGGATCTCTCTGAACCAACATGCGTCTTTCCTTGCCTTTTCTCCTTAGCGACCAACGAAGGCAACGCCTTTGAAATTCCCTGAGCTATGAGCTCCTGGAGTCTTTCTTCCTGCTCCTTTTGTCTCAGTTGTTCAGACGTGAGAGGTTCTCCCATTTTACTGTGAACGGAGTGATCATCACGATCATCTTCCTCATCTTAATCATCTTGACGAGTTTTGCTCGTTCCTGCTTTCGACATTTTGCTGAACGCAATACTAGATTGACAGATTAACATACATTTGATTTAGTTGACAAGTATTTGTAATCAGAGTTTATATTCCTTTGCACATTCTAGTGCCATAAGGAACGTGTTCATAACAGTGTTGTTGCACTATTTTGGGCTTTCCGGATCACCATCTTGTGGTTACCGACATATTTTACCATGTTATGACTATGATCAGAGTGAAATCACATACACACAAGTCCTTAGGGGTGGTCTAATGAACCAAACCTCCTAAAAATCACTATGTATCCTGACTTAACATTCCTATAATACTCAATTGTTATTGATAACAACAAACAAACACTTATTCCATAATGATAACATAGACGACTTAGCGGTTCAACCGCTTTACAACACCAAGCACACACACATTCAAACCATACTCAAACAAAGTTTCACAAAAGGACATACAATACATAACATACTTATTTATTGGACACGACACACGAGACTTCTGCCATCACAGTTCATGCTAATCTCCTTGTTTCTAATCCTTGCGTCTCCCAAATGATGTCAGATGCTTGATGTGGGATGACATCTTCTTAGCTTCTTCTGCCATTTTCTTTTCCTTCTTCAACTGTTTATCTAGTCTTTTGGCCAAAGCCTTATTTTCTTCTCTAAGAGCGTTGATTACCGGGGAGTTAGGTCCTGAATGATCCGCATACGGGGTTGGGGCAAAAACTGGGCCTGGTCCTAAAAAAGATGATCTTGGTAGATCCCGATATGATCCATATGGAGCATATGGGTAGGCAGAAGGTTGAAAAGGCACATAGGACTGCTGCATAGGTGGAGAAGTCGAGTACTGATATGGTTGTGGCGGATAAAACGATGGCTATGGTGGATAATACGTCATACCTGTGGCATATGGTTCCTGAACAGGAGTTGGATACATGATAGGCTGTTGATAGATGGATTGCTGCTGAAATGAAGAATCTGATGGTAGGCAGGTGGCTGCTGATATGCAGATGGTGGTTGACTGTTAGACCTTAGTAACTAGGGAAAACTGTAACGTTCAGACACGGGTTGACTTCTCTGGCCCTGCATCATTGCAGCTACATATGGGTCTCTAAAATCATTTGCCAAAGCTGCGATAGGATCCTGTATTGGAACATCCACAAAATTCCCCATTTGAGGAAAAGTTGCAATGGGATCATGTTGCATAGGAACCGATTCCTCGGGTCCTTCTTCAACATCTACTGCATAAGCTAGGGAGGCATACACATGCTAGGAGTGATGTTCTGAGTGATAGCTTACCATGTGACCTGCTGATACTGCAATTACTACCTATTGTACGGGAATGGTCTCGTCACCAACTTCTTTAGGCTCCTCCTCAGGGTCTTCTTGGTCCGTCCTTACATAGCGAGCATTCCATTTCGAGGGTGTAATGTGAATGGTATGACTTGGGCGCACCGACATCCTGGGTTTGGTACTCCTTTTCTTAGGAGGCTTAGGTATGTCAGTAGTCGACGCTGCTGGTGAGGGAGTCTTCTTTTGAGTAGGCGCGGTAAAGTACCCTGAAAAATCAGGACTCATCGGTGGTATGGGTTGACTTGGTCCACCTTCCTCTTTCTTTTTCTTGCTACTTTTGCTGCTTCCACTGTTCTTGCTGCCAGATTTTGAAGATTTTGCAAAGTTCCACATTTTTCACAGAGGTACCTACGAATAAAGTTTTAATATATAGTAATATATATATATATATATATATATATATATATATATATATATTTATACCAACATTTCCGTGCATTCCTGAAATCTTCTTTAACTTATTTCATGCTAAAATTTCACCCAATGATTTCACTAGTGTATACATAAAATAACCATCAGTATCCACGTGTCTATTAGACTCATCATATCATGGGGTACCTGTGGGTAATAATGACAGCGTGCACTTTCTGCAATTGTTACCGACCTTACATCGTGCTATGAGTAATCTAATATACAAGTTTCAACTTAGGTTAACTCTTAACACGGAAGATCATCAGCATCAATGTGTCTATTAGGGTTCACCGAGTCTTAGTGCACCTGTGGGTAGGAATGGCAGTTTACAAGGTTGAAACTTCTACCGACCTTACACTAAACCTCGATTACATCTAACATACCAATTTTCAGCCTAGATCACAAATTGGTTCATGCAATACTTAGAGGTCCAACTAGGTACAAGCTTAGGGGCTCTAAGAACTCCTAATTTGCTGGAACCTTTGGCTCTGATACCAACCTGTCACACCCCCCTCCGCCGCCCCCTTCCAGGTGCAGGGGAGGGTATGGGACCGGCTGTCTGTATCAATCCCGAGGCACCAACTAAATAACAAAATAAACAATCATACAAAACAGACATCCAGTCCTCATAATGAAACCCTAGGCCGACTCTGACTGAGGATGCACAGAGCACCTCTTAGCCGACCTAATAGAATCGATAGCCACCGGATATGACCCAGGACTGAACAAACAAGAGATACATTATTACAAGGAAAACATAGTCATAACAGGTCTTCAGAAACAAACATCATTCGTTTATTATACAGAGCCTTATCCATAGTGACAACAACCATCAGAATATCCCAAGTTCAGATTAGGTCCACACCTACACTTGCTTACCTGCAACATAAGTCAATCACAAAGTCAACAACATACGTTGTTGGTGAGTCATAACTACCATCATCACATTAATAGTTTTCAACACATACAGATTATGAATTTATCATGCGGCACCCAAGGTCAACACTCAGATACTCTACGAGCACGTTGCGCGTATCCGTACGCCCTCTACGAGTAGTTTTTAAGTTCAACATATAAGTACATATTCCCCCTAGTAACTTAATACTAGAGGATCCGGGTAAATACGGATCGTTCAACTATATCGGCCGCTATAATCCCTTATATGTCTAGTGGTCTCAACCTTAATGACCAGAAAGTCTCTAATGACCCACACAGGGCATTCTGACTCACAGTGTTCGACAAGATAAGCATAACAGATATAACGGATACATCAGAATAGGAATGTGATCTCAAACAGTTAACTACTAAAGGAAGTCAGAGGACTCACTGTAATGAAGTCAGATACAGGGTTCAATATAGTCTGCAATCCAAGATTCACTAGAATATCCTATCTTCAGTTTCTAGCAACCTATCAGAATTATCATGTATATATTTGTCATATACAAGGCTAACATGTCCATGAACCATCTCAGGTTCAAAGTACTAAGAAGTACAATCACTAGATCAACCGGCTAAGTTTTTGGTTCACTTAAAAAATGACCTATTATTCTGTTATTTTCCTTCAGAGGCGTACCGCCTGGAATTGATCATTTATGGGCGGTACGCGTCAAATGGTAGACCGAGTTCCTGAGTTCAGATTCGGGCGTACCGCGCTGATTAATATACTTCTGGGTGGTACGCTGTAATCTAATATTCTGATTACTGTCTTTAGTTTTCAGGGCGTACCGCTCTGCATGTACCCAACTTGGGCGGTACGCCCCAATCTGGCCTGGCTATTTTGTCTTTTAGTGCATTTTTACATTTTGTCGTTTTTGGGCCAGAATTGTTTGAGGGATCAGTAGTATACCATAATGGGGTTTGATCAGTGATTTACATATAGTTTACATCCTTGATTTGAGTCATGACTTTAGTTCCCCGAGCTTTTCATTAATGGTAAATTTCATCAATTCAACTCCCGATTCACATAAGTATTATTAGGGACAGAACTCTTGTGACTCAATAACTTATTTCCACATTAGAATCACTGATTAAGTCTGGGTTTGTTCATCCATTCATTAAATGTTTCCAATTATAGGAAAAATCAACATGCATGCATAGAAGGGTTGTACCTTGTGGAGTAATCCTTGTACAACCGAGCTATTTTGATTTCCTTGTTCTCTCAAGTGCTCAATCCAACTTCCAGGAGCAAATCTTTGATTACATGCATGATCCATAACCATTTTATGAGTGTATGGTCTTAAAGAAAACCCTAAATCACATTCTTCAGCAAAAATCAAGACATCCATACCTTGATTACCCTTGTATTCACTTCCTACCCTCTTTGATCCTTCGAAATAGCATAAGTACAGCTACATTCATGAGGGTTAAGGCTTAGAATGAGGTTTACTTCAAGTATCCGTGTGATTAATGAAGAGAAGGATTGAAGGAATGCTTACCCTTGATTATTGCTCTTCCCTTTAGCTCCAATTACTTGAATTTTTTGGGAACAGAGGTCTGGAGCAGCAACTCAGAGCTCTTAGCCGGACATATGCAGAGAATGACAAGTGTACAACAGCTATAAAGGCCAAATTCCTAAGTTTTAACGAACTGGAATTGAGGCGTACAGCCCCAAAATATAACATTTGGGGCGTACCCTCGGATATTAAGATTCAGGTATGCGGGGATCCGATGGGTGCCGCAACCCAACCCTTTTATCAAACGGGTTGCGTACCGTCTGGGATTTCCCAATCCTAGGCGTACCACCTCAAATTGTTTTCCAGGGATTTTTGAATATTTTCCTTTTAAAAATTCCAGCTCGGATTAGGGCTTAGACATAAGGGTTACAACAATGCCTATGATTACTGAGTTCATACAGATCAAAGCCCAATCAATACCAAGACACCTACGAGTAGATCACTTCAACTGGTACAGAGTCAAAACATATGATGGAAGCATCAAGGAATTCACTAATAAAGATCTATAGCAATTCAACCCAATACTGTTGGTGTCATTTATAAGGTACTTTTCAAATCAACCCTCAAAAACAGAAAGGGTAAGTACTGCTTTATACCAAGGAATTAAAGCTGTAAAAAGGATGTTCAAAAGACAAGCACAGGTGGATGTTGAATTAGCAAAAGAATCTGAAATCTCTTTACTGTTTTTAACAAAGCCAAATGAGAATATCCCTCCTAAAGTCTCATAGAGAGGATCCAGAACAACATTTCTCGGCCAAATCCCTTGTATATGCTTTAGTGATCACTCTGAAGAAAGAAGGTACTCAGGCTGAAAGAAAAACAGAATATACAAATCAGGCCTTAGAATTCTTCTTGTTTATTTTAAAGAAATGTAAGACAAACAACAGCAGAACCAAGGAAGTCATCAAAGCAGAAATTGAAGCCTTGATAAAAGAAAGAACAGTCTTCAAAACCCTACTGGAAGAATGCACTAAAGACTACAGATTTGAAATTAACTCACTCACCGGTAGGATAAAAATCAGAAAAAGACTTGTAAAATCTAGATGGTAGGCAATAATTCTTCTTAATTTTGTAAAAAGATCAATGAGAATGATCTATGCATCTTGTATTTTCTCTTTTTGTTTATTTTCTTCAAATACTTAGGGGGGGATTGTTAGAACACAATGCAAATGTAACACAAAACAATCAAGTATTAGAAGAAAAGATAATATATATCCTCAATAGGGAAAGGATATGAAAGTCTGTACGAATTAAAGAATTCTGTATGATTTCTGTATTCATACAGAACTACTCCGGAAATTCCAAAGTAGTTCTATACAGACCAAATTCTATAGAGATCCTCATTTCTGTAGAAGGCTTCTAATGGGAAGCATTAATAGTCTTTAAAGAAGAGTCCTGAAGGAGTTCTGGACTATCAGAAGATAAAGATTACGAGAAGAACAAATTCTGCCTTTGTGTGAAGAATAAGAAAATTGAACACCAACTTGCCATTTATCACGAAAACAGTTGAAGACAGTTGAAAAAGAGATAAATTGAATATCCTTAATTTATCTCTATATACTCTGACACACTCCAAATTCAACCGACCTCAACCACCTTATCCAATGCAACTTGCCACATCTTCCAATAAATAGCAAGCTAACCTCACCAAACAAAGCAAGACAACAAGCATACAATTCAATATCTTCTCAAAGCAATTACAACTTACTCCCATAGAAAAGTTATTTCTGTTGATACATTGTTATACTATAAACTCATGTAAACCATTATTTACATTTGAGATATACAGAAAAAACCTTTTTTTATGAATTGTTATCTTCCAAATTGTTTTACTTTCCGCAACTTGTTTATCTTGTTTAAATCAAATTGTACCAACATTTTTAATGAGCCCCTCACGGGACCCAACATATATACATATATGTAGCGGCAGAAATGAATTTGACGTTGGGTAAGCAGAATGTAGGATAGTCATCCCGCAAAACTTCAGTAAGAAATTTAAATGATCACAAGGTTGTAAGGTGCTCTAGAAAATTTTTTAATAAGTTGACTAGATGCTTGAAAAGAATGAAGTTGGGTAGGGGACCTCAAGTGTATGCATGGATTACATGCTACATGGCGTGTTTCCAAATAAGAATAGTCAAGATGAAATGTATCAAAACGTAAGAGTACGCTAATAACCGACGGATATAAGTAACAAGTAGGACGTGTGTTTGCAAAATCTCACACAAGATTGTATAGTGGTATAAGAATAGTGGTTGGCCTAATATGTGCCATAAGAAACCAAAATTAGTTGTGAACCATCGTGTGGGCCTAGAGTGACATCATATGAAAGATTACCTATGTGTATCATGGGTTGATAGTTATTGCACCGGAGCTTGACATAGAGTTCTCAACTAAGAGTTATGCGATTTATTACCTTAGTGGAAGAAATGTAAGGAGGTGCTTACTATCGATCATATAGAAGAATGATTAAAGCGAGGCTAGAGAAGAGGTATTAGTGAATACAAGAACGTAGATATGAGTAGTGTTGATGCATGATTCTTGGTCGTCATGTGAAGTATCAACTGCAAGATAAAAGCTACAAGATTGTGCTTGTCCAAACTGACACGAACTGCTAGTTCGGATGCACTTGAACTTGTCCTAACTGGTAGTTCGGATGATCGTGTGTTTACACATTTATATTCAACTATAAATAGCCTTATCTTGTATAGAATTAAAATTTCTTATCCACTCTAATGTGTGAAAGTGTGTGTGTACTCTATGTGGTCTGATAATACAAATATCATTTGTATTTACATTTCGTGTTTTCTTTCACACTCATTTAACATGGATTTCTATACGACCGAGTAGACGATCCACCGCTCACACAATTTCAAGTGGTATCAGAGCATTCGGTTCTTTCTACTAGTCTAGAAATTTGTGTTTTTCAGTTTTTCAAGTCAAAAAGTGGGGGTTTTTGAAAATTCTACTCGTTTTTGTGTTCATTTGATCATCTCGAGTGTGATTCGTGAACAATCTTCTCCTAAATTGTTCCTACTGAGTTTATCTGACTTATTATTGAAAATCTTGTTCGAAAACACTGAAATTCGTGAATTTTGAGTCGAAAATGGTTTGGTTAGTCTATGTTCAGGCGAGATCTGTTTGTTCTAGAAAATAACCGCTCCGAAGTCACGGTTCGGCTGAGTCGGTCTAGTTCGGTCAAACGAAGTGAGAGTTCGGCTAGGTTCGTCTGTGTTCATTCATCCAAAGTTCCAGTTCGGATTATTCTGATTCGTTTCTAGTTTGGATACTATTCCAGTTTGGATCGAGTTCGGTTAGTTTGTTTCTGATCCATTTGAGTTCGGATACATTTTGGTTTGGATCACATTTCGTTTACATGAAGTCAGGGTTCAGATAACTTTGTTTGAGTTCAGGTTTGGGTGAACAGTAATCAGATTCGTTCAAAATGTCGGATATTCAAGCATTTGCTGCATCTCAAAAACTGATGCAAGCTATAATGCAAACTATGATGAACTATGATAATGAAATTGGAACAATACATATATCCTAAGGATGCATCTGGAGAGCCGATTCTTCAAGGGAAATTCACTTCTGAACAAAAGAAAGCATATCAAGCTGAGAAAAAAGTGTTCCAAATTACTAGATAAAGTCACAAGCTTGATAAAAGAAAACAAGTTGTTGACAAGGAATGTAGAAATCTATAGAGGAAAAGTGGATAAAGTTACATAAGAAGTGTATGATGCACATGATAATATGAGAAGAGAAAAGTTTTTGCTCAACAGAGCTTTAGAACAGTTAATCGATTCAGAAAAAGATTTGGGAGATAGCATTTAAATCTGAAGAATTCACATTCTTTCACAAGTTACTTGTGCAAAGATGAGAATTTCAAGAAAGTTTTTAGAGGAGAAGAATACAATCAGATTCCACATCCGGTTATTCAAACTGATCCTCTTGCTGATGTTACTATTTCTGCTGAAAAGCAAGATTATTCTAAATTTGTTTCTGAGAAATCTAACAAGCAAGTGGAGATTGAGAAAGATGAAGAGAAGGAGTCTGAAGAACAAGTTGCTGTTGAGTTGGTAAAAGCAAACAACTTAAAGGGTATTAAAGCTAAATTTACTCAAGCTGCTAAAGCTGGTTCTTCTAAGTCTCGAGTGGAAGTGTCAAAGCTAACTGGTTACAAACGTTCAGATTTGGGTTGTAACAATCAGAAAGGTGGGAAGCAAGACAAGCAAAATCTGCCAAAGAAGATTCCAAAAGAAAAGAAGGATACTAATCTGGATCAAATTTATCACTTGGCTCAGGTTTTCATATCTACCATGGAGAAAGGATTCGGGGGTAAACAACAAAAGAAGAAGTCTTCTGAAAGTTATTCAAGAATTGGTCAACAATTCAAAGATTCTTCTTCATCTGGTTCAAACACTACTCCTCGAAGTCCTACTTTAAAATGGGTGCATGCTAACCGATTTCAAGCTTTTGATGATTTCTATGATAATTTTGATTCTAATGATGTATGTCATGCATTTCAGGAGAAACAAAAACCAAAGCGTTCATATCGCTTGTGCTATCAATGTCACCAAATAGGCTACATGGCACAAAATTGTCCTGAAATTGCATAACGATCATTTTCTAATAAATCAACCACATTTATTGATGTATCTGGCAGATTTTTTACTGAGTCAACACCTTCACACTTTAAATCTCAAAAGAAACCATTTTTCAAATATGATTCAAGTGTTGGCGGTTCATCACCTGATGATGATTCAGTTCAAACTGAAAACGCTAAAATGCAGTGGCGACCTAAGTTGGTCTACAAATGATTTTTGAAGACACATGCCCGACCAGAAGCTGTGTGTTTCGGGTCCTTTGAAAACTAATTGTTTTGTCCAGTGTGCAGGTACTTCAAGAAGACATGACTGTAATTGTGAGGTTCAAGCTTCAAGCAGTTACTGATAGTGGAGTCTCCTGCGTAATTAAATTCAATTATTCATTTTACAAAATTGAATGTTTTTCTGGAAAAACTTAACCTGAAAGGTATCAGTATCGATTGGTCCATTTCTTTCTTTTATATTCCGTATGTAGTTTAGGAGGAGAAATTTGAAAAATCAAAAATTGTGTCTATGTGTTTTTGTTAAAATGAAGAATCCAAAAATAGAGTTTTCATTTTAAGGGGGGGGGGGGGGGACAGAAAAATACAAAAACATTAAAAAATGAGAAATTGTATCCGACATAATTGGGAAATGATGGTACATTGGCTTACATGTCTGACTCATGCATAAAACTGATGAACAAGCCATAAGATCATTGCTCGATGTGCTTGGTAGGCTCGGAATTAAATCAGAAAGTATTCAGATGTGATATATGTTGGACTCGGTCTGTCCAAGACACATACTAGATTGATGTGGCTAGTACGTTATGATCCAAGACGGGTCATACCCAATAACGAGCTAGACAAACACCCAATGGATATTTATTTAGATATGATCAATTAAACAAATATCACTTAAAGAAGATATTTGGAAATGTGTTTCTAAATAATTGCACTTATGATTAAATCATATGGATGATTTAAATTGGAGAAGTAAAGTAGCAATGTTATTTATGTGGTTAAATAAATTGTTACACAACATATAAGAGGGTTATATGTTATATTATATTTTTGGTCTTGCTACATGTCATACAATATGTTACATGACATGTTACAAGTAAGCCTCATAACAATATATAATACATTAATTAAATGGGATTTGTAGGAGGGAAGAAAGAAAAGAATTTGAAATTCTTCTTTTCCCCCTCCTTTTGAACGGCCCCTCCCAAGGCATGCAAGGGTGTCTAGATCCATTCCCCTTTTTTGTCCCTTCCCATTTTAATTAATACATAACCTACAACCTCTCCACTACACCAATAACACAAGTGCAGAATTTCCTCTTCCAAAAACTCTCTCTAGAATCGGTTCTAGTGAAGAAAAGCAAGAACTTGGATTCAAGCTAAAAGGAAGAGTCACCTTCAAGAAATCCTAGCAATAAGGTTGGTTGTTGCTTAAGCTCGTGGGTATCATCACTTGAGGCTTTCAAGTTAGAGAGCAAGTCGGTTCATCCACATCATCTTCTTCATAATTTTGAGCTTGGAAGAAGGTAAATCTAAAACCCCCTATGGTTGGTTTTATTTTTGATAGCATGCATACATATTTGGATCCTTGGTTCTTGGGTTTTATAATCAAGTGTTTAAAATCAGTTTTAACATCAACTAATCAAACTATGGTTTTGATCTTCCGCTGCGTTTTACATTTCAAAGAGTTAAAATGGCTTTGATAAAGTTCTTAAAACCCAACAATGGCATCTAGAGCCGCTTATATGGATGCATGCTTCAAAGAGCTAGTTGGTTAGCTCCACAAAACTTTTAGTTTTGGTTCCTCATACCACAAACCAAAAGTTTTGTTCATGGTTTCCCTTTGTCTTTCAAGATGCTTCACTAACATGCATGTGGTTAACTTGAAAGATTAAAACATTTTATCATTTTGTTGTTTTTGTTGTTTGGATAACAAACCCACGTTTTCGGTTTTGTGTTGGACCGAAAAAGGAAATGGGTTAAAAGGGAACCATTTTTTACATTTGTACATATGGATGTAATTTTTAGATATATGTTTGGTGCATAAAGCCTAGCCAAAAGACCTTGTGATTGTTAGTGGTGGATGTTTGTGCTTGTTGTAATTATTCAAAAGTTGTAATAATTTCAAGTTCGTCATTTTGGGCATGTAATCTATTTATTTCATTTGGTATGTAATGTAATAGATTAGGTGCATTTTGTTTTACTAGAAAAATGTATTAGGATCCATATTTTGTAAAAAGGAAGAATGTACAAGATGGAGGATCTTGGATGCCCAAAGGAGTGAAGCAAAACACAACCAAAGGAGGTCACTTGAAGCATTTGGATGCGGGGTCAAGTGGGAGTTCACCTATACATCACTTGTGTGATCTTGTCCCTTAGGAGAGACCTTGACACACACTTTTTTCAGCTAACAAGTGTTGTCAATAGTTGGCTATGGCTATGCACCTATTTTATTATGCTTGTGTGGTTGTTTATTTTCATGTTTGGATGATATTTGGATATTCATGCTAAACCAAACTAATAAACATTAATAAGCTAAAACCGGTTCTTAAAATATCATTAACAAAGACTAATAAAATGGGTTTTATTAAGTTGATGATGATTTATCAATAAAATGGGTTTTATTAAAAGAACCATGAAATATGGATTTCAAACAACACTAGGGTACCATACATTTGAATGCATGTGAATTGTATGGTACATAGAGTTTTCTACACTAGAATTATGAAAACTAAAAACGACCCTTTTCAAAAACAAGTTTAAACGCCATCCTTTTATACAACACTCAATTTGCTTGTAAACTCTTTATGGGATAAAGGTCACCTAACCATATTTGAGGGAACTTGTAAACTTGGGGTAGATTTACCATATTTGTGGGATAAAGGTCACCTAACCACTTGTATGTGTAAATCTACACGTGTGTATAAGTAGGACAGCTTGATTTGGAGACCATGTGAATAGGGTCACCGAAGCATGGGGAACCAAAGGCGTTGATGGGATTAAACATGCCAACTAAACATAAGATGTTTAATCGATCCCATACAACTAGAAGTTGCAAAGAGTTGCAATTGTCAAACGTTGACTACCTTGTTAATTTAAGGAGTGGGATAAAGGTCACCTAACCACAACCTAAATGTAACGTTGGATTCTAGGTTTTAATTTATTAATTTTCTATGAGACACCAAAGGGTATTAATTAAATTAAAAGGTTTATATTGATATCGAACATACTTAATAGAACTTTGTTAAATTTTGTAGATGGCCAATAATAACGAAATCATCCCCGCCACAAACGTCCATTATCTATCACTAAGATACATCTTAGACAAGAATCGTCTCAACCAAGACAACTTTGTGGATTGGTACCGCAACTTGAGAATTATTCTCAAACAAGAAAAGAAGTCTTATGTGTTGGACGATCCTATCCCCGATGAACCCGATGTCGAAGACGTTGAGGCTTATGTCGATTGGGTGAGGTACACCGAGGACTCAGTCCAAGTTTCATGCCTCATGCTAGCAAGTATGATCCCTGAGCTTCAAAAGTATTTAGAGAATCATGGGGCATACGACATGATATGCCAATTGAAGGAAATGTTCCAAAAAAAGGCAAGGACCGAGCGCTTCGAAACGGTTCGAGCACTCCATGCATGTCGTATGGACGAGTCACAAACGGTTTCATCCTATGTTCTTAAGATGAAGAGCCTCATTGATCGTCTTGAAAGGCTCAATTGTCCCGTTTCAAAAGAGTTGGCTACGGATTTGATCCTCAACTCTTTGTCAAAGAAGTTTGACACTTTTGTATTGAATTACAATATGAATGGTTGGGAGAAGACCATTCCCGAACTTCACGGGATGCTCAAAATGGCCGAACAAGGGATGGACAAAAGTGTTGTGCCCGTTCTAACTATCAATGGAGGTAGTAGCAAGAAGAGGTCTCGCTCTACCTCTAGTTCCTCAAAGGAAAAGGTTGCCAAAGGAAAAGGATTCGTCAAGGGGAAGGGCAAGAAAGAAGCCCCCAAACTGAAGGAGAAGAAGCAAAAGGTTGCTTCAAATGATCCATGCTTTGAGTGTGGTGAGGTAGGACATTGGAAGAGGAATTGTCCAACCTATCTCAAAGGTGTTGAAAGAAAAGAAGAATGAAGGTCAAACCTCGGGTAAGACCTTTATGATCTATATTGAGCTTAATGTTTCAATGAATGAAGTGTTTTATTTAAAAGCTAGCCCTTTAAATGGTATTTATGAATTGGTTCATGAAAACACTTCATGTAATAGCTCAATATACCAAACCACCACCAAAAACTCAAAAGAGATTTGAGTGACACCTACATTTGGCATTGTCGCCTTGGTCACATTAATAAGAACCGCATACAAGCATTACAAAAGAGTGGTCTCTTGATAACGAACTAATGCGGTCCGTATGACGTATGTGAATCTTGTCTTCAAGGGAAGATGACTAAGGCACCTTTTAGTGGAACTACCGAAAAGGCAAAGGATTTTCTAGGGATCATACATTCGGATGTATGTGGACATTTTAAGCCAACATCTAGGAATGGTGAAAGATACTTCATCACCTTTACCGATGACTATAGTCGTTATGGGTATGTGTACTTGTTAGCACACAAGGATGAAGCTTTTGAAATGTTCAAAATCTTCAAGAATGAAGTAGAAAATCAACTCAACAAAATAATAAAAATCCTTTGTTCGGATAAAGGAGGTGAATACCTTAGCAATGAATTTCAAGACTATCTTAGGAGTTGTGGGATTGTCTCACAACTTAGTCCACCTCGGACGCCACAACATAATGGAGTATCGGAGAGGAGGAATCGAACCTTATTGGATATGGTTCGATCTATGATGTGTAGAAGTTCATTACCTCTATCATTTTGGGGTTATGCCCTACTCTCAGCGGCCCGTATTTTGAATATGGCCCCAACCAAGAAAGTGGAAAGGACACCTTTTGAGTTATGGAATGGAAGGGTTCCATCCTTATCTTATCTAAAGGTGTGGGGTTGTGAAGCTTATGTAAAGCATGATGCTTCAAACAAGCTAGATCCCCGGTCCACTAAGTGTATATTTGTAGGATATCCAAGAGATTCTATAGGATATTACTTCTACAATCCAACAGCGCAAAAGGTATTTATTGCTAGAAAGGCCGAGTTCTTGGAAACTAAGTTCCTTATGGAAGGAACTAGTGGAAGAACGGTGGAACTTGAGGAGGATCAAGAACCACAAGCCGATACACGTTTGGTTGAAACTAGCCCTCAACAAAAGGTTGTTGAAAATGATCAAATGATTGATCAAAACACACATAATGTTCGCAGATCTGGTAGAACTAGTAGTCAACCTGAAAGATATGGATTTTTCATGGAGGGATGCTATGTGGTAGATTCGGATGAACCAACCACTTACCATGATGCAAATGACCGATTCCGAATCGGACAAATGGCTGGAAGCCAAGAACATTGAGATGCAATCCATGCATGCCAACCAAGTATGGGACTTGGTAGTGCCACCTCCTAATTTCAAGGTAGTTGGAAGTAAGTGGGTTTTCAAGAAGAAAACTGACATGCATGGAAACTTAGACACATTTAAAGCTCGACTTGTAGCAAAAGGTTTCACTCAAACTCAAGGGGTTGATTATGATGAAACTTTCTCGCCGGTGGCAATGCTAAAGTCGATAAGGATATTATTTGCCATAGCCGCCCATTATGATTATGAGATATGGCAATTGGATGTCAAAACGGCTTTCCTAAATGGATATCTTGAGGAAGATGTCTATATGGCTCAGCCCGAGGGTTTTGTCGATCCAAAACATCCTAGTAAAGTGTGTAAGTTGATGAAATCAATCTATGGATTGAAACAAGCATCAAGGAGTTGGAATCAGCATTTTGATGAAGAGATAAAGAAATTTGGCTTCATCAAGAACGAGGATGAGGCTTGTGTGTATAATAAGGCTAGTGGGAGTATAATAACTTTTCTAGTATTGTATGTAGATGACATACTACTATTTGGGAATGACATTCCAACCTTGGAAGGTGTAAAAACCTGGCTTGGAAGTTGCTTTTCCATCAAGGATCTTGGTGAAGCCACCTATATTTTGGGAATAAAGATCTATAGGGATAGATCAAGGCGCCTGATAGGTTTGAATCAAAGTGCATACATTGACAAAGTCTTGAAAAGGTTCAAGATGGAGAACTCTAAGAAAGGTTTGGTACCTATTCAAAAGGGAACTATATTGAGTAGGACCCAATGTCCAAGCTCAAAGGTTGAGCAAGACAAAATGAAAGGAATCCCATATGCGTCTGCTATTGGATCGATTATGTATGCTATGATATGCACTAGACCGGACGTGTCATGCGCGTTAAGCATGACAAGTAGATACCAACAAAATCCAGGTGATAGTCATTGGATGGTTGTCAAGAGTATAATGAAATATCTTAGAAGGTCTAAGGATATGTTCTTAATATACGGATCCGATGAGAAGGAACTCGTTGTAAGAGGTTACACGGATGCGAGTTTCCAAACGGATCGAGATGATTCTCGATCACAATCGGGGTATATCTTCATTATGAATGGAGGGGCGGTCTCTTGTAAGAGATCAAAGGAAGATGTGGTTGCATTGTCCACTACGGAATCAGAGTACATCGCCGCATCTTTGGCCGCACAAGAAGCCGCGTGGTTGAAGAAGTTTATTGCCGAACTAGGGGTTGTTCCTACCATTCAAGGACCCCTAGAGATCCTTTGTGATAACGAGGGAGCGATTGCTCAAATCAAAGAACCTCGTGATCATCAAAAGGTGAGGCACATCGAGCGGAGATTCAACTACATAAGGGATGAAGTTGCAAAAAGAAAGATATGTATTCACAAAGTTCACACCGACGACAACGTCGCCGATCCACTCACGAAGCTCCTAGAACGCCTAAAGCATGAGGGTCATGTTTGTGCCATGGGACTTCGACATTCTAGTGATTGGATATGATTTATGTTTTGTATTTGGATATCGGAACAATTGTTATTTTGACACTTTTATATGAATGTGGGATTTCATTTAAAATTGTGTAGTGTTTTTTTTTTTGCATGTTTAAATCCGTGAATAAGTTACTTATTCTAAATGTCCGTAGTCGATCATATTTGTGGGAACAAATATATGAAGGTAAGACTATTATGAACTTGGATTGGTGGATATTCATAAGGTATGAATATGGAGCAATGGATTGCTACCAAAGTTCATAGATATTTGTGGGAGACAAATATTGGACGACCCGGTCTCAAGACTTACCCCATGGAATCTTAATTGATTGATCATAAGTAAGCTTGAGTAAAGGAGAATATCATTTGTATCCTCTGACCTGAGATACATATTGGGTCTTGATATTCACCCAGTATTATGCTTTGACTTAGTTCTTCGCTGTTCTGAAACATGGCAGTACATAAGGCTAAGTTCAGGCAAAGTACTAGGTGTTTGTGAGAGACGTATGTAGTCAAGATGGAATTTGTCCCTCTTATTCCTTGAGAGTTAAATGTCTAAGGCCTGAATTAAGTTAAATCTAATAGAGAGTGATCACCCTATGTCTCTAGGATTTAACATGACATTTGTGACAAAAGGATAAATGATCGTTTCACCAAAAACATTTCAAGTGGTGACTTGAAAGAGATGATGTTATTGAATGGCACTAAGTCATACGTATTAGGGGTAACAAACCGTTGTTTGGCGGTATTTGTTGCTTGCATCAATCTTCTATGAATTTTGTGCAAGTGGGAGATTGTTGGACTCGGTCTGCCCAAGACACATACTAGATTGATATGGCTAGTACGTTATGATCCAAGACGGGTCATACCCAATAACGAGCTAGACAAACACCCAATGGATATTTATTTAGATATGATCAATTAAATAAATATCACCTAAAGAAGATATTTGAAAATGGGTTTCCAAATAATTGCACTTATGATTAAATCATATGGATGATTTAAATTGGAGAAGTAAAGTAGCAATCTTATTTAAGTGGTTAAATAATTTGTTACACAACATATAAAAGGGTTATATGTTATATTATATTTTTGGTCTTGTTATATGTCATACAAGATGTTACATGACATGTTACAAGTAAGCCTCATAACAATATATAATACATTAATTAAATGGGATTTGTAGGAGGGAATAAAGAAAAGAATTTGAAATTCTTCTTTTCCCCCTCCTTTTGAACGGCCCCTCTCCCTCTAATAATGAGGGTGGGTGGCTTTTGTAGTGTCCAAGGCATGCAAGGGTGTCTAGATCCATTCCCCTTTTTTGTCCCTTCCCATTTTAATTAATACATAACCTACAACCTCTCCACTACACCAATAACACAAGTGCATAATTTCCTCTTCCAAAAACTCTCTCTAGAATCGGTTCTGGTGAAAAAAAGCAAGAACTTGGACTCAAGCTAAAAGGAAGAGTCACCTTCAAGAAATCCTAGCAATAAGGGTGGTTGTTGCTTAAGCTCGTGGGTATCATCACTTGAGGCTTTCAAGTTAGAGAGCAAGTCGGTTCATCCACATCATCTTCTTCATAATTTTAAGCTTGGAAGAAGGTAAATCTAAAACCCCCTATGGTTGGTTTTATTTTTGATATCATGCATACATATTTGGATCCTTGGTTCTTGGGTTTTATAATCAAGTGTTTAAAATCGGTTTTAACATCATCTAATCAAACTATGGTTTTGATCTTCCGCTGCGGTTTACATTTCAAAGAGTTAAAATGGCTTTGATAAAGTTCTTAAAACCCAACAATATATACTAAATTCTAATGCTTGACCAAGTGGACAACATCTTGATGCATATTTCAAGATATTGAAAAGATGCGTGAAAAAGAAAATGAGAAGTCACTTGTATACATGTGTTCATTTTGCAAAGATTTAAACTTGTTTGATTTTCTTTATTTTTTCAAATGATTGGACTTTCTCTGTGTATCGAATGATCGACCTGATTGTTGTTTGTTTGACGTCTGCTTTATTTTCTTTGGTGTTTCGTATAATTCATCGGACTTTCTCTATGTGTCCAAAAGACTGAACTGATTGTTGTTGAATTATACAATTTCAACTTGTTTTTATTTTCTTATTTTGTTAAATCCAAGGCCTTATCCGCGTATCGAAAGATCGACCTTAAGGTACACGATTTAACGTTCTTATTTCTTTTTTAATGGAACACAGTTGACGATATCATGAATTCAATCGCTATGTGTTAAATCATAAGTGAAGTCACAAAGTGTGATAAGCAATTGCATATCTGAGTATGTCTGATAGTGTGGGGTACACTGGTCAAAGCAAACTTAATCAATACAATAACATATCCAGATGTTATGAGTATGATTGTCCCTGAGTTTAAGATGAATAAAATATACCGGTAATCGACATGACTTATGTGCTGAAGTAAATTGAAGTGTAGTTCAGCATGTCATGACCAATATGATCCCAAGTTGTGATCTTTCTCGCAAAAGACAAAAATATTGTCTAATTTTGTATTGCATGTATCTTTCATGCCTGAAAATTCCAAAAAGATTTAAGGTGTGCTTTAGCATAAACTTAGAAAAATGTAAAACATTTCCGGTGTGTTTTGATGTAAACTTTCAAAAAGCTAAAAAGAATTTGTTTCTTATTTGTTTTCGAGCAATCGACATGTGATAGTTAGCCATCAAGATGGCTCCCCCCCCCCCCATATTCTAGGCTCATCCTAGAACTAATCAACATGTCATTCATCATCTTTTTCAATGCACGATTCTTTCGTTCCGCTATGCCAATGGATTATAGAGACTAAGGTGCAGTTGTCTTATGGACAATTCCACTTTGTGCACATAAGGCCGCAAATGGTGAAACATATTCACCTCCTCTATTACTTCGCACAACCATCATTTTATTAGTGAATTTCTTCTCAACCACATTCTTAAACACGACGACCTTGTTTATTACATCATCCTTACTTTTAAGTAAGTATACATAACAATATCGAGTACCATCATCAATAAAAATGATGAAGTATTTGTTGCCACCATGCGTGGGACGACTTTTAAGTCACACACATCGGTGTGAATTAAGTCCATGGGCTCGGTTATTCTTTCAACCGATTTAAAAGATGATCTTATTAGTTTGGATCTAACACATGTTTTGCATTTCGGGTTCGAGTCTATTTTGAATGTTGGCAAACTTTATAAATTAATTAAAAAACGTATTGAAAAAAAATTCACATGTCCTAATCTACCATGCCATATTTTTTAATTATAAAACTCAGTTATATAAGTAGAAGATGAGGCTTTAGCCATTTTATTATTAACAATAATAAAAAATTTGAACATAGAGTTTTGGGCATAGCCCTTGCCTATAAACATTCCATTTTTGGTTAACATGACCTTATCAGACTCGATAACAGTACGAAATCCAAACTTGTTGAGTAACCATCGTGAACAAGATTCTTCTTGATTTCTGGAACATACAAAACACTGCTCAAGTTAGTTCCTTCTCAAAAGTGAACTTCAAGACCACATTTCCTTCACCCATGATGTTGGCTATAGCTTTATTCCCCATATTGAGCTTCCCGGTCCCCTTAGCCTCCTTAGATGTATTAAAGAGGGTCTTGTCCTCGCAGCAATGTCGTGTGCCCCAGTGTCAACATACCAGCCAGGATTTTTACCAACAATGTTAAGTTTAGAAATGAAGGCCGATGA
Organism: Deinandra increscens subsp. villosa; assembly: GCA_039602395.1. Classification (NCBI taxonomy): domain Eukaryota; kingdom Viridiplantae; phylum Streptophyta; class Magnoliopsida; order Asterales; family Asteraceae; genus Deinandra; species Deinandra increscens. The sequence goes on along the minus strand of JBCNJP010000010.1, from coordinate 25,269,018 downwards.
CTCCTTTAGAAGGCTGACCATCTTCCACCATATTAACCTTTGCCAAAGCTTGCATGGTGGTGGCATTTGAGCCAAACACTTATTGTCCTCCTCGATACGAAAATGAACGATAAGATACTCGATGGTCATATCCTTTCGTTTACGTTTAAGATAATTCTTAAACTCGAGCCATCAAGGCGGAGGCTCAATCAGAGCCACCACTTAAAATGTCTCACTAAGGGACATACCTTATGCATGAACATCGTGTAGTATAGATTTTAACTCTTGGACTTGGCTCATCACCATTTTATTGTCAACAATCTTGTAGTCCACGATACATGCCACCACAAACTTCGTGCCAACATCCTCCATTTTGTACTTCTTGTCTAAAGACTCCAATAATTCTTTGGAGGTTTAACACATAGTTATGTCACAAAATGTCCGAATGTTTCCAAGCTTCCACCGCGCTAACAGTTTCAATGTTAGTATCCCCTTCAGCAGCTTGGGCGGCGGGATTAGTGAGACACCTTGCAAGGTTCAAGGTGGTTAAGTAGAACAACATCTTTTGTTGCTACATTTTGACGTGGAGACCCGAGAACTTCTCGGGTTTCTCCGTTTGACTCGCAATGGTGTTAGCCGTTAGGCTAACTTGAGCGCCAACCAATGGTGCTCCCGTAGCCTTGTCACCCGAATTAATCATTTCTGAAATAAAAGACTTAGCATGTTAATATTCAGAAATTATATTTAAATGCACACGTTTAATAAAAAAAACACCTCCAACTAATGGATGGTTTCCAAGGAGTAGAAGACAATTAATATTTTAAACGCACACGTTAAAATTATTTTTCCAATAAATGACCATCTTTGGTGAAAACGGTTTTAATTTCCTACTCGTGTAATTGTAAATCCAACTTTGAATTGAACACAAATTAGAAAATATTAGGAATAAATTAGTAATTTAAACGCGCACTTTTATTGTAATTTGTCCAACAAATGGACGATTTTAGAGTATTGTTAAAAAGGGATTTTAACTTCCAACTAAAGTTAAGAATTTTTATCGTAGCCAACTACTCGTTTAATTCTAAGTCCAACTCTGAATTGAAATGAGCAAAAAAAAAATTATTTTTTAAAACACTAAATTTGGTTTTAAGTTTGAAGGAAAACTGTTCGCTTACATTTAAATAAAAACAATATTTTTTATTTTGATACATTTACAACAAAAGAAATATAATCTACCATATTACAATACAAGATAGTAAAAGGAATATTACAATACAAATAAATAAAAAATTTTCCTATTATTACAATACAAGAAATTAATAAATTACTATAGAAGGACATTTACCCTATATACAAAATGTAACCTATGGTACAACCTCCTCAACATATTGTATAAGTCATTATTACACATATTGTACCAGTTTTAAAACTCAACTTACAACTCCCTAATACATTCTGAATATGCCTCTTTTGGGCTGAAATTCCTCTTCTTTGCGGGTATGGGTCAGGACTAGCACAAAAGTTGAGCATATAAAAGGTTTGTGTTAAGAATTAGGGCATTTGGTGTGCCTCCTTTACACACACCGCTCTTTTTTTATGTGTGTGTTCTATGAAATCGACGTCCTCGCCTCTAGGCATCCGGAAAATTTCTCAGACACCGCTGCACGATGCCGTTTCCACTTCTGTTTCACTATCGTCGGCATTCCGCGGTCTTCATGTTCCTTTTCCGGTGGCCTTTGTAGCTGTTGCTCGCTGTGATTTTGGTTCGTTACTGACGGTCGTTTCGACGTCGTTGCCGGTTTCAACCGATTTGGTTATGGGTTAAAAGGTTTGCCGATGATATTAGCGGCGCCGTCGTTGCTCCGTTTACGTTGAAGTGGCTACGGATTGCCTGTTCTTTCCAGATTTAATTATTGTTTTTGGGTATTTGTATGTTGTAGATCTGATTTTTGGTTTTGGTTATTCAACCGACGAATCAATATTGGGTTTCAGTAGTTATATGACTGTGCATTTTGGAATCTGTAAGTTGTCCAGATTTGGCGATGATATGAATTTAGGGTTTACACAACCCTAATCTGAGCCTCATGAACCAATTATTTGGAAAGAGGCTATGTTGATACATAATCTGTGATGATGTTTGATTGAATCTTATGAACGTTTGAAGGTTAAAAACCTTAACATGTTTGTAAGGAGGCTATCTTGGTATTGATTTAAAACTTTTCAAGGTTAAGAACCTTAAAATGTTTGTAAAGAGGCTATCTTGGTACAGGTTTGGCGATGATATGAATTTAGGGTTTTTACAACCCTAATCTGAGCCTAATGAACCTCACAAGTTTGTAAAGAGGCTTCTGATCGTTGTTTTCCATTCGTTTTTTTGCTTGATTTAATTTAGGGATTTCATAGCCATAATATGAGCCTACCTTTAGTCCAATATGTAAAACCCTTATTGATTTGAATGTTTATCTGATTTTATGTTTTTGTTGCGAAGTAAGCGGTGTTGGTATGATTTTGTTGCGAAGTTCATCTCTTCTGGGATTTGTTAGCACAATGATATAATATAAGTCATACACATAATTAAAGCTGCTCTTTTACAGTTACCGTGACTCTCTTATCATTTTCTTATTTTTGTTAATTTTTAGAATTCTTTAGAATAGTTTGGTTGGAATTAGGTAATTGATTTGAATGGATTTCATTAGAACAACACATCTATCATTTTAGAATAAGTTGTATTATATCATAAGATATTACTTTATGTTTTGTGTGCTTCAATACATAACAGATTTGCAATCGCAGTTGTATCCAGTTGGAATCTATGATAACTCCCCTTAATAATTTATTTTTATTGTTTATTTATTGATTATGGTTTTTAATTAAGACAATTTGTTACTATTGTTTGTTTGTGTAAGGAATATTGCCCTTGGAAGATTTCCGGCTGAATGTCAATTTTGTTATGTTCCGGCTGAATTTGAAGTTGAAGCGGAATTCTCACTTCAAGCGGAACTAGCAGTTCAAGCGGAAAGAAGCAGTTTTGTCCTTTAGCGAATATTCCGGGTGAACTCGATTATCCACCAGATAATGAGTTCAACCGGACTTTTCCTGAGATGTCTTTTCAGCAAGTCCAATCCTGCAAAAGCTTCTCGTATGCTTCTATATCTGATTCAAGTCTACCCATCTTACCTGCTTCAGATCAAAGTTCACAAATTTTCCTCCAAGTGGCTCATCAGATTGTTCCGAACTAGATCTCCTTCTGTGTTCCTCCATCTGTTTATGTATTGGAGCTCTCTAACAGACTTCTAATCTCAGGCTTAGTCCAGGAGTGAAACTGGGTTCATGTTCTGTAATATTCCACTGGACTGTAGCCATCACGGATTACAGCAAAAAGCTTCTTCTCGGTATCATAGTGCCAGCACAGAATTGCTTCACGACTCCCCCTTTTGTCGATTGAGCTTTCACCAACATCAATGGTGCCTTAGAGATAACTCTTCCACTTCGAGCATAGTCTGACATCTCAATTGTGTCATCTCCTTCATCTTCATTCACAGATTCTATACCTTGCCCACCCTGAGATGAGCTTTGACCGGGGTCACCTGAAGCATTTGACACCACAACACCTTTCAACTCATTATACTTCTTTTTCAGATCCATCAAGGTCTCATACAAATACTTAAACCTATTCTTGTCAGCCATCTCTTTGTCTTTTAGTTTTCTGTTCTCAACCTGGAGTGCTTTTATCTCAATCTCTCTAATTCTGTTTTGAGACATCAGAAAATTAATGTGAGGGTCAGCACTTAACCTCATCTCAATAGGGAGCTCAGCAGCTTGTTCATTTGCCCGAAAAGGCCTGAAGCTTGGAACAACAGTGGGCTGACTTGGCTCTGAAGAGACACTCACTTTCACTGGGCTAGGTACAACAAAAGAGCTTTCAACCTCTAGAAATTGCCTTTCCTCATGCACTGGGCTATGTACATGGAGGATAGGACTCTCAGTCTGCATAGGTGCTGGTTCTTGAACAGTAGCTTGAACATCGGCTTGAGATGAGCTTTGAACGATTGCCGGTTCAGTTGTGTTATCAGTCTGTTCATTTGCATCTGTACGATCAAACACCATTAGGCTCGAGCTGGTCTTTAAGAATTTGAACCTCAAAGTTCTTGGGTCAGCCTTTTTCCTCGGAGAAGGTTCACGTACTGGGATGGGTTCTTCAGTCAAATCCTCTTCGTTAATATTCAGAGTCAGCTCTGGAGGAGTTGTATCGCTGCCTGAAGATGTGATCAGGTCATCCCTTCCTCTCTTGAGATTGATGGGCCCCAAATCCCGATAGATGTCATCCTCGAATGTTTCGTTCTCAGGGAAGATATCATCCATTATGTTGTCTTCATCAGACGGTATATTTTCAGGTTCCCTTTGAACATTGGCAGCCACATCATGATCTTCTGCCAGAGATGCATTGACTGGGTGCACCTCTGGTTCAGCATCAGATTCTTCTTCAACTTGTTCTCTTGCAACTTCAGGAAAGGCACCTCTTTTGGTCCATTCAATCCTCCCTTGAAAGCTGCTCTTTCCTTTTCTGTCTTGGGTTTGCAACCCGAACACTCCATTATCCATGAACTTGATATCTAACTTCTCTATCCTTTCTTCGATCATCGGATACTTCTTCATAACTACCATCTGTACAAATCTTGGTGTCATAAGGAACTGTTCTCTTGCACTCAAATCTGCATTCCCAACCCAGTCCAACAGCATCATTTTTGAAAAGTTGAAATCCCAGTCTAAGGCTAGTGCAACAAATGCCGTGCCATGCAATTTGTTTAGCTGATCAAAACTAGTTCTCTTCCCCAAGAAGGATTTTTGCAAGTAATGAGCCAAACACCTCCAGTAGTGCGGCAATAACTTCTTGAAGATGGGAGGGAACTTTCCTTCATATCCCAACGACTGAGCACCTTCTAATACAAGAGTCTTTGAGTACTCTATTGGATCTTCAGCTTTGTCATTGATGTTCAATCCCTGGCGGATGTCTTCTTCGAGTATCACAATTTGACGATTCTGAATTGTTGCGGTGATTCTCGTCTTGTCAGCATTTGCTCTCGCTGTTCCCCAGAAATTCTCTTACAAGCTGCTCATCGATCAGCACACTTGTTCTTAGAGCATGGTTTATCTTGCATACGTTCA
>JBCNJP010000010.1:25138857-25263373 GCA_039602395.1 Deinandra increscens subsp. villosa | reverse complement strand
TTCGCTGGTCGCGAAAAACACACGGATTTGCCTAAAAATCAACCTAACAGCTTCTGATCATACATGCAATTCATTATCTATCATTCCTAGGCATTTACCAACATAAATCAAGCAGCTTTAACAAGTTTAACATGTATTTTGATCATCAAATCTCTAAAATAGGTTCAAAACCCTAAAATGACCTAATTTGCACAAATCTCTAACATGGATGGATTTCACACGTAAAGTTATCAACTTTAGTACAGATCTAGCATTCCTAAGCAGTATACCAGCAGATCAAGCAGTTACATGAAGATTTGAGCATGCTTTAAGAAGAAAACATATAGAAAAAGCATAAAACATAGTTTTTGGGACTCACGGATGATTCTAGGATCGATGGATGAGGTGAGATGATGGTATTGAGGCTGGGGTCTTGGTCCTTAGGTGATCTTCTCAGCTGACCAGGAGAGTGTGTGTGTGTGTTGTTGTGTGGTTTGAGCAAATGAGGCTACTAGGGTTTATTAAGTTTATTTATATCAGAGGCTAGTTTCGCTGGCAGTTTCGCTGGCCAGGCGAAACTAGCTCTGGTCTCGGGTACTTTGATCAGTCTAGCCTGCTACCGGGCGAATCTGTAGTTTCGCTCGGTAGTTTCGCTGACTACCAAATTTAGGCAATTTTCACATAATCAATTATTTACAATTAATCATGCTATTTACAATAATAAGTTATGTATTTAAATCACATTGCACATAAAGACAATCAATGATGAACACATAACACATATGGACGGGTTCGGTGATCAACCAAAGGTCGTGGACGTATTCGGCCTAGTTATGCATTAGTTACTAAGTTAACACTTATAATCGTAACTAACGGGTTTGTCTAACGGAAGTTAACCTTGAAATTCTCGGGTGTCACATCATTAGTCGCAGCTGACCCTCGTTTCCCCTAAAGACACCTTATTGGGACTCCTTGGTCCTAAACACAACTTATTGGTTACATACATACCTTATTGGCACTCATTGGTCCCAACTGACCCTCGTTTCCCCTAAACACACCTTATTGGGACTCATTGGTCCTAAACACAGCTTATTGGTTACATACACACCTTATTAGGCCATCATTGGTCCTAACCATGCTTATTGGTTACCTACACACCTTATTGGGACTCATTAGTCGTAACTAACCCTCTTTTCCCCTAAACACACCTTATTGGGACTCATTGGTCCTAAACACAACTTATTGGTTACATACATACGTTATTCGGACTCATTGGTCCCAACTGACCCTCGTTTCCCCTAAACACACCTTATTGGGACTCTTTGTTCCTAAACATAACTTATTGGTTACATACATACCTTATTGGGACTCATTGGTCCTAATTGACCCTCGTTTCCCCTAAACACACCTTATTGGGACTCATTGGTCCTAAACACAACTTATTGGTTACATACACACCTTATTGGGCCATCATTGGTCCAAAACATGCTTATTGGTTACATACACACCTTATTGGGACTCATTAGTCGCAGCTGACCCTCGTTTCCCCTAAAGACACCTTATTGGGACTCCTTGGTCCTAAACACAACTTATTGGTTACATACATACCTTATTGGCACTCATTGGTCCCAACTGACCCTCGTTTCCCCTAAACACACCTTATTGGGACTCGTTGTTCCCAACTGACCCTCGTTTCCCCTAAACACACCTAATTGGGTCTCATTGGTCCTAAACACAACTTATTGGTTACATACACACCTTTTTGGGCCATCATTGGTCCTAAACATGCTTATTGGTTACATACACACCTTATTGGGACTCATTGGTCGCAACTGACCCTCGTTTCCCCTAAACACACCTTATTGGGACTCCTTGGTCCTAAACACAACTTATTGGTTACATACATACCTTATTGGCACTCATTGGTCCCAACTGACCCTCGTTTCCCCTAAACACACCTTATTGGGACTCATTGGTCCTAAACACAGCTAATTGGTTACATACACACCTTATTAGGCCATCATTGGTCCTAAACATGCTTATTGGTTACCTACACACCTTATTGGGACTCATTAGTCGTAACTAACCCTCGTTTCCCCTAAACACACCTTATTGGGACTCATTGGTCCTAAACACAACTTATTGGTTACATACATATGTTATTGGGACTCATTGGTCCCAACTGGCCCTCGTTTCCCCTAAACACACCTTATTGGGACTCATTGGTCCTAAACACAACTTATTGGTTACATACACTCCTTATTGGGACACATTGGTCCCAACTGACCCTCGTTTCCCCTAAACACACCTTATTGGGACTCATTGATCCTAAACACAATTTATTGGTTACATACACACCTTATTAGGCCATCATTGGACCTAAACATGCTTATTGGTCACATACACACCTTAATGGGACTCATTGGTCCTAACTGACCCCCGTTTCCCCTAAACACACCTTATTGGGACTCATTGGTCCTAAACATAACTTATTGGTTACATACACACCTAATTGGGCCATCATTGGTCCTAAACATGCTTATTGGTTACATACACACCTTATTGGGACTCATTGGTCCCAACTGACCCTCGTTTCCCCCAAACACACCTTATTGCGACTCATTAGTCCTAAACACAACTTATTGGTTACATACACTCCTTATTGGGACACATTGGTCCCAACTAACCCTCGTTTCCCCTAAGCACACCTTATTGGGACTCATTGATCCTAAACATAATTTATTGGTTACATACACACCTTATTGTGACTCATTGGCCCTAAACACAACTTATTGGTTACATACACACCTTATTGGGACTCATTGGTCCCAACTGACCCTCGTTTCCCCTAAACATACCTTATTGGGACTCATTGGTTTTAAACACAACTTATTGGTTACATACACGCCTTATTGGGCTATCATTGGTCCTAAACATGCTTATTGGTTACATACACACCTTATTGGGACTCATTGGTCCCAACTGACCCTCGTTTCCCCTAAACACACCTTATTGCGACTCATTAGTCCTAAACACAACTTATTGGTTACATACACACCTTATTGGGACTCATTGGTCCCAACTGACCCTCGTTTCCCCTAAACACACCTTATCGGGACTCATTGGTCCAAAACACATTTTATTTGTTATATACACACCTTATTGGGCCATCATTGGTCCTAAACATTCTTATTGGTTACATACACACCTTATTGGGACTCATTGGTCCCAACTGACCCTCGTTTCCCCTAAACACACCTTATTGGGACTCATTGGTCCTAAACACAACTTATTGGTTACATACACGCCTTATTGGGCTATCATTGGTCCTAAACATGCTTATTGGTTACATACACACCTTATTGGGACTCATTGGTCCTAACTGACCCCCGTTTCCCTTAAACACACCTTATTGCGACTCATTAGTCCTAAACACAACTTATTGGTTACATACACACCTTATTGGGACTCATTGGTCCCAACTGACCCTCGTTTCCCCTAAACATACCTTATTGGGACTCGTTGTTCCCAACTGACCCTCGTTTCCCCTAAACACACCTAATTGGGTCTCATTGGTCCTAAACACAACTTATTGGTTACATACACACCTTTTTGGGCCATCATTGGTCCTAAACATGCTTATTGGTTACATACACACCTTATTGGGACACATTGGTCGCAACTGACCCTCGTTACCCCTAAACACACCTTATTGGGACTCTTTGTTCCTAAACATAACTTATTGGTTACATACATACCTTATTGGGACTCATTGGTCCTAATTGACCCTCGTTTCCCCTAAACACACCTTATTGGGACTCATTGGTCCTAAACACAACTTATTGGTTACATACACACCTTATTGGGCCATCATTGGTCCTAAACATGCTTATTGGTTACATACACACCTTATTGGGACACATTGGTCGCAGCTGACCCTCGTTTCCCCTAAACACACCTTATTGGGACTCCTTGGTCCTAAACACAACTTATTGGTTACATACATACCTTATAGGCACTCATTGGTCCCAACTGACCCTCGTTTCCCCTAAACACACCTTATTGGGACTCATTGGTCCTAAACGCAGCTTATTGGTTACATACACACCTTATTAGGCCATCATTGGTCCTAACCATGCTTATTGGTTACATACACACCTTATTGTGACTCATTGGCCCTAAACACAACTTATTGGTTACATACACACCTTATTGGGACTCATTGGTCCCAACTGACCCTCGTTTCCCCTAAACATACCTTATTGGGACTCATTGGTTTTAAACACAACTTATTGGTTACATACACGCCTTATTGGGCTATCATTGGTCCTAAACATGCTTATTGGTTACATACACACCTTATTGGGACTCATTGGTCCCAACTGACCCTCGTTTCCCCTAAACACACCTTATTGCGACTCATTAGTCCTAAACACAACTTATTGGTTACATACACACCTTATTGGGACTCATTGGTCCCAACTGACCCTCGTTTCCCCTAAACACACCTTATCGGGACTCATTGGTCCAAAACACATTTTATTTGTTATATACACACCTTATTGGGCCATCATTGGTCCTAAACATTCTTATTGGTTACATACACACCTTATTGGGACTCATTGGTCCCAACTGACCCTCGTTTCCCCTAAACACACCTTATTGGGACTCATTGGTCCTAAACACAACTTATTGGTTACATACACGCCTTATTGGGCTATCATTGGTCCTAAACATGCTTATTGGTTACATACACACCTTATTGGGACTCATTGGTCCTAACTGACCCCCGTTTCCCTTAAACACACCTTATTGCGACTCATTAGTCCTAAACACAACTTATTGGTTACATACACACCTTATTGGGACTCATTGGTCCCAACTGACCCTCGTTTCCCCTAAACATACCTTATTGGGACTCGTTGTTCCCAACTGACCCTCGTTTCCCCTAAACACACCTAATTGGGTCTCATTGGTCCTAAACACAACTTATTGGTTACATACACACCTTTTTGGGCCATCATTGGTCCTAAACATGCTTATTGGTTACATACACACCTTATTGGGACACATTGGTCGCAACTGACCCTCGTTACCCCTAAACACACCTTATTGGGACTCTTTGTTCCTAAACATAACTTATTGGTTACATACATACCTTATTGGGACTCATTGGTCCTAATTGACCCTCGTTTCCCCTAAACACACCTTATTGGGACTCATTGGTCCTAAACACAACTTATTGGTTACATACACACCTTATTGGGCCATCATTGGTCCTAAACATGCTTATTGGTTACGTACACACCTTATTGGGACACATTGGTCGCAGCTGACCCTCGTTTCCCCTAAACACACCTTATTGGGACTCCTTGGTCCTAAACACAACTTATTGGTTACATACATACCTTATAGGCACTCATTGGTCCCAACTGACCCTCGTTTCCCCTAAACACACCTTATTGGGACTCATTGGTCCTAAACGCAGCTTATTGGTTACATACACACCTTATTAGGCCATCATTGGTCCTAACCATGCTTATTGGTTACCTACACACCTTATTGAGACTCATTAGTCGTAACTAACCCTCGTTTCCCCTAAACACACCTTATTGGCACTCATTGGTCCTAAACACAACTTATTGGTTACATACATACGTTATTGGGACTCATTGGTCCCAACTGACCCTCGTTTCCGTAAACACACCTTATTGGGACTCATTGGTCCTAAACACAACATATTGGTTACATACACACCTTATTGGGACACATTGGTCCCAACTGACCCTCGTTTCCCCTAAACACACCTTATTGGGACTCATTGATCCTAAACACAATTTATTGGTTACATACACACCTTATTGGGCCATCATTGGACCTAAACATGCTTATTGGACACATACACAGCTTATTGGGACTCATTGGTCCTAACTGACCCTCGTTTCCCCTAAACACACCTTATTGGGACTCATTGGTCCTAAACACAACTTATTGGTTACATACACACCTAATTGGGCCATCATTGGTCCTAAACATGCTTATTGGTTACATACACACCTTATTGAACTCATTGGTCCCAACTGACCCTCGTTTCCCCTAAACACACCTTACTGTGACTCATTGGTCCTAAACACAACTTATTGGTTACATACACACCTTATTGGGACTCATTGGTCCCAACTGACCCTCGTTTCCCCTAAACATACCTTATTGGGACTCATTGGTCCTAAACAAAACTTATTGGTTACATACACATCTTATTGGGACTCATTGGTCCCAACTGACTCTCGTTTCCCCTAAACACACCTTATTGGGACTCATTGGTCCCAACTGACTCTCGTTTCCCCTAAACACACCTTATTGCGACTCATTAGTCCTAAACACAACTTATTGGTTACATACACACCTTTTTGGGCCATCATTGGTCCTAAACATGCTTATTGGTTACATACACACCTTATTGAGACTCATTGGTCGCAACTGACCCTCGTTTCCCCTAAACACACCTTATTGGGACTTCTTGGTCCTAAACACAACTTATTGGTTACATACATACCTTATTGGCACTCATTGGTCCCAACTGACCCTCGTTTCCCCTAAACACACCTTATTGGGACTCATTGGTCCTAAACACAGCTAATTGGTTACATACACACCTTATTAGGCCATCATTGGTCCTATACATGCTTATTGGTTACCTACACACCTTATTGGGACTCATTAGTCGTAACTAACCCTCGTTTCCCCTAAACACACCTTATTGGGACTCATTGGTCCTAAACACAACTTATTGGTTACATACATATGTTATTGGGACTCATTGGTCCCAACTGAGCCTCGTTTCCCCTAAACACACCTTATTGGGACTCATTGGTCCTAAACACAACTTATTGGTTACATACACTCCTTATTGGGACACATTGGTCCCAACTGACCCTCGTTTCCCCTAAACACACCTTATTGGGACTCATTGATCCTAAACACAACTTATTGGTTACATACACACCTTATTGGGTCATCATTGGACCTAAACATGCTTATTGGTCACATACACACCTTAATGGGACTCATTGGTCCTAACTGACCCTCGTTTCCCCTAAACACATAAACACAACTTATTGGTTACATACACACCTTATTGGGCCATCATTGGACCTAAACATGCTTATTGGTCACATACACACCTTATTGGGACACATTGGTCCCAACTGACCCTCGTTTCCCCTAAACACACCTTATTGGGACTCATTGGTCCTAAACACAACTTATTGGTTACATACACACCTAATTGGGCCATCATTGGTCCTAAACATGCTTATTGGTTACATACACACCTTATTGGAACTCATTGGTCCCAACTGACCCTCGTTTCCCCTAAACACACCTTATTGTGACTCATTGGTCCTAAACACAACTTATTGGTTACATACACACCTTATTGGGACTCATTGGTCCCAACTGACCCTCGTTTCCCCTAAACATACCTTATTGGGACTCATTGGTTTTAAACACAACTTATTGGTTACATACACGCCTTATTGGGCTATCATTGGTCCTAAACATGCTTATTGGTTACATACACACCTTATTAGGCCATCATTGGTCCTAAACATGCTTATTGGTTATATACACACCGTATTGGGTCATCATTGGTCCTAAACACATCAAATTGACCCATTTGACCCCAAATTGACCCATTATTTTATTTTTATCTTAATTCTTTAAGATATAATTTATTTTGAATTATAATTCCTCAAAATTTAAGGTTTTTGTATATCCATTATTTTTTTTGTGTTTAGGGATTTTGTTTAACGTAATGGAGATTGTGTGAACATATTACATTTTTTACCTAAAATTATGCATCGGTTTTTGATCGGATTGAAATTATTGATCGTCTCTGTTTTCGAGTATTGGGGTTTTTGTTTAACGGAATGGAGATTGTGCGAACAGGTTACCTTTTTTACCTAAAATTATGCATCAGTTGTTTATCGGATTGCAATTATTGATCGTCTCGGTTTTCGAGGATTATGGTTTTTGTTTAACAGATTGATTCATAAACAAAATAGACAAACAAGTATATAACAAAAATTGGATTTCATACTATTGAATCCAATTCCATACACAAAATTGTTTTTTCTAATTTACATGTTCATTCCTAAAAAAACAAAAGACAGAGCAGTTGCGGGTTGAGGTTCAATTCATGGGAACCTAGATTCCATCTCCTCCATCTCCTCCATCAACTCCAAATGCCTACTCATAGCTTCTTGCCTCTGTTGAACCAACATTTGAAGCCTAGCATTGGAGACATGTATCTCTTCCACCAGAAAATTTGCCATCTGGTATCTTGATGGACTTGGTGGCTCTGTAAGTACTTGGTTGAGCAGGACCAACCCATCTAAGATACTCTGTCTCTCCGCCGTGATAATCACCCCGTACCGGTCCAGGGTAGCAGTGATCTTTATCTGTAAATAATTTTCAACTATTTCTTTCAAGTTTGCCATTTTGAGAAGGATTTGAGGATTTTGAGAAGGGTTTGATAATGGAGGTGAGAAGTTTCTGATTACTGATCAGGTGGTATAGTTATATGTGCAAATCACTTCAGTATGCCTAAGGTCAGATGTCAAATCTCTAGAGTATACCAAAGGTCTTATTTTATTGAACATTGCACATTATAATTACTTTCACACGATATCAAAAAACCACTAAAATTTTAATCACACGATCTGAAATTATCCGAAATTACTTTCACACGATCTTAAAAATCAATTCATTACAATTACTCTTTAATCCGGAACCCTAAAGAGGTTAATCATTTCCCACACCAGTAGAAGCTTGAAATCTTCCTTGGTTTCATGTAAGTAGAGTTCGAACGCAACGAACAACATGTATTCCTTGGTTTGGTTCTCCTCTTCATTCTCTTTGCATATCATGTTGAATGTTTTGATTTTCTGGTAATCAAATTAACAAGTCAAAATTAAATGAAGAAAGTCAAAATTACCCACTGAGTTCATGAGGATTGAGAGAAAATGAACTAGAGTTCTTCAGGATTATAAAGAGTTATTCATTAATAGAACCGGATGAACTAGAGTTCTTCAGGATCAAGAGTAATTATTCAGTAATAGAACAGGATGAACTAGAGTTCTTCAGGAGGAACCGGATAAACTAGAGTTCTTCAGGATGAACTATATATACTATAAATAACCAAAGTTTTTATTTATGTTCGTAGTCTATAGGATATTCCCATGTATTTAAACCCATTATCTAGTGAATTAAAATCATTCTGGTTGAATACAATTTTTTATACACTAATATTTAGTCACACAACCTAATATATGTAAAAGATAATAACCGGATGAATTAGAATTCTTCATTCTTCAGGAAGAATGAGTCAAAAGATACATCGGATGCATAACACCTAAACAATTAATTACATATATAATCCAAAAGATGTGATATCAGTTAATTAATTACAAATATATATAACAAAAAAACAACATAAACTTATTGGTTATATACACACCTTATTCTTAAAATATTAATGTTTTAGAGAAGAAGAAGAAAACCGGAAGAACTAGAATTCATTAGGGAGAAAATTTCATCCGGATTGAGAGAAGATGAACAGAAACGGATGAAAATACATTATATTAAATTAAAAATCAATTCATTACATATAATTAATTAGTAATACCAGAAAAAATTTTAAACCAGAACAATTACTCTTAATTAATCCGGAACCCTAAAAAGGTTAATCATTTCCCACACCAGTAGAAGCTTGAAATCTTATTCGGTTTCATGTAAGTAGTGTTCGAACGCAATGAACAACAGGTCTTCCTTGATTTGGTTCTCCTCTTCATTCTCTTTGCATATCCTGTTGAATGTTTTGATTTTCTGGTCCATGTCTAGCCATTTCGATCTTACGACGCTTGTGTCACGGTACTTGTCGGAACGTTCCATAGCATATGAAACGTTATGTTGACATCCAGCCAAAAGAGAATAGTGTCTTCGTCGTTAGGATCACCTAATTGATCGGTAAACATCGACTTAATTAATTAATATATATAAAAATGTATAACTGATCAAATAATCAAATGATTGGTATAAAGAAAAATTAAGAAACGTACTAAGTAAGGGAGGGTTTGTAGGCAACACATAGTCCCTATACTTTACGTCCAACCAAGCTCGGTACAACCCCAGTTCTTCCAGCTGGGTCCATTCTTCTGCCATCTTGGAAGAGTATAAATTGGATGGGGAGAACGAAGAGTGTGTGAAAGTGGTGGTCTAATTTAATGGTTAATTAATTAACTTGTTTATATAGCGTGGTTGAAGGTTTTGAAATTTAAAAACAAACAACGGAAAAGTGAAATTATCTGTTACTAGTTACATCACCTGTTTGGGTTTTTAAATTTTCAAAAATAAACGGTAAAAAAGTAACGCAACAAGGATTCGAACACGGAACATGGTATGTTAATCTAAAGCGCTTCTACCACCTATGCACCACCCTGAGTTAGAAGCTGATTTTCATTATAATTTATTTAAATATGATTCTAACTTGACCCGCTAAATTCTAAAAGATGCGGGATAAATTAATGAGCGAATTCAATTGAAAATTTCACATATCACTCTCGATTTCCCCAATTCCCCGCTCCCCATTTCTCCATTGCTCATTAATCGACATAATTTTCCCTCCTTCATATTACTTCTCCAATAAACAGGTTTACAGTAAAGATTATTGAAAAGGGTTTTCAGTATTAGCAAAACAATCATTTTTAATAATCTTTGTTGTTGTATCTGTTAGCATAACAAACATGGATAAGTCTTGGATGCTAACAAGTAGAACCACGAAATCATATGCCGATGGAGTTAAATCATTTTAAAGTTTGCAGTTACAAGTTTGAAAAAGATGGAAATTCCATGTCCATGTGTTAAATGTCTAAACCATTACTCTTATCATGTTGATGATGTACATTATCATTTGTTTTCAAAGGGATTCGATATGACTTATACAACGTGGACTAAACACGGAGAGGAACACGAGCCCGCAGGAGATGAGCTTCACAAGGAATCATCTTTTGATTCCGGAATGCCATTTGATGCATCTGAAACGATAGAAATGGTCAGAGCTACTGAAGAAAATTTCAATGAGGACCATGAGAAGTTTCAAGAACGACTCATGGATGCTGAGAAGCCCCTGTATGAAGGATGCCATACCTTCACAAAGTTATCTGCCTTGGTTCAACTACTGAACTTGAAGACTAAGCATGGAGGATCAGATAAGTATTTTAATGAACTTTTAGTTTTGCTGAAACAGATGCTACCTCAAGGTAATGAAATTGTGAAAAATACATATGAGGCCAAGAAGATTTTGAAGTCAATGGGTGCAGGGTACACTAAGATACATGTGTGTATCAATGATTGTATTCTTTACAGGAAGGAGAATAATGACCTAACTGTATGTCCAACTTGCGGTGAGTTCAGGTGGAAGGTGGATGAGAGGACTAAGAAACTATACGACAATACTCCTGCAAAGGTAATGTGGTATTTCCCCATCATTCCAAGATTGAAACGACTGTTTCAAGTGAAAACCACAGCGGAAGATCTAAGATGGCATGCCACCAGTTCCAAAATACCCGGTGTGTTACGACACCCATCCGATTCACCGGCATGGAAAGCCATAGATGACAAATATCCCAAAATCGCTAACGATCCTAGAAGTCTTCGTCTTGGCATTTCAACTGATGGGGTCGACGTGAATAGAGGCAACAGAAATCACAATGTGTGGTCGGGTCTATCTGTCATTTACAACCTTCCACCATGGTTGTGTATGAAAAGAAAGTTCATCATGCTTTCGTTATTAATATCGGGAGCTCCTGGAAACGATATTGATGTGTTTTTGGAACCATTATTTGATGACTTAGAACTGTTATTTGAGGCAGGTGTGGAAACATATGATGCGTATGCGCAAGAATAGTTTACTATGCGTGTAGTTGTTTTATGGACGATTAATTATTACCCTGCACTTGGTACACTTTGTGGTTGCCCGTACAGTGGATTCCATGGTTGTGTGGTATGTCGGGAACAAACTAAATGCATTAGGCTTCCTTTCTCAGCCAAGCAGTGTTATGCTGGTCACAGAAGATATCTACCATATACGCATGCCTTCCTAAAGCAAACAGAGGGCTTCGATGGTAAACAAGAGTTGAAAGATGCTGCAGTTCCTATGACTGGGGAACATATATACAACGAAGTTCAACATATTAGGACAAATGGGGAAAGGGATTAAGGTGTACTGATTCAGAAATCCTAGAGACCTCAACCGGAAGAGGGGGGAAGATTAATAAGAGAAAAAGAAAGAACAAAGAGAAGCCACCATATTGGAAGAAATTCAATATATGGTTTCGAAGACTTAGATATTGGAGGCATAATAGTGTCAAACATTGCATTGATTTCATGCATATTAAAAAGAATGTGGCTGAGAGTCTTGTTGGAACTCTGCTCAACCTTCCCAGAAAGACAAAGGATGGACTGAATGCTAGAAAGGATCTGAACGTTTTGGGGTTAAGACCAGAGTTGCGGCCTAAACAGAACAAGAACAACATAGTACTTCCTGCAGCGTGTTACACGTTACAAAAAGATGAAAAGGAAAAGTTTTGTGACACGTTGTATAACTTGAAGGTTCCACAAGGCTATTGTTCTAACTTTCCTAGTTTGGTTAGTCTAAAGGACAAGAAACTTGTGGGGCCAAGTCACATGACTATCATATGCTGATGCAACAGTTTCTGCCAATTGCAATTCGGTCAGTCATGCCTGAACCGAAAAGATATGCTATTATCAGGCTCTGTTTTTTTTTCAAATCAATATGCAGCAAAGAGATCAACGTCGAAGAACTAGATAAATTGCAAGTAGATCTTTGTGTCACACTATGCCTGCTTGAGAAATATTTCCGGCCATCATTTTTTAATGTTATGCTTCATTTGACGGTGCACCTTACTAGGGAGGTAAAATTATGTGGCCCAATATGCTTTCGATGGATGTATCCATTTGAAAGGTGTATGAAGGTAATTAAGGGCCATATGAGAAAAAATACTTATCCAGAAGGGTGCATTGCTGAGGAGAACATTGTAGAAGAAACGATTGAGTTTCTCAGCGAATACCAAAAAAAACATCACAACTATTGGTGTTCCAACTAAAAAGCATAGCAGTGCGGATGGAAGTCTTGGGTCAGCTAGTAGATCAGTTAAAGTCTCTCCAGAGCTCCTATCGAAAGCGCATTTATTTGTGTTGCTAAATTACACCTGAAATTGAGCATTATATCGAGTAAGTAATTTAGATTATTAACCTTTTTTGATCTGTTTAATTAATTATAAACTTTATAGATAACTTCAATTCATGTAATTGCAGAGAACACATGAAATTTTTGGAAAAGGAACATCCTGGTAGTAGACTAAATGAGCTGACTAAGAAGCAGAGCACAACATTTGGTAAATGGTTACGCAACAAGGTCAGCTAAATTTGCTTATTGTTTTAATTCCGGATGAAATGTAACTTTCCTGAACAACTGACCTGAGTTGTCCGGAACAACTCTATTTTCTATCCGGATGAACTATAACCTTCCTGGTGAACTGAAACTATTTCTTATAGTTTTAGTTCCGGATGAACTATAACTTTCTGAAACAACTGACCTGAGTTGTCTGAAAAACTCTATTTTCTATCCGGATGAACTATAACATTCCTGGTGAACTGAAACTATTTTCTTATAGTTTTAATTCCGGATGAACTGTATCTTTCCGGAACAACTGACCTGAGTTGTACGGAACAACTTTATTTTATTTTTGGAAGAACTATAACCTTCATATTCCTAATGAACTCTCCTGATGAACCTACTATGAATTTCAGGTTGAAAAGGAGATGGCGAAGTCCCTAGAAACTATATCAGAGACCGTTAGTGTAGAAACGAGAAACGATCTTACTACTGCGTGTATCAATCAATCATAGCAACAACGGATGTAAATAAGAGAATTCTTATTGATCACTTGAAGATACAATGAAGTTCTCTCTAGTTTCTCTCTCTAGAAACACACACAGAAAGTGTAGAAATGACAGAAGCGTTCAGAAGTAAGATCTTTTCGTGTTTCTACAAGTGGTATCAGAGCTTTTGGTTGCTCTACTGCTGTTTTTTTTTTATCAATTTTCGGAGTTTTAGAGAGAGAAAGCTTGGGTTTGGTAAGTTTTTCTTCAATTTCTTCCAATTATGAGTGTTTTCGCATCATATTGATCCAGTTTTCAGCTTCAATTGTCAAAATTTGTGAAAATCAGTCGATTTTCGCGTTTTCTGTGACTGGTCCGCCCAAAGAACAGACTGGTCCGCCGCCTGGTCCGCTAGGCAATATTCAACGAACTGGTCTGTGGCGGTTTTGGCGTATCACATCTGGTCCGCTGGTTTAATTGGTCCGCCGTGCCAAATTTGATCCGCTGAGGATATCTGGTCCGCATCTGGTCCGCTGGTGCATTTGATCCGGAATTGATCCGCTAGTATAATTCTGGTCCGCTAGTTCATCAGACCCGGAATCTGGTCCACTAGTACAAATTTGATCCGCCTGATTGTTTTGGTACGCTGGCAGAAAAGTGACTTTCACTAAAACTGACGTAACTTGAGAACCGTAAAGAGTTACGGGAGCTAATACCAGCCAAAACGTTCGTCTCGACGAGATCTAGGACTTGTACCTGCCTACGGCCAGTACCGTCTAGTTTTGACCTCCAAAATCCGCTTGGAAGACTTTCGTTTTTGAGTTCAAAGTTTTTGAAGTATTATTTTCGGTGAAAAATGTCCGATTTTCAAGCGTTTGCGGCTATGCAAAGCACGGTACAAGCTATGCTCAATTTTGATAATGAAATAGGAACAAGTCAGAAAGTTCCCAAGTTGTTAAAATTGGAAGATTATCAATATTGGAAGCAACGTTTTTCTGCATACATCAGCACAAATGATATTGATTTGTGGATTCCGATTCGAACGCTGTATGTGCGTCCAACTGACAATGGAGAATATAAAGAGATTCAAGATTTTGATAAGGATGAACGAAGAAGTTATGAACTTGAACAAAAAGTTTATGGTTATCTTACCATGGCTTTACCTACTGAGTTATTACATCAATTCAGTACTTGCAAGAAGGCTAAACAGTTATGGGATGCTTTATCTGCTCGATGTGAAGGCAATGATCAGTATAAGAAGAGTCGAAGGAAAGTGTTGAACAAAGAATTTGAAAATTTTCAACAATACGACAAAGAAAATATTTCTGCTCTTGTTTCAATATTTTCACATCTAATTAGTGAGATGAAAGTAGTCAAGATTGAAAAGACCGAGGAAGAATTGAAAGAGAAATTGATGGAAGCATTACCAGAGAAATGGGAAAATTATGTGTTGTTGCTTACTCATGACAAAGACTATTCCACATTATCATTTCATGATTTGACTGGAAAGCTTCATGCTCGAGAAATGGAAATGATGAATTCAAACAAGTCCACTGCTCAATTACAAAATCCTGAGTTATATCATGGACAAAATTCTGCAAGTATCAATGCAAAGTCTAAATTATCTGGTTATGATACATCAAATCCACCTCAAACAGCATTTGTTGCTGATCATGGATCAGGAAAGTATGAAAGTTCATCAAGGGGGTGCAGTTTCACTACTCCTGATAGATCATCTGCTAGTTCGATTAATGGGAAGTCAGCTGAAGATTTAGTTGCGTTGTTATCTGGATTCATATCATCTTCTTCTGGCGATATATTTAGTCAAATTGGTAAATCTTGTCTATATAGAGAGGATTTAGATCATATGGATGAAGATCAGTTGAACAAATTAGATTTGGAGTGGCAGTTTGCTATGCTAACTGAAAGAGGTAGAAGGTTTATTAAGAAACATGGAATGGCATCTATTTTTCAAGGAGACAAACTTGGTTTAAATAAGTCACAGACCAAATGTTTCAAATGTTCCAAATATGGTCATTTTGCTCGTGAGTGTCCCGCAAAAGAAAAGGTGGTTCAGACAGCTGATAAAACTGCTTCACCTCAAATTGCTTTGACTGCTATTTCTTCTGCATCAAAAGAACAAACATCGAATGAAGGTTATGATTGGGCTGCTGATTTTCCTGATGAGTCGTGTTTTGTTGCTCAGATTGTTCACAGTGATGACGAAGAAGAGATAACAGATTCTGATTCAGATGTTAGTAGTTATGGAAATAGTGGTTATGAATCTGTCTGTGAGTTTTGTTCTCAAAAAGATAAAATGATTCAAGGTTTAGTTAAGGAAAAAGAAGATTTGGTTGCTGATAGAGAAAAGTTGGAAGGTATGATCCAAGAGTTACAATCTCAAAAAGAAAAGTTTTCAGTTTTTCAGACAGAGTTAATTGAAAAAGAGTTGCAGTTTCAAGGTGTTGAGCAGGAATTTGAAAAGAAATTTACAAAATTGTCTGAAGAAAAGGCTGCATTAGTCAAAGAAGTAAAGAAATGGAAAGATGAAGCTGAGGATACAGCAATCGATTTTCAAAATCTTTTTGACAAATCAAAGTCCAGACTTGATACTCTTACTAAAGTTTCTGATGATCAAGCTACTAAGATTCAATCTTATCAGACTGATATGGAAAAGTTACTTGATGAGAAGAGGGAGTTGGTTAGAGTGAACAAGTTGCAAAATGCAAATTTGGATATTCAGAAAAGAAACGAAGATAAACTCGAGAAGGAATAGTTGGCTGGTCTAGATGAGTTGAGATTGCAAAAGTATGAAACTAATAAAGTGGCAAAGAAGCTAATTGCAACATAAAAGGAGTTGGCTGAAGCTTATCAAAGAATTTCTGAACTAAAGATTGAAGTCATTGATTCAAAACGTCTTTTGAACAATGTTACAAATTCTCAATCTTTTACAAGTTTTTTGGCCAAGGATGATAATTTTGAGAAGATGTTCAACAAAACTGTGTCACCACCAGGAAGTCTTAAAGAAGGCGTTCATGATTTGAAAGAAAAGGCTGAGATTGGTGATTATTCTGAGTTTGTTGGTTCCAAATCTGTTGAAGAAAAGCAAAAGGAAAAAGGCAAAAGTACTGAAGCTTCTGAAGCTCAAAAGGTTGTGTCTGGGTCTTCGTCTTCAAAAGCTGACATTGATGAAACAATTATCAATGCTCTAAAAGATCTCAAGAAAGTTAAAGCTGAATTTTCTCGTCTTGCAAAGAACGGGCATAAATCATCTGATTCAGAAGAGAAGGTTTCTGGAAAATATACAGGTTTGGGATTTCAAAAGAAACAGGTTAATGTGAATGTTTCAAAGGTTCAACAGCAACAGAATTTGAAGAAAGTTAATCTGAAGCAAGTAAAGAAAGAAGTTTTTAAAGCTGACAAAGTTCAACCCGAGAGGTTCTACAAACTCAAGGGTTCGGAACAAATATTTTCTGATAAAGAATTCCCGCTACATTGCGTAGATGCTCGGAAAGTTGCTGAAGTTTTTGTGACGAATGTTGATTCAAAGACCAAGAAGCAACAAGGTGCTAAATATTCTTCTGGAGGATCCAATTCTACTCCAAAGAGCCCGACATCCAAATGGGTTCATGATCATCGATTTCAGGTATATGATAATTTTTATGAGCATTTTGGAGATGAATATGTTTGTGAAGCTATGCAGGTTCCAAAGAAACGAAACATAAACAATCGTTTGTGTTACAATTGCCGACAAAAAGGGCATATGGCACAAGATTGTCATGTCACTGCTGCTTCTAGTTCAAGAAGAGAAAAGGTTCCATATGTTGATAAAATTGCTAAACCGCGATTCATTGATGAATATGGCAGAGTGTCTGATGAATTTCCACAACCTACATTTTTCAAAACTCAAGGAAGATTTATTCCTCGTTTTCAAAATGTTCCATATGTAGGTTGTTCGTCACAATCGACTGTGACCGGTTCATCAGATACTGATTTACCAAAACAACAACACTGGAAAACTAAAGTGGTTTCAAAAGGAAATCAAGATACTGGTCGACCAGAAGCAATTCGCTTCGGGTCATTTATAAACTGATGTGTTTGACCAGTGTGCAGGTACTTTTAGAAGACCTATCGGTGAAAAAGTTGCTGATGGAGGAGTATTCTGCTGATTTAACTTAAATTACATGTGATATATAATTTCAAAACTGAAATTTTTCTGAAAGCTAAACCTAAAAGGTATCCATGTCGAAAGGTCAATTTTCTTTCTTTAATGCATTTTGTATGTAGTTTAGGGGAGAATACTGAAAAACCAAAAATAGTGTCTTTGTGTTTGTTTGTTAAAATGAAAATCCAAAAATAGAGTTTTCATTTTAAGGGGGAGAAAAATGGAAAAATGCAAAAACACTGAAAAATAGAAAAATTCAAAAACATTGAAAAATGAGAAATTGATCCGACATAATTGGGAAATGATGGTACATTGGCTTACATGTCTGACTCATGGATAAAATAGATGAAAAAGCCATAAGATCATTGTTCGATGTGCTTGGTAAGCTCAGCATTAAATCAGAAAGTATTCAGATGTGATAAACACATTAAATACTAATGCTTGACCAAGTGGACAACATCTTGATGCGTATCTCATGATATATTGAGAAAAAGATATGTGAAAAAGAAAATGAGAAGTCGTTGTGTATACATGTGTTCTTTTTGCAAAGATTTAAACTTGTTTGATTTTCTTTATTTTGTCAAACGATTGGACTTTCTTTGCGTATCGAAAGATCGACCTGATTGTTGTTCGTTTGACGTTCTGCTTTATTTTCTTTGGTGTTTCGTATAACTCATCGGACTTTCTCTGCATGTACAGGAGTACCGACCTGATTGTTGTTGGGTTATACAATTTCAACTTGTTTTATTTTCTTATTTTGTTAAATCTGAGGCCTTATCTGCGTATCGAAAGATCGACCTTAAGGTAGACGATTTAATGTTCTTACTTCTTTTTGCATGGAACACAGTTGACTAAATCATGAATACAATCATTATGTGATTAATTCACAAATGAAATCACAAAGTGTGAAATAAAAAGCAAAAACATATCTGAGTATGTCTGATAGTGTGAGGTACACTGGTCAAAGCAAAATTAATCAATACAATAACATATCCAGATGTTATGAGTATGATTGTGCCTGAGTTTAAGATGGACAAATTATACCAGTAATCGACATGACTTGTGTGCTGAAGTAATTGAAATTGAAGTGTAGTTCAGCATGTCATGTTCAATATGATCCTAAGTTGTGATCTTTCTCGCAAAAGACAAAAATAGTGTCTAATTCTGTATTGCATTTATGTTTCATATCTGAAAAGTTCAAAAAAAAATTTAGGTGTGTTTTGATATAAAATTTCAAAAAGTCATAAAGATTTTGTTTCTTATTTGTTTTCGACCAATCGACATGTGATACGAAATCAAAATTTTCAAATCTATATCTTGGATTCTCGAAGAGAAGTTTTGCGCCAAGATTAAATTTAATTTTTTCAAAAGAAAAGGAAACCGCGTTTCTGTCTTCTCAAATTGCAGGTTATATGTGTCAAGACTCAAGCATGGTGAGAGGGGGAGTATGAAGTATCTTTCACAAGTGGATCTTGAAGTGCAAAGATAATTAAAGAGTGATCCAGCCATGCAAGCTCTATTTCTGACAAGATTTCAAGTCAAAGATCGGATGCAGCCATGTTGAAGATTGAAGACTGTAGTTTAGTTAGAGAATAGATACACTACACGTTAAGGGGGAGTTTGTTAGAGCATATTCCTATGCCATGAGTGTCTCGTGTATTGTATCTATGTGAGCATGTCTTAGAGTGAGTTGTAGTGTCTATTTGGTTGGTGGCGTACCACATGGTCCGGCGGACCATGTAGTCCGGCGTACCAGTTTGGTACGCTGGGTGATTAGTCACTTACTATAAATAGGTTTGTGTTAGAGTGTGCATGATAACTAGAACACTTCTATCTTTCTACACCTTTCTGTGTGTGTTTCTAGAGAGAGAAACTAGAGAGAACTTCATTGTATCTTCAAGTGATTCAATAACAATTCTCTTATTTACATCCGTGTTTTCTATCATTGATCAAAGCATGCAGTAGTAAGATCGTTTCGTGTTTCTACAGTTAGGTGGATTTCACATGGTCCGCATAGAAGCGTGAGGAAATATGAAGTATATGACACCAATGGCTATTCATTTCGTACAAAATCTCGAGACGGTAGGGTTTACCAGAACAACGGGGTTGGTGTAGAGGTAAATGACATGCACATCTCTAACGAGGTATTAACCTATGGACAAAAACCTTACTATGGGGTTTTAAAAGAGATATGGCTACTAGAATACCATATTAAAAGCATCCCTCTATTTATGTGTGACTGGGTTAAGAATACACAGGGGGTCAAAAAAGATAGTCTTGGTTACACTTTGGTCAACCTTAAAAGACTAGGTCACAAAGAGAACCCATTCATTTTCGTGTCACAAGCATGACAGTTGTTTTACGTCAAAGACTAGCTGGATAAAAAACTGCATATTGTCTTTATGACACTTCCCAGAAATTACAGAGGTTATTATGAAGACGATGCTAATGAAGAATTTAGTACGGTAGTTTTTCCTCACAACGATAATGTATTGCCACCCGTAGATACATGTAACACTGTTTACCATAGAGCTGACTGTACTGGAATGATATTACGTAAAACCGATAAATTGATCATTGTAATGTTTTTGAATCTTAGCAAATTACAGTATCAACAATATTTGGTTTTTTTTCTTTATGTATTCTGGAATATTATGGATCTTAATTTTGAGTCAAGTGTTTCCTTTTTTGATTGTGCCTGTAGGTCTCCACTTTTTGACCAAACCAGAGTCAATAAAAGTCAAAAATAAACAAATAAAATCAACTGCTGCTTTAATAAACACACTTACATACATAATCCAAAGGGTATGATTCCATTAATACATTTATATATAAATTACAACTGAAAAACTACTAACTTAAAAGGGAGAAGAAGCGGCTGAAGAAAAATCACTCTTTGCTTTCTCACATGCACTTGCTTCTGATCAAGTGAAAAGAGAGAACAAGTCCCTCTTTGCTTTCTCACATGCACTTGCTTCTGATCAACTAAAAATGGCGAAGAAGTGGCTGAAGATATATCGGGTTCATGGGGCCAAAAGGGAGAGAAGCACCTGAAGAATACAAGTGCTGCAAACCTCAACATGTGCCCTTACTACTGACTGTTATAAAATTACACAATAACTTAAAATCTGCTCTCGGTAAAGCATTTGTATGAACCATTAGAGACTCCTCGTCTCTATGGTTTCCACAATAACTTAAAATCTGCTCCCAGGAGATACAGAGTGCAATCTTTCCCTGCACAAGAAAAAATTACCAAATCTGAGACGAAAATTTCAATCGAATTGCATTAGTGAAGATGATAACTTAAAGTTTTCAACATACGGATGACACCAATTCTACATTTTTTTGCCAGCGATGATGGACAAAAAACAGAGAGAGAGAGAGACTGGGAAAAAAGGGGCATGGTGGATATGATGATGAAAACTGATACAAAGATAATTAAGTATATATCGATACTCGAGGGGCGTGGTAGATGTAGATTTGAAAGATAAAGTAAATGAAAAAGTAAATGAAATTGTAATGATTACAAGCGCCGTCCACTGTTGGTATTCTTTTAGCCACCTAAAATTAATATACCATGACCATTTGTCATAATTTGTCACGCAACCAATGTTTAATATGAGTGACCATATCACAAGATAATCAAACATGATAAACATATATAATCATCATATATTCAATTATAACTACTAATATCATAACTAAATAAACATATAAAATATTGTTCCTAATTTGTTCATAAACATATACATCAATTAATTAATAATCCGGATCACTGCAATCTTCGGATATGTATCCTGAACTTGCATCGTCAACAGCATGATCATCATCATCATCATCTTCTTCATCTTCTTCATCTTCTTCATCTTCTTCATCTTCTTCGGACTCAAATTCATTGAATTTTGTATCAAGGACACGGAATAACTTCGTTGCCTCAACATAGTAGGCAAAACAATCAGGAGTCTTCTGCGCATGGAGTTGCCTCAGGATGTTCTCATCATTGTTTTTAATAACATATTTGTGGGACTTGAAGGATCTTCTTCTCCTGTTACTGTAAACTAAAAAAATACGATTATTCTTCACATACCAGTAATTAAGGGAGCGTTGATTATGGGCCATTTGATACCAGAATTGGTGTAAACGAATTGGTGTAGAGAATTTGAGATCAAGAAAGGGATGGCGGTAAAGGAAAATAACAATGATGATGATATATAGGGTAGCAGATTTTAACCCGCTCGAGTTGGTGAAATTGAAAAAAGCGCGTTATTTTAGAGGGAAACAAATCGTCTCTTTTTCGCCACATGTTTAATATTTTACCGTGACCATAAAGTAGATTTTTGTCACTCACAACTTACCATTTAGTCACGGTTAATATATGTGGCCATAGGTAATAGATTTTTGTCACTCACAACCTACTATTTAGTCACACAACCTAATAACAGTGGCCATATGTACTAGCTTTTAGCCACATAACTAAGTAAAAAGCGTGGTCATTGCTCACATTTAGCCACGCATAATATATACTTAATGGTTTTGTTTTTTTTAATTTACTAAGTAATAAAATCTACTCTTCCATCACACAACATTATTTAAGCATGTCCATACATTCCTTTTTGGTCACACGAATAAAAAATCATAAAAGTTTCATGGCCGTTTGGTGTATTTCGCCACTCTTTTTTAAGTGTAAAAAATAAGTACCACATGTTTTTATAAAACAGTTGCTAAAGCCACTGCACCAGATTGTTTTTGTCACATAAACAAAAAAAATACGTGGCTAAAAGGGTCCAAACAGTTGCTAAAGCCTCTGACCTTTAACACTTTGCACGACCGAAAACCCACTTTTCAATTGAAAACCACTAAACTCGATCAAATTCTATCAAATCGAGCGAAAACCTTTTTCAATAGATTACCTCTGATTGAAAACCTTCCACTGAAAAACCAAAACCTCAGCAACCTAGAACCACTTTGAACAAAAAATACCACGAGGTACAGAAAAATTCAACGATCAAAACCTCGTCAGAATTAATTTGCACCAACTTAAATGAGTGGCCGTTTATTGCTTTAAAACTGAAAAATCTAGGCCACAAACAATAATAAAATACCAATTGCATATTTGTAATTAAGCCGAATTTCAACTTACGTAGGAACCAAAATTAAACCGATGGCATAATTGTAAAAAAGTTATCTTCAACAAATATAAATCTCAAAAGCGTGCTTAAGAACCTGCAACAACAATCCAATTTTGAAGCAACAAAATTCGATTGAATACCAAGTAACCGATTGATTACCTGCTTCCTAACCGAGAACTTGTTCTGTGATCGAGAACCCGGAGCGAGAACTTTCAAACCAAAAGCCAATTACGATCGAAAACAAACAACTCGATCAATAACTTGAACTCGATGAAAAACTACATTCGAAATCCACAATTCGATAGAGAGCCTTAACCCGATCGAAAACCTACTATGCAATCGAGAACCACAAACGAAAGTCCGAACTCGAATGAGAACAATCTTGATCGCAAAATAGAATCGAAGACCAATCTTGATCGAAAATCCAACCAGAGCGAAAATCCGATCACACTCGCAGACCTCCAAGCTGAATAGAAAACCACCAATGTGGATCGAAATCCACTATTCTGGATCGAAAACGAGTAGTTGATCGGTAACTTGCTTAGCACAACGAAAATCCCGAAAGAATCAAACTTGGTCAACTTTCCTTAACCATTACACGATCGAAATCCATTCTCACTCGATCGAGAACCTCTTTGATCGATCGAAAATCGCCTAAACCACAGAAACAATAATCGAAAACGCCTAGACTTCGATCCAAAGATCTGCAAAACACTTGAAAATTCAAAAGTCTGCACACCAACTTGAAAAATTAGTTAAAACAATACGAAAGACAAAGTCGAATTTGATGATAGGCTGATCGAAACTCCCAGTCTGCACTTCGAAAACCTGAAAACACACTAAAAACTTACAGAAACTATTAGACGTTCTTGAATCGATATTGTGCGAGCCACGAAACACGCGTTTCTTGGCTGTGATACCAATTGTATGTCCCGAAAACAGTTCTCAACACGATATCACTACTCGATTGAGTGTGCGGAATCCATTCAATTGAGTGATTCAAGATGTGAGCAATAGAAAATGAAGATCATAATAATTAAATGATAAAACCTGGAATTAGAAAATGCACACGAATCCAACAGACTCGTCTAGTACAATCTCTGGAGAATTTCGTGTTCTCCTAGTATCTCTGGTCTCCACGTTTTGGCTCCCCAATCGGTAACCCTTACAAATGTGGCTTAAGTGTGTTTATATACTACATACATAAGCCTACAAAGCTTTCCAAGCCCAAGCCAATACCTACAATTAACCTATTTAATTGTAGTAAACCCACTAAGCCCAACACACCTATATTTAATATTACAAGCCTGTAAATAATACCCTTACAGGATGAAGAACGAAAGAAACATGTGTCGATGGATTGAAGCTAACTGTACTCTCTTTTGAGGATTTATTTGAAGCAGCTGTGAGGTAATTGGGTTTTTCTTATCCTTCATGAATTTAAATGCATTTTTTGGTTATTTGTTCTTATGCAGATGTTTTTGTTTTATGTTTTTGTAGGTCTTCTTTTCATGTGTCACTAATATCTATTATCAAGGTAATCGATTTGCTCTCTCTCTCTCTCTCTCTTCAAGTTCGGTAGATGGGCTCCTCTCCCTCAAATTGTCTTCAAATTCTATATTTTGGGGCTGGGGTTTTATGTTCTGACCTGTAAGTTGAAGGCCTAATAATCTGTTTTTATGATTGTTTCTTACCAGATTTATTACAAGAGATTATGTATCCATTTTGTAGTGTTCCATTAAGACAACGGGATCGGTTCTGGGCTTACAAAGGTGTCGAGATGGGCTTTTGAGTGGCTTGAGGTTTGTTCAGTTTTGTATTTTTGTTGTATATGTTTGTTTCTTTTGGATAATTACATTCTTCTTCTGATATTTGGTCCCGTGATATTGTTTTCTAATACCTTTGAGCATCTTATTTGTCAATAATTGACTTCATTGTATGTGGTGCTTATAATTGTTCTAGAATCAAAAATTATAACTGATTATTTTGTTAGAAGTGTAAAATCACAGTTTCCTTTAAAGAATTATGAATGTTGAAGCAAAACATTTTGATGTTGTAATAAATCAAATTAAAGAATTGTTGGAGGATTTTGATGATGTAATACCTCTGTTATTTTATTGTTGGTTTCTTGACTTCTTTGGATTGATTATACTTTGAATTTGGGTGCAGAAGCGCATAGGTGATAAGGGTGTAAGTTAATTGGAAAAGGCAGTTAATTGTAAGTTGTAAGCCACTATTTCAAGGCAACTTCAAGCTCAATTTCAAACATCGGGTAAAGAAGCTCCACAAGATGAAAGTAGACTTTCAAAGAAACCATATATAGAAAAGAGGCTTACTCCAAAATCCATGAGTTACACCAGTCCACATCTATGATGGTTTTATGGGGGTTGATTGCGTATATTCTTTTTTTCCACTAATATGTTCAATCACATTACTTCATACAATATGTTGATTGTTTAGCTTCAATCAAAATTGATTAAAATCTCAAAATTTGTTCTTTTATGACTGTTCTTTGATTGATTTCAACTTCATATGGGTTATAGCATGGTCCAACTTACCCCCTTTGATTCATTAGAAAGAATTAAGTTTGTAGCTTCTTTTTTTGTTATTAAATTTAGGAAATTTGTACATGTGACGATGGAATGTTCCTACATAGCATCGTGATCTTTGTCGGTAATGTTTATAGAACTTTTAGTTTTTTTCCCATTGTTGTATAACAAGAATGATATCCTTTCCTCATACCCTTCAGCGGTAATTGTTGTTTATAGAGTTTGTGAAAACAACCTGATTGTCCTTTGTGGAAACAAGGCCGATGAGAAGAACCCTAAAGTGAGACGGAGTAGGTTACTTTCCACAGAAAGAAGAACGTGCAGTATTATGAGATGTCAGCCAAAATCAGTTACCAGTTTGAGAAGCCTTTCCTTTATCTTGCTAGGAAATTTGCAAGGTACCTAATTATTTATGATATTAGAGTAAAGCCTTTTATATTGTTTTAGAAGATAAGTGAAAATAGATGTTCTGATTCTAATTATGTTGCTTTCAGCCAAATTGCGTTTTCTTAAGTCTCCTGCCCTAGCTCCTTCAAAAATGCAAATAGACATTGTTTCTCAACAGCAGTAAGCACTTTAGTTGCTTTTATTTCATTAATTTCTAGGTACCTCTGTTTTAGATGTTGATTGTTTTTAAGGGTGTGATGGTATGGGTTTGAGAATTTAACAAACTTCAGTTCATTTTCGTTACTACTTTTTAAGGATCTGGAAAACCATGACTGTGCCCGAGACCCCTTTGCCAGACCGGCCATCTGATGCCAATTGGGAATAGGAGGGTCAGGTCAAACCAAATTGGGAATAGGTGGGAATTTTGGACCAAAGAAGAAGTCAAAAATACTTCCAAGATAGTGGAGGAGTTGGTCAATGAAGTTATGGGTAACCACGAGGCTCTCTTTTTATGTTTAAGTAGTATTGCCCTTTGTGACAATCCGACTTTTCAGGTTATTTTATGGCATTAACTGAACGTAAATCGTATTAAATGTTGTGTGAACATTTATGTATTGACTTGTTGACTTTAGCAAATTAGGGTTTTGTGTAATCAATCACTACGAGCATGCACGAAAGTTTAAATGATTTAAATTCTATGATTTTATGTAGAATTAAAACATATAAATACATATAGGTGATTAAATGATATTTATAATTTTGTGTAATTAAAGGATTTTAATTACAAGTTATTAATCATTGAGTTATGAGTTTTAAATAAACAAGTTATTGACTTTATGTGATTTTAAATTAGTGTGGAGTTATACTCCATTATTATTTTAGCAAAATGAGATCTATATTTCTTATATAAACGGTATCCGTTCGACGTATTTTGACGTTTGTCGGTTATTCATCGTGGAAACATTTCATGTTAACTCTGTTAGATGTCGTTAATTTTTCTAAACCTCGAGGGACTTATTTTGTGTAAGGACCAAGAATTGTGGCTTGTGTATTAAATAGTCACTTGGCGGATTATTTTGAAGGCCTATACATGTGTATAGGTGAAAATCAGTTGGGCTATGGGTATATTAGGTCATTGGGCCATTTTAGACATGTTTGGGCCCAATTAGATAGAGTTTAAGGGGAGTTTAATAGGTCTGTTTAGTCAAATCCGAAAATTAGGTTTAGGATTTGTTTATCTATATAAACAAATCCCAATTCTCATATTTAGAGCCAGTCAGTTGAGAGAGACACAAGGGGGCTTTTCGGGTGTACCAGACGAGTTCTTTAGTGAATCGTGTGCATCGTTTTACAGGTTAATCGTTTTTAGTATTATTGAGTTTATTTTGATTTGTGTTTCTTCTCTATAAGCTTGAATCATCCGATTGCTTGTATTCCGCACTCGTAATCGGTAGAGATATCGTATTTGATTGTTAAATCGATCCTTACAATTGGTATCAGAGCCAAGAAACAAGCGTTTCGAGGCTCTCACGATATTCGATTCAATTGTTTCTTGTGATTTCGTGATTTTTTTTCGGTGTCTTTCAGTTGTGTTTGGATGAGTTTTGCTTGACGGCTGTGAAGAACAATTTAGGGTTCATTTTTTTTTGTTCATTTGTGCCATTTGTGTCATATTTTGGTGTAGAAATTTCTAAATCTTGATCCTCATTAATTCCGTTGTCAAAGTTGCTATTTTTATTTTTTAAAGAATACCAGAGATACATTCCAAAATTGTTTGCCCTCGGTCCAAAGTGGGTATTTCCGGTCACTAGCTCTCGGCTCAAGGTGGGGTACGGCTCGGGTCTTCGGTTAGATATTCGTTCTCGGTCGTGCAACGGTACATGAAATTGTTTAAAAGAAATAACTTTCAAAGAGAATGTCCATCAAAAATA
Source organism: Deinandra increscens subsp. villosa (assembly GCA_039602395.1). Taxonomy (NCBI): domain Eukaryota; kingdom Viridiplantae; phylum Streptophyta; class Magnoliopsida; order Asterales; family Asteraceae; genus Deinandra; species Deinandra increscens. The sequence continues at coordinate 25,235,268 of JBCNJP010000010.1, read as the reverse complement.
ACACCAAGAAACCCAAATCAAAGGCACCCACAACCCCAAGTATCAATCTTTCAAAGAGAATGTGTTTAAAATAAATAACTTTCAATGACTCTGCAGGTATACCCAGAACAACAATGACCTGGGTACTTATGGTTAACTAATCTCTCACCTTGTGCAGGAACAGTCAAGGAGGACTTCCATTAACTTATTTGTTTTTGAAAGTGATTTTTCCAGGCACAAGATAGAAGGCATCTCTCAACTACATGACATGTAGATTCTCATTTGTAGAGATGTTCTTCTGGTAAGAGGTAAATCTAGCAAAATCAGCAAGGTACTGTCTTAATTGTTTGTTTCTTGGCAAATCTGATGAGAAGTATGGTTCTGCATAAAACAAAACTCATTTTTTAGAAAATCTCAAATGATAAACTTTGAAGGTTAGCTTGGCCAAGTTTGTCTTATAATGTGTTAGTGTGTTTAAAAAAAAAGAAAAAAAAAGAAAAAGAAAGATGTGTGTTGTTATTAAAAATCAAAAAGCAAGGGGAAGAATAGAAAAGATGAAATTATTGACCCCTAAAAATTGTGCTTTTTAATTTTTAATCTTTTGTTTGTTTGCCTGAGAAGGTGGGAAGTGAAATAAATTTCCGTTTTGGAGATGGCTGACATGCGTAAGGCAGATGTGAAAGACACGATCCATGGTGATATGCTGGTAGGCTCAGCTCTTTAATCTGAAAAGGTATGCGTTACACACTTAAAGATAACGTATGGCAGTTTGTTGGGTAACATCACTTAGGTTAATTGCATTTCTATTTGACTGCATGTTCAAGTTCCCGATACACACGCTTGTCTCCAAGAGTGTGAAATTGAGCTTAAAAAATTTGTGTCCCCTCTGCTTTGCGTGAGTAATGACCTGGGGATGCTTCGCGTGTATGTAAGGCTCTCCTCTACTTTGCGTGAGCAATGACCTGGAGTTGTCCATACATACGTTCTTCTAGATCACTTAAAAAAAATAAAATAATAATAATAATAATAATAATAATAATAATAATAATAATAATAATAATAATAATAATAAAATACACCCAAAAGATGCCAAAGAGCACATCAAAAGAGACCCTCAAGAGTCCAAAACCCTCAGCCTTTGTCACTGATGAGAGCATTATTAAAAATGTTTCAAAAATTCAGTTGACTTTGTATATTATACCCAAAAATCTATGTGATCTATTCTTTCTCTTCTCAACCAAGTCTCGAGCTTAGTTTCAAACTTCTGGTTCAAGTTGTGAAAATATGTGGTAGGGAATTTATATGCTTAATAGTGTGTAATAACATGTACCTAGGATTTGTTGAAACCCACTTGCTGTTCATAATTAAATGCACCTATAAAAGATAATATAGTGACAAACAGCCTGATTAAGAAAAGGGTTAGAGTTTAAAGTGGATCTGTATATTGGTAATCACCTGGACGTGTTCGAGTAACAGAGCCGAAAAGGGTTCCTCAGTGAAGAACACGTACTTGATCTTGCTAATGCATTGTTACAATCGGATTCGGACACACAAGGTAAATAATCTTCTTTATATTGATCACAGCTTGTAAACAGAGAGTACAATGAGTATTCAGGTTACACCATGTAAAACACACACTTAAGAAAGCTCAGACCTCACTCACACACTCTGAATCAAACTGAAACCTATATATAGAGACTGATTCGGCGGACCAACTTACTAGCGTATCAGGTGGTCCGGCGTACCACCTGATCCGCCACTGATCCGCTGAACCCATAAAATACAAACTATAAAATTACATATTCAAAATACCAAGATCTAGCACTAGACAACACAAAATGCTCTAACAAACTCCCCCTTGTCTTGTGCTAGTCTTCAGAAGCTTTTGACTCTGTCTTCTTCCAATCCCGTCTTCTGTTATTTCCAGCATGAATCCCACCACCAAAACAAACATTTATCACCTTCTGAAATTGCATTGCTTGATCACAACATTCAGGTTTGTAGAGAATCTTGTTAGAATGCAGCTTTTCAATATCATTCTTCGACAGATTTATCAATGACATCGGGTCGTAGATTCTCACAACCTTGTTGTCTTCTTTGATCACAATTACAGCTTCACCAGATACCTCATCATAATACCACCACCTCAAAGTCTTGATGAAATCTTGTTCAAGCCTTTTCAAAGGTATCTTCTTGAGCTGAACTGGCTTCTTATATTTCAGAATCACTAATGGTCTGCCTGTGACAGGATGAATATCGGTTGAATGCTCAGAATAAATTGGTCTTTGAGGAGTCAAAAACCTAAATCTTCCTTGACATTCTTCAATTAATTTCTCTTTGAACATAGCGGCCAAAAGATTTCCTCCAGGATTCAAAAATGGACTTCTAGACAAGTCCCTCACATCACAAACAGGTAATGTGTTGAACCTTGAAGCATTCTTCAGATATATAATCCCAAACTCCTTTTTTATGGCATAGCATTTGAGTTCAGAATCAAACATCCAGCTTATAATCTTTCCAGAAGCTTGTCTTCCTTTTCTGTCAAAATACCTTTTCTGATCAACAATTTTTGTAGATTTTTCAACTTGAACTGGAACTGGAAGCTTCTTTGCTCTTTGTTCTTTTAACCAAGCTTCAAACAACAGCTTCTTTTCTTCTTCTTCAGACATGTTAACAGACTCAGATGTTTCAGGTTGTTCTGATGGTTTCTCTGTTTCAACCTTCTCTTCACTGTCTTTTCCAAAGAAATTAAAACCTTCAGAATAGTCATTATCAGAAAAATTCCCATACATCATTGGATCATTGGGATATTCTTCAGCCGTCATATCTTCCACTTCTACATGTTCATCTTCAAACACCACTTCTTCTTCTGAATTATCTTCCTGATATGACTCAGCAACTGGCAACTTATCAACATCGTCCACATTTAGAGCAAATATGGCTGCCAGCTGCTCTTTAGTGAAAGGATTAACCAATTCTCCCTCTTTCATCTCAACCCTTGATATCGGAGTCACATCATATATCTCTTTGTCTGTAGACTCCCCCTGAGATGCCGTGGTTGTACCAGTAGCAGCAGATGACGTTCCTACTGTATCAGTACCAGTACCAGCACCACTAGCACCACCTTCAGGATTATCAGGATCATCGTTTAAAAACTTCATAACATCCTCTTCTTCTCTGCAAGATTCCTCAGGATTCGTCCTTTTCTCCCCCTGAGCAGCTAAAGCTGTAAGCATCTGCTTAAGCTGCTCACCCATAGTCAGAGATAATTGCTTCAACTCAGCAATTTCCCGATCTTTTGCTTCATCCTGGGCTTTTAATCTAGCAAGTTCCTTTGTATGAGATTGATCTCTGGCAACTAATTCTTTACACAAATTCCTCAGCCCAGAAATCTCTTCAGCTTGGACTTTATTTGTATGCTCTACTCTTTCAAATCTAGCTTGAAACAATGCGAGCTTTAAATCAGTAGAAGAAATTGTGGAAGTAGTTGAAGAAGTGGAAGCAGAACCAGTAGTAGACGGTCTTTTGATAGTCAACTTTCTGATCGGAGGTTGTTGTGAACTTTGAACATCAGCTGTTTTGGTGGTTGGTTGACTTGGAATTGAAGATGACGTTGTCACTTTCTGCTTCTTGCTAGGAGGACTTTGCCCAGATTTTCTGGCATCAGCAAGAAAGGAACCAGGCTTTACTCCTTTATATCCAACATCCACACTCTTCATACGTTTGCCAGAAGCAACTGCAGGAGCTTTGCCTTTATCTATGGACTTTGACTTTGCAACAGGCTCCTCCATCATAGGAGTATAAGATGGATCATCTTCAGTATCTTCACCCTGTTTGGTTCTAGACTCAAAGACATAAGTATCTTGATTCTGAGATTTCAAATACTCAATGTGTGCCTTAGAACCTTTCTTTACTGGAATTTCTCTTGTATTATGAAGAATGAGAACATATTCACCAGAATCAGAATCAGTTTCAGACGAACTACCAAAAATATCATCTCCCTTAGATCTAGTAGCATCATCATCTGGAACAGTCACCCGTTCAGACTCATTAACAGCTTCAGAAGTTACTTGCTCTGGATTTTGTTGTTGCTGAACAGATTCTTGCACCACAGGTTGTTGTACAACAGGTTCTTGATTAGCCGGTTGCTCAACCTCATCATCTTCAACAATTACAGTCGGAAATCCATTATCATCATAGTGCAATTCATCATCAGAACTGTCAGAATGTTTAGCAGCACCATTCTCTGGAGCTACATAATCAGGATTAGCAAGATGACCAATCAACCTTTTATTCGGTGGAGCAACAGCATTTCCCTTTCGTTTGTAATACACGGGAATTTTTCCAACAGCTACTCTGTTCATGTGCTTCATTTCTATAACAGCAGCAGCATTCTTTGGAAGGTTCGGATGCATATCATTCAAGATCATCTGAATAAATCTTGGGTACATGATGCTTCTTACTTGTTTCACCAATATATTTTCCCTCATGTAGTTAAAGATCCAACCAGAAAAGTTGAATTCTCTGTTCAGCACCAATGCACAAAAGAAAGATATCACTTTCAAATCAAACTCTTCTTGACCTCTTGTTCTATTTCCAAAACATTTAATGATAACGTGCATCAAGTATTTATAAGGAGGACTCAGATTTGCTTTAAGGTACCATGGAACATACAATTGTCCATCATACTTAATTCTTTTTAACAAAGCTACCAAATCTTCTTCAGGAAATTCAGTTGGATAAGTAGCTTGATCATTTAACCGTAAAACCCTCCGCACATCAGCCTCAGAAATAATAACATCAGTTTCTAATATCTTTGCACGTATTACTGATGGAATCACCGAACAATCTACTTGTGCTGAATTCCAGAACATGACTAACAAGTCTTTATATGGTGGACATTCATGAGTAGCAGCAAAGAATATTCTCGATCGTCTGATGAATTCAAAAATATTAAGAAAATGCGGCCTCCACTTTTCTGCAACATCAAGGAAAGCACAAACATTCTGTTCTCCAATTGATTTAAAATCAGCCATTTCTGTACATGTCATCAAAACAAACTGTCATTAAAATCAATCAATATAATCAAAATTCTCAGTGACAATCTCTGATGTTAAGTAAATCGCTCAAACGAATAACTTTTGAAAAATTTTATGAGTGGATCAACCACGGATCAGATTTGTGCATCCGGATCATCTGGTCCGGCGGACCAGTTGCGGATCACATTATCCAGCAGATCACTTGATCCGGCGGATCACTTGATCCGGCGGATCAAATTCGTTGACTGCGGATCAGATTGGTCAACCGGATCATCTCCGGATCAGTTTGAAAATCTGGTCCGGCGGATCAGTTGATCCGGCGGACGAACAGTTTATCGAACAGTCACTTTGAATTTTATGCACTTTTGAAGTGTTTGTTTTGGAATCCAAGAACAAGAGTTCAATCTAGAGAGTATTGTGACTCTCACAATGTGTTTTATACACATTAACATCGGTTAAAACCGGTTAAACAAGCAATCAGTCAATTTTTCTCAAATACCGAGACTTTAAAACCCAATTTTAATCCTAATCAGACAACCATTGTAGAAATTAAGACCATCAACCTGTGCGCAATCAATCAACCTACCTGTAGCAACAAAAATTTCGGACAGAGCTTCGTTAACGACTGAGGAATCAAGAAAAATATGAATTCAAGGGTTTTCGAGGGTTTCTGTGTTGAATGTATGTGATCCGCGAGTTATGAACTCTCGCGGATCAAATTTGCTATAAATACCCATTTTGATCCGCCGGTGGATCACCTGGTCCGCCGGATCAGAAAAAGACCACATTGCCCTTTTCATCAAATTTCTCATTTTTCATCAAAAACTTGTAATTTCCTCAATTGCAAACGTGATAATCTGATTTAGCATCGATTATGGTTCATCAAACAACAGATTGTCGATTCTGAAATTCAGTTGATCTAAAATAAAGCAGAATGAAATTATTTATTTATTTTTTTTTGAATTTTTAACAAAATTATATCAAAACACACTAAAATCTTTTTGATTTTTCAAATTTATGCTAAAACACACCTAAAATCTTTTTGATCTTTTCTAAAGAACAAAACGACAGAAATCAAACAACTAACTATCATAATTTATGTTTTTGTGAGAAAGATCACAACATGAGATCATATCAGTGAGATGCACTTAACACACTTCAATTTCGACCTAATCAGCATGCAAATCAAGTTGTCCACGAATACAACACATAATGTTTATTTCAGCCAATTCAAATCAATTTTTACAGTTTTCTGATATGCATTAGGTATGTTTATCAAGTACAGAAATCATGACACCCACAGATTCAAGTAATTGATAATCTGATTTATCTTTTTTTTATTTTACACGGATTCTTCACAGAATCTATTTATAGAGACAATCGGTTCATAGTGTTTCATGCAAAAAGAAAGCAGAACCCTAAACAAACAACAATCAGGTCGACTGGTAGGCACGCAGAGAAAGTCCGATTGTTTAGGAAAATAAGAAATAGAAAATAAAGCAGAAAGCGTATAATCCAACAACAATCAGGTCGATCTTTCGATACGCAGAGAAAGTCCGATGGATTATACTAAACACCAAGAAAATAAAGCAGAATGTCAAACGAACAACAATCAGGTCGATCTTTCGATACGCAGAGAAAGTCCGATCGTTTGACAAAATAAAGAAAATAAAACAAGTTTAAATCTTTGCAAAATAAAGCATGCATACACTAAGACCATCTCTTATTCTCTTTTTGAATTTTTCACATAAGCTCAGCATTAAACAAAAACAAGAATCATGGTACGCCACAGATTTCAGACAGGCATTATCTTTATATCATACTAACATGTATCAGATATGAATGGCACATTCAATGAAACAAGCAAGTATCTACAGCCTTTCAATCTAGTCTATCCATGGTCAGTAACATTCACTGATGTACTATCATTTCTCACGAGGTTGGATCACATTTCTCAAATTTTTGGAATTTTCCAATTTTTTTTATGTTTTTGCATTTTTCAAATTTTTTTATTAAACATGGAAATTTTAGCATTTGCTTCAGCAAGCTTCTTTTCACTAAAAATATAATCTCCCGTTTTGTTATTAAGCTCAATTTTTGTGCTAAGAACCACAACATGTTCACTTTTCAGTTCAGCTTTAACAGCTTCCCACCTCTGTTTGTAAATTTTGACATTCTCTTCTGCTATAGAGTATTTGTCAAAATACATGGTTTTCTCAACAGAGAGTTCCTTCAACTGATTAGCAAAATTAAGACAAAGCTCACAAGAATTAGAATTAACCTGAATGTTTGCCATAAATGCATGTTGACCTTCAGCAAAGAAATCTTCACCAGGAAGATCAGGATCATCTTCAATCTTTACACTCTGCTCCTCAGTACACAGAAAAGCAGATTCATCTGGAAATCAACAGCCCAATCATATCCCTCACCAGTTTGTGAAACCAATGCTTTATTGTCTGAATTTGAACCACTAGCATTTGCATTTGAACTTGAAGGATTAGTATTGCTCCCTGATGGCTTGTTACTCTGTGCAGCATACTTTTGATACAACTTTGAAGTTTCTTGCTGCTTTCCCTTGGTACACTCCTTGGCAAAATGCCCATAATTCTGACAATTGTAGCAATGAACCTTAGACTTATCAAATCCAAGTTTTCCTTCAGGATTTAAATCCTTCCGACCCGTTCTTTGCATATACTTTTTGCCTCTGCGAACAAGCATTGCCATGGACCAGTTAATATCCATCAATTCTAAGTCATCAGGATCAATCTGTTCATAGTCTTCATCAGTTAAATCAGCACTAGTTAACTTTCCTACAACAACACCATCATAAGACGAAACCATTGCCGAAAATAAAGCCATGAAGTCATTTGTAGTCTTTGCTGAAAAAGCACTCTGATTGTGAGTTGGAACAGAAGACGACTGATGTGAATACACAGGATATGTTACAGCAGCTTTACTAGCATAACTTCCACTTGAAGAACCTCTAGACATATTTGCATGACCACTTGAAGTATTTTCTACATAAAACGCAGTAGATGGTGGATTTGTGCTAGCCTTTGCTTTAGCATGCATGGTAGAAGCCTTTTCACCAAAGTAGACATCGGGATTCTGAACTTGAGATGGTAAAGTTTTCACACGCATCATATCCAGTTCCCTTGCTAGTAAATTCCTTGTAAGTTCATCATAGGTGAGATCATCAAAGCTTTTATCATAAGTCAGCAACAAAATGTAACCTTCCCATTTCTCAGGCAAAGCATCTAATAGCTTTTCTTTCAATTCTTCAGCTTCAATTTTTACTCCAACAATATCAAGTTCACTGACCAAATGAGACAACCTTGAAATGAGATCATTAATGGTTTCATTTGGAACATGAGCAAAATTATGATACTCTCGTAACAACACTCTCTTCTTGCTCTTCTTGTATTGTGCATTACCTTCACATCGATGACATAAGGCATCCCACAATTTCTTAGATGTTGTATGCATTTTAAATTGATGCAAAATATCCTTAGGCAAAGCCATTGATAAATTGGAATATGCTTTTCTTTCAAGTTTGAATGCCTCTTTCTCCGCATCGTTCATTTTGTTGAACGGCTTCTCTTGACCAATAAACTCCCCAGTTGTGAATTTTGGAATCTCATACCCATCAAGCATAGGAGTCCAAACACTAACATCGGTTACACCGATACGACTCATACCAAGTTTTCCAATTATGAAAATCTTCAAATCTCATCAGTTTAGGAACTTTATTCGTAGTTCCTATTTCATTATCATAGTTCAACAACGCTTGAAGTTGAACTGTCGTAGACATAGCAGCAAACGCCTGAAACGGATCCATGATTAACAAAACCTTAATTCTGTAGTCAGCGGATCAGAATATCGAACTCCGGATCAAAATTAGTCCTCCGGACCAAAATCTAAGTGAACGGATCAGAAACAAATCTCCCCGGATCAAAAATCAACCAGCGGAACAAAATTCTTCTACCGAATCAAAAACAATCCGCGGATCAAACTGACACGCTGCTTATCTGATACGTTGCTATCTGATAGGCTGCTATCTGATACGCTGGAACTGCCGCGTATCAAACAATAACCGCCACGGATCAGTGTTTGAATATTGCTTGGCGGATCAAATTCAGCGGATCACTGAATCTATGAATTTATACCAGCGGATCAGAATCTTCAACCCGCGGATCACCAGCGGATCACCAGCGGATCAGAACCAAAACGCATAATTTCCATAATTTCTGACTTTTAATGCTTGAATTCGATGTACAACTCAGCGAAAATGAACTAGAAACAATCTGAATGAAGAAAACATACTGAATTGACGAAGAACTGAGAAGAATCGATCAAAATCTTACCAAAACCGAAGTTTTTCTTTCCAAACCCCAAAACCGAACTGTAACTCGCAGCAACTGAGCAAACCTGCTCTGATACCACTTGAAGAACACGTACTTGATCTTGCTAGTGCATTGTTACAATCGGATTCGGACACACAAGGTAAATAATCTTCTTTATATTGATCACAGCTTGTAAACAGAGAGTACAATGAGTATTCAGGTTACACCATGTAAAACACACACTTAAGAAAGCTCAGACCTCACTCACACACTCTGAATCAAACTGAAACCTATATATAGAGACTGATCCGGCGGACCAACTTACTAGCGTATCAGGTGGTCCGGCGTACCACCTGATCCGCCACTGATCCGCTGAACCCATAAAATACAAACTATAAAATTACATATTCAAAATACCAAGATCTAGCACTAGACAACACAAAATGCTCTAACACTCAGTCAGATTCATACGATTTGATCCCATAGAAACCTTCTCGTTTAGTAATTTGGTATGTTTGTTTTTCTTATTTTTCTTTTGATTTATCTTAAGTTTTTATTGTTTATTTTCAACCATGGCCAGGATAATTTAAAGGTTTTAATAAGTCTTATGGGTTTTGTGCAAGAAAGTATGACTCCCCTCATAATCTCAGGGGGGAGATAATGTGAAGAGTCCTCGGGTTCAGGGGAAGTGTTTTTAGGAAACCCGTAACCTATGTTAGGGTTTTTGGTTAAATAATGCTAACCCGATAACCAGTCATCATTTTCTGGTTAGTGTCTGTTTCATGTTGACCAATGCAGTTGACCAATGCACTGATGCTGTTACTGAATAAGTTGAAGAACCAGCCGGAAAAGGACTTACCCTATGCTTAGGGGATGTTTGTTGGTTTCTGAAGACTCAAAAGATACCATTCTCAAAGTTTAGGGGAAGCTAAATGAAGAAAAGATGCCAAGACAAGCAAGTCAAGACAGTTACTGATGATTCAACAAGGAACCCACATTTTTCAACAAGAAGCAAGTACTTGAGAATCCTCCTCTCATTACTTGTTTATCATTTGAAGTCCAAGCTGATGCTGTTTGAGAGAAAGCTCCCAGAAGTCGTTCATGTTGCCCAATGAAGATTGTCGAAGAAAAGAATCTTCACCAACCCATGTTCAAGCCAAGGAGAAGACTGCAAGTCTGAAGATTTAAAGTAAAAAGATATTTAATAGCACAAGCCAAGGGGAAGATTGTCAGGACCAAGAATTGTGGCTTGTGTATTAAAAAGTCACTTGGCGGATTATTTTGAAGGCCTATACATGTGTATAGGTGAAAATCAGTTGGGCCATGGGTATATTAGGTCATTGGGCCATTTTAGACATGTTTGGGCCCAATTAGATAGAGTTTAAGGGGAGTTTAATAGGCCTGTTTAGTCAAATCCGAAAATTAGGTTTAGGATTTGTTTATCTATATAAACAAATCCCAATTCTCATATTTAGGGCCAGTCAGTTGAGAGAGACACAAGGGGGGCTTTTCGGGTGTACCAGACGAGTTCTTTAGTGAATCGTGTGCATCGTTTTACAGGTTAATCGTTTTTAGTATTATTGAGTTTATTTTGATTTGTGTTTCTTCTCTATAATCTTGAATCATCCGATTGCTTGTATTCCGCACTCGTAATCGGTAGAGATATCGTGTTTGATTGTTAAATCGATCCTTACATTTTGCAACTTTTAGAAGTTGTTCTAAGCCAACTAAGTAGGAGGATTGGACTTGTAATTCCTAGACCCACCACCCTCCTTTCTAAATGTAAGTAAGGACCGTTTATGCCAAAACTCCAATTCTTGAATGTAAGTCACCAGTTACGCTCGATTCAAGTCGATGATCGGTTTTGAGGCCGATCATCATTTCCATCTGTTGCCAATTGAATGCAATCAATGGAGACATTCAATCCCATCAAATGATAACCCTCTCCTTCTCATTCATTTTCAGCCTCGTCTCCCTACTCTCAACCCTCGCTGTCTCTCTCTCCCTCGTTCTTCTTTTTTTTTGAAGCTTTCCGGTGAACTCGGAATTTCGGCCAAAACCCCCCACCAAATCACCACCATTCAACACCCTTTGTAGTCGAAATTCATCACTGAGCAACCAGGAGCGATCGGATTTAAGTTTCGTGACGGTGCTCAGTGTTCGCGTGCAAGCTTCCGGGTTCGTTTCGGCATCAAAAACTTGTTTTCTCTCATCTCCGACTCGAGGTAATGAATCCTTAATGTTAGTCGCACATTTTTATATGTTTTATTTGTGTTTCGCAATTTTCCGGTGACCGGAGCTAGGGTTCCGATCACTGGAGTTCTTGAATGAAGAAGATGAGTTCGGATGGATACAGGTTATATAGTTTCGGTTCTGGATATAAACCAGACGCCAAACTGGCACAACTGGTAGGGTCACCGTGTTGTACGATGGAGGGGCGGGTTCGAGTCCCGGCCTCACCATTTTTAATCCCCTATTTTTCTGGACTTGATTCCTGGTGACTGTGAGCATACAAAATGTTTACAGTCGAAATCCTAACACAGTCGGGCCGCTAGCCGGATGGCCGAGACTCCCCTGTTGGTCAAGGAGGTCACGGGTTCGAACCCAGTGACCTCCACAGTTTTATTTTTCTTGTTTTTATGTTGCTTTGAGCGCTTGGTCACTAGATCTTCTACCAAAAATTGTTCCTTGTCGCGTTTAAAACCCGTAAAAACATATTCGGAACCATTAAAACCCCGTAAACCATATTTTCAATTTGCAAACATGTTTAACTTGTTATTTTGAATTAAAAAATGGTTGTATGAATGTATGTACAGGTAATGCTACATTTAAAACTTTCATGGACTGTAAGCCTAATCAGTTCAAAGGGACTGAAGGAGCTGTTAGCCTACTCCACTGGATTGAAAAAATGGAATCTACATTTGAAATGTGCAACTGTCCCGAGGCTAGTAAGGTGAAATTTGCCACGGGTACTTTAGAGGTACCAGCTCTCACCTAGTGGAACACAGAGGTGCAAATGCAAGGAATTGAGGAAGCTAATGCCATGCCCTAGGATGGATTCAAAGAGTTGCTACAAGAAAAGTATTGTCCACGGGACGAGATCCAGAAATTGGAAACCGAGCTGTATAATCTCAAGATGGAGGGGTCTGAAATTGAAGCTTACACTACTCGTTCAAATTCTCTTGCGAATTTGTGTCCTAGAATCGCCACACCTGCTTACCGAAGAATCGAGCTGTATATCAAGGGTTTAGTGCCCCAAATCCAGGGAATGGTGACTGCCTCAAACCCTGTGACGATTCGTGATGCTGTAAGGATTGCCAATAGGCTCACGAATCAAGCAGTTGATCAAGGAGTCTTACCTACTAGAAAAGGAACTTCTGGAGCCTCTGACAACAAAAGAAAGTGGGATAATTCTGGGAATCAGTCTGGAAACAAGTCTTCCAACCAGCAGAACCATCAAAACCAGAATCGCAAGTTTGATAATTCTAGGAATTTATCCTCGAACAACCAGAAGCAGAACAATCAAGGCCGAGACGGCCACGGAGGATCATTGTACATGGGAAATTCCCCACGTTGCAACAAGTGTGGTTTCCATCACTATGGTGCATGTGACTCTTATGTGTGTGCAAATTGTGGAAAGAAGGGTCATCAGTCCAAAAGCTGCAGGGTTAAGAACAATGGGAAACAAGTTCAGGATGCTGAAGCCCCTAAAGGTTGTTTTAATTGTGGGAAAGAAGGCCACATAAAGAGAAATTGCCCCCAGCTGAACGGTGGAAACAACAACTATAACAACAATAAGAATAACACCGGGAATCGCAATGGCAATAATAACAACAACAATGGGAACAATAGAGGAAATGGTGCCAGAGGTAGAGCTTTTGTCATAGGCTCGGGAGATGATAGAGCAGATCCAAATGTCATTACTGGTAAGTTTTCTCTTAATGGATACTATGCTCTAGTCTTGTTTGACACTAGTGCTGATAGAAGCTTCATATCTACTAAATTTAGCAATATGATAAATGCCAACTTGACTCCTTTAGATGCTAAATACATAGTTGTAGGAACGATATAAGTCAGAGTTAAACTTAAACAAAGCCCTTTACTTGCAAATATATCCTTGCGGAATTAAGTTATATTTCACTTTTCTTAAGCAATGTTGAATTCTTGTATAATGTAAATGCTTGATTTGCAGAATAGTAGTAACAACAAAGTATCAAATACTCGGCACTATTTGCATTAACTCAAAGCTACAGTATTACAAGTGATGACAACTCTGTGTAAACTGAGAGCTAACAAGCTATATATAGTGCAGATGAGATCAATCACAGCCATTGATCTCATGCGATCTAATCTAGACCGTAAACTGAAAAGTCAAATACAAACTACTAAAAGAATAAACATCGGCAATTGGAATATCTTGCGTGTTTGCAGCAACATACTACTTTAGGAGAGCGGCTTGAATCAGATATATAAGCAAACGAGAAGCTTTTGCAGGATTGGACTTGCTGAAAAGACATCTCAGGAAAAGTCCGGTTGAACTCATTATCTGGTGGATAATCGAGTTCACCCGGAATATTCGCTATAAGACAAAACTGCTTCTTTCCGCTTGAACTGCCAGTTCCACTTGAAGTGAGAATTCCGCTTCAACTTCAACTTCAGCCGGAACATAGTAAAATTGGCATTCAGCCGGAAATCTTCCAAGCGCAATATTCCTTACAATCTCCCCCTAAGCTGATGCTGTCAAATTCCAATGTTTATCTTCAAAAATTGACTTGTACCCAAAAATTTTCTTCTCCTTGACCTACTTGTCGAAGACCTTATCCCCTGCATTCACATCTTTTGAGAGATCACTCATGCTGGTCATGGTGACATTAGCATGTTGCAGAGCTTCCCAATCTTGTTCATTCCTCTGATCTTGAACATTAATTGCTTGATGGGTTGTGAAGCTGCTATCTGCCCTGTGTACATAGAAGAGTTTTTCTTCTTCCCAAAAGTACAAATTTTATCGGAATGGTTGTGTTTTCTTCAATGTCTTCATCAACCTGAGTTTCAGAGATCAATCCATGCTCGAGCACTTTTGGTTCTATGCTCATTCTTAGCAGGAGCTCAGCTCTGTACAAACTCATTATCCCTTGCAGTTTAGCATAGATATCCGATAGTTGGAAGATGTCAAGCATTCTGGTGGCAAAATGAGCATTCACTACTCTGGTGATTCCACTCAAGAACTGAAATTTGAAGTCAAAAGTGTCTTCATTAACTGTCCACCCAACAATTTTGTTTTGCCTGGGTGGGCCTCTTTTCCTTGGCCTTTGCTCTCTTTTTCTTTTGTGATGCAGCAGTCTTCTCTTTCTCAGTTTGTTTTCCTCATTGGAATCATCAATTGATTCTATTACTTTTAGATCTTTTCCCTTTGAGGATTGAGAAGAGGGATCAGGTTGGTCTTGAGTAGGTTTGGTGGTGGTGGAAGGTTCTTAGATGGTGAGTGGAGGAAGAGAGGTTTGTGAGGGTGGTTTACTGGCTTTAGGAGTTGGGCTAGAAGGTGGAGTAGGTGGGAAAATATCAGAAAAATTCATAGTAGGTGGAGGCTTCTTCTTGAAGGGAATGATGGGTGTAAAGTTTTCGGTTTTGTACTTGGGGTTGGCAAGCTTGGTGGCTACTTTCTTGGAGATGGAGGGTGGTTTGTAAGGTGTGATGGCTAGTGACTGTAAGATAGATGGAACTGTTGTAGGCATTGGGTTTGGGTTGTAAATAAATGAAGGTAGAGGTGGTACATCTGCAAAATCAATAGATTCAGGTTTAACATCAGCAGTTGTTGTACCTGAGATTAGCTCTGAAGGTGAAGGCATCACTAAACTAGGATTGACAGCAGCATTTTCTCCTTTTAGTTCATAGAAAATTTCATCAATCAAGCTGCAAAGTCCCCTAACTTTCATCTGAGCTATCTCTTCCTCTTTCCTCAAATTTCTAACCACAAATGCCCTTTTTACCTTTTTCAGCAGTAGGTAATTCTCATCATTCTTTACCAGCTTGGTAGGCAATTGAGAAGCAATAGTGATTAGCCTCTCCCTATCAGCATCAGACACTGCATCCAAATCATAATCCTTCAATCTCCAGTTAAAAGACCTAGTCTTGGCTTCTTCAAGTAAGTTTTCAAACACTCCATCTTGCAGATACAAATCATATTCCTTCTGAAGTTATTTTGCTAACCTTTCATCCTCTGCTATTCTTTTGGCATTTTCCACCATTTTTACTATAGCCTCAGCTTCTGGAGTCTGAACCACCTGTTGAATAGTTTTTGGAACATCAGCTTGAACAGGTGTTTCCGCTTGAACTGGTTCTGAGCTCCTTAAGGCTATCAAGGTTTCGGCTATACCTTCTGCTCCTTCACTCCTGTGTTCTTCCGGTTGAACTTCCGGTTGAAGTTCTGGTTGAACTTCCGGTTGAACATGAATTTGCCCTTCAGTCACCACCTGAGTTTGGTGACTTCAGGTTCTTTATCAACTATTTCCAGTACCTCAGTTCCTTCTCCTTCCCCAATCAAATTTTCGTCTTATCCTTCAGTCATAGTAGCAACTGCAACAGTTGCAGTGCTTTCATCAATATCAAGTGCTGTCTTGCTGGTGGAGGCAAAAGTTCCTACCACTTGATCACTGGCTCTTTCAGCCGGAAAGATGACATCCTTGAGGAGTGTCGTGATCATGTTGATGTGCTCAGGGAGAGCTCCTTAAGGCTATCAAGGTTTCGGCTATACCTTCTGCTCCTTCACTCCTGTGTTCTTCCGGTTGAACTTCCGGTTGAAGTTCTGGTTGAACTTCCGGTTGAACATGAATTTGCCCTTCAGTCACCACCTGAGTTTGGTGACTTCAGGTTCTTTATCAACTATTTCCAGTACCTCAGTTCCTTCTCCTTCCCCAATCAAATTTTCGTCTTATCCTTCAGTCATAGTAGCAACTGCAACAGTTGCAGTGCTTTCATCAATATCAAGTGCTGTCTTGCTGGTGGAGGCAAAAGTTCCTACCACTTGATCACTGGCTCTTTCAGCCGGAAAGATGACATCCTTGAGGAGTGTCGTGATCATGTTGATGTGCTCAGGGAGAGCACCAGCAACCAGCATGGATGACTGTACTAATTCGGCAAGATTTGGGTCCTCAAAAGTAGAAATGGCAATCAGTTGACTGCATCTCATGTTTACCCAACAATCTTCAACTGAGAAGGTACTCACACCGATTCTTTGGCAAGCTGTGGTTCTGACTTCAGCCAGTATCCTTTCCATTTCTTCAATTTCTGTGATAACAGGTCTTGATAGCATCTTCTCCCCCAATTTGACAGTATCATCTTCATCAGTTGCAATAACTTCATCAGCATCTCTAACAATGCTTGAAGGACCTGCTTTAGTTTGGATAGGATCAGCTTGAACCAATTTAGCAACAGTAGTGTTGAGAGTTTCAACTTGTGCTTGCAGAGAAAGGTACAACTTCGTCAATTCTGGTAGTGTAAGACTATCCTCAACTGGCTTTTTGCCAGTATCCTTGGAAAAAACCAAACTATCAATCCGAGATTGATCAGCATTGGTACCCATGGCTTCTTGGCACCTGGGATTCTCCTCATCTGTTTCAGCAGTCCTTGGTTCTAATAAAGGACTTCCGGGTGCTGATTCAGAGAAGATTGCCGCAAATTGGGTCTTATTGATGTTACTACTGACACCAAGGACCAGTTGGGATCCTTGGGGGGGGGGGGGCAGCAGCCCTTTTTGCATGAATCTCTTCATGACTCCTGAGATTCACCTCCGGTGAGGAGTGGGGTTGCAGTGCTACAGGGTCCTGGCTTATCGGGATGTTCTCATGTAATGAGGCAGGTGAGTTAATAACACCTTCATTTAAGCCAAGAATGGGAGCACTGTCACTCCTAGGTGACAGGGGTAGTAGGGGTGAAAAATGTTCAGATGGGGATGGTACATCTGCTTCTAATGACTCCCCCTCAACTTAAGGTTCATCCCTAAGAGATAATCCCAATTTTACCAGTTTCCGCTTAGGCTTTTTGCCTTGGGCGGGGTTAGAAGCTTCGGGTTGGCTGGTGGTGCTAGGTGGAGGAGACCTAGTGACCACATTTCTCTGTCTTTTAAAAGTGACAGGAGGTGAGTTGGATGAGGAGTTGGCAGTGGTAGTGTTTGTGGGAACTTTCCTCTTTTTGGATTGAAAGACTTTGAGTGAAGAGGAAGCTGGGACAGATGTGGGATCAGATACTGTTAGGTCTACAGTCCTGTTATCTTGAGCTTGGAGCTCAGTTGCTGCTACAGTTTCCGGTTGAACCTCTGCATTAGCAGGTTCATCAGGAAACTGCCTTGGAATTGGTAAGGGGTAGTCAGTGTCCCTTCCAAGAAATGGAGATTTGTTTAAAGCAAGGTTGGAAAAAGTTTTCTCATTCAGAAGTTTCTGATGCAAAATTGTACCAAGACAAACTATTTGGGGGTAGTCTTCTTTGAGAATGTAAGTTAAAAATCTAGGATATAGGTAAATATATTCAGAATTGACATTTGATTTTAGGGCTTCAAAAATGAGTTTGGAAAAATTAAAATTTTCACCTTTTACCATAGCATAGAAAGCAGAAGCTTGTTCGCTGGAGAGCTCGTCAAATCCGCCCTTCTTTGGAGACAAACACACCAGAATTATGTGTGCTAGGAACCTCCACTTATATGGTAACTACCCTTTCTTGATGGTTTTGCTCTGCAGTGAACCACCATAACCAAGATTTCTGAACAAACGGAGATATTTGGTGTGATCAACCATTTCATATCCAACTTCATCCCTTAGTTTCAACAGTCTTCGCACCTTGGCCTCATCGATTTCCACTTCCTTCCCTTGAACAGTTGATACAATTTTGTCACCATCGTTTTCGCCTTTGGTAACCCTAGCATGAACCCAAAAGTCTTCCATCACTTCTTCGAAAATTTCGGCTTCAACAGTAAGCGCATGATGGAGATGAGAACTTTTGATGAAGTTTATCATGCCGTTGTAGATATCAGTTTTTGTTGGTGGTTCTAGGTATGCCACCAGGTTATGCTCTACGGGAAACTTTGAGTCACCGATTGGCTTCTTGCCACTTGCCTTCGCTTTAGGAGCCATTGTTGACACAGAATTGAGAATGTTGATGGTTAATCGGAAGTTTATTGGAGAGGGTTTGAGAGAAATTTGGAGTAGTTTGGGAGTGGGGATGATAGAAATGGGGAAAATGACGGTAAATTAGGGCTTTTTACCTTTTTTAGTGCTGACGTGGAGGAGAGAGGTTAAAAATCGACGGTTCAGAGACTGATGGGATAGGTGCTTTATGGGTTATACGGTACAACTGGTTAAAGCATGTCCTTATCCAAAAGTTAATTTACTGAAACCTCGGATTTAAAACAGTTAAAAACTTAATGGGTAAATAAATGTATATCCGCTTAGAAAATTGTGCCTTCCGGGTAATTAAATGAGACTTTGACTTTGTTGACCCGGAAGTTCGAGCGGAACCCATTTTCTCCTTTATTTTAAAAACAAAAATTCTTCTGTCTGAAGATCAAGCGGACAATTTTTCCGCTTGAAAGAATTGTTTTTCAAAATAATTTTCCACATCTTTTTAAATCATTTTTCCGGTTGAAGTTCACCTGGTGAATTTCAAAAGTTGTCTTCTCAGGTTGAACCTGAATTTGAACCGGAAATCCAAAACACATAATTTTTGAAAATTTGTGTTAATTGTCCATAGCTTTATCAGCAATTACTGACTATGAACTGAAATGTCGTCTGATTAACACTAAAGATTTTCATTTTCATTTTCTTTTTGTATCAAGAGACGGGCTCTTTGAGCACATGTCTCTCCTTTATTAGAATTGTGAAAAAAAAACTTAATCAGTCAAAGTTCATCATACCAATGGCACTAATGAGATAGAAAAATCTAGCTTCATCAAATGCTTTGGTAAACAAGTCAGCCAATTATTGATCTGTATGAACTTTAACCATTCTAATTAAATGTTTCTCAGCACAATCTCTAATAAAATGGTACCTGATATCAATGTGTTTTGCTTTTGAGTGTTGAACGGGGTTGTTTGTGATTGATATAGCACTGTTGTTGTCTGCAAGGATAGGAGTCTCCATGAACTTGATGCCATAATCCAACATTTGATTCTGGATCCATAAGACTTGACTGCAGCAGCTTGATGCAGCAATGTATTCAGCCTCAGCAGTAGAAGTAGACACGCAGGTTTGCTTCTTTCATTGCCAAGACACAAGTCTTTCTCCCAAAAATTGACATCCTCGTGAAGTAGACTTCTTGTCCAGGTTGTAACCAGCATAATCACTATCAGTGTAAGCTTTGAAGGAGAAATCTGAGTTCTTTGGATACCATAACCCAAGCTTTGGTTGTCCTTTAAGGTATCTAAAGATTCGCTTCACAGCTAACATGTGTGATTCCTTTGGTTGACACTGGTATCTAGCACATAAACAGACACTAAACATGATGTCAGGTCTGCTGGCTGTGAGATAGAGCAGTGATCCAATCATTGCCCTGTAGAGGTGAACATTCACTGGTTTGCCATTTAAATCACCGTGTAATTTGTGAGAAGTGGAGATGGGAGTTCTTGAGGTTGAAACAGACTGCATATCAAACCTTTTTAGCATATCTTGGATGTATTTGGACTGATTCAAGAAAATTCCATTTCCAGTTTGTTTGACTTGCAAGCCTAAGAAGAAGTTCAGTTCTCCCATTGAACTCATCTTAAACTTAGATTGCATCAATCCCTCAAACTCTTTGTACCATCAAAGTATCTTTGCCATCAGATTTCACAAACAGTGTTTTGTCAATAGCTCCCCTCTTGTAGCCATTCACTAGGAGATAGTTTGAGAGAGTCTCATACCATGTCCTAGGAGCTTGCTTGAGACCATATAAGGCTTTAATCATCTTGCAAACCTTGTTGGGATAATGAGGGTCTTCAAAGCCCGGAGGTTGCTTGACATACACATCCTGTTCCAAAAGACCATACAGAAAAGCACATTTAACATCCATTTGAAATACCAGAAAGTTTTTGAATGCAGCATAGGCAAGAAATATTCTGATTGCTTCAAGCCTGGCCACAAGAGCAAAAATTTCATCATAATCAATGCCTTCTTCCTGTGTGTAGCCTTGAGCTACAAGTCTGGCCTTGTTTTTGATCACTATACCTCTATCATCCTTCTTGTTTCTGAATACCCATTTAGTTCCAATTGGTTCTTCACCTTCAGGTAAGTCTACCAATTCCCAAACCTTCTGTTTATTGATCTGAAACAATTCCTCTTGCATTGCCTCTACCCAACTTTCATCTTCCAAAGCATCATTGATCTTTGTGGGTACTTCTTGAGACAGATATGCAGCATGCAGGCAAATGTTTGCATCAATAGACTTGCTTCTTGTCAGCACAGGAGCAGACAAGTCTCCAATAATATTCTCCCTTGGATGATTCTTACCAACTCTTCTATCAGGAAATAGTGGGAATTCATGGCTTCTCCCATTGTGAGGAATATTGAGTTGAGGTAATAACTCAATATTGTTGGTTTGTGATACAGGTTCTGAACTTTCAATTGCTTCATGAGAACAGGGGACTGAATCTGAAATTAGATGCTCAAAACTATACTCATTTGAACCAGCATCAGTTGAGTCGTTAGATTCATTGTTCTCAGAATTTACTGAAAAATTGTTTTCCGGTTGAATTTCAACCGGAGATTCTACTGCTACAGGATCCGCTTGAACTTCAACCGGAAGTTCACCCGGATAAACTTCTGCATCAGCAAGAACAATTTCAGAGGTTTTCTTTGAGTTGTTGTGTTTCACAGGCTTGGTGCTGATGGATGAAAAGAAGGTAGGTTGCATGTGCAGTTCCTTGGCGCTTATCTGCCAGATATCATCAGCTGATCTTATGTGATTTTGCTTATGCTCCTGTTCCTGCACTATTGAACTCAATGGCTTCTCAATGGTAAAATTGAAAGCAGTGGTTAGTGCATCTATGTCAAATAACCAGTCTGGTTGAGATACAAAACTGTTAAGAGATTTCTCATTAAAAGTCACATTAATGGTTTCCTCAACAATTTTAGTACTTTTATTGTATACCCTGAATGCTTTTGACACACCAGAATATCCAACAAAATATCCTTCATCTGCCTTTTCAGCAAACTTAGGCAACAACCTATTAGTTATCAAAATAGTAACAGGACAGCCGAAAGATTTAAAGAAGTAAATGTTAGGTTTTCTACCTCTCCAAAGCTCATAAGTAGTTTTATTTTTACCCTTAACAATCAAAGTCCTATTTTCGACATAGCAGGCAGTGTTCACTGCTTCTGCCCAAAATATCACAGGTAACTTAGAATCTGCTAGCATTGCTCTAGCAGCCTCAATCAATGCCCTGTTTCTCCTTTCAGCAACACCGTTTTGCTGTGGAGTTCTAGGAGCACTGAATTGTCTAAGGATTCCCTTTTCCTCACAAAATGAGTTCAAAACATGATTTTTAAACTCAGTGCCATTGTCACTTCTGATTGTCCTGACTTTCAGTTTCGCTTGATTTTCTAAAGATACAATTAGTGTTTTCAACAAATCACCAGTTTCATCTTTTGATTTTAAGAAAAACACCCATGTATATCTAGTGAAATCATCTATAATGACAAAGCAGTATGACCTTTTCCCTATGCTCATTACTCTAGTTGGACCAAACAAATCCATATGCAAAAGTTCTAGAGGTTGAGTGATAGAAGACTCAGTTTTGGGTTTGAAAGAGATCTTGTGTTGTTTACCCTTGAGGCAAGAAGCACAGTGTTCAGAACAGTTGAACTACTTGTTAGGAAGACCCTTAACCAAGCTGAGATTCACTATTCTGTTCATGTTTTTGTAGTTAACATGACATAACCTCCGATGCCACAAATCAGACTCATCCACTGAGGCTTTGGATATAAAGCATGCAATTCCACTGGCTGGAGTAGCAGCAGACAGATCCAAAATATATAGTCCTTCTCTCCTAGGTGCTCTGAGCAACACAAGTTCCTCAGGGATTTTAACACCAGGTTTCAAGACTATGGCCTCTTTCTCAGTAAACATCAAATTCATATTCTTGTCACACATTTGTGAGACACTAAGTAAATTGAAATTTAATGTGTCAACAAAATTTACCTTATCAAAGGTAAGAATCCCATTACTGACAGCACCTTGTGCAGTAATGTGTCCTTTTGCACTCCCAAAGGCTACCGGACCTCCATTTATGTTTTTGGGGTTTTCCAATACATGCTTATTTCATGTCATGTGGCAAGTGCATCCAATGTCCACAACCCATAGGCTCTGTTGGCCTTTATTATGCACCTACACACAAAGGAAATTGATTAATTTCTAAAGGGAACCCAAGCCTTTGAGGTCTTGGGCTTGCCAAAAGCATCATAATACTTGTATTCTTTAAGTACTAAAGTATTTAGTATTGGATCCTCATTCAGCAGGTCATCTTGGTCAATGTTCAAGTGTTCAGGCTGTGTACTTGAATGACATTGCCTGTCGGTTTTGCTAAGCTTTCCCTCAGCAATTTTCCTCTCTCTATATTCCCTATACTTCTTATGTTTGTTGGTCAAAACCTTTGGCAGCTCACTTGGTGAGATGTAGGTTTGATTAACTCTAGTCACTGGTGAGATTCTAGCTTTTAAGTTTGAAAATTTGTTGGTTTGGCTAGATCTCTCACTATGGAATGCAGCAGTTGCACTTCCACTTGAGCTAGAAGGAACATTCGGTTGAGAGTTGTATTTGTTTTTCATAAAATTTTCTCTAGAGAAGGTCTTCCCTCTAGATGGGTTTCTCCTTTCTTGACCTTCACAAAGGTCGTACTCATCAGTGAACTGAACCTTGGGTCGTTGTCTAGGTGCAGTAACTGATCTGAGTGTTTTGGAGATTTCCGGTTGAACTTCTCTTCCGGTTGAAAATTTTTCCAGTTGAAGTTCAGCCGGAACCCTGTTTGATTTTAAGACTGAAAAACTTCCATTTTTGTTGTTCCCAATTAAAATTTTGTTTGACTCAGTATCAAAATACTTCATTGTGTTACTTCTTACAAGTGAGGTTCTACCTGTAGATCTTTTCTGAGTAGAAACATTTTTGGGTTTTAACAAATTTTGACCTTTGCTCAATGGATTGAATTTGCATGTTGCAGCCATGTGCCCTTTTTCACCACAGAAAACACATTCAAATAATTTTCTTTGATAAGTATCTGTGTTTCTGGTTATATTTTCATTAGTGACCTGGTGGTAAATAAGCTTACCCATTTTCTCAGTTTCACTTAGTTTTGGCTGTTCAGGTAGTTTACCTCCAACTTTTGAGTCTTTTGGCTCATAAATAGTTGGTGGTGGAAAAGTAACTTTTGGTTTTAAAACCTTGGATTGGTCAACAGATGCTGATGTGCTAGCATCTTTGACTTCACAGTTTGAAGATGTTTCAACAGATTTTGATTCAGATGAGGAAGATGCAGTGCTGTCAACAATTAGACTCACACTGCACTCCTTCTGACGTGCTTGGATTGGAGCAATAACAGGTGAGTATTCCTTGGGTGGTTCAACATTGTTGTACCCAATACCTGTTTTCCCATGAATTGCTCCATTCCAAAGTTTCTCAGCTTTCTTGTTAGCCGTTTGGAATTTGTCACAGGTGAACAAGGCATCTTTTAACTTAATTTGAAGAACATCATTTTCTGCTTTTGCATCTTGTCTTGAAATAGTTAGTTTGTTCAACAAATCCTCTAATTGTGTTTCCAAAATAGAGTTAGTTTGCTTTAAAGCATCAAATTCTTTGTTTAAATTTTCAATTTTGGTGATGTATGCAGTTTCAGTTTTCTTAAAGCAATTCTTTAACTCATTCAAGTTAGAAACTTCATCAATTAGATCAGTGTTATGTTTCCTATATTTTGACACTTGTTCCATGCAGGCAGGGCTGCACAGATTTTCCAAAACTTTTTCAGGAATCTCATTTACCTGTTCAGTTGAATCTTCTTTGGCCATTAAAGCATGGTTGATTGGCTCAAATTCAGTGATAAAGTCATCCCACTCATAGCATTCAGTCTGGTTAGCTACAGCTGCCACCACATTTTGATTTCCAAGTGGTTTTGGTTGAGTTGGCTGATGGTTGCTATTTTTGTTGTTGTGTTGATTGCTGTTGTTGTTGCTTCCATGATTTGATATCTGTTAGACATTGTTGTTATTGCTCTGTCCATCTCTCCTTGGCTGCTTGCATTCCCTGGCAAAATGGCCAAGTTGGTGATAATTAAGACATTTAGCTTTAGATTTATCCAATCCAATTGATGATCCCTTTGACCCTTTATAAGTTCTTCCAGTTCTTTTATAAAATCTTTGGGCCCTTACAGAAACCATAGCTAATTGAGTTAAAATGTCCATCTCTTCTAGATCATCTGCCTCTATGCATTCCAAGTCTTCACGTGTGAAGCCTTGAGATGAGTTAGTTGCCACATAGGCAGAGTGAGAGTTGTCAAACAGTGTTGAAGAACTCTATGTGCCTCTAGGTGACTCAATGAAACTGACTAAGGGTGAGTGATATTGAGGTGAATTTGAGATCTTTTGAAAACCAGTTGTAACCAAAGCAGTGGTTTGCAACTGTGGTGATGCTTCAGGAAAGTTGTTCTGCTTAAAATTAAGCTCCATTTCATAAGCACTAAGGATTCCATGGAGTTCACTTAGTTTAAGCTTTTTGAGGTCCTTGCACTCCCTGATGCTGACTGTGTAGACAGTCCAGGGTGGATGTAAGGATCTCAAGAACTTCCTGTTGGCATCAGCCTGTTCAGTTTCTACTTCTACCTTTTGCAATTCATCAAGAAGTGAAACAAATCTAAGGTACTGGTTGGTCATAGATTCACCAGTTTTGTAAGTAAAGTTTTCATATCTTTGTTTCAAAACATCTTTCTTGTTTTCCTTAACTTCACTAGACCCTTCATACATTTCACTGAGAGCATTCCACAAGCCATGTGCTGTCTTATATCCCTTGAACCCTACCAGTATAGAGTTGGGTAATGCAGCCTGGAGAGTCCAGTAGGCCTTGTGATCATATTCAAGCTCAGTATAATCAGCTTCAACGTATTTGTCTAGTGGTTTTGGTATTTGCACTTGGGCATCATCAGCAGATTGAACAGTTGGATTGTAAGGACCTACAGTCAACCTGTTCCAAATGCGTCTGTCTAGGCTTCTAACAAAACCTTCCATCCTGAGTTTCCAAGTATCAAAGTCATTAGGAGTGAAAATTGGTGGTTTGTTAGAGCTACCATTAAGTGAACCAAGAGTTAAGTCAGTCATTGTGAAAAACAGTTTTGTAAAACAGAAAAAGCTTGTAGAAGTCAAGTAAGCAAGTAAAGTATCAACTTTGAAGCACTAGAAGTCTTCAAAGTAAAGAGCCAAAGCTCTGATACCAATTGTAGGAACGATATAAGTCAGAGTTAAACTTAAACAAAGCCCTTTACTTGCAAATATAACCTTGCGGAATTAAGTTATATTTCACTTTTCTTAAGCAATGTTGAATTCTTGTATAGTGTAAATGCTTGATTTGCAGAATAGTAGTAACAACAAAGTATCAAATACTCGGCACTATTTGCATTAACTCAAAGCTACACTATTACAAGTGATGACAACTCTGGGTAAATTGAGAGCTAACAAGCTATATATAGTGCAGATGAGATCAATCACAGCCATTGATCTCATGCGATCTAATCTAGATCGTAAACTAAAAAGTCAAATACAAACTACTAAAAGAATAAACATCGGCAATTGGAATATCTTGCGTGTTTGCAGCAACATACTACTTTAGGAGAGCGGCTTGAATCAGATATAGAAGCAAACGAGAAGCTTTTGCAGGATTGGACTTGCTGAAAAGACATCTCAGGAAAAGTCCGGTTGAACTCATTATCTGGTGGATAATCGAGTTCACCCGGAATATTCGCTATAAGACAAAACTGCTTCTTTCCGCTTGAACTGCCAGTTCCGCTTGAAGTGAGAATTCCGCTTCAACTTCAACTTCAGCCGGAACATAGTAAAATTGGCATTCAGCCGGAAATCTTCCAAGCGCAATATTCCTTACAATAGTTGAACTTGCTAATGGTAAACTTGTTGAGTCTACCCATATAGTTAAAGACTGTAAATTGGAATTGGCTGGCCATAAATTAGGGATAGATCTTTTTCCCATCTCTTTGGGAAGTTTTGACGTTATTGTGGGAATGGATTGGCTATCCAAGAATCGTGCTGAAATCGTTTGTCATGAGAAAATCGTTCGAATACCATTGCCTAGTGGAGAATTGCTCGCGGTTCAAGGAGAAAAGTGTGGTACTGTTATGGGTGTGATATCTTTTCTAAAGGCACAGAAGTGTTTGCGAAAAGGACACGTTGCTATTCTCGCGAACATTTCGGAGAAATCAGAGGAAGAGAAAAGGATAGAGGATATTCCGATCGTGAGGGATTTTCCTGAAGTCTTTCCGGACGATCTACCAGGCTTACCGCCTCACCGAGAAGTCGAATTTCAGATTGATCTTGCTCCTGGAGCAACACCAATTGCTCGTGCACCTTATCGTTTGGCACCAAATGAGTTACAAGAACTATATACTCAACTTCAAGAACTACTTGAAAAGGGATTTATTAGGCCCAGCTCATCGCCCTGGGGAGCTCCAGTGTTGTTCGTTAAAAAGAAAGATGGAACCTTTCGAATGTGCATCGATTACAGAGAACTCAACAAAGTGAATGTCAAGAATCGTTATCCCTTGCCCCGAATCAATGATTTGTTTGATCAACTACAAGGATCTAGCTATTATTCCAAAATCGATTTAAGATCAGGTTATCACCAACTGAGAGTCCGCGAGGAGGATGTCTCGAAAACAACGTTTAGAACTCGTTATGGTCATTATGAGTTCATGGTTATGCCATTTGGGTTAACCAACGCACCACAAATTTTCATGGACTTGATGAATCGTGTTTGCAAGCCATATCTCGATAAATTCGTCATCATCTTCATTTATGATATTCTGATATATTCTAAGTCTAGGGAGGAGCACGAACAACATCTTCGTTTGATCTTAGAGTTACTCAAGGAGGAGCAATTGTATGCTAAATTTTCAAAGTGTGATTTCTGGAAGCGTGAGGTGCAATTTCTTGGTCATATCGTTAATGATCAGGGGATTCACGTTGATCCAATCAAAGTTGAGGCAATTAAGAATTGGCCTGCGCCTAAGACACCAACGGAAATTCGCCAATTTCTTGGTTTAACAGGTTATTACAGACGCTTTATTGAAGGATTTTCAAAGATAGCCCTACCTCTTACGGCGCTAACGCATAAAGGAACGGCGTATAACTGGAATGAAAAGCATGACGCCACTTTTCAGCTACTAAAACAAAAACTTTGTAGCACGCCAATATTATCCCTACCAGAGGGTAGTGATGATTTCGTGGTGTATTGTGATGCATCGAAGCAAGGATTAGGTTGCGTGCTGATGCAAAGGGAGAAAGTCATAACTTATGCCTCTCGTCAGTTAAACATTCACGAGAAAAACTATACAACTCATGATTTGGAGTTGGGAGCAGTCATTTTCGCATTGAAAATTTGGAGACATTATCTTTATGGTACAAAGTGTACTATCTACACTAATCACAACAGTCTCGAGCATATCTTTGCTCAAAAGGAGTTGAACATGAGACAACGTCGTTGGGTGGAACTTCTTAATGACTATGATTGCGCAATTAGATACCATCCAGGCAAAGCTAATGTAGTAGCTGATGCCTTAAGCCGGAAGGATAACCCCAAGCCTAGAAGAGTTCGTGCGTTACAAGTTACTATTCATATAGGATTACCTGATCAGATCCGGAATGCACAACTCGAAGCACTCAAAGATGAGAACATTGAAATAGAATCCTTGCGGGGTATGGATAAATTACTAGAAGTTAGATCCGATGGTATCTGGTATTGTGTGAACCGAATATGGATTCCCGTGTATGGAAATTTGAGGGAATTGATTATGGATGAAGCCCATAAGTCTCGTTACTCTATTCATCCAGGCTCGGATAAGATGTACCAAGAGTTAAAACTGATTTACTGGTGGCCTAAGGTGAAAGCAGACATTGCCACTTACGTAAGCAAGTGCTTGACTTGTTCCAAGGTTAAGGCGCAATACCAGAAACCGGCAGGGTTACTTCAACAACCAAAAATTCCCGAGGGGAAATGGGAGGGAATAGCTATGGATTTTATCACAAAGTTACCCCATACAGCGAGCAAGTGAGATACAATTTGGGTAATTATTTATTGTTTAACCAAGTCGGCACATTTCCTACCAATCAAGGAAACTGATACCTTCGAGACATTAGGCAAAATTTATCTCAAAGAGATTGTCTCGCGACATGGAGTACCAGTTTCTATTATATCAGATCGAGACACTCGATTTACATCCAAATGTTAGGAATCACTATATGAAGCATTGGGATCGCGTTTGGATATGAGCTCTGCATATCACCCTCAGACCGATGGTCAAAGTGAACGGACCATTCAAACTCTTGAGGACATGTTGCGTGCATGTGCGATTGATTTTGGTGAAAGTTGGGATAAGCACTTACCCTTAGTGAAATTTTCCTATAACAACAGTTATCACACCAGTATTGGTGTAGCTCCATTTGAAGCACTTTACGGGCGAAAGTGTAGATCACCTCTCTGTTGGGCGGAAGTTGGTGACAGTCAACTCATAGGTCCTGAGTTAGTACTCGAGACAACGGAGAAAATCGTGCAAATTCGAAATCGTGTGGCAGCCGCACGAGATAGACAGAAAAGTTATGCTGATAAACGGCGAAGATCTTTGGAATTTGAGGAAGGAGACAAGGTCTTGTTAAAGGTCTCACCCTGGAAGGGTGTAGTACGTTTTCGTAAACGTGGTAAGTTAAACCCGAGATACATTGGGCCATTCGAGATTGTTAAGAGAATTGGTCTATCAGCTTATGAACTAAACTTACCTAAAGAGCTAAGTGGAGTACATAACGTCAACCATGTGTCAATTTTAAAGAAATACTTAGCATATGAGACATTAATCACTCCACTCGATGAGTTGCAAGTGGACTAACAACTTCAATTTATCGAAGAACCAGTAGAAATTATCTACCGGGAAGTTAAACAATTAAAACGTAGCAAGATCCCAATCGTTAAAGATCGTTGGAACTCAAGACATGGTCCTTAATTTACTTGGGAACGCGAAGATCAGATGATGAAGAAATATCCCAGACTGTTCCGGGATCAGCCTTCGTCTAGTTCAGGTACTGGTTTAAATTTTCGCGAACGAAAATTCTTAAACAAGGGGATGATGTGACGACTGAGAATTTTTTTTTTCTTTTCCTTGTGTCTAGTTCATTAACTTTTACCGCGCTACCCAATTTTCGAGAACGAAAATTCTTCAACAAGAGGATACTGTGACAATCCGACTTTTCAGGTCATTTTCTGGCAATAACTGAACGTGAATCGTATTAAATGTTGTGTTAACATTTATGTGTTGACTTGTTAACTTTAGCAAATTAGGGTTTTGTGTGATCAATCACTAAGAGCATGCACGAAAGTTTAAACGATTGAAATTCTATGATTTTATGTTGAATTAAAACATACAAATACATATAGGTGATTAAATGATATTTATAATTTTGTGTAATTTAAGGATTTTAATTACAAGTTATTAATCATTGAGTTATGAGTTTTAAATAAATAAGTTATTGACTTTATGTGATTTTAAATAAGTGTGGAGTTATACTCCATTCTTATTTTAGCAAAATGAGATCTATATTTCTTATATAAACGGTATCCATTCGACGTATTTTGACGTTTGTTGGTTATTCATCGTGGAAACATTTCATGTTAACTCCGTTAGATGTCGTTAATTTTTCTAAACCTCGAGGGACTTATTTTGCAACTTTTAGAAGTTGTTCTAAGCCAACTAAGTAGGAGAATTGGACTTGTAATTCCTAGACCCACCACCCTCCTTTCTAAATGTAAATAAGGACCGTTTATGCCAAAACTCCACTTCTTGAATGTAAGTCACCAGTTACGCTCGATTCAAGTCGATGATCGGTTTTGAGGCCGATCATCATTTCCATCTGTTGCCAATTGAATGCAATCAATGGAGACATTCAATCCCATCAAATGATAACCCTCTCCTTCTCATTCATTTTCAGCCTCGTCTCCCTACTCTCAACCCTCGCTATCTCTCTCTCCCTCGTTCTTCTTTTTTTTGAAGCTTTCCGGTGAACTCGGAATTTCGGCCAAAACCCCCACCAAATCACCACCATTCAACACCCTTTGTAGTCGAAATTCATCACTGAGCAACCAGGAGCGATCGGATTTGAGTTTCGTGACGGTGCTCAGTGTTCGCGTTCAAGCTTCCGGGTTCGTTTCGGCATCAAAACTTGTTTTCTCTCATCTCCGACTCGAGGTAATGAATCCTTAATGTTAGTCGCACATTTTTATATGTTTTATTTGTGTTTCGCAATTTTCCGGTGACCGGAGCTAGGGTTCCGATCACTGGAGTTCTTAAATGTAGAAGATGAGTTCGGATGGATACAGGTTATATAGTTTCGGTTCTGGATATAAACCAAACGCCAAACTGGCACAACTGGTAGGGTCACCGTGTTGTACGATGGAGGCGCGGGTTCGAGTCCCGGCCTCACCATTTTTAATCCCCTATTTTTCTAGACTTGATTCCTGGTGACTGTGAGCATACAAAATGTTTACAGTCGAAATCCTAACACAGTCGGGCCGCTAGCCGGTTGGCCGAGACTCCCCTGTTGGTCAAGGAGGTCATGGGTTCGAACCCAGTGACCTCCACAGTTTTATTTTTCTTGTTTTTATGTTGCTTTGAGCGCTTGGTCACTAGATCTTCTACCAAAAATTGTTCCTTGTCGCGTTTAAAACCCGTAAAAACATATTCGGAACCATTAAAACCCCGTAAACCATATTTTGAATTTGCAAACATGTTTAACTTGTTATTTTGAATTAAAAATGTAGTTTTAACATCTATATATATATATATATATATATTGATATAAAACTTTGGGTTTACCTAAAAAGAGAAATATATATATATATATATATATATATATATATATATATATATATATATATATTGTGTAGATTATTATAAATATATATATACATGACGTTGGCTTGAAACGAAGTGATCTTGGTGTAAACCATAGAATGTTTTAGAAAACTATTTAAAAATGTCTTTTTGGACTAGAAGCATAAAATACTCGGTTTGATTTATGATTCACTATAAATTATAGTACATTTTCAAAATAAACATTCAAAACATGGAAATGTAACATGTTTATGTTTATATAGTTATATCTTGTTAAACTTTATTATTAACGTCACTTGAACGTTTAGGTAAATGTATATATATATATACACATTATATATATATATATATATATATTTATTTATTTATTTTTGGAGTATTTGAACTTATAAATTATATATTAAAGTTATATATTGGATTTTCTCGCGTTATCTCGATAATCGCTCGGATTTGGCACATGTGCCATCCTCGACTTATTCCGGATTTCACGATCTTTCGTTTTTGTCAATTACGTTAGACTTATAGTTTATAGAACACACACTTATACATTTATGCTCGTTAGGTGATTGATTTGCGTTCACAAGACTCGTTCTTGCTACTTGAATTAAATGTTTATCTGGAAACTTTGCTGTGCAACCTAAGGTGAGTTTCACGGCCCCATTATTCTGTTTTATTCATGTTGGGGGAGATTAACATGCATGATTTACACAACTGAGATAATTAGACTTTTATATATCACTTGAAGTACTTGTAGCACACTGATACAACAAAGTCCTTCTTATGGTACCGTTAGTATTAATGACGATAGCAGAAATATATTGTAGTACTACTGGGTCTGACAAACCCCACCCGGGTCAGTCGCTCTGGCACGATTGGATATCGAACAGGTGTTATATTCGTCCTAAACACAACAAGACAAACTATAAACAACTGTTAGCTTCGATGACCATCAACGTGCGAAGTTTCATGTATATAGCCTAGCTATCTATTTGATATATATTAGTAATTATGCTCTTACAAATTGACGTTATTGAACGGTCAATCTTAAACTGAACTTGAAATGTTATTGAACTGATAAACCTGTGAACTCACCAACCTTTATGTTGACACTTTAGCATGTTATTTCGCAGGTCGCTAAACTGGATTGTCTTCCACGAGCTAGGATGCACCACATAAGGATTATTATTGTCATGCATGCATCATAGACTTTAATACTTTTCAAACTAATTGTCTTTTGGTTTGCGCATGTTTTGGCGCTTGAAAATTTATTACAACTTTTGTCATTTATGCTTCCGCATTTAAAAACGCATTTACTTTGGTTTTACTTTTACATTGCATATAGACTGTTCATATGGCTAATGTGTTCGATCCTGGTTTGTCACGCTCCCTGCAACGTGTTGTCGCTCGTGGGATTTTTGGGGGTGTGACACCCTTCTTATTACTTACCATAACTGTTTTGTTAATTGTTGACACCTTTTCACATAGAAGCTCTACAGCATTTACTTCTCTCTGCAGCATCAAATCGCTCTACATCATAATTGTTTTGTTGATTTTTTATACCTTTTAGGAGTCCATTTTACTTAAATTTGTCATTTTAGATGTAATGGGTCTAGACTGTTGGGCCTTGTGTACTTGGTGAAAATAAAGAGGGACTGGGCAATAACCGAAAAGTAGGTTCTAAAAAAGGGTGGAAGTTTGGGGAAATCACAAATCAGTCAACAACCTAATATTTCCAACTCCAGACTAATCGCAGCCACACAATGGAGAAAATCTGGAAGTCAACGGTCTATTCATTTCTACGATTCTCCAATTATCTAGCCTTTAAAAAGGTATTTGATTTTGATTGTTCTGCATTTCTACTAACTGGTTCGATTTTGCTTCACTAAGGGTGACTTGAAGGATGTCAGTGAAGAGGATGCAAAATATAAGGTGAAGTTCTATCTCTGATTTAGTGCATAGATGTTTTTTTCTTACATATTTGTGTGGTATATCTTTTATCTTACTCTAAATGTTGTGTAATTTTAGTTGATATTTGATTCATAATTAGCTAATTCTGAAATTAGTGGATATGATTATGGTCTAATTTGTAGTTTATTTTTTACTTACAATTGGTTAATTATTAAACAGATAGACGAGATTAAGGTGTAACTTCATTTGATTTTTCACAATTAAATTAGTAGACATGATTGTGAAGTAATTTTAATTGATTTTTAATTCACGGTTGGTTAATTGTAAAATAAGTAGATGCGATTGTGGTTATTGATGTATTCATTTTGACTCCTGCTGATTTAGTGATAAAATAAAAAGACATTGTTTTTATGTTATGCTATTGTTCTTCTTATGTAACATACATTGATTTACTACTTTTCAAGATTTTTTTTAATCTTAAACGATGCATATTTGTTGTATGATTATTTTAGTTTTAAATATGTAATTCTTCAGGTACTTAACATTCCCACAATATTAACAAGGGTACTGAGCTCATCAAGAAGGGTGACAAAGTTAGCTTTTCTAAGCCTGCTCTTTTAGCTAAGCTTGGCATCCGGCCCTTTCTCATATGGTTTAGTGGTTTTAACAGTTTGATTCCCCATAACAAATTAAAAAAACATTTGTAAGTCTACCATACATAAACTTTTAGTTTTTTTTAATTATCGGCCGCAAGCTCGATTAGAAAAGGGTTTTATGACGTGACATTTGGAAAAGGGCCCATAATCATTTTTGCTTAAGGCCTCCAGATTGGTTGAGCCGGCTCTGATGTATGGTGTCTAGAGGTGGGCGGGTTAGCAAATGGGTCAATTAGGGTTTGACCACCCAATGGGTTAATTTTGAATATGACCAACATAGTTTTTTTTAATGATTATTCATTTGACCCGTTAGAGTTACAATTGCAGTCAACTCATTTTAGGGTATATGGGTTGATCTCATAGGAACTTCATACATGTTAAGAAAGGTGCAGGTGGTGGAACACGCGGATGTTTCATGTTCTCCACATTTTGAAAGATCAAAGGAGGCACAAAACTGGGAGGATAAGCTACTAATATTAACTTTGGATGAAGATTAATCCTATATTAACTTGGATTTCGTTACAACAACAAAAGAAAAAAACAATGGCTCAAAGATTGCAAAAACAGATTTGATGTGTACAGAAACAGATTTCAATGACTAGGT
Source organism: Deinandra increscens subsp. villosa (assembly GCA_039602395.1). Lineage (NCBI taxonomy): Eukaryota > Viridiplantae > Streptophyta > Magnoliopsida > Asterales > Asteraceae > Deinandra > Deinandra increscens. The sequence goes on along the minus strand of JBCNJP010000010.1, from coordinate 25,200,634 downwards.
TAAAGTTTTGACCCATGTGCTAATGGATCTAGACCAGCTCTTCTACTTGAATTTTGATGTCAACATGTTCATTATGGCATTTCCCAGGAAGAAAAGTGTGCCTCCTGCTCTACCAATCTCTATATAATTTGTAGTAATTTCATCCTACACATGTAAAATAAAACATATCTAGTGACCACTATCATTGTCTGCATTGTGCTTCTTCGTTTGTAACTTGACTTAATTTTTTTTAAACATGCAATTAAGAAATCTCGAGAAACAATTAAGTTTAATGAACTTGACCCAAAACTATTATAAGATGACTTATCCACCAACGTTTACAAGCAATTGTTGTGTGGATGGATTTCCTGATATCGTGATATCCAAGCTGTTAAAATTTCAGTTTCCTTTCATAAAATATAAGCAATTTAATTATAAATTATCAAATAAAACACTCAAAATTGATAATTTACTTGTAAAAAATTTATAGGATGTAGAAATACAAGACACCTACTTCATTAGAAAATAATTAATTTTATGTTTGTTCTTTGTATGAAGCTTCTTTATGGTGTTTGATTATTTTTTTGATGTTAAAAAAAGGTATTTATCTTTAAACTTTTATGGTATTTGTAATCTTATTACATGAATGAAACTAATTTATAAAATTTTAAGTCTTTTAGTATATGCGTTATCGTTTTTTTAATAGCAAATTTATTCTACTTTTAAATTACTTCATAAACTAAGTTACCCCAATTGCACCATTGCATGGGTTTGAACCCAGCACATTCAACTAAGATGACTAAGCCTCTACCGAGTATATAATTAAACTCCATGTACCGCATTTTAAATTATTGTCGCAACACATCGCACTTACAGAAACAAATTATGCAATGTAAATGTCCGCGCCGCCATTATAAACTAACAAATAAATGACAAATAACGTGTTATAAATTATCGCCGCCGCAACGCGTGGGCACAATGCTAGTATATACATACATACATATATATATATCATAAGTTGTTAGTGCAAAGTCCGTGTGTTGTATGATGTATCTAGACATTCTAAAGATAGTTGCTAGAGTGGTTAGGGCGAATCACTGTATTTTGTGTAGGAGTACAAGAGCCACCGAACGACTTCATTCGGTCGACATCTCATTCGGTGGTAGCTCAACTATAAATAGTGAGCTCATTCTCTGCATTCAGAACTTTTGCCAGTTATGTTTTCATTCGGTGAGTGTGTGTATGTCCATCTCATTCGGTGATCAATAAACACAATCTTATATTAACTATTTTGTCAATCTATATACTTGAAACACTGAACAAGATCCAACCACACACTTACAAGTGGTATCAGAGCATCCAGGTTGCTGTGTTCAGTAAAAACCTTCATGTTTGGATGATTTTCAATTCTTTTTAGTTTTTCAAAAGTGACCATTTAGTAAATTTGGTCTGATCAAAATGTTCTAAATATGTTTTAGAATAACATTTTTGAAAGCATTTTCTTCAAACTCAAAGAACTATGTGATTTTTGAAAAAACAAATGTACCACCAGATGAGTTTCTAGTATAAATTGTTGGTCATTCAGCTATCATTTGGCTGTTGTTATCTTCATTTGCTAGTTGGTTGTTCATTCGATAGATCTATTTCATTCGGTATCTCAATTCATTCGGTGAATTCATTCATTCGGTAAGACAGATTCTTACAAATTTCAAGATGAACGATTTCCAACGTTTGCAGCTGTTCAAACCACAATGCAAGTGATGCTTATTTACGATAATGAGATTGGTACTAGCTAGAAAGTACCAAAGTTGATGAAATTGGAAGATTAGCATGCACAAAATCAAAACAGTTTTGGGATGCACTGAAATTGAGATATGAAGGCAACGAGCAATCAAAAAGAGCAAGAAGAAGGTTCTCAATAAAGAGTTTGATAACTATAAACATTATCCTGATGAGGATATTATTGATTTGGTATCAAGGTTTGCTCACTTAATCAGTGAAATGGAGATTGTAGAAATTAAGAAAAAAGATGATGAACTGAAGGAGAAGATGTTGGAAGCCTTACCAAGTCAATGGGAAAATTATGTTATGGTGCTCACTCGTGACAATGAACTTTCAAATTTAACATTTCATGAGTTGACAGGTAAGTTACAAGCCCGAGAGTTAGAGATATTGACTATAAACAAAACACCCGCACAATTGCAGAATCCAGAAATATATTATGGTCAAAATGCTGAAAGTGTGAGCGCCAAATCAATATCAAATGTTAGTTCAACACCACCAACGGCTTTCTTTGCTGGTAGTATGTCTGGAATTCATAATGATTCTCAAGGATATATAGATAGTTGTAATGATAGTATTCTAGTTCAGGGAAGTCAGAATGTTTTATCTACGGCAATGATGTATGCTTTAAGTATCATTGTATTTTGGAGTTATTATTGGAAATGTGAACAATGTTGAGTTGGTAAAGGAGGATTATGATCAGATAGATCAGGAGAATTTGAAGGAAATGGATCTAAATTGGCAATGTGCAATGTTGGTTCGGAGAATTAATAATTTTTAAAGAAAAAAAGGACGAAAGGATTTGAATTCTAATGGAAAGATTGGCTTGGATAAGTCAAAAGTTAAATGCTACAATTGTTTAAATTTTGGGCATTTCGCAAGTGAGTGCAAGCAACCGAAAGATGGAGAATCTAATTCATCAAAGAATTCAGGTAATAATTCTAATAAATCAACGTTAGTTGTTTAGGTGATAAAGGATATAATTGGGGAAAAGCATTTACTACTCAATTAGCTTTTATTGCCACAATTGGACAAGCTGATGGATGTTCAACTGATAGTGAGTCGGATTTAAGTGGATATGAATCATTGTGTGATTTTTGTACTCAGAAAGACAGACTAGACTGTGAGTTGCTTAAAGGAAAAGGTTTGTTGATGGAAGAGTGCAAGAGGACTAAAGAAGAATTAGAGGATTATAAGCAGATGTTAGACAACACAACTCGGGAGTTATTATGTTTGAAAGACAAACCCTGTTCCATGTGTGCAATTCGAAATGAAAAATGTGAATATTTAGTAGTAAAGTGTTAAGTTCTCCGAGATAGTTGTATTGAAGTTGCTGAGAAGGAAAAGAAATATCAGAGTCACAACATGGAGTTAGTCACAAGGATTATAATGTTTACTGATGAAAATGAAGTTTTAACAAAGAATGTTGAGAAATACAAGAAGGAGACAAAAGAAGTCAATGAAGATTCCAATGCTTTGTTTGCTAAATCTATAGTTTTGAAGGATAAGTTCGTAGCTCTTCAAAAAACATGTGTTGAACTTACTGAGAAGGAGTTTCTTCATCAAGAAGATAATACAAAATTACTTGATGCTAAAACAGAATTGACTTGTCAGAATAAACTTGTGAAGACAGATATGGAAATCTATAAACAGAAATGGGAAAGGGTTACAAAAGAATTATTTGATGAACTTGAGAATATGATCAGATTGCAGAAATCTGAAACTAACAAAGTTTCAAGAAAATTGATTGCTACAAAAAAAATTTATTAGGCTGAAGCTCAACAGATTGTATTTGAATTAAAGATAGAAGTGAAAAAGTGTGAGCATCGGATCGTCTACTCGATCTAGCTAATCGGACATCGAAACGTAATTAACCGATTGTTTTATTGATCAACGAAGAGAAATTACAATTAGCAAACACTTAGAAACACAATACAGAGAAACACCTTGAAAACACACACTTAGCAGAAATCTCACACGCTCGAACTAACTATTACAAATATCAAACACCTATTTATATCCAGCTGGCCGATTCCTGTCCGAACCTCAGGTTCGGTCAGTCCGAACTTCAGGTTCGGACCAGGCTCGACCAAGCACATTTGGCTTGATCTTGTACATAGCTTGATACTTCGCACGACGCACATTACAGGTATCAACAAGAAGTCATTGATGTGAACGAAAGCTGAATAATGTTCAGAATTCACAATATTTCACAAGCTCTTTGTGCAAAGATGAGAATTCTCAATTTTTTTTTTTTTGCAACTAATGGTCTGAACAAAGCTGGTACTCCGCCTGTAATTATTATTGAATCTACTAATTATATTAAATTTGTTTGTGAACTTGTGGATTGTGTCTTATAGACACTGTTCACATTCTTTTTTTCCTTTTTTATTTCTTATGTATTTTTATGAAGATTTCCTATAGGTTAGTGGGGGCGGTGCCTGTTGTGTATGAACGCGTGTCTGCTATCTCCCTCCTATGTATGTATCTTTTCCGTGTTTATCTCTTTCAAAGGAAAATGTTTGTTTCTCTCTCTACTAAGAGGTTTCTCTCTCTCTTCCAAAGATCTATATGTGACCAAATTTTTACCCGCCAGCATTGACCGTTTAAATGTTTCTCTGTGATCGATCGTCTATGGGTGCAACGGTTAGACGATTGTTTGGGTTTTCTTTTCCCCCGTTCATTTTGTCGGATTCGAGTTTCAGACGATTTCGATGGTCTGTTGTTCTTGCTCTCTCTTTTCTAGCCGGATCTGAGTGAAGATTGTACTTTGCTCTTCGGTTGTGCTGAGATTTGAGCAGCGACGGTGGTGAAAAGTCATGAGCGTCGGATCGTCTACTCGATCTAGCTATAACGGATATGAAACAAGTAATTAGCCGATTGTTTTATTGATCTCATGAACAATTACAATCAGTAACACTCAGAATACAGACTGAGAGAGACACCTTACGAAACACACACTTAAGGCTAGCTCAGACTCTCACTCGTACCCAAAACAATGACCAAGCTCACTATTTATAGCTATTGACCGAACCCTGTCCGAACTCTAGGTTCGGCAGATCCGAACACCAGGTTCGAACCAGTTTCGGCTAGCAGTGAACCTAGCCTTGAACTTGGACTTGACTTGATTCAACTCGATACTTCACATGACGCACTGATCAGGTATCAACAGGTGGCCGTCGGATTTTGCATGCTGTCGTTATTTGATGTATATTCAGATTTGTTACGTTTCATATGAAATTTGCTTTTGGGGTTGTGATGATCTTTTTAGGTTCAGAGGTGAAAAAGCGTGAGCATCGGATCGTCTACTCGATCTAGCTAACCGGACATCGAAACGTAATTAACCGATTGTTTTATTGATCAACGAAGAACAATTAGAATCAGCAAACACTTAGAAACACAATACAGAGAAACACCTTGAAAACACACACTTAGCAGAAATCTCACACGCTCAGAACTAACTATTACAAAGATCAAACACCTATTTATATCCAGCTCGCCGATCCCTGTCCGAACCTCAGGTTCGGTCAGTCCGAACTTCAGGTTCAGACCAGGCTCGGTCAAGCACATTTGGTTAGATCTTGTACATAGCTTGATACTTCACACGACGCACATTACAGGTATCAACAAACTCCCCCTCGTCGTGTGCAGTATCTTTTCAACATCATCAACTCATTATCTTTAATCAAGCTCACCCTCAAGTGTAGAATCCGTTCGTCTAATGAAATGAATCTTCAAACAAACTCCTCCTCAACTCAATCGGAGCATGATCTTGAATACTTGATGGCATCTGATGTATCTCTGGTCTTTTATCAACAAACTTTAGAAGACTTGAAGTTGTGATCTGTAGGATCGTTATTAGTTATGAATTAACTAAAACTAAGCCTTTTACTTGCAAATATAACCCTGCGGAATTAAAGTTATATTTCACTTTACTTAAGCGATATTAAGTTCTTGTATAATGTAAATGCTTGATTTGCAGAATAGTAAAACAGCGATATATCGAATATTCGGCACTATTTGCATTAACTCAAAGCTACACTATTACAAGTGATGAACGTCTGTGTAAAACTAAGAGCTTACATGCTATATATAGTACTGATGAGATCAATGACAGCCATTGATCTCATACGATCTAATCTAGACCGTAAACATAAAAGTCAAATACAAACTACCAAAAGAATAAACATCGACAATCGGAATGACTTGCGTGTTGGCAGCAACAATCTACTTTGGGAGAGCGGCTTGAATCAGATTTAGAAGCATTCGAGAAGCTTTTGCAGGATTGGACTTCTGAAAAGACTTCTCAGGAAAAGTCAGGTTGAACTCTTTATCTGGTGGATAAACGAGTTCACCCGGAATATTCGCTGAAACACAAAATTGCTTCTTTCCGCTTGAACTGCCTGTTCCGCTTGAAGTAAAAGTTCCGCTTCAACTTCAACTTCAGCCGGAACTAGTAAAATTGGCATTTCAGCCGGAAATCTTCCAAGCTCTATTTTTCCTTACAATCTCCCCCTAAGCTGATGCTGTCAAATTATTTATTGTCTTCAATGTTTATCTTCAAAATTGACTTGTACCCAAAAGTTTTCTTTTCCACAACCTACTTATTAGAAGATCCGATGCTGGCATCGAGATTTTGAGAAAGCTCTCTGATGTTTGTTTTGGTCACCTTTACATGTTTGATTGAATCCCAATCCATTTCGTTCCATTCTTCTTGAACAGAAATGGACTCATGGATTGTAAAGGTGCCATCAGCTCTATGAACATAGAAGAGCTTCTCTTCTTCTTCCCAGATGATGAATTTGATCTCACTGATAGGCACTTCTTCTTCTTCTCCTGCTGAATCATCATCTAAATTACTTCGATAGAGCATTCCACAGTCCAGCACAGTTGGTTCAATGATAAGCTTTAACATGTGCTCTGCCCTTGAAGGATTCATAATTTCTCTAAGTTTTAGGATGATGTCAGTCATTTGCATTGCGCTGAGAAATTTAGTGGCCTTGTGAGCATTTATCACTTGAGTTGTGCCATTTGCCAGTTTGAAGGAAAAGTCAAAATTATCTTCATTTACTGTCCACCCAACAATCTTATTTTTTCAGGGAGGGCCTTTCCTTCTTTTGTCTTGATCTCTTTTGTTTTTGGCATGCATCATCTTTCTCTTTCTCATCTTCCTCTCTTCATCAGAATCATCAGCAGATTCTTGCACAATAGGCTTTTTGCCTTTGGCAGAAGATGAAGAGGGACCTGGTTGAGTTTCAGTAGGTTTGATGGTGGAGGTGGAAGAAGGTTCTCTTATGGTGAGAGGAGGAAGGGTGGTTTTTGGAGGTGGTTCATTGGTTTCAGGAGTTGGGCTTGAGGGTGGAGTAGGTGGAAAAATGTCAGAGAAGTCCATAGTTGGTGGGGGCTTCTTCTTAAAGGGAGTGATGGGTGTGAAGTTGTCTGATCTAAACTTAGGATTGGCAAGTTTAGCAGCAAGCTTCTTGGGGATGTGTGGAGGTTTGTAGGGTATGATTGGAAGTGATTGTAGAATGGATGAAGTTGTTGTAGGCATTGGGTTTGGATCATAAATAAATGAAGGTGGAGGTGGTATATCTGCAATATCATCAATTTCAGGTTTAATATTAGCAGTTATAGTACCTGAGACCAGCTTTGATGGTGAAGGCATCACCAGGTTAGGATTGATGGCAGCGCTTTCTCCTTTTAGCTCATAAAATATTTTGTCAATCAAGCTGCAAAGTCCTTTAACCTGCATCTGAGCTAGCTCTTCCTCTTTCTTCAAATTTCTAATCACAAGAGCCCTCTGAATCTTCTTCAACAGATGGTAATTTTCATCATTCTTTACCAGCTTGGTAGGCAATTGAGAGGCAATAGCAATTAACCTCTGCCTATTAGCTTCAGACATTGTTTCCAAATCATAATCCTTTAACCTCCAGTTGAAAGACCTGGTCTTTGCTTCTTCAAGAAGGTTTTCAAACACATCGTTTTGCATGTATAAATCGAATTCTTCTTGGAGCTCTCTGGCTATTCTCTCATCCTCAGCAACCCTTCTGGCATCTTCAACCATTTTCACTATAGCCTCAGCTTCAGGAGTTTGAGTTGCCTGTTGAATAGTTTTAGCTATATCAGCTTGAACAGGTTCCTCAGTTTGAACGGTTTCTGAACTCCTTAAGGCTATCAGTGATCTAGCCACATCCTCAGCTTCTTCATTTCTTTGCTCTTCCGGTTGAACCACAAGTGTTTCAACAGTCCCAAAAATTGAGGAGCTAGGACCTTGAGCATCCACCTGGGTTGGTATTTGATGTTCCGGTTGAACATTCAGATCTCCTTCTCCTGGAACTACCGGTTGGACTTCCGGTTGAAGTTCCGCTTGAACCAATAATTGACCATCAGTCACCACCTAAGGTTGGGTGACTTCAGGATCTTTGTCAGTGAACTCCAGTACCTCGGTTCCTTCATCTTCACCGATCAAACTTTCTCCTTCTCCTTCAGTCAAAGTACCAACTGCTGCAGTTGCAGTACTTTCTTCCATATCAGCTGCTGCCTTGCTGGTGGAGGCAATGTTGCCTAAAACATGATCACTGGCTCTTTCAGCCGGAAAAATAACATCTTTTAAAAGTGTTGTGATCATGTTGATATGCTCAGGGAGAGCACCAGCAATCAGCATGGACGACTGAACCAGCTCAGTGAGGTTGGGGTCCTCAAAAGGAGAAATAGCAATCAGTTGACTGCATTTCATATTCACCCAGCTCTCTTCAACAGAAAAAGGTTCTACACCAATTCTTTGGCAGGCTGTGGCTCTTACTTCAGCCGGTATCCTCTCAACTTCTTCTATCTCAGTAATAACAGGTTTTGATGATAACTTCTCCCCCAATTTGACAGTATCAGCTTCATCAGCAATTCTGGTAGGGTTTGAAGGACCTGCTTCAGTTGGAGTAGGATCAGCTTGAACCAAAGTGGCAACAGTTGAGTTAAGAGCTTCAACCTGTGCTTGCAGAGAAAGGTACAGTTTCGTCAATTCTGGTAGTGTATAACTATCCTCAACTGGCTTTTTACCAGTATCCTTGGAAATAACCAAACTATCAATCCTGGATTGATCAGCATTGGTACCCATGGCTTCTTGGCACCTGGGATTCTCTTCATCTGTTTCAACAACCCGTGGTTCCAATAAAGGACTTCTGGGTGCTGATTCAGAGAAGATTGCCACGGATTGGGTCTTATGGATGTTACTACTAGCACCAAGATCCAGTTGGGATACTTGGGCAGCAGCAGCCCTTTCTGTATGAATCTCTTCAGAACCACTGAGATTCACCTCCGGTGAGGAGTGGGGTTGCAGTGCTACAGGGTCCTGGCTCATCAGGATGTTCCCATGTAATGTGGCAGGTGAGTTAATAACACCTTCACTTGAGCCAAGATTGACAGCACTGTCACTCCTAGGTGATAGGGGTTGCAGGGGTGAAAAATGTTCAGATGGGGAAGCTGCATCTGCTTCTAATGACTCCCCCTCAACTGAAGGTTCATCCCTAAGAGAAAATCCCAATTTGGCCAGCTTCCGTTTAGGCTTTTTGCCTTGAACGGGGTTTAAAGCTTCAGGTTGGTTGATGGCACTAGGTGGAGGAGACCTAGTAACCACATTTCTCTGTCTCTTGAAAATGACAGGAGGTGAGTTGGAAGAGGAGGTGGCAGTGGAAGTGTTTGTGTTTGCTTTCCTCTTTTTGGATTGAAAAACTTTTAGTGAAGAGGAAGCAGGGACAGATGTGGGATCAGAAACTGTGAGGTTTACAGCTCTGTCATCTTGAGCTTGAGGCTCTGGTGCTGCTGCAGCTTCAGTTTGAACCTCTGCATCAGCAGATTCATCGTGAAGCTGCCTTGGAATTGGCATGGGATGGTCAGTATCCCTTCCAAGAAATGCAGACTTATTTACAGCAAGGTTTGAAAAGGTTTTCTCATTCAAAAGTTTTTGGTGCAAAATTGTACCTAACCAAGCAATGTGGGGGTACTCTTCTTTGAGAATATATGTCAAAAATCTGGGATATAGGTAAATAAATTCAGAGTGAACATTGGATTTTAGGGCTTGAAAAATTTGTCTAGAGAAATTAAAGTTCTCACCCTTAACCACAGCGTAGAAGGCCGAGGCTTGCTCACTGGAGAGCTCATCAAAACCTCCCTTCTTTGGAGATAAGCACACCAGAAGAATATGTGCCAGGAACCTCCATTTATATGGTAACTGCCCCTTTTTGATCGTTTTGCTGTGCAGGGACCCACCATACCCAATGTTTCTGAATAAACGGATGTATTTGGTATGATCTACCTCTCCGTATCCACCATCATCCTTCAGTTTCAACAACCTTCTTACCTTTGCTTCATCTATCTCAACCTCCTTCCCTTGGACGGTTGACACAATTTTGCTTCCACTAGCTTCATCTGTAACCCTAGCGTGAACCCAAAAATCTTCCATCACCTCTTCAAAGATTTCCGCTTCGACAGTAAGCGCATGAAGGAGGTGTGAGCTTTTGATGAATTCGATCATCTTATTGTAGATGTCGGTTTTAGATGGGGGTTCTAGGTACGCTACCAGGTTGTGCTCGACCGCAAATTTCGAGTCGCCTATTGGCTTTTTGCCACTTGCCCTTCCCTTTGGAGCCATTGTTGTACCAGAATTTGAGAATTTTGACGGTTATGTGGGAGTTAATCGGAGATGGTTTGAGAGGGTTTGGGGAGTAAAATCTGAGATGTGTTGCGAGAAATGGGGAAATGACGGTAATTTAGGGCTTTTTACCTTTTCGGAGATGACGTGGAGGAGAGAGGTTGTAAATCGACGGTTCATTGACGGATGGGACAGGTGCTTTAAGGGTTATACAGTACAACTGGTTAAAGCATGCCCTTATCCAAAAGTTAATTTACTGAAACCTCGGAATTGAACAGTTAAAAAATTCAATGGGTAAAATAAATGAATATCCGCTTAGTAAATCGTGCATTCCGGGTAATTAAATGATTCATTGACTTTGTTGACCCGGAAATTCAAGCGGAACTCATTTTCTCCTTTATTTTAAAAACTAAATTTCTTCCGGTTGAACTTCAAGCGGATGAGTTTTCCGCTTGGAAGAATTGTTTTCAAAAATAAGTCTTCACGTCAAATTTAAAGCATTTTTCCGGTTGAAGTTCACCCGGTGAATTTCAAAAGTTATTCTTTCAGGTTGAACCTGAACTTGAACCGGAAAATCCAAAACACATGAATTTTGAAGATTTGTGTCAATTTTTCATAGTTTTAACAGCAGTTATTGACTATGAACTGAAGCATTCTTCAATTAACACAAGAGATTTCCTTTTTCTTTTTCTTTTTGTATCAAGAGACGGACTCTTTGAGCACATCTCTTTCTTTTATTAAAGTTGTGAAAAATTTTATTCAAAGTTCATCATCCCAATGGCTGTAATGAGGTAGAAAAATCTTGCCTCATCGAAAGCTTTTGTAAACAAGTCTGCCAATTGATGATCAGTGTGAACTTTAAATAATTTGATTAAATTCTTTTCAGCACAATCTCTAATAAAGTGATACCTTATGTCGATGTGTTTGGTCTTGGAGTGCTTCACTGGATTGTTGACGATGGAAATGGCACTGTTGTTGTCTGCAAGAATAGGAGTCTCCATGAATGTGATTCCATAATCAAGCATCTGATTTTGGATCCAAAGAACTTGGCTGCAACAACTTGAGGCAGCAATGTACTCAGCCTCTGCAGTTGAAGTAGAAACACATGTTTGCTTCTTGCATTGCCAAGAGACAAGCCTTTCTCCTAGAAATTGACATCCTCCTGATGTTGATTTCTTGTCTATATCACATCCTCCATAATCACTGTCTGTGTATGCTTTGAAAGAGAAGTCAGAGTTCTTGGGATACCACAAACCCAGTTTGGGTTGCCCCTTTAGATACTTGAAAATTCTCTTAACAGCGAGCATGTGTGACTCTTTTGGAGAGGATTGATATCTGGCACATAAGCAAACACTGAACATGATGTCAGGTCTACTAGCTGTGAGATACATCAGAGAGCCGATCATTGCTCTATACATGTGCACGTCTACTGGCTTTCCACTTAAGTCATTAGTTAACTTGTGGGAAGTGGAGATTGGAGTCTTGGCACTTGAGCATGATAGCATGTCAAATCTCTTCAGCATGTCTTGAATGTACTTTGATTGATTCAGAAAGATTCCGTCTGCAATTTGCTTCACTTGAAGCCCTAGGAAGAAGGTTAGTTCTCCCATGGAGCTCATCTCAAATTTTGACTGCATTAGAGTTTCAAACTCCTTGCACAACAAAGTGTTAGATGAACCAAAAATAATATCATCAACATAAATTTGTACCATTAACATGTCATTACCAACAGTTTTAATAAAGAGAGTTTTGTCAATTGCTCCTCTCTTGTAGCCATTCACTAGAAGGTAGTTAGAAAGAGTTTCATACCAAGTTCTAGGGGCTTGTTTAAGACCATACAAAGCTTTGATTAGCTTGCATACCTTGTTCGGATGGTGAGGGTCTTCAAAACCAGGAGGTTGATTGACATAAACTTCTTGTTCCAGGAGGCCATACAGGAAAGCACTTTTCACATCCATTTGATATACTTGGAAGTCTTTAAATACAGCATAGGCTAGGAAGATTCTGATTGCTTCCAACCTGGCTACTGGTGCAAAGACTTCATCGTAATCAATGCCTTCTTCCTGTACATAGCCTTGCACAACCAGTCTTGCTTTATTCTTGATAACAATTCCCCTGTCATCCTTTTTGTTTCTAAACACCCATTTAGTTCCAATTGGTTCTGCTCCATCAGGAAGATCTACCAATTCCCAAACCTTCTGCTTGTTAATCTGAAATAGTTCTTCTTGCATTGCCTCTACCCAGCTGTTGTCTTCTAAGGCATCTCCTACCTTCTTGGGTACTTCTTGAGATAAAAATGCAGTATGCAAACAGATGTTTGCATTTGCAAACCTACTTCTTGTCAGCACAGGAGCTGAAGCTTCTCCAATAATATTCCCCACTGGATGATCTCTGTTGATTCTTCTATCAATGAACATAGGAAATTCATGGCTTCTTCCATTTGAGGGTATGTTGAGCTGAGGAAGTCTGTGATCAAGCTCAACACTTTCAAATTGTGACACAGGATCTGAAACTCCAACTGATTCAAGAGAATTTGTATCTGAATTATAGATCAAATGATCTAAATTTAGCTCATTTGATGAGTTATCATGTGAGTTTCCAGCTTCATTTGACTCTGATTCAGTATTCTCTTCAGTTTCTGAAATTTGATTTTCCGGTTGAACTTGAACCGGAGAAAAATGTTCAGCTTGAACTTCAAGCGGAACAGTTTCTTCTTCAATTTGGATTATTTCAGTCAGTTTCTTGTCATTCCTTGGGAAAACAGGTTGAGAGCTCATTGAAGAGAAGAAGATTGGCTTCTCTTTATCAGTTTGATTGCTTTTCCAATGCTCATCAGCAGACCTGTTGAAATTTTGTTCCTGCACTAAAGAGCTCACGGGCTTATCAACAGTTATGTTGAAAGCAGTAGTTAGTGCATCAATGTCAAATAACCAGCTTGGTTGAGACCTAAAATTGTTGGCTGATTTTTCATTGAAAGACACATTTATAGTTTCCTCAACAATTTTAGTTCTCTTGTTGTATACTCTGAATGCTTTTGACACACCAGAGTACCCAACAAAATAACCATCATCTGCCTTTTCAGCAAATTTAGGCAAAGATTCATTGGTTATTAGAACAGTGACAGGACAACCAAATGGCTTAAAGAAATAAATGTTCGGTTTCCTTTTTCTCCAAAGCTCATAAGGTGTCTTATTCTTTCCCTTGACAATTAAAATCCTGTTTTGAACATAGCAGGCAGTGTTTACTGCTTCTGCCCAAAATATCACAGGGAGCTTAGAGTCTGCCAACATTGACCTGGCAGCTTCAATTAATGTCCTATTTCTCCTTTCAGCAACACCATTTTGCTGTGGAGTTCTAGGAGCGCTAAATTGCCTCAAGATTCCCTTTTCCCCACAAAACGAATTCAGAACATGATTTTTGAATTCTGTGCCATTGTCACATCTGATTGTTTTAACCTTAAGATTGGATTGATTTTCTAAATTAATGACAAGAGTTTTCAACAATTCAGCAGTTTCATCTTTTGTTTTGAGAAAGAAAACCCATGTATACCTAGAAAAATCATCAATTATCACAAAGCAGTATGACTTCTTTCCTAAACTCATTACTCTAGTTGGACCAAATAAATCCATGTGCAAAAGCTCTAGAGGTTTTGAGATTGAAGATTCAACTTTTGGCTTGAAAGAGGTTCTGTGTTGCTTGCCTTTGAGACATGGCACACAGTTTTCAGAACATGCAAAATGCTTGTTAGGAAGACCCTTAACCAAGCCCAAATTTACAATTTTGTTCATGTTTTTGTAGTTCACATGACCTAACCTCCTATGCCAAAGATCAGATTCGTCAACTGAGGCTTTGGATACAAAGCAAGCAGTGCCACATGTGGGTGTAGCAACTGACATATCCAAAATATATAGCCCATCTCTCCTGGGTGCCTTAAGCATTATCAATTCATCAGGAATTTTGACACCAGGTTTGAGAACTATTGCCTCTTTCTCATTAAACATTAAATTCAAATTTTTGTCACACATTTGTGAGACACTAAGCAAATTGAAATTCAATGTATCAACAAAATTGACTCTATCAAATTTTACCAGTCCATTTGTCACATCACCTTGTGCTGTGATATGGCCTTTTGTGCTTCCAAAGGCAACTGGTCCTCCATTAGTTCTTTTTGTATTTTCTAGAATGTGCTTATTCCCTGTCATGTGGCAAGTGCAACCACTGTCAACTACCCATAGGCTATTCTGGCCTTTATTCTGCACCTGCACACATCAGAATTGATTAATTTCTATAGGGGACCCAAGCCTGAGTGGTCTTGGGTCTGCCATAAGCATCATTATACTTGTACTCTTTTAGTACTAAAGTATTAACTATTGGAGCTTCATTTAGCAGATCATCATTGTCCAAACTGAAGTTCTCATACTGAGCACTTGTTTGACTAGACCTATCACCTTTGGTGTTTCTTTTTGCAGCAATTTTCTTTTCCCTATACTCTTTATACTTTCTTTGCTTGTTGGTTAGTTTCTTAAGTTTTTCACTTTCTTGATTAACCAACTTAGTTCTTTCAGGTGATTTTGAAAATCTTTGAGGAAAGTGTTTGATTTGGCTAGAACTCTCCCCCTGAAGTGGAGCGTAGTGATTTCCACTTGAACTATTTGCAAAGACAGTTTCAGATTGGTTTTGTTTGCTGTTTCTTGAAAAGTTTTCCCTAATGGTGACTTTGCCTCTAGAAGGGTTTCTCCTCCCTTGAGCTTCAAAATGTTCAAACCCGTCAGCAAAACGAACTTGAGGTCTCTGCTTTGGAGCAGTGGCTGATCTGGGTTGAATTTTGTTTTCCGGTTGAACATGAGTTCGAGCGGAAAAATGTTCCGCTTGAACTTCAGCCGGAAAATGATTTTGTTTTAAAACAGTGAAACTACCATTTCTTTCATTACCAACTAACACTCTGTTTGACTCTGACCCAAAATGCTTCAGAGTATGGTTTTTCACAGGTGAAATTCTTCCTGTGAGTTTCTTTTGAAAATCAGCTTTTGGTTTCAAAACAGGTTTTGACTTTTGAAGAGGTTTGACTTTACTCATTGGGTTGAACTAACAAACAGCAGCTAGGTGACCTTGTTCACCGCAGCACATACATTCAACAACTTTGATTTCAAATTTTCTGGGAGACTCAATTTTGGTTACTTGGTTGAACTTTAATTGACCAAATCTTTGAGTTTGACTTCCCTTTGGTTGCTCAGGTTGCTTTCCTCCAACTTTTGAATCCTTAGATTCATAAACAGTTGGTGGAGGAACAGCAACTGATGGTGTCAAAATGTTCAGTTGGTTAGCTGAAGCAGAGGTGCTAGCAGCAGTGACTTCAACTTTGTTAGACTCAACAGTGTTTTCTGAACTAGATTGTGATGAAGTGTCATCAACTGTGAGACTAACTTTACATTCTGATTTTAAAGCTTCAATGGGTTTGATTATAGGTGAATATTCAATTGGTGGCTCAACATTGTTGTAGCCAACACCCGCTTTACCATACATCCCTCCCATCCACAGTTTTTCAGCCTTTTTGTTTGCTGTTTGAAATTTATCACAAGTAAACAAAGCATCTTTCAGCTTGATCTCAAGAACATCAACCTCAGCCTTAGCATCTTTGGTTTCATTTCTTGATTTTTCAAGTTTTGTCAGCAAATCATCAAGCTGAGTTTCAAGCACTGAGTTGGTTTGTTTTAACTGTTCATACTCTTTGGTTAAGTTTTCAATTTTTGAAATGTATGATGATTCAGTTTTCTTAAAACATTCCTTTAACTCATTTAGGTTTGAAACTTCATCAATCAAATCAGTGCTGTGATTTCGATATTTTGCCACTTGTTCTATGCAGGCAGGACTACATAGATTCTCTAAGACCTTTTCAGGGATAGAATTTACCTGATCTGTGATGGAGTCCTGTTTGGCCATTAAAGCATAGTTGATAGGTTCAAACTCAGCAGCAAAATCTTCCCATTCAACACATGATGTTTGATTTGCTACAGCAGCTACCACATTCTGATGGTTTTGACTTCCGGTTGGCTTTGGTGGGGTGGGGTGTGAACCTGAGTTGTTTCCAGAATTGTTGTTGTTTGAGTTGCTTCCTCCATGATTTTTCCCTTGAGCATGGTTCTGGTTCTGTCCTTCTCTTCTTGGTTAAGAGCATTCTCTTGCAAAGTGACCAAGTTGGTGACAGTTATAGCATTTGACTTTGCTTTTGTCAAGGCCTATGTGAGCACCTTTTGCTCCCTTGTAGGTTCTACCTGTCCTTTTGTAAAACCTTTGAGCTCTTACAGAAACCATTGCAAGTTGGGTCATTATATCCATTTCTTCTAAATCATCAGCACCTATGCATTCAAGATCTTCAGGTATGAAGCCTTGATAGGAATCAGTTGCTACGTGAGCATTGTGAGAGTTTTCAAAAGAGTTTGAAAAGTTCTCTTGACACCTTGGTGTCTCAGGGAAACTGATTGTAGGTGAGAGATATGATGGGTTGGATGACCTTTGACTATTAAATTCTGTGGTTACTAGTGCAGATGAGAATAGCTGAGTTGATTCAGAAGATGAGGATTGTTTCAGATCTAGTTCCATTTCATAGGCACTGAGTATGCCATGAAGTTCACTTAATCTCATCTTTTTCAAATTTTTGCATTTCCTGATGCTTACTGTGTAAACTGTCCACACAGAAGGCAGGGAACGGAGAAATTTTCTATTCACATCTACTTGTTCTAGTTTTACATCCACCTTTTGAAGTTCATCAAGCAAAGAAACAAATCTCAAGTACTGGTTTGTCATAGTTTCACCAGATTTAAAAGTAAAGTTTTCATATTTTTGCTTTAAAACATCCTTCTTGTTTTCTTTTACCTCACTGGTTCCTTCATACATTTCACTTAAGGCATTCCACAGATCAAATGCAGTCTTATATCCTTTGAACCCACTTAAAATGGAATTAGGAAGTGCTGCCTGTAGAGTCCAATATGCCTTATGGTCAAATTCGAGAGCAGTGTAGTCAGATTCAACATATTTGTCTAGTGGCTTAGGTATCTTAACTTCTGCGTCATCAGCAGATGAAACCATTGGTGAGTATGGTCCTTCAGTAAAAGATTTCCAAATACGACGGTCCAAAATTCGAACAAAACCTTCCATCCTGAGTTTCCAGGTACCAAAGTCATCAGGAGTGAACATTGGCGGTTTGTTGGAGGAACCATTTGGGCAACTTAAACTGAAATCACTCATTTTGAAAGCTTTTAGAAAGATAAAACAACGGAGCTTGTAAAGTAAGCAAGTAAAGTATCAACCTTGAAGCACAAAAAGTCTTCAAAGTAAGAGCCAAAGCTCTGATACCACTTGTAGGATCGTTATTAGTTATGAATTAACTAAAACTAAGCCTTTTACTTGCAAATATAACCCTGCGGAATTAAAGTTATATTTCACTTTACTTAAGCGATATTAAGTTCTTGTATAATGTAAATGCTTGATTTGCAGAATAGTAAAACAGCGATATATCGAATATTCGGCACTATTTGCATTAACTCAAAGCTACACTATTACAAGTGATGAACGTCTGTGTAAAACTAAGAGCTTACATGCTATATATAGTACTGATGAGATCAATGACAGCCATTGATCTCATACGATCTAATCTAGACCGTAAACATAAAAGTCAAATACAAACTACCAAAAGAATAAACATCGACAATCGGAATGACTTGCGTGTTGGCAGCAACAATCTACTTTGGGAGAGCGGCTTGAATCAGATTTAGAAGCATTCGAGAAGCTTTTGCAGGATTGGACTTCTGAAAAGACTTCTCAGGAAAAGTCAGGTTGAACTCTTTATCTGGTGGATAAACGAGTTCACCCGGAATATTCGCTGAAACACAAAATTGCTTCTTTCCGCTTGAACTGCCTGTTCCGCTTGAAGTAAAAGTTCCGCTTCAACTTCAACTTCAGCCGGAACTAGTAAAATTGGCATTTCAGCCGGAAATCTTCCAAGCTCTATTTTTCCTTACATGATCTCTTGCACTTTAGCATCCTGCATTAAAATTTAAATAATCTTGGTGCAAAATGTCTCTTCGAGACTCCAAGATAAAATTTTAAAGATTGAATTTTATATCACGTGTTGATCAGATCGAAAATAAAGCAGAAACAAAATCTTTTTGGCTTTTAGAAAGTTTATATCAAAACAAACCTAAAATCTTTTTAATTTTTCACAGTTTAGGCTAAAACACACCGAAAATCTTTTTGTTCTTTTCTGAAATGAAATGAAATCACAAAACAGAATCAAACACTATTTTTGGTATGAGAAAGATCACTATACACTGAACTACACTTCAATTTCAATTAATTGAAACAAATAAGTCATGCTGATTGCCAATATAAATTGTCCATATTAAACTCAGGCAGAATCGTACTCATAACATCTGGATATGTTAAGGTATTGATTAGATTTGATTTGACCAGTGTACACCACACTATCAGACATACTCAGACATTTTTTGTTTGACTTTTTTTTTCTTTTTGTGTGATAGCACTTGTGATTTTTCACAATTGCATAATATTTTACATGATATTGTCAACTGTATTCCATGCAAAAAGAAATAAGAACGTTAAATCGTCTACCTTAAGGTCGATCTTTCGATACGCAGATAAGGCCTTGGATTTAACAAAAAAAGAAAATAAAACAAGTTGAAATTGTATAACCCAACAACAATCAGGTCGGTACTCCCATACACGCAGAGAACGTCCGATGAGTTATACGAAACACCAAAGTAAATGAAGCAGAACGTCAAACGAACAACGATCAGGTCAATCTTTCGATACGCAGAGAAAGTCCGATCGTTTGACAAAATAAAGAAGATCAAACAAGTTTAAATCTTTGCAAAATGAACACATGTGTACACAGTGACTTCTCAGTTTGAATTTCACACTTATTTTTCTTTTTGTGTCATGAAAAATGCATCAAGATGTTGTCCACATGGTCAAGCATTAGTATTTAATGTATATCACATCTGAATACTTTTTGATTCGCCGAGCCTACCAAACATATCAAACAACGATCTTATGGCCCTTTCATCTACTCTATCCATTAGTCAGATACGTAAGCCAATGTACCATCATTTCCCAATGATCAATTTCTCACAATTTTATATTTTTCATGTATTCACCTTCCTTTCTTATATATTATGCATGTATTCACCTTCTTCCCAAACATGCATTTTCTCAATTACTCCCCTTATGTACAATTCTCCCCCTTAAAATGAAAACTCTATTTATGGATTTTCATTTAACAAGACTCTATTTTTGGCTTTTGAGAAAAACTTGGAAACAAAGAAAAAATAATCAATCAACACGGATATGTTGCAGTTTTAGAATTCAGAGAATTTGCAGATTTAGAAAATATGATCATGAAATTTTAGTTACGTAGAATACTCCTCCATCGACAACTTTGCAATCGTCAATAGGTCTTCTAGAAATATTTGCACACTAGTCAAACTGATTAGTTCATAAATGACCCGAAGCGGATTGCTTCTGGTCAACCAGTGTCCATGTTTTGCTTTGAAAACACCTTAGGTTTCCATTGCTGTTGTTGTTTTGAAAAAACAGTGTTTGATGAATCTATCACAGGTGACTGTGACGAGGAACCTACACTTTGAACCTTTGAAAACATAAGAACAAAACGTTTTTGTTTTTGTAAGAATGTAGGTTCAGCTTCATCAAAAACTATGTCATGTTCATCAAAGAATTTCTGTTGTGCAGGTTTACCAAACACTGGTTTCTTATGAAACCTTTGTGAGGAATCAGCAGGCAGTGAACAATCTTTTGCCATATGGCCCATTCGGCGGCAAACATAACAAATTCGCTTTGTCTTGTCCCACTTTTGACGTACCTGCGAGGAATTACACATAGGAATATCTCGAACATGATCAGAATGAGAATCATATACCTGATGTCTGTGATCATGGACCCATTTAGATGTTAGGCTTCGAGATTGAGAACTTTCAAAAGAAACTTGAGCTTTCACAAAAATTTCAGAAATCTTTTGAGCATCAACACAATGAAGAGGAAATTCCTTATCAGAAAAGAGTTAATCTGAGCCTTTGAGCTTGTAGAATTACTCAGGTTGAACGTTTTCATCTTTGAAAATCTCCTTCTTCACTTGCTTCATCTTAATGTTTTTCAAACCCTGTGATGTGGATGCTGAAACTTTCTCAACTTGACCTTTCATTTCTTGAAAACCCAAGCCAACTTTCTTTCCAGTAACCTTCGTTGCAGATGTAGAATGCCCATTCTTTGCTAACCGAGAAAATTCAGCTTTCACTTCAGTCACATTCTTTTGATCATAAAAGATCTTTTCATCAAACTCAGGTTGAGACTGAAACTTGTCACTTGAAGTAACTGATTTCTCATTCTCAGCAGAAGATGAACCAGACACAAACTTTGGAGCTGGAAGAACCTCAGATTTCTTTTCCTTCTGCTTCTTATTCTTCTTGTTCTTCTTTTTCTCACAACTTTGTCTTCCTCAGCAGTAGATGATGAAAAAATTGAATAATCAAATTCAGGAACTTGCTCTTTCACTTCTTTGAAAGCTTCTTTGATTTGAGCAGGGGGTGATGCAGTTTTATCAAACATCTTCTCAAAATTAGCATCATTAGCTAAGAAGCTTGTGAAAACTTGAGAATTTGATACATTGTTAAGCAAACGATTTGCATCGATGACTTGAATTTTGAGATCAGAACTCTTCTGTTGTGCTTCAACCAACTCTTTTTCTGTAGCTATCAAACGCTTAGCAACTTTATGAGTTTCAAGCTTTTGCATTCCAAGATTTTCCAATCCTTCAAACAACTCTTTCTTTAGTTTAGCTTCATTTCGCCTTTGAATCTCCAAATTTGCTGTTTGAACTTTATTCACACTAACCAACTCCCGCTTCTCATCCAATAATTTTTCCATGTCAACTTGATATGCTTCAATTTGAGCAGCGGATTCTTCAGCATTCTTGGTAAGCACATCAAGCTTAATTTTGGATTTTTCAAACAAATTTTGGAAATCAGAAGTAGCATCTTCAGCATCAAACTTTCATTTCTTTATTTGGTTGAACAAATCCTCCTTCTGTTCTTCTAAAATGTCAATTCTACAGCAAGCATCTGTTCATTTTCTTTGACGGAATAAAGATTTGCATTAAGCATACTCACTTCTTTTAACAAAGATTCATTTTTCAACATCAACTCCTTCTCATTGGTTTTAGACACCTCTAATTCTTCCTTTACTGCCTTGAATTCCTCAGAAAGCTTTTGAATTTCATGCAATAATAAAGTATTTTCTTTCATCATACTCTCCATATTCTCAGCAGATGCATAAGAACTTTGTGTTGAACTAGTATCTGAACTAGTATCTGAATTATAGTCATCTTGTTGAACATGAGTAACAATCAAAGCTGTTGGATCACAACCAAATTGTTTACCCTAATCATAAACAGCATCTTGTTGAACTGTTAGCGCTGTTGTGTTGCCTGTGTTACTAGATGATGATTGAGAAAAACCAGGCTTGGATGATTGAGTAAAACCAGGTTTATTAGCATGTGAACATTCTTTGGCAAAATGTCAAAGTTGTGAACATTTATAACATTTTAACTTTGACTTGTCAAAACCTAATTTGTCACCAGAAATATTTCGTCCATGTTTCTTGAAAAACCTCTTCGATCTTTGACATAACATAGCATATTGCCAAGATATATCCAATTCAGTTAATTGATCATCATCGAGTGCATCAAGATCATTGCTGGTTAACTTTGCATCAGCAACATTCTTGATAATCAACCCAAACGATGATGAAATCAATGTAGAAATCATTTTGGCACAATCATCTGTTGATTCAACAGAAAACGCATTCTGACTTGATGTATTTGGAATTGTAAAGCTACAGTGAAGAATTGTTATCAGAATTTCTTGAACTTCCTGACAAGAAAGCAACACTTGGTGCAGAACTCAAATTAGGCTTAGCTTTTGCATCCATGCTTGCACTATTCTCACCATGATACAATTCAGGATTCAGCAAAGTAGCAGTTGATTTTTTGAGTTTAACATTTCCATTTCCCGAGCATGAAGTTTTCCAGTAAGCTCGTGAAATGTCATTGTAGAATAATCCTTATCATGAGTGAGTAGCAAAAAACATAGTTTTCCCATTTTTCAGGCAAAGCTTCTAAAATCTTTTCTTTCAAATCAGCATCAGTTTTCTCAATCCCAACCACCTTTAATTCACTAATCAACTGTGACAACCTTGAAACGAGAGCAGTAATGTTTTCATTGTCATAATTCTGAAAATTATCAAACTCTTTGTTTAGAACTTTCTTCCGACTCTTCTTGTAG
This sequence comes from Deinandra increscens subsp. villosa, assembly GCA_039602395.1. Lineage (NCBI taxonomy): Eukaryota > Viridiplantae > Streptophyta > Magnoliopsida > Asterales > Asteraceae > Deinandra > Deinandra increscens. The sequence continues at coordinate 25,177,858 of JBCNJP010000010.1, read as the reverse complement.
TCATCATTACCTTCACACCTCGCTGATAAAGCATCCCACAATTGCTTAGATTTTTTGCAAGTGCTAAACTGATGAAGCAACTCAGTTGGTAATGCCATTGTTAGATAACCGTATGCTTTTTGTTCAAGCTCTTATGATTTTCTTTCAGCAAGATCAAAGGTATGGACTTCTTTGAAATCTCCCGCATATGTTGGATGTTGATAAAGCTTCTTAAGCGGGATCCACAAATCGATATCATTTGTACTTATGTAAGCGGAAAATCGTTTCTTCCAATTTTGATAATCTTCTAGCTTCAACAATTTGGGAACTTTCTGACTTGTTCCGATTTCATTGTCAAAATTCAGCATAGTTTGCATCGCATTCTGCATTGCCGCAAATGCTTGAAATTCCGACATCGTTGAAAATTTTGAATCCTGATCGGCCGAACTCTCTCCGAACTTGTCACAGTGCTCCGAACCTCCTCCGAACTCCCTCCGAACCTAAATCTATAGGCCGAACTTTGTCCGAACTTCAGAACACCTCCGAAACTCGACCGAACTTGCTAAACTCCGAACTCTCACCGAACACTGACCGAACTCTCACCAAACTTGAAATTCGGAGCTCCGAACTTGAGCTTCGGAGCGGTTACTCCAAACCTGAGCTGGAAAATCCGAACCTTGAACTCATTTTTCAAAAACGCATGAAAATTGAGTGATTTTGATAAAACGTGTTACTGTGAATCAGGAAAACTGATAGAAAATGAATTAGGAACAAATTTGACACCAAATACTTAATAAAAATGATGAAAAACACGAAAATACACTCGAGAAACACTAAAAACGCTTTAAAAAACCAAAAATAGCAACCACAGATCAGTAGAGTGAACCAGAAAGCTCTGATACCACTTGAAAAAGCGTGAGCATCGGATCGTCTACTCGATCCAGCTAATCGGACATCAAAACGTAATTAACCGATTGTTTTATTGATCAACGAAGAGCAATTACAATCAGCAAACACTTAGAAACACAATACAGAGAAACACCTTGAAAACACACACTTAGCAGAAATCTCACACGCTCAGAACTAACTATTACAAAGATCAAACACCTATTTATATCCAGCAGGCCGATCCCTAACCGAACCTTAGGTTTGGTCAGTCCGAACTTCAGGTTCGGACCAGGCTCGGCCAAGCATATTTGGCTTGATCTTGTACATAGCTTGATACTTCACACGACGCATATTACAGGTATCAACAAGAGGCACGGTGATTGCTATGATGATTGTTCTTTCTGATGTGTATGGATCTGTGAATCAATAGCCAAAATAGTAAATAGATGGAAACCAGAGAGAAATGTAGAAAGGAATCTAGAAACTTTGATAATATTTTCTGCATATCATTTCCTACGTTGGCTTTTCCTTTTAAGAAGGATAACCATGATCCAAGTCAAAACTGTAAATCCTAGAAATATAGAAATAAAAAGTTACATAGAATACGTGAGGCATCCCTTAATTCCTTTATTTTAGCACAATTAAAAAAACTAGGTAGTTGAGACACGTAACACTTTGAGCATTCACTTCTTCTAAAACTGACATTGGAGTTGTTACCTACCTATGGTTTATCTCGTGGCCAGGAGGCGTTCATTGCCGCCGCCACTATGATATGAACCTTATGAGTACTATGGAGGCTGTGATGATTTAGTATTTCAGATCAAAGCCTAAAATTTAAGCACAAATGATTGTTATTCTTTGTTGATATATGTTTTTGAGAGGATAACACTGTTTATTGAGGCTGTGATGATTTTCATTTTCAAATCCGAGCCTTTAGTTGAGATATGCTTCTCTGATGATGGTTTACTAAGGATTTAATCAGATTTATGATTTTTGCAATCGACGTTTTGGTTGATTTTGGTTATTGTTGGATTTTAGTTTTTGATTTTCATACATATGGTAGCCTTCGTTTATGTCCATTACTTTGAATTTGGTGTTTGGGGCTTTGATGAAAATATAAATTTGAGCCCCCATTAACGTTAATTATATTAGGAATGCATGGTGTTTGGGTCTGTGATGATATTACACAAATCCAAACCTGAACATAGTTAGTCTATTGATTTCTCTGTGTTCATTTATAGTTGATTGAGCTTTTTGATTTGTAGGTATTTAGACTCTCAGGATTGTTCGAAATGCAAGATTGGAAGCAGGAAAGTAGGAAGGAATTTGGAGCCCTTATTTTTTAAGACATTAACAAGTAACAGTGGGTGCACTTGACCATTTATTATTGGAAATTAGTTTGTACATGTGTATACATATGTCATTTTTTTATGTCATTACTCCGCCTGTAGTTATCACTGAATCTACTAATAGTTCATAATAAAGGAAGACGAGCTGGATTATTCAAAGTATGCTGATAAAAAGACACAGAATCAGAATCCAAAGAAGTCCAAAAAGAAAGTTGTAAAGAAGGAATATGAATCTGCTAAAGCACCTATATTTCATTCCGGTTTAACGTTTTCTGTTGATGAAAAGGTGTATACCCGGTGATTGAGAAAGATGAGAAAAGTTCGTCTGAAGAAAAGATTATCGAATCTGTGTTCTTGGCGAAAAAGATTCAGAAGGAAATTAAAGTTGAATTTTCAAGACTTACTAAGGAAGGACATGAGAAGTCTAGTTGTCAAGATCAAGCTTCGAAGAAAACAGATAAGCAGGTTGGTTTAGGTTTTCAGACAGCGAATGCTGAGGTTGGTGAAAAGCATAAAAAGAATCAAAAGAAATTCAAGAGAGATGTGTTTGATGCTGATAAGGTTCAAGCTGAGCGTCTGTATAAGCTCAAAGGCTCTGAGCATAATTATTCTTATAAAGAGTTTTCACTTCACTGTGTTGAAGCTCATAAAATTGCTTAACTGTTTGTGATGGAGGATAATAATCAGACCAAGAAGATAGTTTTCTCGAATTCGTCTCGAGGTGGTCAGAAATCACTAAGAGTTTCTTCTTTTGGTTCAAATGCTACTCCACTAAGTCCTACATCACAAAGGGTTTACGAGCTTCGTTTTCAACATAATGATTATTATGATTCTTTTGAATCTGATTTTGTTTGTGATGATGTGTAGGTTCCGAAGAAGAAGAATGGGACAAAGACCTCAGGGATTAAAACTATTTCTGATGATGGCTCTACAAATAATGTCACTGATCGTCATAACTGCAATCAATGCAATAAACGAGGTCATATTGTTTTACATTGTCCTGCAGATGTGTTAAAGAAAGGTAAGAAACCATCTGATGGTAAGCATGTTGTCATTGTCATGATTATAAATCAAAAGGACACAGTTTTTAATGACTTAAAACCCTTTAAGTTTGTTCCAAAGCAAACCGCTAAGGGTAAGGGTAGTCCTTCAAAGGTTAAACGTGTTGTTGACTCACTGAAAATTGGTACACCACAGGTGATGTGGACACCAAAGGTTGTTTCCAAAGGAAAGCAAGCGGGCTTAGGTCACTTTACAAACTAATCTTTATGTCCAGTGGTTGCAGGTACTTCAAGAAGACCTATCGGTGATTGCAAATTTGCTGCTAGTGGAGTATCATGCTTAATTAAACTTCAAAGATTTCATATTTAGTCTGACTTTTTCAAAATTTTAACTCTGAAAGGTATCAGTATTAGTTGATCATGTTCTTTTCTTTCTCTATATTTCTTTCATATGTTTGAGGGGAGATTTTAGGGAGAGAAATTTAAAAAAGTCATAAATATTGTGTTTTTGTAAAAAAAATCGAAAATTCAAAATAGAGTTTGTTGAATTTTAGGTGAGAAATGGTCATGGAGAATACAAAAATATGGAAAAATTAAAAACTGGGAAATTGATTTGGGAAATGATGGTACATTGACTAATGTTTCTGACACATGGATTTAGTAGATGAAAAAACCATACGACCATTACTTGATGTGCTAGGTAGGTTCAGTAAATCAGAAAGTATGCATAAGTGATATAAACTAAATGCATTGCATGACCTAGTGGATAACATCTTGATGTGTATTTCATGATATATAAAAAGATATGTGAAGAAGAAAATGAGAAGTCACTATGTATACATGTGTTCATTTTGAAAGATTTAAACTTGTTTGATTTTCTTTATTTTCTCAAATGATCAAACTATCTCTGTGTATACGTGAGTATCGACCTGATAGTTGTTCATTTGAGGTTTTGATTTATTTTCTTTGGTGTTTCGTTCAAACATCGGATTGTCTCCGCGTATACGGGAGTATCAACCTGAGAATTGTTGTTTGAACAACTTCAACTTGTTTGATTTTCTTTATTTTGTTAAATCTGAGGCCGTATATGCGTATCAAAATATTGAACTTAAGGTAGATGATTTAATGTTCTTATTTTTTTTGGCATGGAACACAATTGACTATATCATGAATTTAAAAACTATGTGTAAACTCACAAGTGTAATCACATGAAAAATATGTGAAACATATCTGAATATGTGTGACAGCGTGGGGTCCAATGGTCAAAGCAATTTAATATTTGTCAGGAACGATTTCACGTCACAGAATCGGATCGTGTTCAACAAAGTGCTTGAAAGATGGTGAGATGGGATGAACGTGAATCTAGGAAATCAAACAAGAAATATGATACAAGGCGAATGATTTCATTTAACTGAGTGATTACAACAAAATCATGACAAACATCTCTCATAAGAAATCCATGGTCATCTTGGGTTGAGCTCAAACCCAAGATGAGACTCTCTCTCTCTAGAGGTGTAGCTCACATCACTCTAAAGAATCATCTTTTTACAAATGAGGGTTAACACTCATATTTGTAGGGAGAGCCCTTGTGCTCACTAACCCGCTAACTAGTGAACACAATAAATGAGAAAAAATACATAATAAAACAAATAAAATAATATTAATTAAATCAAAGGTGATTTAATTAATATGAAGCTTGACTCGCTCGAACCAATCTTTTGTTGACTTGTACATTGACTGTTGACTCGAACGGTTGACTTTTCCAGAAAACGTCTTCGGTCCAATCTGCAAGCTTCGGTCATCACAACCCAGTCTCTGAATCAAATCACAATGGATTCTTCAACCGAATGCTTCAAAAATAGATTTGATGGTGTTAGTCACAATGATAAATAATTCCAACAAGATACAACCACAGACCTACATAAGTATAACCGTCACATAAAATGACAAGATGTTCACATCAAATCATGGAATATGATTTACATAAAATCATAAATATAAAACGTCTAGACTCAAGTGCATGCTCCTATAGTGTTGGTTACACAATCCTTAGTTGCTAAGGTAACACAAGCCAATCACATATATGTTGACACAACATTTATAACAGTTTATGTTTAGGATAAATCAGAAAAGGACCTGAAAAGACGGATTGTCACATATGCTGAGATCGCTAGATCTACAACTCAGAAAATGCGGTGATATGAACATAAAGGATATGTCTACCCTGAACATCAAACCAGAACTACCAGATCTCAAATCAAGCATACAAACTATAGCAAACGCCAATTATGCACAAGAAATGTAATCGTTATACTAAAATTGCTATGTACACATGAACAGTTGTCAAACATACATTGATATATTCATAAGATTCACATTGTCTTAGATGATATCAAATGATTAACCTATCATGGCTGTAAAATAGTAAACCATTGTATAGAAATAGAATCAAAACATAATTAGATCAAACCAACACGTTGAATGTCGCAGAGCTTCTAGACCTCACTAATCGATTCTCCAGTACTTCAGAGGTTCTCTAGATCTTGAACAGACATGACTATCGAACTAACAGCCTCCAGGGTCAAACTCTTGAAAGCGTTGTGAAAATGTTGTATTCATAGGCTGAAATTAGGGTTTCCGGAATTAAGCGTGTAACGAGCAGTTATGGCGCAACGGGGCGTGGTAACCATTAGAGATTTACGAATTAGGAATAGGTTATCCGTTAGCGTAATGACATCACGTGCCATGACAAGCATGGAATATATATTCTTCAATACTTGTATCATTTCACCATCATATCTTCACAAACCCGCAACTATTATCTTGCTCGGCTTCAAATACATGTTTATGACAATCTAGCCAAGGCTACAAAATAAATTATCAATAAGTAAGGGTGTTTAATTGCATAAAGGATATATGTGTAAATATAGACACATCATAGGACAGGATAGGTCAGAACATGATCGGCCCTCATCACTTGGAATTATTTTGTCAAACTAGGATGTTGGCCCAAAGAGTAGTAGTTTTTAGGTGAATATTGAATGCTTTTGTGTTTCTAGGAAGTTCATAGTCACAGACTGCGAACTTGTCCAACGTGACAAGATCCTCTGGTGACATAACTTGAAAAATATAAAATAAAATAAACGAAGTAAAAACAAGGTAACTAGAAGATCGCAATCCGAGTATGTGAACTATATGAAAATGAAAACATTAAAAGGCCGGTTCATTGTAGTCAACCTATTTTACGTAACCTAAAGATCGTAGTCTGAGACTGTGATTTTCATTGATTTATTTCCATCCGTCAAACCCTCCCAACCACCAACATTCGTATTAAAATTTTCCTGTTATCTATTCCACCATTTCCCTATTTATATCTATATATGTTTTATACAATAACACTACCACAAATTTATTAAAATTTTGGTAAGAATTTTAAAGTCATTCTTATAATCTATACAATGTTTCATTTGCATCGCGGTCCCCGGAGCGAAGAGTTTCTTTTTCTAAAAAAAAATACACCCGGCTTTTCTTGTGTTTCAGAATCGCCAGTTACCGGACGTCGCGATTGGTGTTTTACAACGCGGTGATAGATAATACTGGACATATGTTGATGACAAGGGGTCCATGCCGGGGTTAAAGAACTGATAGCAAATGCGGGATTTGGTGGTATGCTTGCGGTTGGATATCATAAGTTTGACAACGATTTATTGTGTGCTCTAGTGTAGGGGTAGCGGCCCCAGACACGTACGTTTCATCTACCTGTAGGTGAGGCCAATGTCTTGGCGGGTTTACAATTGAGGGAGCGATTGTTTGTGGGCCACCATGTTACATGGGTCAATGATTTATTAGGATTTATGCCCGAAGAGTGGATTTTAAAGGCAATGCTACTTAATTAAGTAGAATTCGAAGTGGGTTAGAAAACAATCCTCTTCCACCTCAACCAAGTTAATGAAAATGCAACAACATGCAAGGTTAGTTATATTATTGTTTTCATAATTGTATGTTATTTTAATAAATTTATACTATTAGTTAATTTTAAATATTTATCTTGTTAGGCAATTAGAAATTAACATTAACTTTCAGAAATTTATATTGCTAGTTATGTTTATTTTTAGTTTTTTTTTAATTGCTTTTTTTTTAATATTTAAGTACTTATTAGCTATTTATAAATATCTAAATTGCTAGTTATATTTATTGTTGGTTTTTTTAATTATTTAAATTCTTTAATTATATAATCAATTTTATGTCTGTTAAACGATATAAATAACCCATATGTAAAATTTCACTTTTCACATCTAGTAGAAGTGAACACTTACATATGCGTATAGTTGGGAAGTCAACATTTACATATGCATTATTCATATCGTTTAACAATGTGCCCCCTACAATACACATAATCATACACGTAACAATGACTCTATTATTAGTAAACATACATAAAAATTATTATATAATCCAACAATTTAAATAATTAAAAAATAACAATAAACATAACTATTGATTTAAATATTTGAAAAGAGCTAAGAATTAATATGACTTACAATTAATGTACAGTTCGAATTTTCTAAAGATAGGTAGATAAAATTAGTAATGAAATTGATATAAATTTCTAAAACTCAATGTAAATTTCAAAGTTTATAAATTAATATAAGAAATAAAAATTAATGCAATATCTAACAATTAATAAAAGTTTCAAAAAGTTAATGTAAATTTCTAATTCACTAACGAGATAAATATTTAAAATTAATTAACTAATATAAATTTATGAAAATAACATACAATTATAAAAATAATAGTATAACTAACGCTTGCATGTTGGTGAATTTGCATTTGAGTTGGTTGGGGTGAAAGAGTGTTGTTTTCTAACTCGCTCGCTTTAAATCCTACTGAATTTAATAGTATTTTCTTTAAAATTCGTTTTTTCGGGCATAAATCCTAATATATCTTTCACCCCATTTAAACAGGTGTTGGCCCTTCACTTTGAACTTTCCAAAACAAACGACTATTCCTGTTGGGAATTATATTCTCCAAGTATCCAAGATCGAGTGATTTGGATAGATGTGATTTATTTAATGAGACACTTATTAAACCGTCTAGCAACACTGTGAAGATTATGAAGACCCGAAACCTCTTGCTAATCGAAGATCGGCACATGTGACATTATTTATCTTAGTGTCATATCAATAGGTTTATTAATATGACTACTTGTCACTAGTAGTAATATATTTACTACTATGCCATCTTAGATTAGTATATATGTGTAGTATATCTCATAGAGAAACATAACAAACATACAGAAGGACAAAGTGCTCATATGAGAGTCCAGAGAGTATTTCATAGTCTTTGAAGTTGTAAGGGCTCAAGAACATTATTGTTCTTGAGTCCCATGTTATGAGTGGGGTAAGTAAATTGTAAACATTCGGTTATGAATACAATCTTACGTTCACTTTGTTTATCATGTTCTTCAATATCTATGTTCTTGATTTTCATTATGGTGTCAAACATCTCAACACTACCGATGTTCATTCTGGATGTTCGTTTGTTATTAAAGACGAGTAACAAAGCTCAACGATCCGCGTCCAGAAAAGATAAACGAGGTTAAAGGTTAGCTTGCTACCTCGTTTCAGGAGATCCCTCAATTGGTAAACCCGTCGGCCAAGGCATTTATGTCTTATAATGTAATGGTTGTCACACCTACAGGTAGATGAAATGTATGCGTCTCGGGCCGCCACCTCTTCCCTAGAGGACACAATAATGTAAAACCGAGATACGGTCTTACTACTGCATGTATCAATCAATCATAGTAAACACGGATGTAAATAAGAGATTTGTATTGAAACACTTGAAGATTACAATGAAATCTCTCTGGTTTCTCTCTCTAGAAAACACACCGTAAAGGTGTAGAAATGACAGATGTGTTTTTATCATTCTAACACGAACCTATTTATAGTTAGTGACAAAACTACCTGCGTACCAAATGGTGAACCATCTGGTACGGGCGTACCATTTGGTACGACACCAATGATATTGTCACCATTTAATCTAGATACAATACACGAGACACATCATAGCATAGGTATATGCTCTAACAAACTCCCCCTTAACGTGTAGTGTATCTATATTCTAAGTAAACTTCAGTTTTCAATCTTCGACATTGCTGCATCCGATCTTTGACTTGAAAGCTTGTCAGAAATAGAGCTTGCATTGCTGGATCACTCTTGAAACATCTTTGGACTTCAAGATTCACTTGTGAAAGATACTTCAAACTCCCCCTTTCACCATGCTTGAGTCTAGACACACATAACCTGCAATTTCAGAAGACAGAAATGCGGTTTCCTTTTTCTTTTGAAAACTTAATTTAATCTTGGCACAAAACTTCTCTTCGAGAATCCAAGATAAGTTTTTGAAATTTGATTTCGTATCACATGTCGATCGGTCGAAAACTAATAAGAAATAAAATCTTTTTGGCTTTTTGAAACTCTAAATCAAAACACACAGAAAATCTTTTTGGACTTTTCAGATATGAAACATAAATGCAATACTGAATCAGACACTATTTTTGTCTTTTGCGAGAAAGATCACAACTTGGGATCATATTGAACATGACATGCTGAACTACATTTTAATTTCAATTACTTCAGCACATAAGTCATGTCGATTACTGGTATAATTTGTCCATCTTAAACTCAGGCACAATCATACTCATAACATCTGGATATGTTATTGTATTTGATTAAATTTGCTTTGACCAGTGTACCCCACACTATCAGACATACTTAGATATGCATTAGCTTATCACATTTTGTGATTTCATTTGTGATTTGATCACATAATGATTGCATTTTCATGATATAGTCAACTGTGTTCCATGCAAAAAGAAATAAGAACGTTAAATCGTCTACCTTAAGGTCGATCTCTCGATACGCAGATAAGGCCTCGGATTTAACAAAATAAGAAAATAAAAACAAGTTGAAATTGTATAGCTCAACAACAATCAGGTCGGTACTCCCGTACACGCAGAGAAAGTTCGATGAGTTATACGAAACACCAAAGAAAATAAAGCACAAAGTCAAACTGTCACACCCCGGTCAACGGAATCGGGTGTGAGCCAGAATGGAATCATAGTCGAGGATACATAGAACACTTCTAATAATTTAAAAACTTCATAAAACATTAATTCATTTCATTGCAGCGGAAAAGATAGTGGAAACATTAATGTCTAATTTAAAACAGTTGTAAAACAGTTTTGGTATACTTAAATATTATCAGGGTTTATTGTTGTGGTTGTATGATCTCACCTGAACTTTGATTTCAAATACTAACGGTTTACCCACCCGGCATCTCTTGACCAGAGATGTTTAAACAGAGCAGAATAACTGACGTGTACCCCCAGACAATCCGGAGTCAGAACTGGAGCTACCAGTTAGGGTAGGGTTGTCAACCCAAATAGATCTATTCACTAGCTATCGTTTCATACAGAACTAATTGAAATCAATTAATGATGGGATTTCGGTTGTATAAACGTTTATAACGATAATGTACCAAGTTGGGCAATCAGTAAGAGAACAAGTAGTCGTACGGCTAACAAGTAAACCATAATATTAAGTAAAAAGCATTTAATCAGTTTTCATGATTTCTCCCCCAAGTATAAAACAGTTAAAAGGAAAAGGGGCCGTGAAACTCACAGGTTCAGCAGATAATCGGTAATTAAGCAGTGAAGGACGGTAGCAAGTAATGCCCTAAATAATTAAATAACATATGCATAAGGTCTATGATCATTTGAGTAACATAAGTCACCCAAGTGATACCGGTCAAGTCTTGACGTTATTCCGTTTTTGTTTAGGAAAGGACTTGTTAATTATTGTAAACCGATTTACGACGGTTTATATTTATATCAAATAAATATAACGTAAATAGACAGTTAATCAGTTTAAACGAGTCATGAACCTTGGACCAAAATAATAATGTCAATTATTATTTTTAAAGATAATTATTTTTGGAATAAATAATCATGGTGGCAAAATCTTGTAAATAATTGAATAATTATTTAAGACTTTTAATATTCTAAAACATTTCCAAAAATTAAATAATATTTCAAGTTCATGAAATATTAAATAGAAAACGTTGATAAAATATTTATGACGACGCTTGGATTTATAACGTTTGATTTATTAAAACATTACGTCGTTTTAATAAAAAATAAGACAAGTTTTACGTTTTCGCGTATATCGTCGTGCGGTCCCGGTTTTATTACTACGCAACGTATTATTTATTTTAATTACTTTGATTCCTCAAAGTAATGAAATAAATCCATGAAAACTTTTAAGTCTTTATTTGTCTTAATAAATCTTTTTTTATAAAATTTCTTTTATAAAAATGTCTATTTTTAGCAAGTTTTAGAAAGGTTAAAACTTGTAATAAACCCAAGTATTTATGTCAACTTTAATCATTTGACATAAATTCATTTCTTACTAAATCTAGTAAGAACATATATTCTTTTTGTCATAGTATTTATAACACATTAAATATGTTACAAAATCATTTTTAGAAAAGGTGTCATATGTCCATTTTTATAAATCACTATACTTAGTGATTTTTGGTCCAAGATCCATGTTTAAGTCTATATATATATTTGTCCATCATTATTTCATGAAACTAGTTAACATAATATAACATGGATTATATTGTTAGTTACCATTTTTAATAAATAACATGAAATAATAAATAATCAACTAACATATTTATATGTTAGGACAAAATATATATAACAACAATCAACTAACATATTAATGTTAGGACAAAATATATATAACAACAATCAACTAACATATTAATGTTAGGACATGAAAAGATAAATAAATCAACTAACACTAAACATGTGTTAGGACCAAAATGCATAAGAAATAAACATGTAACATTAGTCATTTATTTTCCATTTAACATGAATGTGAAGTGGCTTGGATTTGCAAACAACTAACTAAGAAATCCTTGGATTTCCTTAGATCTAGGTGCACTTGAGCTACTAGCCATAAGGTTTCACTAAGTGTTTCACCATCTTGGATCTTTGAAAGAAATGGAGGTTAAGAGAGAGTTGTGTTAGTTGTTGCAAGCAAGCATTCCAAGATAGAAATATATGAACATTTTGATCTAGATTTCATGAGTGTTAATGTGTTTAGGTTGTCAAGACTTGAGAGGTTGATCATGGGTAATAATATGATAGAAAACAAGGAGAAAAGAGGTGTAGGAGACTCACAAAAGTGAGCTCAAGAAACCGAGAGAAAGAGGAGGTGTTGGTGGCGGATTCCGGCGAGGGGGGCGGCGTCCGGCGGCTGGGCTGCGGCGGCGGGTGGCTGGGCAGTGGCTGCCGGCGGCGGCAGCAGGGAAAGGGGGGTGGTGGTCGGCCGGTTTCAAGGGAGGGAGCAAGAGAGAGATGTTTGGGTGTGGGGAACCAAGGGTGGCACTTAGGCTCTCTTTTATAGCCTAATCAAGGTAATTACACAATGGTTTATAGTGTGTTATCAATCTCTCAAGCCTTCTAGTTAAACCCAAGAGTAGGTTAATTGTTTTATAAATTTTATAAAAGTTTAGGAGCTTTTATAAAATAAAAGGTGGTTAAGAGTTTAATAAATTCATAACTTTTTAAAATATAAACCAATTATATTTTATCCCATTGAATGATGATTTTTATTTTTATAAACATTGTTAACCCAAGTTTATAAAAATATAAGTGGTTAAAGAATTGGTTAAGTTTTATAAATGTTATAAACATTGGGCTTAAATTTTTTTTTATTTAAACTTGTTTTTATTTGGGCCGAAGCCCAAATCGGAAAAAGAAAAAGGGAATGGGCCGTAGCCCATTCGATTTGGAAAAGACGACTGGGCCGAAGCCCAGTCGGGTCCGCGAGTGGGGCTGGGCCGAGCCCAGTCGAGTTGGGTTCGGACCGGGTCGGGCCGGGTTCTTGGTTCGGGCCGTGAAGGAGAAAAAGAAAAGGAATTGGGCCGGTTCGGCCCAATGCGATACGGGCCGCGGGTCGGGTATCCGGGTTGGGGGTTTTACTCGATTAGTCAAGGCGAACCTTCGGTTAAATTTTCGGGTCAATCGGGGTTAGTTTGGGCTTAATGGGCTTACCGGGCCCAATAGGCTAAACGTTTGGTAATTCGGCTAAGTCTTGACAACGTAACGCTTGTTTTAAGTTCGTAAAACGTTTTATCAGTTTATAACGGTTTGATAAAATATAAAATGTCAAATTTTATATTTAATTTCTTATTATTAAAATTCCATTAATAATAATATGTTATATTGTTAGGACCGATTTTCACTACAAGAATCTCGATCTTGAGCAAGAACGATGTTCGGATTCGAAAACTCAAAACAAATGAAGAAGATGATGATGAAGATGAATCATAGATAATCAAACATAAGAAAGATGATGAACATAGTCGAATGATTCATTAATCGAAAGATTACAATCAATGAATCATGAAGAACACTTTCTCTCTCTAGGAATCCATGACTCACTCTCTCTCTAGAATGGAAATCTCACACTCTACAAGAAAAATCATCATCTCCACATTCGGAGACTCCTTTACCTGTAATGGGCACCCTCACTATATATAGTGAGGGTGACTGACAACAGAAAAACATAACATAACTGAATAAACGAAATTACAGGTAAAGTAAATAACATAAACTGTTAATTAAATCAAAGCTGATTAAATTAATCCGAAGCTTGACTCGCTCGAACCGATCTTCCGTTGACTTTTACGTTGACCGTTGACCCGAACGGTTGACTTTTCCAGAAAACGGTCTTCGGTCCAATCTTGCAAGCCTCGAGCATCACAACTCAGTCTCTAAATCGATTCACATGGATTCTTCAGTCGAATGCTTCGGTAAACAGATTTGATGGCGTCAGTCACCAAGATTTTTGTTCCAACAATTTCCCCCTTGACTGATGCTTTCAAATTTGTTCAACTGCTGAAGAATCGCTCTGCCGTACATCTTCAATGAGAAACTGATAAACCGGAGACAATCTGATGTAGAGATTCCCCCTCTGAATAAGCTTCTTCTTTTCTTGTTGCTCCAGTTCGAGATCCAAGTGTTCCGCTCACTCGATTCACACGGTCGGGTACAATACTGAGAAAATGCTACATCTCGGAGTCCAAACCGCAACAGACTGAATCAGATAAACCAGTAAAACATCGAACATGCTCTAACTCCGAATAATCGACCCGATAATCCAGTTCCATAATAATTCCTCTTATTTCTCTAAATCTCTCCAAAAACATCAAGTCGGAAGCGTAAAAACAGATGCGGAGAGTCGAACCGTCGCGATCGGTTGCCTAGAGAAACCGGATAAAAAATCTTGAAATCGGACAATCTCGCGAAAAACCGAAAGCCGGATGCTGACAGTTGTGAATAATCTGCGCGACTGAGGTTGGATGCGAAAATATAAAATAATCTTTAAATTTCTTCAAGAAACGGTCATCCGAGAGATTTAATCGGATAAATTCCAATATTTAACTGAGATTCCAGTTAATCCGGTTAGTTGACGACAGCGCTGCATCCACTAAAAATAAAACCGTGAGATATAACGAGAAAGCCAAGTAATTAACCGGATAATAAAGCTAACCCGTCAGTGATCGATAGCAAACGTTGCGCGCGACGTCAATAAACGAGAACCCCAATAAATTGAATAAATCCGAGACCAATAAAATAATTTTCGCAATTTCGTTCGGGCGTTATCTCGGTTAATCTCGTAAAAGATTGATAGAAAAAATCCCGCATTTGACAAAAATGCTGAAAAAATAATTAGTCAATTAAATCCTATCAAGAAAATCCATAATCCTTGAAAATTGGAGATAGCCATTCAGATTTAAGGTTAAAAATCTCATCAACGGCTGGAAGTAATATGATCTAGGGACTGGAAAGCTCAATCCGCGTGAAATTGGCAGGTCCAATCAGAAACAGCCAGCCATTAAGGCATCAACGGATTAGATCGAATGGATCTAACGGCTGTATAGCTGAATCCGCGTGATAGGGTTCTTGGCCAATCAAATGGCGACAGAGAGAATGCCTTTAACGGCTATATTCTGTGCCTGGGACCCACCTTGTTTCCTTCGACCAATCAACATTAGACAGCAAAAAGTTGACCGATAATTAGGAGAGAGACTACATTCCTTCTCGGCCAATGAAGCTTTACCACGTCACCATGTGTGTCATCTTCGTCCTTTGAAAACCATAACCCTAATATGATCGGAGTTTGTTACCGGAAAATCGAGAAGTCACCGTAAAAGCGTGATACCTCCATATCTCGGTCAAAAATCAACCAAATTTGATGATTTTTATGTCCCTGAACTCGTAATCCAATTCTCTACAAACCTGGACGAACAAAAATCTCTGAAACGAACTTGAACGAAAACCCAGTAAACAAGTTCGCTAAGCAAACAAGTACGCTAAAGATGAACAGAAGTCCGCTAAGAGTCTGAGAAGTTCGCTAGGACACTTCTCAAGTCCGCTAGGGACTGAAGTCCGCTAAAACGAGACAAGTACGCTAAGACTCAAACAAGTCCGCTAAAAACTCGTCAAGTCCGCTAAGAACCGAAACAAGTTCGCTAGGGCAATCTGCATATCTTCAAACACAGTTGGAGAAATCTGGAAAATAAGATGAACATGAAGAACTTACTTGTGAACTTAAATCTGCCCAAAACCGTAAGGAAAACCCGTCATGATACACGATATGAGAAGCTGAACCATTCACGAGATTATTGTGGCCACCAACAACCCATAAACAGCAGCTAATCGGATCAAAACAGTCTTCAAATTTCTGCAAATCTTCAAGAACACGAAGAACACCGCGAAACACACACCAGTGTGTGTTTTTCCAGATCTGCCCAAACGGTTGAGATTCAGACGAAACGGATGCTTCCAATGGATCCGGAACGCGTTTTCCACTGAGAATCATACCTCATTTCATCCAAAAACATGAAGAAAAACCCAGAAAATGAAGAATCAAGCTCCAAAATCTTCAAAAACCCCAAATACGGGAAAAACCCAAAAGTTATGAAAAAATGAGCTCGGATCTTCAATTTCTTCACAGATTTGAACAAGTAGAAGATAGAATCACATCCAAATGCACTCCCAAACATGAATCCATCATCCATATCATCAGAATCCATCCAGAAATGAAGAAAAATAGAAAAAAGTCTCTAAAAAATAAGTTTTCTCATCTTCACCATTCAAGCTCAAAATCTCAGATTCGAGTGACCAGATTCACGGTGAGATGAATCTGATCGGTACCCGCTCTGATACCATTTGTTAGGACCGATTTTCACTACAAGAATCTCGATCTTGAGCAAGAACGATGTTCGGATTCGAAAACTCAAAACAAATGAAGAAGATGATGATGAAGATGAATCATAGATAATCAAACATAAGAAAGATGATGAACATAGTCGAATGATTCATTAATCGAAAGATTACAATCAATGAATCATGAAGAACACTTTCTCTCTCTAGGAATCCATGACTCACTCTCTCTCTAGAATGGAAATCTCACACTCTACAAGAAAAATCATCATCTCCACATTCGGAGACTCCTTTACTTGTAATGGGCACCCTCACTATATATAGTGAGGGTGACTGACAACAGAAAAACATAACATAACTGAATAAACGAAATTACAAGTAAAGTAAATAACATAAACTGTTAATTAAATCAAAGCTGATTAAATTAATCCGAAGCTTGACTCGCTCGAACCGATCTTCCGTTGACTTTTACGTTGACCGTTGACCCGAACGGTTGACTTTTCCAGAAAACGGTCTTCGGTCCAATCTTGCAAGCCTCGAGCATCACAACTCAGTCTCTAAATCGATTCACATGGATTCTTCAGTCGAATGCTTCGGTAAACAGATTTGATGGCGTCAGTCACCAAGATTTTTGTTCCAACATATATTCATAATTCACAGTTTTTCAACGCGAATTTTCATATCGGTTAATCGGTTATTCATTCACAGTTAATCATGCAATTTAAAGCAGTAAAGCACGTAACTAGAAAGTCAACAAAAGTCAACAAAGAGAGATTTGACCCGATTTTTAGGTCCGATTGTCACATTCTCCCCCAGTTAGAAGAATTTCGTCCCGAAATTCAGTCTTGGTTACTGGTGGATGCGACGTTCTCAAACAGACGTGGATACTTTCGGCGCATTTGATCCTCGCGTTCCCACGTATACTCTGGTCCTCGTCTAGAGTTCCATCGTACCTTGACTATGGGAATGCGGCTATGCTTCAGCTTTTTGATTTCTCGATCAAGTATCTCCACGGGTTCCTCAATGAAGTGTAGGGTTTCGTCCACTTGAATTTCATCAAGGGGGACGATGAGGGTTTCATCAGATAAGCATTTCTTAAGATTACAGACATGAAAGACATTGTGAACGCTGCTTAGCTCGGCGGGCAGGTTCAAACGGTAAGCTACTGGTCCGATGGTTTCGGTGATTTCAAAGGGACCAATGTAACGAGGGTTGAGCTTTCCTCGTTTGCCGAACCGGATGACACCTTTCCAAGGTGACACCTTTAGCATGACGCGCTCTCCCTTTTCGAAGGACAAAGGTTTGCGCCGGTTGTCGGCGTAGCTCTTTTGTCTATCCCTGGCAGCTTTCAGACGATCTCGAATTCGGAAGATTAATTCGGTCGTTTCAAAGATTAGCTCGGGTCCAGTCAACTGACTATCGCCAACCTCATTCCAGCAGAGTGGAGATCTACACTTTCTCCCATAAAGTGCTTCAAAAGGGGCGGCTTGGATGCTGGTGTGATAACTGTTGTTATAAGAGAATTCGGCAAGAGGGAGATGCTCGTCCCACCTGGGTCCGAAATCTATCACACATGCTCTCAGCATATCCTCAAGCGTTTGGATCGTTCTCTCACTTTGGCCATCTGTCTATGGATGGTAGGCAGTACTCATATCAAGTCGAGTACCCAAAGCTTTCTGTAGAGATCTCCAAAAGTGTGCAGTGAATCGACTGTCTCGGTCGGATATGATGGATTTGGGCACACCGTGGCGCGAGACGATTTCCTTTATATAAAGCTTGGCTCGCTTATCCATCTTATCCTTCTCATTGACCGGTAAGAAGTGTGCTGACTTCGTTAATCGATCGACTATCACCCAGATAGCATCATAACCAGATCTAGACTTAGGCAATTTTGTGATGAAATCCATAGATATTTCTTCCCATTTCCATTCAGGGATCACCGGTTGAGTCAGCAATCCAGAGGGTTTCTGGTATTCGGCTTTGACCTTTGAACAGGTTAAGCACTTGCCGACATAGGTGGCTATCTCGGCTTTCATGTTAGGCCACCAGAATTGTTTCTTCAGACCGTGATACATCTTGTCTGATCCGGGATGAATGGAATACCTTGATTTGTGAGCTTCATCGAAAATCAATTGCCTTAGCCCTCCATAGACAGGTACCCATAGTCTATCCATGAAGATCTTGGTTCCATCAGGTTTCTCTTCCAGCTACTTCTCCATCCCACGTAAACCTTCTCCAGTTAGGTTCTCTTGTTTGAGGGCTTCAATTTGTGCGTCGCGCACTTGGGAATTAAGGTTTGAGTGGATGGTCATGCCTAATGCTCGGACGCGGCGAGGTTTGGCATGTTCTTTCCTGCTTAAGGCATCGGCTACAACGTTAGCCTTGCCTGGATGATAACGAATCTCGCATTCGTAGTCATTTAGCAGTTCCACCCATCGGCGTTGCCTCATATTCAATTCCTTCTGATTGAAAATATGTTGGAGGCTCTTATGATCGGTGAATATGGTACATTGGGTACCATAAAGATAGTGCCTCCAGATTTTGAGAGCAAAGACAACGGCTCCGAGTTCTAAGTCATGAGTGGTATAATTCTTCTCGTGAATCTTCAGTTGTCGTGATGCGTATGCGATGACTTTCTCTCGTTGCATCAATACACAACCTAAACCTTGATGCGAGGCATCACAGTAAACAACGAAGTCTTTGATTCCATCGGGTAATGATAGAATCGGGGCATCACAAAGCTTCTGCTTCAGTAACTGAAATGCTGCTTCAGTCTTGTCATCCCATATGAATTTCTTATCTTTCTGGGTCAGAGCGGTGAGCGGCTGGGCTATCTTCGAGAAGTTCTCGATAAATCGGCGGTAATAGCCAGCAAGACCTAAAAATTATCGAATCTCGGTTGGAATCGTTGGCGTACTCCAATCCTTGATTGCTTCAATTTTTGTGGGATCCACGTGGATTCCTTGATCATTGATCACATGGCCCAGAAAGTGAACTTCGCGAATCCAAAAGTCGCATTTGGAAAATTTCGCGTAGAGTTCTTCCTTCTTTAACAACTCCAGGATAAGTCTCAGATGTTGTTCGTGTTCTTCTTTACTACGGGAGTAGATAAGAATGTCATCAATGAACACGATAACGAATTTATCCAGGTAGGGTTTGCATACGCGGTTCATCAGATCCATGAACACTGCAGGTGCGTTTGTCAAACCAAATGGTATTACGAGGAACTCATAATGGCCATAGCGTGTTCTGAACGCTGTCTTCGAAACGTCTTCATCTCTAATTCTGAGTTGATGGTATCCTGATCTTAGATCGATCTTGGAGTAGAAGCTCGATCCTTGAAGTTGATCAAACAGGTCGTCGATCCTAGGAAGCGGGTAACGGTTCTTCACAGTCAGTTTGTTCAGCTCCCGGTAGTCGATGCACATCCGAAAAGTTCCATCTTTCTTCTTGACAAATAGCACGGGTGCTCCCCACGGAGAGTGGCTTGGTCGGATGAAGCCTTTATCTAGTAATTCTTGCAATTGGCTAGATAACTCCTGCATCTCAGAAGGTGCCAGACGGTACGGGGATCTGGCTACGGGGCGGCACCTGGAGCTAAGTCAATGCGAAACTCTACTTGTCGCGTCGGCGGTAAACCTGGCAAGTCTTCGGGAAAGACTTCCGGGTATTCGCGGACAACGGGAACATCTGCTATGTTCTTCTCCCTTGGTTTCTTCTCAGTTACGTGTGCTAAGATGGCATGACATCCTTTACGAAGGAACTTTCTTGCCTTCATACTAGATATGAGGTTTAGTTGGGTTCCATCTTCTCGCCTTGTACGTTTAGAGTGTTGCCGTCTTCGAGTGTCATCCTAACTATTTTTTCATGGCACACGATTTCTGCACGGTTCTTTGATAACCAGTCCATGCCAATGATAACATCAAAACTTCCTAGTTCTACAGGCATCAAATCAATGCTGAAGGGATGATCGGAGAGTTCTAGCGAGCAATTTGGATAAATAATGCTAGTTTCTACTAATTCTCCGTTCGCTAATTCTACTGTGAACTTAGTGTCTAAGGCAACAGGGGTAATTTCAAGTAATTGGCTAAACTCGGTAGACACGAAGCTCCTATCAGCACCAGTATCGAATAAAACGGAAGCATAATGATTATTTAGTAGAAACGTACCCGTCACCGTGTTGGGGTCACGGCGAGCATCTCCGGCATTGATTATAAAGGCTCTTCCTCTAGCCTGATTCGGATCCTGGTTTCCTGCCTTCGGGCAGTCCTTCTTGTAGTGCCCGGTGGTTCCGCAACCGTAACAGGTGCGCTTCGGACAGTCTCGTGCTACGTGCCCTTTCGTCTTGCAGATGTTGCAGTAGACGTTGCCACAAACGAGTGTGTGGTGGAGATTGCACTTGTTGCACAGGGGTGCTCCACCGTTGTATCCAGTTTTTCGGACAACATGGGTAGGGGTAGTAGCAGCAAAGACCTTTACTGTTTCAGCTTCTTTGGCAGGGGCCTTGTCATCGTGATTCCTCCAGAATCCGCGTTTCCGCTTGTTATCAGGCTTCTTGTTGGTGGAGGGAGTGGTACTGGCTTCAGGGGCCTTGTTCTCAGACTTTTTCTTGTAAAGATTCACACCTTGACGGTTGGCTTGGTAAACCAGGTTGTGTGCCAGGCGCACAACATCCTGAAAAGTCTGAGGATTTGAGGAAAGGACATTCCCCTGGATATGAGGTGCAAGTCCCCAGATGTACCGTTCGATCTTCTTGTAAAGAGGAGTGATCATGGTCGGACAGAGATGAGCGAGCTCACGGGACCTCTTGGTATAGCCGGCAACATCGGCTCCATTCATGGTTAGGTTCCAGAACTCAGCTTCGAGTTTCTGAAGCTCTTCTCTAGGACAGTACTCATCGCGAAGCAGTTGTTTGAGCTCGTCCCAAGTCATGGCGTAAGCCAAATCGGTTCCCATAGCATCAGCATGGGAGTTCCACCAAGTCAGAGCGCTATCACTCAGTGCGCAGGTGGAATACTTGACCATGTACTGCTCAGGGCAGTTGCTTATGCGGAAGACGGACTCCATTTTGTCAAACCAACGAACTAAACCAACAGCGCCTTCAGAACCCTTGAAATTCGAGGGTTTGCAGTTCATAAAGTCCTTGTATGAACATTCACGGGGGCCTGCAATTGTTAGATTGAAACGTTGAATACAATTTAGAAAAATTGTAATCGAGTGTTTTTCTAACATGGGTTAATTTGTACTTACCGCGCGCCCCATTGTCGTTCTGACGTTGGGTTTCAGCGACGGCAACAGTTTCTGCTACGCGATTAGCAATCATCTCCTCGATTTCCTCAGCGGTCATGGGAGGAGGAGGCGGAGGAGGCGAAGTGTTCCTAGTGGTTCGGCGTCTCGGTGGTATGATTTCGCTTTAAGTTACAATTGTCAACATAAAGAAAATTTTAGATATTATGTAAATGGGGTTATTACATGCTCGAGAATAACTGCCACGACATATATCAATTGCCAAAACATTTTCACGCAACACACCAAGAAGCATTAGGTAGGAAAGATGAAGTGACATGGCGTGTCATAGTAATCATAATAATGTAAGCCATACAACCATAACATAATAATAACATGACCATAAATCAGCAATCATAAACATACCAAAAGATTTCCATAGCCTAATAACCGGAATCATACATCAAGTTCGTTACCATATTACAGACGAAACATATTCAAAATAAACAAGTTTTGCATCGTGGGCTCACAGTCCCAATCCTGACTAATGCTAACATGTTTCATCTATAAAACGGCTATCAAAAGATACTAGGTCACGTCTACCTAGAATGCTGGTGGGGGTGGTGGAGGACCAGGAGGCATGTAGTAAAAAGGCGGGGCATGGGTCATGGCATGGAGGGTGGCGAGAAGTCGTCCGGAGACGAACTCCAAAGCAGAGACCCTCCTCTGCAAGCTCTCATGCGAGAGGAGCAGGTCGGTCGTGGCCATGCTGACCCCAGTCATGTGAGCATGAAGGGATCCCATGGCGTTATCCGCGTCGCCCATGCGTCGGATCAATGCAGACATCTGGTTCCTAAGACGGGTCATCTCAGGGGTGGTCGGTAACTGGCGGACATCAGCATCCAGCTCTCCCAAATCGGCCTCGATGCGCCTCAGACGAGCCACTAGTAATGGTACAGTGTCGGAGATGGGCTCGTCAGTGAAGGGTGAAATACCCATAGGCACACGGCGGGAGGGGTCGGGAAGTGAGGATTCCCCAAGAGCGTAACAGCTAGGGAACTCCTCGATCATACGCCAGTGCCGAACCTGGCCCGGCATCCACGCTAAGTGGGGCAGCTGAAATACATAACGCCGCTTGGGCGCAGGCTCATCAGGGGTACGTCGAACCTCTCGAGTCCGGGATGGGCCAGGTGCCCGTCCCGGGGTGAATCCCCGTCTGCCGCCACCAGGCGTGGCGACAAAAGTCTTCACAGACCGATCTCGGCCTGCGAAGGGGTCAGTGGAGCTGGAAGCATCCATAGTGGCCGCACCGCCAGCAGTGGCGGTGGGAGCAGGGTGGTCAGGGGAGTCATCAGAGGTCCTACGTCTAATAGGACTCAGAAAACCTGCTGGTAAAGGAGTCGGGCGAATAACTCCTACAGTAGCGCAGTGTGGTAACACATAAGTAAACATAAGTAAACATGTGAGGTCTTGCATGCAAACGGTAGCTTCGGAGTGGGTTATAGTCCAGGCTTGGTTTTCGTTTCGTTTTGTTTGTTGGTTTATCCTGGTTCGCTATAACCACGGCTCTGATACCAATCTGTCACACCCCGGTCAACGGAATCGGGTGTGAGCCAGAATGGAATCATAGTCGAGGATACATAGAACACTTCTAATAATTTAAAAACTTCATAAAACATTAATTCATTTCATTGCAGCGGAAAAGATAGTGGAAACATTAATGTCTAATTTAAAAACATAAATCTTAAACGATTATTAAAAGCATAAAACGGTTAAGTTGGATAGTCGGGACTATGACTCCAAGGACAGGTCCGATAGCATTTGTAAGCCCCATTTGCATGTCTCCAGAAAGTCTTGTCAATTACCTAAGAAATCATGAATATAAAACGGGTCAACATAAAGTTGGTGAGGTTCACAGGTTTAGGACTCGATAGTTAAACAGTTGTAAAACAGTTTCGGTATACTTAAATATTATCAGGGTTTATTGTTGTGGTTGTATGATCTCACCTGAACTTTGATTTCAAATACTAACGGTTTACCCACCCGGCATCTCTTGCCCAGAGATGTTTAAACAGAGCAGAATAACTGACGTGTACCCCCAGAAAATCCGGAGTCAGAACTGGAGCTACCAGTTAGGGTAGGGTTGTCAACCCAAATAGATCTATTCACTAGCTATCGTTTCGTACAGAACTAATGAAATCAATTAATGATGGGATTTCGGTTGTACCAACGTTTATAACGATAATGTACCAAGTTGGGCAATCAGTAAGAGAACAAGTAGTCATACGGCTAACAAGTAAACCATAATATTAAGTAAAAAGCATTTAATCAGTTTTCATGATTTCTCCCCCAAGTATAAAACAGTTAAAAGGGAAAGGGGCCGTGAAACTCACAGGTTCAGCAGATAATCGGTAATTAAGCAGTGAAGGACGGTAGCACGTAACGCCCTAAATAATTAAATAACATATGCATAAGGTCTATGATCATTTGAGTAACATAAGTCACCCAAGTGATACCGGTCAAGTCTTGACGTTATTCCGTTTTTGTTTAGGAAAGGACTTGTTAATTATTGTAAACCGATTTACGACGGTTTATATTTATATCAAATAAATATAACGTAAATAGACAGTTAATCAGTTTAAACGAGTCATGAACCTTGGACCAAAATAATAATGTCAATTATTATTTTTAAAGATAATTATTTTTGGAATAAATAATCATGGTGGCAAAATCTTGTAAATAATTGAATAATTATTTAAGACTTTTAATATTCTAAAACATTTCCAAAAATTAAATAATATTTCAAGTTCATGAAATATTAAATAGAAAACGTTGATAAAATATTTATGACGACACTTGGATTTATAACGTTTGATTTATTAAAACATTACGTCGTTTTAATAAAAATAAGACAAGTTTTACGTTTTCGCGTATATCGCCGTGCGGTCCCGGTTTTATTACTACGCAACGTATTATTTATTTTAATTACTTTGATTCCTCAAAGTAATGAAATAAATCCATGAAAACTTTTAAGTCTTTATTTGTCTTGATAAATCTTTTTTTATAAAATTTCTTTTATAAAAATGTCTATTTTTAGCAAGTTTTAGAAAGGTTAAAACTTGTAATAAACCCAGGTATTTATGTCAACTTTAATCATTTGACATAAATTCATTTCTTACTAAATCTAGTAAGAACATATATTCTTTTTGTCATAGTATTTATAACACATTAAATATGTTACAAAATCATTTTTAGAATATGTGTCATATGTCCATTTTTATAAATCACTATACTTAGTGATTTTTGGTCCAAGATCCATGTTTAAGTCTATATATATATTTGTCCATCATTATTTCATGAAACTAGTTAACATAATATAACATGGATTATATTGTTAGTTACCATTTTTAATAAATAACATGAAATAATAAATAATCAACTAACATATTTATATGTTAGGACAAAATATATATAACAACAATCAACTAACATATTAATGTTAGGACAAAATATATATAACAACAATCAACTAACATATTAATGTTAGGACATGAAAAGATAAATAAATCAACTAACACTAAACATGTGTTAGGACCAAAATGCATAAGAAATAAACATGTAACATTAGTCATTTATTTTCCATTTAACATGAATGTGAAGTGGCTTGGATTTGCAAACAACTAACTAAGAAATCCTTGGATTTCCTTAGATCTAGGTGCACTTGAGCTACTAGCCATAAGGTTTCACTAAGTGTTTCACCATCTTGGATCTTTGAAAGAAATGGAGGTTAAGAGAGAGTTGTGTTAGTTGTTGCAAGCAAGCATTCCAAGATAGAAATATATGAATATTTTGATCTAGATTTCATGAGTGTTAATGTGTTTAGGTTGTCAAGACTTGAGAGGTTGATCATGGGTAATAATATGATAGAAAACAAGGAGAAAAGAGGTGTAGGAGACTCACAAAAGTGAGCTCAAGAAACCGAGAGAAAGAGGAGGTGTTGGTGGCGGATTCCGGCGAGAGGGGCGGCGTCCGGCGGCTGGGCTGCGGCGGCGGGTGGCTGGGCAGTGGCTGTCGGCGGCGGCGGCAGGGAAAGGGGGGTGGTGGTCGGCCGGTTTCAAGGGAGGGAGCAAGAGAGAGATGTTTGGGTGTGGGGAACCAAGGGTGGCACTTAGGCTCTCTTTTATAGCCTAATCAAGGTAATTACACAATGATTTATAGTGTGTTGTCAATCTCTCAAGCCTTCTAGTTAAACCCAAGAGTAGGTTAATTGTTTTATAAATTTTATAAAAGTTTAGGAGCTTTTATAAAATAAAAGGTGGTTAAGAGTTTAATAAATTCATAACTTTTTAAAATATAAACCAATTATATTTTACCCCATTGAATGATGATTTTTATTTTTATGAACATTGTTAACCCAAGTTTATAAAAATATAAGTGGTTAAAGAATTGGTTAAGTTTTATAAATGTTATAAACATTGGGCTTAAAACAATTTTTATTTAAACTTGTTTTTATTTGGGCTGAAGCCCAAATCGGAAAAAGAAAAAGGGAATGGGTCGTAGCCCATTCGATTTGGAAAAGGCGACTGGGCCGAAGCCCAGTCGGGTCCGCGAGTGGGGCTGGGCCGAGCCCAGTCGAGTTGGGTTCGGACCGGGTCGGGCCGGGTTCTTGGTTCGGGCCGTGAAGGAGAAAAAGAAAAGGAATTGGGCCGGTTCGGCCCAATGCGATACGGGCCGCGGGTCGGGTATCCGGGTTGGGGGTTTTACTCGATTAGTCAAGGCGAACCTTCGGTTAAATTTTCGGGTCAATCGGGGTTAGTTTGGGCTTAATGGGCTTACCGGGCCCAATATGCTAAACGTTTGGTAATTCGGCTAAGTCTTGACAACATAACGATTGTTTTAAGTTCGTAAAACGTTTTATCAGTTTATAACGGTTTGATAAAATATAAAATGTCAAATTTTATATTTAATTTCTTATTATTAAAATTCCATTAATAATAATATGTTATATTCATAATTCACAGTTTTTCAACGCGAATTTTCATATTGGTTAATCGGTTATTCATTCACACTTAATCATGCAATTTAAAGCAGTAAAGCACGTAAGTAGAAAGTCAACAAAAGTCAACGGAGAGAGATTTGACCCGATTTTTAGGTCCGGTTGTCACACAAACGAACAACAATCAGGTCAGTCTTGTGGACACGCAGAGAAAGTCCGATCGTTTGACAAAATAAAGAAAATCAAAGAACTTTAAATATTTGCAAAATGAACACATGTATGCACAGTGACTTCTCATTTTTCTTTTCCACACCTTTTTCTTGAAATCATGAGATACGCATCAAGATGTTGTCCACTTGGTCAAGCATTAGTATTTAGTGAATATCACATCTGAATACTTTCTGATTTAATGCCGAGCCTACCAAGCACATCGAACAATGATCTTATGGCTTTTTCATTTAATTCATCCATTAGCCAGACACGTAAGCCAATGTACCATCATTTCCAATCATGTTTGATACAATTTCTCATTTTTCAATGTTTTTGTATTTTTCTATTCCCCCCCCCCCCCCCTTAAAATGAAAACTCTATTTTTTGATTTTCATTTTAACAAAAACACAAAGACACAATTTTTTGGTTTTTCAAATTTTCTCCCCTGAAACTACATACGAAATGCATAAAAGAAAGAAAATTGACATTTCGACATGGATACCTTGCAGTGTTAGCTTTTAGAAAAATTGCAATTTTGAAATTGATATCACATGTAATTTGACTTAAATCAGTAGAATACTTCTCCATCAGCAACTTTTCAATCACCGATAAGTCTTCTAAATGTACCTGCACACTGGTCAAACACGTCAGCTTATAAATGACCCGAAGCGAATCGCCTCTGGTCGACCAGTATCTTGGTTTCCTTTCGAAACCACTTTAGGTTTCCAGATTTGTTGTTTTGGTAAATCAGTATCTGATGAACCAGTCACAGTCGATTGTGACGAACAACCTACATATGGAATATTTTGAAAACGAGGAATAAATCTTCCTTGAGTTTTGAAAAATGTAGGTTGTGAATATTCATCAAATACTTTGCTATATTCGTCAATGAATCGCTGGTTGGCAGATTTACCAACATGTGGAACCTTTCCTTTTCTTGAACTAGAAGCAGCAGAAACTGAACAATCTTGTGCCATATGCCCCTTTTGTCGGCAATTGTAACACAAGCGATTGTTGACATTTCGGCGTTTCGGAATCTGTAAAGCTTCACAAACATTAACATCTCCAAAATGATCATAAAAGGAATCGAATACCTGATAGCGATGATCATGAACCCATTTGGATGCCAGGCTCGTTGGAGCAGAATTTGAACCTCCAGAAGAATATTTAGCAGTTTGTTTCTTCTTGGTCTTTGGAGCATCAGCAGATTTGATAAAAACCTCAGCTATTTTCCAAGAATCCACACAGTGAAGTGGAAACTCCGTATCAGAGAATATTTTATCTGAGCCTTTGAGTTTATAAAATCGCTCCGGTTGAACTTTGTTAGCTTTGAACACATCTTTCTTTACTTGCTTCAAATTGACTTTCTTCAAATGTTGTTGCTGTTGAACCTTAAAAACATTCACTTTAACCTGTTTCTTTTGAAATCCCAAACCTGTATGTTTTCCAGAAACTTGCTATTCTGAACCAGATGTTTTATGCCCAGTCTTTGCAAGACGAGAGAACTCTACTTTGATCTTGGTAATATCCTTGGGAGCATCAACGATAGTTTCAACAATATCAGTTGTTGAACTTGCAGATTTCTTTTTGCCATTAGATAAAGAGCCAGACACAACCTTTGTAACTTTAGAATTTTCAGCATCCTTGCCTTTGTTCGCTTTCGTTTCTTTAACAGATTTCGAACCAACAAACTCAGAATAATCACCAGTCTCAACCTTGTCTTTCAAATCATGAATTCCTTCTTTGAGACTTCCTGGTGGTGACAGTTTTATTGAACATCTTCTCAAAGTTATCATCTTTGACCAAGAAACTTATAGAAGATTGTGAATTAGTAACATTGTTCAAAAGATGTTTTGAATCAATGACTTCTACTTTTAGATCAGAAATCTTTTGTTGAGCTTCAGCCAACTCCTTTTCGGTTGCAATCAGCTTCTTTGCCACTTTATGAGTTTCATACTTTTGCAATCTTAACTCATCTAGTCCAGCCCACAATTCCTTCTGCAGCTTATCTTCATTTCTTTTCTGAATATCTTAATTTACATTTTGCAACTTGTTCACTCTAACCAACTCCCTCTTCTCATCAAGTAACTTTTCCATATCAATCTGATAAGATTAAATCTTAATAGCTTGGTCATCAGAAAGTTTATTAAGTGTATCAAGTCTGGACTTTGATTTGTCAAAAAGATTTTGAAAATCATTTGTTGTATCTGCAACATCATCCTTCCATTTGTTCGCTTCTTGAACTAATGCAGCATTTTCTTCAGATAACTTTGTAACTTTCTGTTCAAAATCCTGTTTAATACTTTGAAATTTTGATTCTTTCACAACAACCTCTGCTTGAAAATCTGAAAACTTTTCTTTCCGAGAGGAGAATTCTTGAATTAGATCTTCTAACTTTTGTTGTTCATTTGCCAATTCTTCTATCCTTTTTTTATTTTCCTCAATCAACAACCCATTTTCCTTTATCAATACTTGAATCTTCTTGTCTTTCTGAGAACAAAACTCACAAACAGATTCATAGCCACTATTTTTAGAACCACTTATTTCAGATTCGGTATCAGTTACTTCTACTTCATCATCATTATGAACAACTTGAGCAATCAGAGCATGAGTTACAGACTCATCATAAAGTTCATCAGCAGCCCAATCATAATCTACATACCAGGGTTTTGACTCAAAAGAAATAGTAGTTAAAGCAATTGGTTTTGAATCATCAGAAGTTTGCCCCTAGTTATATTGTTTATCATTTTGAGAAACCAAAGCTGTTGGAGACTTTGATAAAGAAACATTTGATTTTGAACACTCACGAGCAAAATGATCAAAATTAGAACATTTGAAGCATTTGACCTTTGATTTATCTATGCCAACCTTGCCATTCGGATTTAGACTTTGAAATCCGGTCTTTTTCTTGAATCTTTTGAATCTTTGGGCTAACATCGTAAGTTGCCAATTAATGTCCATTTGTTTAAGGTTATCTGGATCGATCTGATCAAAATCTTCTTCAATCAAATTAGATGTTGTCAAACCACCATTCAGCAATCCATAATATGATGATAACAAAGCTGAAATTAATGCCAAATGTTCATCTGGTGTTTTTGCTGAAAATGAAGTCTGACTTGAATGATTTGGAATAGTGAAGTTACATCCTCTTAATGAATTTCCAGAATTTCCTGATCCCCGGCCAGCAACAAAAGCTATTTGAGGTGGATTTGATGAATCAACACCAAATGATTTAGACTTTGCATTGATACTTGCAGAATTTTGACCATGATACAATTCAGGATTTTGGAATTGAGCAGTTGACTTGTTTGAGGTCATCATTTCCATCTCTCTAGCATGAAGCTTTCCGGTTAAATCATGAAATGATAATGCAAAATATTCTTTATCATGAGTAAGTAACAACACATAATTCTCCCACTTTTCCGGTAATGCTTCCATCAATTTCTCTTTCAATTCCTCCTCGGTCTTTTCAATTTTAAACATATTCATCTCACTAATCAGATGTGAGAACCTTGAAACAAGAGTAGAAATATTTTCTTTTTCATACTGTTGAAAATTTTCAAATTCCTTGTTTAACACTTTCCGTCTACTCTTCTTATATTGGTCATTGCCTTCACACCGAGCAGATAAAGCATCCTATAACTGTTTAGCTTTCTTGCAAGTGCTGAATTGATGCAACAACTCAGTAGGTAAAGCCATGGTAAGATAACCATAAACTTTTTGTTCAAGCTCATAACTTTTTCTTTCAACCTTATCAAAATATTGAATTTCTTTATACTCTCCATCTTCAGTTAGACGTACATACAACGTTCGAATCGGATTCCATAAATCAATATCATTTGTGCTGATGTATGCAGAAAACCGTTGCTTCCAATTTTGATAATCTTCTAACTTTAACAGCTTAGGAACTTTCTGTCTTGTTACTATTTCATTATCAAAATTGAGCATAGCTTGTACCGTGCTTTGCATAGCCGCAAACGCTTGAAAATCAGACATTTTTCCACCGAAAATGATACTTCAAAAACTTCGAACTCAAAAACGAAGGTCTTCCAAGTGGATTTTGGGTGCAAGTTACGTTAGTTTTAGTAACGACAACTTTTCTGCCAGCGGACCAAACTTCTCAACGTACCAAAATACCCAAAGCGGACCAACGTACCAGATCTTTAGCGTACCACCCTACGGACCAAATAAGACCAGCGAACCAGAATGCTCAGCGTACCAGATTGACCAACGTACCAGCAGCGGACCAAAATGGTACGGCGTAAGTGCCAGTATACCATCGAATAACTGACGCGTACCAAACTTGAAGATTGTCTTCCGTACCAAATTCCAGCGTACCAGTAACTGATGAATATTGCCTTGCATAGCAGCATCGTACCAAAGGCGTACCAATTGTTCTTCGAACGTACCAAACGCGTACCACGCTGAAATCGATGGATTTTTCGAATTTTCGACTTTTGGAACTGGAAATTAATACAGTAAGGTGCGTAAATACACTAGGAACGCTCAAAAATCATTTTTAGCATCAGAAACACTCGGAATGGAGAAAAATTGATGAAGAATGTAAAAGGCCCAAACTTTCTCTCTCTAAAAATCTGAAAATTGATCAAAAACACAGCAGTAGAGCAACCAAATGCTCTGATACCACTTGTAAACCCGAGATACGATCTTACTACTGCATGTATCAATCAATCATAGTAAACACGGATGTAAATAAGAGATTTGTATTGAATCACTTGAAGATTACAATGAACTCTCTCTGGTTTCTCTCTCCAGAAAACACACAATAAAGGTGTAGAAATGACAAAAGTGTTTTTATCATTCTAACACGAACCTATTTATAGTTAGTGACAAAACAACTTGCGTACCAAATGGTGAACCATCTGGTACAGGTACCATTTGGTACGGTGTACCATTTGGTACGGTGTACCATTTGGTACGGCACCAATGATATTGTCACTACAACACACAGACTCCCTCTAATCTAGATACAATACACGAGACACATCATAGCATAGGTATATGCTCTAACAACCGATGATATCCAACCGCAAGTACACCACCAAACCCTGCATTTGCTATCAGTTCTTTAACCCCAGATTGGATCCCTTTGTCATTAACATAAGTCCAGAATTATCGATCACTGTGTCGTAAAGCACCAAACAATATGTCCGTTGGCTCGTGATTCTGAAATATTTGAAAAGCCTGGTGCTTTTCTTTAAGAAAAAAGCAGCTCTTCATTCCGGTTCTTCATTCTGGTGACTGGGATGCAATTGAAACATTGTATAGAT
Source organism: Deinandra increscens subsp. villosa (assembly GCA_039602395.1). Classification (NCBI taxonomy): domain Eukaryota; kingdom Viridiplantae; phylum Streptophyta; class Magnoliopsida; order Asterales; family Asteraceae; genus Deinandra; species Deinandra increscens. The sequence continues at coordinate 25,145,612 of JBCNJP010000010.1, read as the reverse complement.
TATGAAAACTATTCTAAAATTCTTATAAGAATTTTAATAAATTTGTGGTAGCGGTATTCTATAAAAAGATATGGATTCATATAGGGGAATGGTTAAATAGATAGTTGGGAAAATTTATTTCTTATTGTATGTTGGTGGTTGGCCAGGTTCGACAGATGGAAATAAATCAGTGAAGATCATATTTTGAGATAGCGAGATCTTTAGGTTACGGTAAATAGGTTAAATGCAACGAATCATGCTTTTAATTTTTTTTTTCATTTGGCTGTAGTTCGTATACTCTGACTAGGATGTCTACAAGCTTGCCACAAAAGCATTAGGTATTCATCTAGAAACCACTACTCCTTAGGCAAGCCTCCTAGTTTGACAAAAAAATCGAATTCTGTATTAATAAGATGAAAGATTCTGCCAAATGAGCTTAAATTGCGAGAAAAAAGCATAATCATATAAAACATGTTAAATTTTCTAAGAAAACATCCACAAAAGTGTCTTCAAAATTTCCAAGAAAACTCAATCATGTACAGTTGGAAGATTATGCCAAAAATCGGCTCAATGTGCTGCTAATGCTAGGGTTTTATCTAGTGACGGATCCTGACTTTCTCATAAACAATGGCAAAAAAAAGGGTTTGGTTAAACGGTTCGACTAAACCATTTAAAATGGTCGGTTAAAACGGACTAAAACGGGTCGTTTTTATCGGTTCAAAACGGATTGGTATTATATATTTTTTTGTTATTTATAGTAAATTTAAACTCTCCCACACAAAGACTCCACTTTTTGTAATTATAGAAAGACATAACTAAACATCATGGATCACAGATTCACAATATTACTTTTTACATATCGATAATTTCTCAATTTTGATTTCACTTCTACAACCGCTAATTTAGTCTATTGAAATATATTTAACCGTTAAAGAAAAGTTTTCGCATCATTTTGATAGAAACCAAAAAAAAAAATGATCAGTAATTTTCACTAAATAAGTACTAACAGCGTATATAGATTTTTATAAAGAAAAAGTGATGATGCTTTTAAAAATGGAGCATAAAGGCTATGGTGTGCAGAGTTTTAGTTCTATAGGTAGAGAGAGATAAATATGTTTTCACAAGTTACAACTCAGTCACAAAGCCACAACTTTAAGTTTCCTTTCCCAATAAAAATAGCCTTTTATAATGAAATATTCGTCGTCTTCATCCACCGTTTTTTACAGGTAAGTGTCTTTCATTTCATCTATTCTTTTTCGTTTGGAATTGAAGACCTTAAATTTGAAGAATTCTATTTTGATAAGAAGGGACCATTTAGTAAAATACACAGGGCCTATTTCTTTTTTAGTTTAATATTTCAAAAGCTTGTTCTGTATAATTATATGAGTGTAATCCTTAAACTTTAAAGTTTTGTTGTAAATGGTTGTGAGTGAAAGAAACAGAAAATATATTGAAAATCTTTATATTTGACAAAAAAGTGTTAATTTTGTAAAATTTGAGGTTTGATTGTAAATGTAAGAGAGAGAAAATAATATAATAATGTATTATTTAATTATTGTTGTGAATGTAAGAGATAGGAAAATAATAATAAAGGGTAATGTTCTGAATGCTCAACGTACTTATATTGAGACCGCCCACATCGAGGGGTACGTGAGCCGTACGTACGTACGTACGCCGTACGTACGTGGACGCGTACGTACGTACCTACGTACGAAGACATACCAAGCCAGTGGGACCCGCTTATTTCTTTTTCCTTTTTCTTTTTTTATTTAACGGTAACATTTTTAAAAATTCAAATTATTTTGTTATATTTTAACATTTAATAATTCAAATAAAATATAAATAAATTTCTAAAAAATCTGAAAAAAATTCTAAAATTCTTAATTAAATAAAACATTAATTTTAATAATTTTTTTTTTTTAAAAAAAACGGCTATTTTTTGTCTTATTATAACGGCTAGTTTTTTTTCAAATAAAATATAAATAAATTTAAAAAAAATCTGAAAAAATTTCTAAAATTCATAATTAAATAAAACATTAAATTTAATAATTTTTTTATAAAAAAATGGCTATTTTTTTGTCTTATTATAACGGCTAGTTTTTCAAAAATTCTATAAATACCACTTCATTTATTCATTTCATTCACACATCAAACTTCTCATTTCTCTCTCAAATTTCTGCAAACTCAAACTTACAAATGGATCACAACAACTCAAACTCAAACTCAACCCAAACAGAAACTCAAACCGAAACCCACCATCATTCATGTCTCTGTTTCCAGACTATGATGCTACAAGCATGAACCAACTTCTTCACCAATCTTCACCACCTTCACAAATGTATCCACCACAACAAATGGATCCACAAACATACTTTCACATGCAATAAATGTGGATGTTCCAACAACAACAAATGGCGGGGATGCAACATCAACAGCAACAACAACAAACCCAAACTCAACAACCCCCACAAGCAACTCAATCACAACCACCAAAGTCCGAGGATGGCCCCTCACAGGGAAGGGTTAGGGGGAGAGGCAAAGGCAAAACTACTACCACTAAGGCTTCTCGTACTAAATGGCCACATTCAGATGAAGTCCTGATGGCAGAGGCCATATATGAGTGTTCGGAGAACAGTGTTATTGCCACCAACCAAAATACTCATGATTTTTGGTTCAGAGTGCACGAACAATATTCTAGTTCAAACCCCAAAGTGCCTAGAGATCAACACAACCTGAAAGCTCATTGGCACATGGTCAAATCAAAGGTGACCAGATTCAATGAATTATACTTGAGTGTCAAGAGTTCTAACTCAAGTGGGTGGTCTGATAACATGTGGTTGCTTGAAGCAAGGAAGCTCTTTAATGCTGATCAAGAGACAGATTTCAAATATGAACATATTTGGAATAAAGTGAAAGATAAGTTAAAGTACAACAGTGCTGAAGCTTGTGCGGCCAACCAAGGCCCCAAAAGAAACAAGACCAACACAGGCGGATACACTAGTTCTCAATCGTCTACAAACTTTGGTGAGCATGAGTTCAATTTCCATCTTGATGATGATAATGCTGGGGGTATTCAAGAGGATGAGCCTGCTCAAAAAACTGTTCCTACACGCCCACCCGGTAGGAAAGCGTCCAAAGCAGCTGAAAAGGAAAAGAAAAATAAAGGTACTGCTGGTTCCTCAAGTACTGAGGAAAGTCGGAACCGTTTTTATTCAAACCTTAGTTCAGCAGTCGAAAGCATGCAGGAATACCTGAATCAGTTGTTAGCTATCGAGAAAAACAAGATGAAGCTCAAGTACTACAAGCTGGTTAACATGAATACCTCTCACTTGAATAAAAAAAACTGGCAGCTCATAACCAAGCTTGTGCCCGGCTAAAGGTGGAACTGAACATCGAAGATGAGTCTGAGGAGGAAGAAGAAGATGATGAGGCTTAGGGTTTCTACTTTCGTGTTTTCAATAAGTTAAATCTTAGGATTTGTTGTGTTGTTTAAATTTGGTTTGTTTTAATAAAAGTAATGTAGGATTTCCATGTTTAAATTTTTTTTATTAAATATAAAAAATTTTAAATTTAAAATAAAATAGCCGTTAACATTTAATAATAATTTAATATTAAATTATTTTTTTTAATAAAAATATAGCTGTTATAAATAAATAAAGATTAAATAAAATGATGATGTGGAAAGTAAAATGTGGTATGTGGGGAAGTACTTGATGTGAAAAAAAAATAGGTTTTGTGGTATGTGAGAATTACATGATGTGACATGCTGACTGGACCAAAAAGATGATATGTGGGTAGTTATCGATGTGGGTGGTCTGAGTGGGGACTTTCCCAACCCTAACCTTAAGGTGTATATACCCCTACTTTTATCAAATGAGTAGTCCGTCGAATGAGGATTGATGAGTTTTTATTATTGATTATTGTTTGGTTTTAATTGCATTGTTGACTTTGAAAATTTCAGCAAAGTTGTTCAAATTATGTTTGAAAATAATATGTTTTTAATCAATAGTTGTGGACTTAATTCAAATAAACAGTTTGTTTAACTTATCACTGCATGAAGGTTTCTTGACTTATGAATTTGACCAATAGTCATCAACCAACTTATATGGCAAAACTATACCTTTATTTTAGCAAAATTTTAGTTTGACTCATTTTGATCCACGATCCACCCTGACCCGACCAACTTTTTTGCCAGGTCTATGTTTTAGTTAACATTTTAAAATATCGATCTCTTAGGCAGAAAAAAATTTAACATATTTACAATAGTGTAAACTTCATATATTTTTATCAATTCAAGGTTACATCAACTCACTCTCGCATCCGTGAAAAGATTTGTCCAGATGAATTTCTCGCCCGTGAAGAGCTGCTACTTGGAGGTTGTTGTCTCTCACCATCAACAGGGTCCGTACTCACCCTCCATATCTTCACGGACTTATCCAAACTCCCACTGTACACTGTCCACCGGCACCTCGCACGCCGATCATCCTCCACCGCTAAACACTTCACCGGCCCGGTATGCCCACTCAAAACACACAAACACTTATGCCCTGCCGCTTTTTCCCACCTCCACACACAAATGTCCGTGTCCGCAGAACCACTAAACACCAAACTCTCAATAGTTGCTAGACACAAAATAGCGAGTCGATGACCTTTCAAACTCCTGCCACGAGATAACAACGCATCCCGTTCCCAAAAATGCAGAAAACCGTCAGACGATCCACAATAAACCATCGTCCCCATCTGATTAATAATCAATGACGTCACTGCACATTCCTGTTTCAACATATTGTCTATGAAAAAATGCTTGGTTCTCTTCCCTTGATACTCCCTCCGCCACAGTTTCACCGTCCCGTCTGCGGATCCTGAGAACACCATCCCGTCAAACCCCGCCACTACTGAATTGATCGCGTCTTCATGCGCAGTGATTGATTCCAAGCACTTGAAATCCGATACGCTCCAAACTTTCACTGTCGTATCCCACGAACCCGAGTAAAGAAGCGAGTGATCTTCGCTTAAGCTGAGGGTCGAAATCGCATCGAAATGTTTGATCCAAATATTCTTATGGCTTCCCCTCACTTCAGTATAGTTTTTCGGTTTCACTGATTTCTTCATGACGGATTTGAACGTCGGTAAAGTTCCGATCCGTTTATGGATGCTAGGATTCTTAATCGATACTTTCCAAACCCTAATTTTCCCATCCTGATGGCCAGTGAAGATTTTTTCACCGGTGATCACGATTGCTTTAACCAACCCGCTGTTCGATTTGAACCATGAGAATTCTTTGTGATTCTTCCATACACGAATGTTCTTGCTATCGGATCCGGTGTACAACAGATCTCCGGTTGCGGCAAGTGAATATATATTTCCTTCTTCACGGACAAGCGAAGCCATTAATCCGGTGTAATTAGAATTGGCATCGGAGAAATCCGTTGGTGATCTTTCGACGTATGATTGCCATGGAGACCTTGTCAACGGTGACATCTGGTGGGAAGTTGAAGGGCCAAAGAACATACGGGACGTGTATGAGTCTCTTTGAGAGACGTCATCCTCAGTTGGAGAATCAATATCCTCTAGCTGAGGATGAGGGTCAGATACTTTTGTTAGGCGAAAGGACAACTCGTCCACCAATTCGTTAGGATGGTGGTCGTTGTTGTTTGCAAACTTGCCGGCCGATGACTTCGGGCGTGTTACATTGGCATCATCTATCGTGATGTCTCGTGCCGGTGAGTTTCTCATCGTGGTTGTGGATGTTTAATATCTACACCTCACGTACGATCAAATGCATTGTGATTTTGTATTTGAAGGTCTTCAATTCAAAGAGGTTGATTGGAGATCTGAAATTTAATGAAGCAAAGATGATCGGAAATTGGTAAAGGCGTTGAAGAACATGATTATAATGCCCTAAAAATAGTAAGAGTAGTTTAAAGAATTTGATATTTATACAAAAATTACTGGAAATTTACGTTAAGAAAAAAGAAAGAAAAAAAGTTGATATAGTCAATTAAAGGAAAGAAAGGAGAAAAGTTTGTGTTTCTAAATATGATATGTGGTTAAGTCGGCAAGAAAACGAAATTCACGCGGATCAATCAACCTCTTGATTCGGTTTCCGACCGGGTATACCCTTTCAATCTAATCCTCCATTTTACATCTGATTAAAACCCCCTTATCCCCAACACCACGATGATCACCATTTAAACACCCAGCAACTCTCAATTGAAATCACAAAATCCAATTCCCGTCCATGCTACGGTTCCATTACAAGGCGTGACTGTACCACGATACCATAACATTTGGTCTTCTCAACGTTGCTGCAACTGATCCAGGCATGAAACTCGTGTTGAAATTTTTAGAGAAAAATAGTAAAAAATGGGTTTTCTCACTACTCTGAAAATAGGTTTTTGATCAAATTTGTATAGAAATAAAATACATGTAACTGCATTTGATGCATCTGTAATTGTCTGGGTTTGTATAGTACGTACGTTGTGAGGGCTTTCCAGCGCACCAAACCATGTCCAAAACCGATCTCAGATGAGTGACATATCGATGCTTAAAGTTGAGGTTTCACAACTGTGAAAGCTGAAAAAAAAGAGAGAAATTTAGCTAAGTAAACAACTGGAACTCATCCTACATTGGTTGGGGAATGAAATTTGAAGTGGTTAATAAGGTGGGAACTCTACCGAAGATTGCTTTCTTTAGTAGGAGACATCCACTTGGACCCTAAGGGGTGCTCGCGCATGTGCGTGTGGCGTGGGCGTATGAGTGCAATGTGGCGCTTT